>CM029771.1:14240475-14888475 GCA_017562165.1 Ectropis grisescens | reverse complement strand
CGTACTGCCACAGAAACACAGAATCAAGTGCCAACTTAGGTATCTTTAACATCGGGAACATTCATAAAGTTATCATTACACATATTCAAATGAATAGTATATTTCTAATAAACAATTCTTAGTATGGGGCACCCCCAAAATGTATTGTTTTTTTTTTCAATTTTTTGTATGAAAATCTTAATGCGGTTCACAGATTACATCTACTTACCAAGTTTCAATAGTATAGTTCTTATAGTTTTGGAGAAAAGTGGCTGTGACATACGGACGGACAGACAGACAGACATGACGAAACTATAAGGGTACGGTACGGTATTTTGCCATTTGGCTACGGAACCCTCAGCTTTATAATTTTAGTGTAGATTTATATCGTAAATCAGCCACTATCTCACCAGATAATAAATTAAATAAATACATTCGACTCTTATCTGTCTTACAATTAAATACTTTACTGTGTGTAAGTATTTTCTGTGAAACACGACAAATTTTTTTTTAACTCTGACGTAAACACACTGTTATATTATGTAGCAACGCCGGTGACGTCACACGCAAGTAAAGATTTCATCATTGATGACCAAGCGACGCGAGACTAGTGATTCAAGGTAGGATAGCAAGCTTGTGTTAGAATGCTAGCAGGCTCTAGTACTTCTAGCTTCATGTAGCATTGAGAATATAACTAGCATTGAGTTACGTTATCTACACGAAGCGTATACGCGTCGCGTCGTCTTGCTAGCTTGCTAACACTAGCTTGCTATCCTACCTTGAAAAACTATCCTCGTGTCGCTCGGGCATGACAACAGTCAATTTCCCGTGTTTTTTTAAACAATAATTTTACTCCCGTGTAACGTTACACGCGTCACGTGAGCAGTGCCGTCACGGAAATACCAAGTACTGTATTGTTCAAAGGTTCAAACATGCTTATAAGCAGGTAAGATTAAAATATAAACAAAATTCAAAAACTCCTTTTTAATAATTCCATAAAACCGTGTTATGAAAGCCCAAAGCCACTCAATCAACCTCTTTGAATGCTAAAGAAATTAATTTGTAACAGCAATCTTAAGAAAATAAATCTGCAAGTGGCTACCCTCAAACGGAAGGCATTCAAAATTGTTTCTTGCAACTCATTTCAGTTTAATTTTAGGTGATTTCTTGCCAAAGATCACAATTACGCTACTCCACGTTCCAACTCATTTATTTTTTCTCTGAGCAAATTCATTTCTCGTGAACCAAATTAATTCCTTAGCATTATACTTCTTTCAAGATCTGAATAAATTTGAACGAGATTTCTTAAAAAAAAATAAACGGGCTGGAGCCCTGCGGCTAACGCCAAATTACGTCTTTATTTACAAGTACCTTATATTTTCCTCTCGGAATAGTAAAAAAATAAGCTCTTTGAGATGAAATGATAAATGTGCGAAATTAAAAACTGAAACGTTATAAATTGGACACTCCACTTTATTTGAAAAGAAAATTTAACATTACTAAGATTGCACAATTAAACTATAGAACCCTCTTCTTCAGCTGTCGTTCACGGCTTAGAATAAGAAGTACAACTGAAACAGAAAAATAACAGTTTTTTAAAATTCATATTTATAACTAGTACAAGCGACATCAACCGCGAGGACTCCACAAAAAAAATCTCTCCAAATTAAATTGCTGCCAAAAAACTAGGCGTTCTCTCGAAAGTGTTAATGTACTTCACATCTCTCCTTTATGGGATCCGCACCTTTGGGGTGGGTCGGCTAAGTAGAAGAAGTAAGTTGATAACCTCCAACTGGAGGCTTTGTGTTCACTCGAGAGCCGTGCCAAAAGAGTGATAGCATTGGCAAGGCCTACCTTGTTCGGAGAAGACTTCCAAGAAAAGAGTTTTCATATACTAAATAGAGTTAGATTTTCCGCACAGTTCCTTTGTGTCAATCGTAAGCAGATGACGTGCATACTTTCTATGGCAACAAAGTGATGTGCCGCGACAAAAATATGACACTTCCACAAGAGCGAGAAGGCAAAAATATGCTACCCGTGCTTACGGTGTAAAACGTTTGTGCCAACTCTATACTTAGATATGTAGGTAAACTCTTTGCATCCAAGTCTTCAACATCACCACTAAGTACAAATTTATCGGTTTTTATCGGATACCTTTCAGAGAGTATGCAGCTGATCTACACGAAATCAAATAATAATAATAAATCAGCATAAGGACCAAACACTTAATATTCCCACTGCTAGGACGCTGGCCTTCTCTCGCAAGGAGAGAGTCTAGTCCAGTCCACCACGCTGGCCCAGTGCGGGTGGATGACACATGCCCTCGAAAGATTCAAGGATCGTGTGGATTTCCTCACGAAGCTTTCCTACGTTTTAAGTTAAATGCATTACGCACATGACTTCGAAAAGACGGTAGTGCGCATGGGATTTGAACCCGGGGCTCTGGATCGCTGCCTGATATTACTAATAATAATATCTTGCTAGCTGATCACTTTGCCCTTTTTCTTGTCTTATCTTTGTCTTTATTTCGTGAATGAATCGATTTTCTTTTCTCCTCTGTCATTTCCGAGAGTCTGAGTGTGCAGTGTGCACCTGATCTGCATGATCTACTACCACCTTGCTCTTATTTCTATTGAACTGCTCGTAGCTCGGGAAAGCTACATCGTTTCATGGTTGACATTCCGAGGACTCGAACTAAGATGTTTGCAAAACTAAAATACAATGAGAACTACATACACTACACTACAAACCTAACTACTTACACTAAGCACACCTGAATTATAGAATTATAGACCACTGTAGGTCTATAGATAATCAAGATGTTCAAGCCCACTACCAATCGGAAGCGTACCCAGCATGCTGGCGGCATTACCACGCTGAACGGCAATGCTTATGCGTTGGGCCAAATAAACGCCAGCATTTTGGTCACGCGTCGCGTCGACCAAGCGCTCGGATAGGCTTTTGAAAATGAGGTGAGCTCCCGGCCCCCACGGTCCCAATGTCTCAACCCCAAAGGGCTCAAATATGTAACCACTTCCGAGGGTTGCATATTTGCGCCGTTTGAGTCGCTCAGCTGAATTAGCCTCAGATGTTTGACATCACATTTGTGATAAAAATGGCTATGTGGAATGCGTTGCCTGCCTGGTTTTCCCCCAATGATTACAATCTTGATGTCTTCAAATCGAGAAGAATCAGTTTCTTCTAAGTAGGCAAGGTTCATTAGACCGCATCTTACCATTAGCCGCGATGGGTAAGCAGGCTTCATCGTTTAGTATGGATATATGAGAAAAAGATACTTGAACAATATGTCATATTATTAATATTGACGTATTTATCATTTTTTTCTAACAAGATCCAACGCTACCTGTGTCGCAGTCATCAGGCACTAAAACGCCTCATTATGCAAAATAAACTTTGTAACCTTTGTAAGTATAACCTTATTTAATTTTTAAGCAAGCATTAACTAATGAAAATTGTTGTCAAACTTTTTATGTAAATATGAAAGCGCACAGTTTTCTTTTCAAAACTGAGACTAGTAAATTCTTAATTTCAGCGGGTAAAGTCGAGAGACCCCTTAAAATTCAGATGTCTTTCTATTACTACGACTTTGAAACTCGATGAATAAAAGAGAAGATAAGTTTCTAGACGGTAAGGTGTTATTGTTACAGGCACCTATTACGATAACAGGTCCCGAGGTTTCCAAACGGAGTTGTGAAACGAAGCATATTGGCTCAGAATGTTCAGCTCGATAACTGAATAGCTTTTGTTTTATGAGTTCGAACTATTTCAAGGTGATTTACATCTGATCTGTTCGGAGAAAGTAATTAGCAAAGTATTTTAGCCTACCATTTCTGAGGCACAGATTTAAAACATAAACTCCTTACAATTCGCTCGTCTCGTCACTTTGCATAATATGTTGTGGGGATGATATGTTTTATTGGATGATGGTAAATGTATTGTTATGCGCCATAGAAGGAGCATTATATGCCGAAATTAGCTATTTTTAATTAGCGATTTGATGAGCTAGTCGGCTGGAGAAGTCTTTGGGGTATCCTTGTGAGAACTGTTACGCAATAGTTGATCTTTTATATTTAAATTATTGCCCTATGATTTGTTGATTTCCACTCGGTTAAGCATTAGTAATAAATATTTAAATGGCTGTGTTTTCATTTACCTCTTAAAACGTTTAGCTCTATGTGATTTTAGAGACAAAGTACTGAGACATCTTCGCCCTGTCTAAAGCTAAGATTACAATAGATTGTATTGAAATAACTTACGTCTGGATCTTTTTGATACGAACACTTGTGAACATCAAAAGCGCTCTGACATTTATCTTTGCCCGGCGCGTCTGGAAAAACATATACAAGAATAGGTTTAACGTCTTATAAAACATGTATTAGGTTTAAGTATTTAGAATACTTTACCCTCATGTTTGCACCCAAGTATCATCTTAGACGTCCTATCGTAATATTCCTCAGGTATTAGACTTAGTAACATGTCATAATCAACGACTCCATCTTCATCGGCCTAAAAAATACAAAAATAAATTGAGCTTTGTGCTGTTGAAATAAAATTCACAGAAATAATTGTGGAAATCACATATTTGTTGCAGTCGAAAGAGTTATTAATATCACATACGGAATAAGTCGGCGCGTTTCAACTCAAAGCAAACAAACAAAATTAAAAATAAATTAAACGCTGTTTGTATCTAATTCCGTGTTGTCTGCAAGGGTGGAGAGAATAACAAACAAAGGCAGTAACTCACCAGACTCGATTCTTCAAGCAGGCAAAACATATAGCACTTCAATTTCGGGTCCTCCTTAAATATGCCGTTTTCGCAATTCGTTATATCCTCTGGGGGCAAGTGGAATAAAGACTCTTTAATATACACAAACATAAGACATTGTATTTCAAAACAATGTCGATGAAAGAATAAGATAGAGGTTCTTAGTATTATAGAACTGAGAAAGTTTTGCAGCCACAAATACAGTTTTGTTACATATGAACATTAAATACTATTTTAATGCAGATGACTGCATATAAATTGATTACGAAATTTAAATTGAAAAATAACTCTAATAAAAATATAGTATCAATAAAATACAATTGGTAATAGAAACAAAAATAGCAACAAAATCAGTCCTGGTATTTCTGGGCATTGAGAAGTGTAGTGCTGGTACTTTTTGAAGAGTCTGTCTAGAGAGCATAAAGATAGTTATAATAATGTACAAACAAGTAATGTAATGTTCAAACATAATATATTCCGGTTTGAAAGGCTTAAAGAGAAATTACAGGGCAAAAAGGTAAATCATCTTAAATCACTAGGTGACGAACGTGGTGCAATACTGGCAGCTTAGACTCGTGTACAAATAGAGGCATGGTGTAATGAGCAAGCGTATTACATACCATCAGGACCAAGTTTTGCTCGTCCGGTCACTCTATAATCAAAACCTTGACAGTCATAGAATCATAGGCTTCTTATTACTATTATAGAGTAGTGCAAACTTTTGACTTAGATTTTTAAGCATTATTGTTGCACAATACATCACCTTTACAATATAAGCACCCCACTAAATGTTCCCACTGCTGGATCTCGGGCCTTCTCTTGCAAGGAGACAGTCAAGGACATAATCCACCAAGCTGGGCAAGTGCGGGTTGGCGGATGACACATGAACTCGAAAGATTCTAGGTAGGTACATATCGGTTTCCTCACGATGTTTTAGTTCACCCTTTTTTAGGTTAGCGTAATACCACGCAAATGACTACGGAAAAACAGTAGAGTGCATGATAAGGTTTGAACCAGGGGGCTCCGTTCCGTGCCGTTTTCCGACAATGCCACAGATGCCGCATGTATCGTTTTCGTAGCTCTACGGCAGGAGGTTTAGCCGCGCCGATTGTTCCGCGTCATTCGCATGCTAACCTACAACAAAGGTGAAATAAAAATGTCCTTTGAGCACTCACCCTCGGAGACCCCGGTGTTCCCGACACACGCGTCGTGAATTGTTTGTATTATTTCATTCATTTCGTCAGTGAACACCTGGAATGAAACTTCATTATAGTTCGATTGTGGTTTGTCAAGTTTTTTTTTTAATAAAGAGTGATGAGACGAGCAGGACATGTGCTTGATGGTAAGCAACATGCCTGCCACATAACAGCACAGTGACACCCAGCTATTGGAACATGAAGAGTCCAAATCATTACCTAGCACTGCACTGCGCTCGTCAGCCGGAGATCTAAGATGTTATATCTCTAAGCCCTGTAGTTTTTCTGGAAACAGTTTTTTTGTTTGGTGGTATGTGTATCACTAGACTGGTCGTGATAGTATTCGTGATCACATTAACTTCTACAAAGGATAAGTTTCACACTCTAGGTAGGAGAACCTGTATCAGTGAATGTAGTAAAATTAACAACACCAAATATCATAAATGAAAATTTTCGAGTAGTATCAAAGTAATCAAATTGTCACCCCTTCATAAACAAGCACTCTTTCAATATGAGACTAAATAAATCTCTAACATACTGTTTCGTAGATTTTAAGATGGTTATTTGAAACCAGCTGGCTTTTTGATAATCAAATGTAGAAGCAAAATGCTGAGGTAATTTTTCAATGTCATGACTTAGAGATACAAATCCCACTCGTATGTCTTCAATCATACATCAAGGTAACTTGAAATTCAACATTATACAGCTTTATATATGCCCAGTATACACGTGTCAAATATCCTCATACATTTTATGTACATATTTTTTCCCGTTTTAGTGAATATATCACATACATCATCTCCCCTCAGATCTTCACGCACTTTCCTTTGTGAACACCGGAGCCCCACGGGTGTCCTCCCGAAAGTCGTTTCAATATTAAAAATAATATAACATTCTCAAAGAAAATATTAAGTCGTGATTCCGCTGAGACCAACCCAATGCGCATCAACTTGTATCATAATGTTAAATATTCATTTAAATGGTGGGAGTTGGTTTCCGTTGTCGTTAAAGGTTATGTAATGATGTACTTTGAATGGGGTTTTGACATCAACTTTTTAAAACTGAAAATATATTACCGATGTGCTTGTTCAAAATATGGATACTTGTGGTTATTTAATTACCACACGTATCTATAGTTTGAACATGTTATAACTTATTGGAAGGATATTGGATAGACCATCTTATGAAAGGAAAAAGCACTCAAACGCCAGATTTTAATATTTTCTTTGATAAATCGTTGTCTTTGGCCTTGCCTATTGTAGCTTAAACATAAATGTATGTGTTTGTTGATATAACTATAAGTTGCAAGTTTAAATTGAATTGCAATAAATAGATTGAATAGACATTTAAAAATTAGAAGACTTGTTTGAACGTAATTCGCCTTGTGAAATAAAACTGCAGTCAAAGTGATAAAAATTTCAATAAGAAAGCCTGATCGTTCATGTATACGCCATTTGAGTTTTACAAAGAAATAAATATCTAACTCAGTAGTATGGAAGCACACCGAAGCACAAAGTCTGTCCACATTAGTTATTCGCCGGCGACATTGAGGAATAGCGGAGTGCGTGCCGTGGCCATCCATCAACGGAGCCTTGCGTGGCACTTCATAACTACATCTCGCCTGACAAATTGACAACACAAACTAAACTTGACACGTAGAGGAAACGTATCTAAAACTTCGTAAAATTTCGTAGAAGTAGGCTATCTGGATATATAGTAAAATGCTCCGTGAAAACGCCTAACACAATCATAGTGTTAATCTTGTCAAAATTTAATTTTGGAAATTTAAGAGTGGCCATTAAACTCAAACATCGTGGACTAGTCATTTGATTAGTTCTAGAGTTGGCTCAGTTTTTAGGGAACTGCGATTTATATTTTAACCGACTTAAAAAATTGAGGATGTTCTCAATTCGTAATTTATATGTTTTTGTATGTAGGTATGCTAAGCGATGGCGTCAATTATTATGAACTAGCAGCACCCTGCGGTTTTACTCGCCTAGTTCCCGTTCTCGTTTTTCTCCCGGGATAAAAAGTAGCCTATGTGTTCTTCCAGACAATTTTCTAGCTGTATTTCAAATTTCAGCCCGATCCATTCAGACATTAGGACGCGATTGAGCAACAAACATCCAAATATTTTACATTTATAATGTTAGTCTAGTAGTCTAATATAACAGTCGGGATTCATTTTTATTCTACAGCCAATCTAGTTGTTCAATGGATCCCGACTGTTCCGTTATTGTGTTTCTTTACTAGAATATATTTTATTTTCTGCAATAGTATTAATTCAATAACATATTATAGAATTCTAGACCACCAGAAATCTAAGTGCTTGTTTTATTCTTTTCAGTTTTATAGTATGTAGTTTGGTTCACTTTTTATGCAGTGGGGTTTTTTGAGTTTTTAAATTGTTTATTTTTTAGTAGATAATTTTAATATTTCAGGTAAACTTTAAAACTCGTTACTCGAATTCGTTAAAACTCAACAACATTTTTTTACATAAAATATTATTAGTCGTTAAAAGATAATAATAAAATACTTAAATCCTTTTTTTTTTAATTTCTTATTCACTGTGCACAGATTTGTATTGCGGTGTATCTACTATTTCTTATATTGATGTAAGTAAATTATTTGCTAAGGGTAATGGTAACGACCTGAAAGTAAAGTAAAACTTACAGGTTTATCCTTCCCGCAGTATGCCACAGCGATGAGAGCCAGGAAAACAGGCAGCGTAGCGGTGGTCATGGCGCCGCCGCGCCCCGGACCTGTCAGCGACGTCCGAGCGAGCATCTCGCCTTATATCTGCCTGAAAACAACGATAACATGCCTTTTTGCACGACACCAAGAGAACCGGTGGTTAGGAGTAAGTCAACACACATTATCCAAGGATTCCGTAGATAAAATAACGCTGACGAGCCTCAAATTTCAACTGCTAGAAATAGAAGAAAAATGAATTACTATTGTCCACCAAAATGAACGATATTGTGGTAATGTTTAGATGTAACATTTATAATTTTAGTGTGAACATTTTATGTATGTTTTGTTGGTGTAGGTCATGGACCAAACACTTCGAAAAATTGGTACATACGTTTTTGATTACATTTTTAAAATGTAAATGCGGATGTGTGTATTAGATACAAAAATGGAAAATAATAATTCGAACAAAAACTGACCTAAATCAATACTTGCCAGAGTTAATGTTCAAGTAACGTATAGGTATAGTTACTCTGCCGATCCGGAACCCCTGGTTCGAATCCCACGCGCACCACTGTCTTTTCGAAGTCATGTTCGTAATGCCGCTAACTTAAAAACGGTAAAGTAAAACATCGTGAGAAAACCGGCATATTCCTAGAATCTTTCAAAGTATGCGTCATCCTTCAACCCATACTTGGCCAGCGTGGTGGATTATGGGCTGACTCTCTCTTTGTGAAAAAAGGCCTCGAGTCCCAGCTGTGGGAACATTAAGTAGGCTGCTTATGGTATTATGCTTACATATTAGATACTGTTTAGGTTACGGTTCGTTCATTTGGCACACATTTAGGTTATTTCGTAAAACTATAAGTTAAAAATATGTGGCATAACAGAAGAATATTTTTTAGAATTTCTTGATAATTATAAACCTTTTTCATTACGGATCCCTAATTCCTAGTGGAACTGACTCTCGTAGTAATTATCACAGCACATGAACTAATAATTTTATTATTAGTGGTAGCCTTGTAGGTACGAGAGTAATCATTGGGCGGATACTTCCCAGTGTAAATGACTGAAAACAGTGCTGCAAATGGTTACTAATTAGTTCAACTTTCAAAATCAACAAATATTTTTTTTCCCACGTTCTTTAAAGTTTTATAATTTAGCACTATGTACTAATTTTAGTATTGAATAATTACTAGCTGTAACCGCCGTCAAATATTTACACTGAAAAAAAATTGGCCTGAAATTAATATATGTATATTGGTACGTTTATTAATGACACAGATATTTACATCTACGAGAAACTCATTCTAGAGGTAGGCATACATTTGCGCTACAAACACAAATATTTTTGTTCTGTGTCTGAGTCCTATCCTATCCCGCTAAGTATAAAAATCGAAAGTTTGGATATTTGTTGCTCAATCACGTCGGTAAGTCTGAACGGGTGGAGTTCAAATTTGGAACACAGTTAGGTTAGGTTAGGTATAGACTGGAATAGCACATAGGCTAATTTTTATAGGTATAGGTAGGAACAAGAACTGTGCGAATAAAATCGTGGCGTGCTGCTAGTATGCCATATATCAGCTATCTGGCTACCATAACACAAGTTTTGCTTAGTTTGGTGCTACATGGTGTTGAGTGAAAAACATGCACCAATATTTTATCATCATCATCGTTATCATCATCACCAGCCCGTGGTCGTCCACAGCTAGGCATAAGCCATTCCAATGTTGCGCTTCTAAATCTGGTCCTCGACTCTCCGCTTCCACCCGCTTCTCGCTACACTCTTCAGGTCGTAGGTCCACCGAGCGTCTTGAACGTGGTCTCCACTCCAGACCCCGTCTTCCCAACGTCCATCTGCTCTGCGACATATGTGACTCCCACTGGCACACCAATATTTATTTATTTTTAATTAAAAAGACAAAACCGGGTTAAACCAAACTAAAGAATACTTGTTCATTGTAACCTTGTTTAATTATTTAACCATAGGTCAGCGCGTGTCAATTTGTACAAAGCATTCGTTTCAATATTACGCGATGAAACGCTAATAACGCCTTAGGTACTGAATGTCATGAGCAGATGTATGATTAAATCAATCATAGTGCAGGCAATTAACACAATCCAGACTATATCTATATCTTTGTATCTTTTTGAAGTGAAAAGTTCTTTTGGCGCGTCTAGATGTAGTTTGTAGTGGTAGGACTCTTGCCAGAGTCCGCCTGGGGAAGTACCACACCTTTGCCAGTTATTCTACCGCCAAGCAGTAATGTGCAAACATTACTGTGTTCCGGTTTGAAGGGCAATGTTTCCAGAGAAATTACAGGGCTTAGAGATATAAGATCTTAGATCTCTGGGTGACGAGCGCAGTGTAGAGCTAGGTAATGATTTGGACTCTTCGTGTTCCAATAACTGCGTGTCACTGTGCTGTTATGTGTCAGGCATGTTGCTTACCATCAGGCACATGTCCTGATCGTCTCGTCACTCCTAATTAAAAAAAAAAAAAAAGACAGAATTTTCGTGGGCTGTAAATTGAAATTTAGCATCACGCTCGGGTATGATAATAGCTTTACGGGTAAACTCGGGATGCTAGAGCGAGACGCAAAATACAGTGGAGAAACGCGTCAGAGCGACAAAGATAATATAGTCCCTGTGTACCTGTGTTTATTGTATTTAGGTATTTTTATCGCGACATTAAACGACTTCTAGGTACTTACCGCATTAATTCCATTAATTGACCTTGTCACGAAGTATTAAATTTGTATTTCACATCCATTGCAAAAAAGTATTTCTTGTAATATACTCGTATTACTGTTCTATCACAGCACTTACACTACGTATACACACAAAATGATACCTATTTTCATCACAGCACTTACACATACACAATAAACACAACACATTTATGCATTTTTAGCAAAAAACCTATAAAATAAATATATAGCAACTACTAAAAAATTTGTACTTAAACGCTACTTCCATTTTTTTTTAATTTATTCTTGGCCATAGATTCTAATCAGTCAGTCACGTTATTCTCGCGTTGCTGTGCTTAATAGGTATATTCAATTTCAATTTATAAATCGTTTTCATTTTTAATTATTAGAATTATATAGTAGTCTTTAAATAGTTAAGTATTTCTTATTTTAGTTTTCACTTCTGGCGTGCGGTTCGAGGATACGATCTACGATGGAGCGTGCTTCTTCGAAGAAACCAATTCACTCCCGATTTGAAGTCATCATGATTGTAGCTATCGGGGAAAGTCCACGAAGGCAACGCATTCCATAACCTAGACGACCTTATCAAAAAAGCAGAGTCAAACCTCGTCCCTCGAGTCTTTGGAAAGTTAACCATGAAACGATGAGGCCCGAGCTACGAGGAGTCCGACAGGAAAAAAAGTAAAGTGGTATTAAACCACGCAATTACACTTTCCGTAGTGTAGCCGATAAAAACCGATTTACTTTCATTTATTTACGTAGTATGTTGGGCAATCGGACTAGCTCGATTTAAGTTTTAATTCCATTCTGCGGTAATTTTTGTAGGGAAACCGTTTGGTTTGTCCAACCATATCACACATGAGTAATCTTATTCATCTTGAGAAAACATGTGACATCCTCCATTCCGCAATTGGCTATTTATAATAAATACATTTCAAATTGTTTATTTCATAGCGTTGACTCTCTCTTTACGAGAAAATGCCTCAAATCCCGACAATGGGATTATAAAGTAGGCTAATTAACGCTTTCGCTGTAATGTAGGTACCTATTTTAGTTCCCAGTAATATTATAGAGGCGAAAATTTGTGAGTCCTAAGAACGAATACATATATATGGATATTTGTTACTGTTTCAGGTAAAAAACTACTAAAAGAGTCTGGGTGAAATTTAGAACATAGATAGGCAATAGTCTGGAATAGCACATATTATGTTAATACTTTTATATATATTATATATTGTGGATAACTCACACACAACACCATCTGACCCCAAACTAAGCAATGCTCGTGATATGGCGTCCAAATGATTGATATTAATAATAGTTGTAGATACATACTTATTATACATAGAAACACCCAGATACAGTACAAATATTTGAATTCATCACACAAATATTTGCACTGGGTGGGAATCGAACCCACGACCCTCGGCTTCGCAGGCAGAGTTACTATCCACTAAGCCACGAGGCCAGTCTATGCTCTAACTATGCTTGACTAATTGCGTTGCGATTGCGTCAACAATCGTTCCAAGCAAAAACACAACAATGTACATATCTGCTACAAGTATTTATTCTTTCTCGCCAGTCCGAGACAGGTAAAAATGGTAATCTTGAACATTAAATCCGCAGTCATTTTTCAGAAAGTTCCACCTCAAAGTTGTAACTCTTGAGTGACAGGGTTTTCCCGAGTCATTTCCCAACTTTGCAACAATCATTCATTGTTTCGCCGTTAACAAAGGGAAGCTTCTGTTTTTTGTGCGCCCTCTTTTGTGGCCCACACAATAATAATTATAAAATTAATGTCATAATTTGCCGTGTTCAGGGCCCGGGGCTACAATAAAGCTCACGATATCAGCTGTAATGATTATTAATGGTGAAGAGTGCAAAATCACGCTGCGTTTAACTACGTGGGTAGAGATGAGTTCTTGTGGCACTGAAATGGATGATTTCAGTGCAGGAGGAACATTTTGCCATATTCGAAAAAGAAACTCAAGGCTTTCGCGAGCCAAACCACAAAATGAGTACATGAGCAGACATTTTTAGCCCCCGACGCGATGCAAAAACGGCGGGTTATCATAAGTTCGACGTCTCTGTGCGTGTGTGTGTCTGTCATATCGTAGCAACCGAACGGAAGGAAGAACCGAGGTATTCAATCTGAGGAAGAAACGATTATTTTTTGTTTAAAAATTAAACAAACAAGTACTCTTAGCTATATTTCATCAAAATTGGTTAAGCCATTTCAAAGCTATGAGCTCGTTTGTTATCTGCGGTTTTCTTAGTCGCATAATAGCTTTACTTGCATAGAAACGTGTGAATAAGCTTTACTTGCATACAAACGTGTGACCTAAAATTTTTAACGATTTCGTTGGGGGTTTAAACCCCCTATATTTGTAATTTAATGTATTGGCGTTACATGCAGGAAGCAAAAATGAAGTTTTTTTTTATTCACACTAAGTCAAACTTTAATATATTTTCCTTTTCTAATTTATACAAGTTTACGCCTGTACGTTGTGGCGTAATCAACTCCTCACTATAAACAACTTTTTCCGTGGAACCAACTCTAAGCCCTAGAAATATAGGGTACTCAGTACTCACTCCACCGTGTAACGACGGTAAATATTTTAAAATTAATAATACTAGAGTAGTAAACAAGCATTTCTTTAAAACCCTACTTCATTTTGATTTAGAAGCAAATTCTCCGTGAGTTTTTCGATTATCTTCCACGCATAGGATTTAAAAGGCGTGTTCAATCGACATGAAAAATCCATTAGAGTTGTTTGTGCTGGCGAACGGATGCAGGCGCCGCCACTGACCGTGGCTAAGAGGATTTGCTAGCCAGCTGCAACATGCATCTGCAACATCACTACGCTGACATGGAGCAAATTTTGAATTAACAGCTTCTGAAATATATCTGCAGTTGAATATAATACAATTATTTTCTCTGAACTCTCTCAACCAACTTCAATTTAAAAATCAAACACAGACAGTCTTAGTATGTAAACTAAAGGTACGCTACCCGTTTTTCTAGCTCTCATTGCTATGGCACACTGCGGAAAGATTAAACCTGTAAATTTTTCTTTACTTTTAGGTGGATTATTACCTTTACTCCTATCAAATACAATACTTTTTAGAGTAAAAACTAACGTCGTTGATACATATTTTTAATTAATTCATGGGTAACTCACTCACATGTGCTCAGTGTATAGTTCAGTCCAACTTAAATTTCTGCCGCGTCCGACTGGTATTTTCAAGTAATTTTAAATTCAAGAAGGTCAGGATTAATGTGACGGCTTTCTTCGGAGGATATAACGTGTGGGCTTCGACGTGGATCACGAACCAGACCAAACGTTTATTATGGGACAAGAGAGAGCATATTATGTATGTAGTTTTGTTTGTAATGAAAACCCTCTTTTTTTTTAATCAGAAAAAACTTTGGTGTTTCATATTAAATTGCTTTACATCCTTTATGCTTCGACATTTATTTTGAATTGGAGTGAATAAACTCAAAAATTACTGAACCTATTTTTGCTCGTCTCTTTACTCTACATTGTAAAAAACAATTTTAATTCCAATTCTGAAATCACGAAAATATCAACTACTTGCAAAAAATACTTTCCCCCTGCGATATCTTAATACTTTATAACGTTAGTATTTTTACTATAGTAGATTCTAATAGAGATTTTGTTATTACTACATACTTACTCACTGAAGAAATTAGTTGATACCTTCGTCTAATAACAATAGCTACGGCGTAGAATCAATCTCACTAATAGATATTGATCACCGTACATACAAAATAACTACTGCTATATCATCTCAATTAAATTAATTATACATTTTATGAATACTAAACAGGAACACTACCCGTAAATTCTTAGAAAATCATTCAGGCGCGGTGAAATTAACGCGAGCCATCCCTGAAACTAGGCCAGAAGACTGAGCAAAAACTTGTATGAATATGTAGCAATTAAAACATGGGCGGCGTTAATTTGCGAAGGAATAATCATTAGATAGAAAAGACAAGTGGCAAGAACTAGAGTAGAGGAGAAGAGACGTCATTACCGCAATCAAAGAACCCTAGTCGTGTCACGCGGTTTGCCTTGTCGTCAGTGTAGCCAGATCTACGATTTTAACTGTGGCTCTACAATTTTTGTACGATATTCCGGTTTTCAATTTGCAGCGTTCAAATTTCTATTTTTAACCCCTGACCAAAAAAGGGGTGTTATAAGTTTGACGTCGATGTCTGTCTGTGTGTCTGTCTGTGGCACCGTAGAGCTCAAACGGATGGGCCGATTTCGATACAGTATTTTTTTATTTGAAGGTTAATATTCGTGCGGATGTTCTTAGCTATGCTTGGTTAATATCGATTCAAGATGGCCGCCACCACAAAATGGCGAATTACATTATTTTTTTCACTACTGCCGCAATATGGGTATCAAACGAAAGGACTTTACTAGTAGAATACTTTGCACTATGACAAATTTTAAATCCAAGATGGCCGCTACTACAAAATGGTGAAATAGTACATTTCTTTTTTCACAACTCCCTTAATGTGGGTATCAAATGAAAGGGGTTGACTAGTAGAATGTTGTACAGATAACAAATCTGAGGTAGTCGGGGGGTTAATCAAATTTTTTTAATTTTGTTCTTGTTGTATGTTATTCATAATGATACTTAATAATTGGTACTAAATAATATATTTGCTATTTGTTTGTGAAGTCTCGTCTTCTAATGTAACTGTTTTCCATTCCACGGTTGCCTGAAAAATATCGTATAGAATTTTAGCGATAATTTTAGCAATTGCTAATCGGCATTGGTTTTTTGTGTATTGGTAAAATTATTTTATTTATTTGTTTTCTAAATACTTTACGGAGTTTTCTATCTCTACTAAATATGACTTATAGCATTTATCTCATTTTTATTTCAATTAATTTTCATTTTTAGTAAAAAGGTAGGAAAATTTACATGTGTAAAAGATTCGTTAAAATGTAATCTACAAAACTCTATGCTAAATAG
The DNA here is from genome assembly GCA_017562165.1 of Ectropis grisescens. Taxonomy (NCBI): domain Eukaryota; kingdom Metazoa; phylum Arthropoda; class Insecta; order Lepidoptera; family Geometridae; genus Ectropis; species Ectropis grisescens. The sequence continues at coordinate 14,872,099 of CM029771.1, read as the reverse complement.
TAGATAGATATTTTATGGATGACTGGCCGAAATGGAAAATGTTTAATTGTTTTGTCAGGGAAAGCTTGAATAAATTTAGTTTTTAACCGACTTCCAAAAAGGAGGACGTTATCAATTCGAACACGATGTTTTTAAGGTTCCGTAGCCAAATGGCAAAATACGGGACCCTTATAGATTCGTCTGTCTGTCTGTCCGTCCGTATGTCACAGCCAGGTTTCTCCGAAACTATAAGAGTTATACTGTTGAAACTTGGTAAGTAAGTAGTAGTAAGTAGTTGCATTCTGTGAACAGCATTATGATTTTCATACAAAAAAATAGAAAAATCCTATAAATTTTGGGGGTGTCCCTTACTCGTGAATGAGATCTAGTAAGTAGTTTTATTTAATACCTACGTCATAAATTCACTATTGTTAAAACAATGATTAAAGTAACAACGAACTACAAGAACTTTTATATTATGTTACTTGTTGCTACGGAAGCCTTCATGGGCGAGTCCGACTCGCACTTGACCACTTTTATTTTATAATCGGATACTGCAACGTACAGAGTACACATATAAATTTACTTTCCCAGTTTTTTTTGTTTGCCTTTGTAACGGCAGAATGCGTATTTGCAAGTGTGGTATTACTGTTACTAGCCACATAATAAATAAGTACTTGGTCATTAAATGAAGCAGGAGCTGATTTCAAAGTTTGCACACTTATGTGCCAATTGATTGAGTTCTGCTAAGTTTCGGTAACTCCACGTTCTTAAAGTTCGTCTGTAGTTTTATTTAAGACAGAGAGTTGGCAACACTACACCCAAGCCGCAGAGCACAGCCTGCCCGCCCTCGTAACGAGAGCTCTCGATAAAAATTAAAAACACGTGCCTGCCCAGCCCGAGGAAAGTTTTAATGAGTACACGCCGCCCGGTACATTCTACATGTCTGAATGTTTCACTGCTATCGTTTGTGGTACCCTGGTACCTCGTTATAATTATTTGAACCTGTTTGTCTACTTTTTAATAAGGTTTCTGATATAATACGCCGAATTTACAAAAACAGTATAAAACAAAATAAATTTAAACATTGCGAAAACTAGAAGGTATGCTAAATTAACCAAACTATTTTAAAAACTATTAAGTACCTAGGTACTTTAAATAGATAGCATTAGGAATCGAATTAAAAGTTACCCACACCAAGCTAAGCATTGTTAATTAAGTAATTCCTAATCTACCCTAATATTAGAAAGCTGAAGAGGTTGGTGTTTTGTTTGAACGCGCCAATATCAGGAACTACAGGGCCGATTTCAAAAATTCTTTCACCGTTGGTTATGTACGAATTTGTGATCCCTAAGTGCTATGTGCCACGGAAGCCGGGACGGACCAGTTGTCCCTAATAACGTACTTAACCAATCATCGTGAAATTTTGTACACATTATACTTCAATGTATTAGAAGAAACATAGAAACCTATGTTCATCCGAGGAAAATCACGGGAATTGAATTTATGCGGATGAAACCGCAGGGTGTGCTAATTACAAATAATATTTTTTTATTTTTTACGAGCAAAGTCTTTATTAACCAAACTAAAATTACAGTGATAACTACACTAAGTTACATACCTAACAACTAACACTAATCATATCTGAATAATCCATAGACCAATAGACCAAAAACACGAACGAAGAGATTTGACTCCACGTTTGTGATAAAAACGTTAATGTTGTGGAATGCGTTGGCTGAGTGGGTTTTCCCCGATGCTGAATCGGTTTATTCTAGGCAAGCCCGCTTAGCATCAGGCGAATTGGTGGTCAAGTACAATCCTATTATAGTTAAAAAAACAATAAAGGTCGAATGCTAATTAAGATGATAACGCCCACTACCAGTCGGAAGCGTGTCCAGCGTGCTGGCGACATTAATTAATAGTTATGTTATTAACATTTATTGATTGAACGTTGGCTGAATTGCCTCTTTAGATTGCGAGAACAACGTTTACTGGAATTTGATAATCGAATTTTACATGAAATTTAACATCAACACTGAAAAAGAAAATATAGAACGACGACTTACAGTTTGTCCGTGCGGTTGGTTGATAGCGAAAATAACTTGAAACACTCCAATGTGGATAACATTGCGCTTGAAGAGAGAAAACGTTCCCCCAAGTGTAGAGAACTTTCGTACCCTTTCTGTATTACCTAGATACTTATGTGTTTGAAGAGAGAACGTTACCCTAATTCTAAATACAAATACAAATACAAAAATCTTTATTGCTGTTTATAGGTAAGATAAGATGATACAAAACCATTTTAAAAGTTGCCCCATACAAACTGGCCTCTGCGAGAGGCATGCAATATGTCTGGCAAGACAATTTGTTAGTCTTAATTTAAAAAAAAAAAAAAAAAATTAATAATAGTCAGCTGATTAAAGTCTTCTTCTTCCTCATCTTCTATTAATTTCTGGTTTTTATTTATGTCATCTGATTCTTCATCTTCGATTCATTTCTGGCTTCTATTTGGACTTCTACTTCTACCTTAGACTTTCGTACCCTTTCTGTATATGACTACTTATTTCCCAAACCCCCAAATAATGTAGTACGCACATTACCTATTTAATTTGCACTTACTATATCAAATACTGATGATTTAAGTGGCGTCATGAATATATCATTATAAGCTACGTCTGAATACTAAAAGTTGCCTAAAAGCAATCTGCAATAGTCGCTTTGACGCGAACGATAAAAATAAAATCTGATTTATAACGCACGAATAAAATCCTTTTGGCAAGGTGCATTCTCAATTTTATTCATATTGGTACTTTTCGGAGCGGAACATAAAAAATCCATTAGATTTGTGCATTGGCTTAACGAGAGAGCACCGCAGGCAGCCGTGCCAGGCCACGCGCGGGCCGACTCGCTCTGGGCCCGCATTGACCGTGCGTAAGCGGCTTTATGGCGTCCTATGATGGCCTCGCTAGCAGAACAAACACTCTGATAGCGATTTCATGTTTCCTATCCTATCTAATTTCATGGTCACTAAGTGAAATGTGAATAGTAGTTACGTATTTGTTTAATATGCAACCTTTTGACACTGCTTAGGCGATTATTGCTGTCTTTTGAGAGTAATTTTTTACTAGCAGTGCCCCACGGTTGTACCCGCGTAGTTCCCGTTCCCGGTAAAAAGTTGTTTATGTGTTCTTCTAGACCTATGTGTTCCAAATTTACCCTTTCCGTTCACACGTTACGACGTGATTGAGCTACAAACATCCAAACATTGACATTTATAATATTAGTTGGAGTAACTAAGTAACAAGAACAAAATTAAAAATTTTGATTAACCCCCGACTACCTCGGATCTCGGATTATCTGTATAACGTTCTACTAGTCAAGCCCTTTCATTTGATACCCATATTAAGGGAGTTGTGAACAAAGAAATGTGTTTCGCTATTTTGTGGTAGCGGCCATCTTGGATTTAAATTTGTCGTAGTACAAAGTACTCTATTAGTCAAGCCCTTTCATTTGATACCCATATTGAGGTAGTAGTAAAAAAGTAATACAATTCGCCATTTTGTGGTGGCGGCCATCTTGGATTTGAAATTTGTTATAGTGTATAGTATTCTACTAGTTAAGCCCTTTCATTTGATACCCATATTGAGGTAGGTTGGGAAGAAATATTTTATCCGCCATTTTGTGGAGGCGGCCATTTTGAATCGATATTAACCAAACATAGCTAAAAACATCCGCACGGGTATTAACCTTATAATAAAAAACCGCATCGAAATCGACCTATCCGTTAGAGCTCTACGGTGCCACAGACAGACACACACACACAGACAGACAGACAGACAGACAGAAATCGACGTCAAACTTATAACACCCCTTTTTTTGGTCGGGGGTTAATAAAAGGAACCAAATCGTTGTAGTATACTAACGGCCCGTTCCGACTTCGCTCGAATATTGTCATGTAATTATTATTAGTAAAATTTTATATCGAGTATTAGTCTATTAATATAAATTAAAACTACCCTTTCTCTCAAGCTACTCAATTTCACACTAAATGCCAACTTTCGTGTATTTGCGAAACAAACACAAACATCACGACCTTGGATTTTTTTGTAATACTTATTCTGATTTACCATTCAGTGAATCATTTTTTTTAATACAAATGGACATGTTAATTTAGTTCTCAATTTCGGCACAAATGACGGCAATGTTTCATTTTGTTAGAGAATAACAAAATTGGTGTTTTGGTAGAAAATAAAAAAAATATTAAATGAAACGTTGGCGCCACACGCACCACAATTGACGAAATTGTGAACTATCTTTGACAGATCTATTTACCTACAGCCTAAAAATAATCTTATAGACTGCAGGCCCGTGAATAAAATGTATGAGTCAAATGAACCACCAGGACACCTATGTAGCATAATAGAAAGGTATGAAGTAATAAGATTCAGCACTATGCCGTCAGTTTCAATACATCTTCTAATCCATTATTCCGCAATGCCGGACAAAAATCATTCGAAAAAGAGAAATTATCGAGGGTTAGAAGCCCCCCTCTTCAACTGCACTCAGTTGTACAGCTTACAAGTGACAGCATAGTGCTGAGTTTTATTACTTCATACCCTTCTATCATCCTACATAGGTCTCCTCGTGGTTCATTTGACCCATAAATTTTGTTCACGGCCCTGTAGTCTATAAACATTCGCTAAGCATACTGAATACTAATAAATAATTCCTGAAAAAAATCGACACGAAAATTAGAGCTCATCTGCTTAAAATGTTTACCAAACATGACGCATTTCGAGGTGAGAGCTACGCCTCTAGAGTCTCGACTATAGATGAAAAGCGTCAAAAAGAAATATAAAGGTACTTTACTCAATTCGTTTAAATATAAACTACAGGCACTTAAAATTTCACCTAGCATTATATTTATTCGTAAAAGTATAACACAATTATTAGTGTTTTAGGTTCTACATATACCTAAACGTTTTTACTGAAAGTTTACTGAAACTGAACAGCTCATTATATTGAAAAAATAAATAGCCAAATTAATTAAAAAGACAACAAAGGTTTTTAATTTGGGAACAGTCATGAAACTGATGTTTTTATTGTTCTCCATGACCCTCTGCGTCGCGCAGTAGAGTAAAAACAGAAATGAATTGTGAGAATCTTCGCAAAACAATAGTTGGAGAGTACGGGAGAAAAAGCCGGATGCAAATGCCATTCATATTAATTAGCAAAGCGAGATGGGGCTTTTACGAAATTAGACCGTGATTTCAGTGAAGATTTATTGTTGTGTTTGAAATGCTTTTTGGGGCTAAGGTAGCTATTTAGAAGCGAGCAAATTGGTGTTGTCAGGGTGGTTTTAAATTGAATTGGTTATTTGCTCTACGACTCACGCGATGCAGGTGTCTTCGAAAATGTTCGGATTTAATTAAAAGTCCATCAAGCCTTCCTTTTTAGAAATTACTTATGTAGCTGAATTTGGTTGATCAAACTAATATCACTTAGATTCTATTTCAACAATAGTAAGAAAAAAAATCAGACGATCCAACCGATGCGATGGTATTAAATAACCACGTCATCTGCAACACTATGTTTGGTATTGTCGCGCTGTTAGCCCAGATAATACTCTGGGCTCTTTAAGCTTACATCTGTACGCTCTGCATCTCTGAGAAGGATTGATTTTCCATACTGATAGGGTAAGGTTTCCCAAAACGTACTACTGTCTAGGTCATGCCCCGATGATTTTCCAGCTGTTGCTTATAAAAAGGGATGTAAACCAGAACTATAAGTACGTATAGTCCAAGTCGTATTTTGTCAATATTTCTACTGCAAGAATGTAGACGAAACGAAACATAAATGGTAGGTTAATGTTTATAATGTACAGGACTTAACCACGATTTAATTCATTGTTTAAATACCTCGACGTTTCGGCAGCGTTACAACCGCCGTGGTCACGAGAAGACTGAAGAAATTGCGGGTCGTCTCATTGCGAAACGAGGGGATCTAGATCTACCCTCATTTGGTCTTCGAAAATCGCAGGGTTACCACCACGACACACAACACTAACTGTATCACCAGGCTTCTCCGAACTCACTCCGCGATGCGTACATTTATTTATGACTGGATTCCACGACGCCGATAACCGAAAACCACCCTCCCGGTTGAAATTACGATGTTTTTTAATTTCTAAGGCTTCCCGAACTATTCTTGCGTAGTAATGACGTTCGGTGGAGAGAATCTTCGGGTCGTGGAGCTCGATCCAATGACCAGTTCCCGCATCAATCAAATGCTCAGCAATCGCAGATTTCTGTGTCTGGCGATTTTTTACAGCGGCGATGTGTTCTTTGAGCCTTTCAGCAATTGTACGCTTACTTTGACCAATATAGGAACTACCACAGCTGCAGTCGACCTCATACACACCTGGAGTCTGAAATGGAACGACGTCTTTCGGCATCCTAATATGCCTCGTCATCTTTGATAAGGGAGTATACACAGTTTTAATGGAATATTCTTTTAATAATGCCCCCACCTTATCCGTCCTGTACATTATAAACATTATGTGTTCAAATCGCGAAAGCTTAAAAACAATAAATGGTAGGTTGGTAGGAATATTTGCTGCTTGGAGTTTAGTGTTTACTCGATCGCCTCAAAAAGTAGTAGATACCACACCTTTGGCAATTATACTACGTAAGTTTAATTGTGAACGTATGTACAGTAGTACAAAGTACACCCAGTAACAGTACTTACGACCTGGCGTGAATCCATAAAGTACTGCTAATCTTTCTCGTGCCCGTTACGAAAAGTGTATTTATTTTATAGTTTGGAAGAAATTGCTCTTAAATAGATAGGTACAAATAAATATATTACCTCTACATATTATCTCTACATACTTTTCTCTATAGAAATTTGGATGTATAAAGTACGTGGTCTGAAACTTGGGACCAATGTCAATTCTATGTGGCGCTATTTATAAAGTCGTAGCTGTCTGCTGGAACCTGGCCAAACGTCAACAGTAGGTATCGCGACTAGTTTACCTCGGCTACTAGTTCCAATCTAAATAAGTAGGTAATTTGGTTAGATAAAGTACACAATAATTTATTAACGATACCGTGGTTGTTCGCGTGCTACTCATTTGTTACTCACGTCCTCAGACCATTGTTACATTGTTAAATCCTCAAAGCTCACCTCTATTAAGTAGGTACATCCTACATAAATAATATAGTCGGCGAATCCCAACTTTAGTTTTAGACCGTCATCTCAAAGATGCTATCTATGATAGAACCTTAGATACTGGAAAAATAGCTTATTTTTTATTTTCTCCAGTGCCTGCCAAGCTTTGGTCTCATAATGAAAGGGCATACCCCTATTAACCTAAAGTTACCACAGTAGGTAAGTATGTTACCTTACCTATGTTTTTTTGTTGTTTTGTTATGTGTATGTTATACCTAGTCCAAGATCGCAGAGCCGCGAGACGTCACGTATTTTCTGACGAACGAAATGTGGACGATTGAGTAGGAAGCGTTAGTCTGTACTAAGAACGTATGCATACCCGCTACCTTGCTTAGACGGCCAATTTTGAGATATCAGGTAATTAAGGTAGGTACATAAAAACTGATTTTCACGTATATTAGGCAAAATCATTAAAAATACATACATAAATACAAAATACATAGAATCGCGACGCATAGCACAGCGACGCAAATGACTGTGACGATAGCACCGCGTAACGTCGTGACAGAAGCCATCGCGACCCGTATCACCACGACGCAAAGCACCGTGACGCAAGGCATCGCGACGCATAGCACCGCGACGCAAATTACTGTGACGCATAGAACCGCGACACAAAGCATCGCAACGCAAATCATCACGACTTCTCGTTATATTAAGTTTTTAATTGCATTTGGCAGCTTATTATATATAAGTAGAAGAGGAGCCATACAAAAAATTATGTCACTCATATTCTTTTCCTTGAGTTTGCCTATCAGCAGCCTACATTTATCACGCCGGTTCCGATCCACTTTGTCACTCAAAAATAATGGGGTTATTCCTTACAAAACACATACTTAACTTCAAAAAATTTGAGAATTTATAGCCTTGACTCTCTCCGTGCTAGAGAAGGCCCCTAGTCCCAGCAGTGGGAAGATTTAGTGGGATGTTTATCCTTTTTAAAGCATAAACACTTATTCATAAATACAAATGTGAACTGAATAGGTTGTAAGTAAAACCACTTTTTTTTTTAGTTGGATGGGCCACATTTAGCTTTACAATAGCTTTAGAATATACTAGATGTCCGCCCCGGCGTTGCCCGTGGTACTAATGTACCATACCATACCATAGTATATATAATTATAGTACTCATCAGAATCCCGTACATATCCACCGGTGAAAGAATGAGTGAAATCGGTTCAGTCATTCCTGAGAATATCGCTTTCAAACAAAACACCTCTTCAGCTACCTGCTACGCCACCTGTCGGAAATTGGTTGTACCAACACAGATTTAGAAAAAAAAAGATTAGCAAAGGTTTTATATTCAAGAGGTATATAATCTGTGATATTCAATGACGCAATCTTAGACACATGCTGTCATGTGTCATGTCAAAGCACGAAACGTTCGAAAACTCTCAAAATGGAATATTTTTTCCCGTTTTTGTTACATTCTTGATTCATGCTCCGCTTCTATTGATAGTAGCGTTATGTTCTATAGCCTATAGCCTTCCTCGATAAATGGACTATCTAATAGAAAAATAATCATTCAATTCGGACCAGTACTTCCAGAGATCCTAGCGTTCAAACAAACAACTTTTTGTTTTAAACAAACAAACAACTTGTTTTGTAGCTCTAGTTAATAGATCTCGGAGCCGGGATTCGATCCCGACCTTTGTCTCTCTCTGTTGACCTCTTGACCTTTATGCTCTCATCACTACAAAAAATAGCATTAAATGTCACGGTAAAAAATATAGTACATGCTATACCCATCAGGGGGCGTCTATTGGCTGATATGACAATGGTTAAATAAAATATGTAATATGCATCTTATTAAGGTGCGTCCCCCAAGCAAAACGAGTTTTTTGACCAGTTTTCAGAGCTATCTGCTTATTATCCAAAACAAATATCATCTGTTAAAAAATACATTAAATTTCTACAATTTCTTGGCTTCAAAATGGTAGTTTCTTTTTTTTTTTGTTATTTAATTTTTTGTCTAAAGCTCACAACGAAACCATAAAAAATTGAAATAATTGTAATTATCATGGATCTACTCGAAAACCCGCCATTATTTGGATAGGCAATTCCATTACGAACATTTTGATACGAGTAGAAATATTTTTTTAAAGACCAAAATCTGATGTTATAAATAGTTTATTCTAAAATTTGTTCGTGAAACAACGACAAATCCTACTGTTGATCTCTTGCTCTTTCTTGCGGTGTGCGATGAGATAAAAAATACTCAAGGTAATTTGCTCGGGGTACGGCCTTAATATTATAATTTAATGTATTTATACGCCACGTCGGCGCCGTTGGGATCGGACAGGATGTCTACTCTCTTTCTACGAAAAACATAATTTCGAAATAACTAAAATCACGACTTTCCTACTCCGTAACAGGATTGAATAAAAAAACTGTCACAAGTGTGTGCATTTTAATGGATAAGGTCATAATTTTATAAACTTATTGCAATATGTACATTGTTAATTTTTCACAGTTAGTATCCTCAACAGAAATAGGTAAATAAAAATTATGATCACATCTACGTATTTCATCAAATAATTACATAGTTAAAATACATAAAAAATATGTTTTTAAACTTAGCATTAAGTACAAAAAACTATTCAAGTCAAATCAAAGTTAGTCAAATCTTAGTCGACATAACCATGCAACACAAACATCGTTATTATCAAAACAATTAAATTAGTGGCAAGATAGGCTAGATTTTAGACGACCAACAAAAATATAAACAATCTTTTAACTCCTCACATATCCAAGCCCACATAATTAAAACGCTAGTCAATTCAATTACTAATGGTTCTTCAGTTTCTAATTTGACATGAATTCTTAACAATGTCTTTTTATTTTAATTCATTACGTAAGTATTTAGTGATACTATAAAATATCTTCTAAATAGGTAAAATATTGCAAATAAAGAAAATAATTATGTAGCATTCTGTGGCTAAAAACCAATTTCTCTCTGCACTAGAGAGTGCTTGTGTTTCTCTAGTCTCTAATCTAGTCTGTGCAATCCTAATTAAGTAAACCAAATAACCAATATTTTTTTTTTTTTTAATAAAGACTTTACTAAAATACAAGATAGTTGGTACATTAGGAATTTATTGCCATAATTAGAATTATTTATATTACTATTAGACTAAAATATTTCCTTTCGCAATTGAATATGAACATAGATAACATTCAAAACTACATAATAGAAAGTATTCGTTTGAATGTGTAATTTCAATAAGGGCTTTTCATAAAATAATTTAATTGTAATATTTATATTTACATGTCTGAAGACTAGTCTCCAAAAATTGTTGTTCCATTTATACTTTTAATTATTGAAATTTATACAAGTTATTTTATCTTTTTTAATTTCACAGGCATTGAATACATATATTATGACTATGCCGGTCCCATAGTTTTTTTAAAGAACCTCTCAATAAACGACAAGTTTTTCTAGGCTTTTAGTAATGTTTAAGTGTCGGAGTTGCTCCATTATGTGGCGGTTTTTTTTATTGACTTCATAAGTTAGTTTTGACATGTAACTAGGGTTCTAAACTGAACGGTGTCTCCAATCCTAAAAAGAAATTAATTCATGCACCATTTTAATCACTGAGTAATAAATTGATATGTCAATCGCTTTGAGATAAGTGATCTCTCAAAAAGGACCAATGAATTTTCGCCTTTTAGCTTTATTGCATAAGTGGCAAGTCACGAGATATGCCCTATGTTCAGCAGTATTCTACTCGTATTATAGGCGAAAGTTCTTTGATTTATTTTGACACACGATCACAAACCTTAAAACGGTCTTCAAGACCTTGCCATACATGCATCCGACTAGGATCACTGGAAAAAGTATATCCTTCTCATAGATATAGTTTGCAATAAATAAGTATATATCGACATTTTCTAATGTAAAACGATTTAACCTCAAACAAAGCAACGCTTAAACTGTAGTAACCAGATAGTTGATAATATAACACTTACTTATAGGTATATTTATAAATATGTACAAATTCTAAATGCCAAATTTACGCCAATCGATGAATGTTATTGAATTCGTCGCGAGTTTAAATCTTGTATTTAGTGTTACAAAGGAACTCATTCTTATTTTACACTACTAAAATTTATATTACATTATCTTATATGAGTACCATAGTAATTGAAGATTAGAGGTATTGTGTACTACTACTCAATTAATTGACTTGTGTACCTATGCTTGTACTTAATTACTAAGAATAATTATTACTCACTAATGTGCATTAAACGAGTACACATATTTAGAAAAGAAAGAATTATTTCGGTGGGCAGTAAATGCCATATGAAGGTGATTGTCATGAGATCTTTTAAATATATCATTGTTACAGAACGATATTTACTGAAATTTTGACACTCGATAAAAACAACAATTAAAGATATACGTTGTACGAATCTATAAACAAAAATTAATTACTCTATGGCTCAACTTCACATCAAAAGAGCAGCAACGAGCAGTTTCATTGTAATTGCTATTTCGTTAATAAAATTATAATGTAACTAACCACCCCATTATAACACCTGTCCCTGGCACACTTTTGTCCCACTTGAGCTTGTTTGCCATCGGCATCTAGCAAATTTTCGGCTACAATTTTGTTTTCCCTCAAATATTTGTTTATAGAAAAATTTTATTCAACTAATGAGCACGTTCAAGTTATTTACAGCGTGCACTACTCTTTAGTGTGGTCTACGCACTATCGAGTCACAATTTACAATCATTATTCCCAGACATCTACCTAGACAACCTACCAACGGAAACTAAAATCGTATGCTACTAAACGTAAGCACAAAATGTGTATCTCCAGTAAGAATAGGGCGCTATTGGCATAAAAACTAACAGTATCAAAAAAACTAGTTTTTATCTAAGAGTGTACCGATCAACCGGTACGAATTACGACATTTAAACAAAGCTTATTGAAAAGCTAGCTAATTTTACTAATTTCGCCATCAGCTCGTTGAAAAAACACATCTAGCTACATTGCTACGCTTTTTCATAAGTAGTAGGTAAACACGACTTAAAACAACCCTCAAGTTTCGTTAGGAAAACACAACCACAAAAAACAGCAATGACGCTACTCAGAAAGGTTTATACCGTTTGGTAAGCCAAAGTCTGCTAAAGTCTTTATAAATTTAATATGTCACCTAAAATCATGACAAAACGATAACAACAACAATGCCTTAGAAAACGGCAACTCGAATAATGAGGTTTTTTTCCTAGAAACACCTGGAATATTTTTATACTTCCACAACTTTTGTTGTGTATTAAAAATAGTAAGTAGGTATAACATTTCTGAGTAGCTTTTCGTGTCGAGGAAGACGAGTGCACTCTACGTTTGAAATATTTAATGAGTTGTGAGAAGCAATCGTCTTCTTCAAAAGATTGTTCTAAAAATGACAACCTTAGCGACAACAGACAAAAAATAGTTCCATCTTGTTGATATATAGGTACTCTATTTACAATCTAATTTACCACAATCATTTACTGCGTTTGCGCACAATTTTAATTTGAGGAATTCTCTAATAAATAGCCGTAGGTACTTTAGGAGACGGAGAATACGAGACGCGAGCGAAATGGTCGAGAACTTTTACGCAATTGTGTGTAACTAAATTAAAATTAAATTTAAGCCCTAATTTAATTTAAGCGTTATATTACAATTTCACTAGCGAGATTGTGACGGTTCACAATATTTCAATAGATTATAATCTCGCTAGTGAGATTGTAATATAACAGTGTTTATAATTTAAGGGTGTCATATGCAGTGCTTCGTAACAACGTGGTAATAATATAGTTTTAATCTCGGTCATGTCTAGGCATCGCTTCACCACCTAACCACAGTTAATGCCACATAATAATTAATGGTAGCATACTAGTGGACAAGGGGGGGTCTAGCTTGGCTCTCAGGGGGGATCACATAGTCTTGGTCAATTCACAAAACTGTACAATAAGTACATTCATGCTTTTTAATCAGTGGTCCCCCTAAGTACTAGACCCAGCCCGGGGGATCAGGATACCATGCCACCCCCTACTCCCCCCCCCCCTCTGGATCCGAGCTTACCAAAAAACAGTAACCATTACGAACGAGTACTATTTGACCAATTCGCGTCGCGTGCCCATCATGAAATAATTATGTCTGCATATTTACGTATAATTGAATTGGTGCAAAAAAAAACTAGATTATATTCAGTGAATTCTACTTAATACAAAATTTGTAAAATACATTTTTACACATGTTTTGTAGTATAAACATTTCAGTTACAATAATTATCACTTTATTATTATAAATCTTAAATATTAAATTTACATAATACTTTTGTTAGCCTTCATTGTTCGAAAATGATATTATTATTAAGATTAATGATACACTACAAGCAATTTCTAAAAATACATATTTTTTACATTAAGTTTGAGCCTTTACTTTGAGACTTGATATATATTAAATGCTTTACATTATATAATAAGTAAGAATAATTTCATTGACGATTGAAAATTACTTAACACATTTGCATGATATATTTTTTTTACTTTAGTAATAATTTACGTATCTACATAATTTAAAATAGATTAAAGTAATAATCCAATGGTTCAAAAAACCTCCTTATGGGACTTTTATGAAGATGTATAACTTCCAATCAAGTACAATAATTCAAGTAACAATATCACAACAAGTACAAAATATGTACAAGTATACTAGATGGTATAGCTTTTTATCAATTGCACGAGAAATGCTAAGAAATTCTTAGGAAATCATTAGGAACTTTTACAAGATATAAAAAACCAAATATCAACCCAATGTATACTGTACTTATAGATGTTCACAACATAGAGTATTGTAATGCCCATTTTAAATAAAAATGTCAAAACTGATGTAATAAACGGAGTAGCTTTGGAATATTTATTTCGTGTAGTTTTAAAAACTTTCGCTCTCAGAACTCATATTGAAAACAGTACACAGGCTCTGATCGCGATTTAAATTATTATTCAATTATCTCGTCGTTTCGGCAGCGTTACAACTGCCGTGGTACCGTGTCACGAGAAGACTGCAGAAATCGCAGCTCGTTTCACTGGGAAACCAGGAGATCTCCATCTAACCTCACTTGGTCATAAAAAATCGTAGGGTTGTCCCCACAGCACAATATTATAATTTTCAATCCGATGTATCCAATATGAGATTTATCTTATGATAATATTCAAAGGAAGTAAATATTTCTACATTTTGAGTATAATACTCAACAAAAGCTAGAACAAGATCACACAGCACACAAGAGTAATTTTAGTTACCATACAAATAATGTAATGTGAAACATGATAGATGTGTTTAATTGATGAGTGCCTAATGTTTCATTGACAACCTTATGAATATGTAATAACAATACGTCAGCTTTGAAATTTAAATGATCTTGGCCCTCTATTTCATGTTTATTAGACCTAATTCAATGATGTCAATTTACGCCGTTCGCATTCTCCCAGAACTTCTATAGTTATCACATTGAAGTTTAGTGGTGACGACTACTACCTTGATGTCAACGCCATTTTTAGGGTTCCGTAGCTAAAATACGGAACCCTTATAGATTCGTCATGTCTGTCTGTCTGTGCGTCCGTATGTCACAGCCACTTTTCTCCGAAACTATGAGAACTATACTATTGAAACTTTGTAAGTAGATGTAATCTGTGAACCGCATTAAGATTTTCATACAAAAGATAGAAAAAAAACAAAAAATTTTAGGGTTGTCCCATACATAAAACTGAAACTCAAAAAAATATTTTTGATCAATACCATACGTATCTATGGATAGGTCATCAAAAATGATATTTAGGTTTCTAACATACTTTTTTTCTAAACTGAATAGTTTGCGCGAGGGACTCTTCCAAAGTGGTAAAAAGTGTGTGACCTGTAACTTCTAAAATAAGAGAATGACAAAAATAAAAAAGTGTATGATGTACGTTACCATGTAAACTATCAACGAAAATTGGTTTGAATGATATCTAGTAAGTAGTTTTATTTTAATACGTCATAATTTGACTATTGTTAAACCACTGATTAAAGTAACAACGAAGTACAAGAACTTTTGTATTATGTTACTTGCTGCTACGGAAGCCTTCATGGGCGAGCCCGACTCGCACTTGACCACTTTTATTATTTATAGCCAAACTAGCTAATGGCCTGTGAGCAATCTATTTAATTTGATATTGTCAAGCTACAGTGTATTATAATCTACTTGAAGAATATTATGTAGATTTGGCTTTTTAAGAACACTATGTCACAAACATGGTGGTGGCAAAGGCATATCAATAAGTTTGCAAACTTCTAGCAAGAAGTTCTTCAACAACGCAGCTTGGTTGTCTTTGGACCCGTTCAATGTAATGGTGGGTATGAGTGGGTTTGAGTAAGTGTGTGTCATCACCATGTTTTTGAGTAATGCCGATCCATGTTCGTGAGTGGCGCAGTTGCTAATTGGATCAGGATCTACCTTCAGTTGTTTTGCACACTGAAACGAAAAAGACAGTTAATTAGAACAATATTAAAAATAGTTTTCCATGTTTAACTTAAAAATAAATACAGGACTGTTTAATGTTATTATTAGTTACTATGCACAGCCCACTAATGCCCCCACAGCTGTGACTCGGGGCCTTCTCTCGCAAGGAGAGAGACAAGGGCATAATCCACCACGCTGGCCCAGTGCAGGTTGGTGGATGGAACATGAGTTTGAAAGATTCAAGGAACATGTCGGTTTCTTCGCGATGTTTTCCTTCTTCTGTTTTAAGTTAGTGGCATTACGCACATGACTTCGAAAACACAGTGGTGCATGTGGGATTCAAACCAGGGGTTCGTCCGGATCGTCAGTTGCCGTTCTTCTGACTAGACCGAAACTTATTGTGATACAGCATGTTTTTTGGTGCCAATGAAATCTGTCAGAATCCATTCGAATGTATCTCCCGATCGTCACGAGGTTTCCTTCCACCTACGTCTTCAATAAGACATGTTTTAGATGGAGCTTACTTGGGTTTTGTCAATACGCATTTTACGGGCCTCGTGGCTTAGTGGGTAGTAACTCTGCCTGCGAAGCAGAGGGTCGTGGGTTCGATTCCCACCCAGTGCAAATATAAACACCCAGACACAGTTGTCTGGGTGTTTCTATGTACAATAAGAATGTATTTACAACTATATAAGTATTATATCAACTATCTGGCCGCCATATTACAAGCTTTGCTTATATTTGGTCCGATAGTGTTGTGTGTGAATTGTTCACCCATATTTAAAAAAAAATGTATTTGAAACGTTTGGAGCGTTGATGGTATTCCTTCAATACCAAATTTAGAATTCAGAATTGAAACAGTTTCATTTTTCAAGTGCAATGGGTCGATAGAGGCCAAATAAGAAAATATGAGTCACTGAAATAAGATAGATAGATGTCAGATAATCTTATTATAGTTGCACAAATTAGGTGTCCTCTCAAAGGTACGACAGTAATGTAAATAGATTTAAACAGTTGCTCATGTTATACCAAACAGATTCCTTCTTGTATGGAGTAAGTACCTAAGTATCTTTTGCGCCTTTGGGGGAAGTCGGCTAAGTACTAGGTAGAAACCCTGGAATCGATCGAGAGACGTGCCAAGGCTCATAGGCAATGTTCGAAAAAGAATTGGGTCTTGAACACCGCCGCAAAATTGCTAGCTTATCGGTTTTTTTATCGGATATGTCACCGTTAAATGGTAAACAGAGTTATATTACAATATCTCAAGCAAGATTATAATCTGTCGAAGATTATATTATCTATGTACTTCGTTGTTACTTTAATCTACCGAAAATTTATCTGTTAAATTGTAGGTACACAGTATCACAGTAAATACATAACAGTAGGTTATCTAAGGCCGCCCGCCGAGATATTAGCTTACTCTTGCGTTGATACCCAGGGTTGTCACTTTTACTTTTAGTTAATATTTTCGAACAAGCAGCACTTGATCTAAATTTATGCAATAAAAAGCTTATTATGATTGAATATTTTACCAATTTAGTAAAAATAAAAAGTCTTTATTCACATAACATTTATTATATTATTCTGGTTCAGTATGAACTATGAAGAATGATAAGTCCGGGTTTGCGAAATCGTTACTGAGGCACCCGAAAACACTACAATTTTTTTTCCCCCTTTTTGAAGTCATGATACTCGTAATAATTAATATTATGGTAAGTGGCCGGCGAGAGTTCACGAACGCGCGCGAATTACCATCATGTAACGTACGTCCGTGCTCACAGTCGCGCTCCACTCTCGCTGTATACAGCCCGTACTGCCGCCACCTTATTCCCCCATATATTATGTTAGCGTGTGCGTGAAACCAGCGGAAGATCAGCGCGGGTTGGAAACAATCGGCTGGGGCCGGATTGTAACAAAAATGTGTAAATGATTATAATTATGTAATGTGACCCAACTCTGAGGCCGGCGTTCGGGATCGAGACTGGCAGTCATATTTATTATCAGATCTGTTAATCAGTAGTCAGACGAGACAGCGACTGCATAGGTCTTAGTTTTGGACCGTGTCTTCGGAGTGGGGTCCAACAATCATTTTAATACTGGATTAAGTTTTTGTCTCAATAAAAAGTTTGTCATTGTCATTGTCAAAAAAATCGCGTGCCGACACGGCGCGCGGCGCGCACGCACACATTCAAACCGAGAACGGCAAGTTTGTATGAAGATGTTTTACTGTATGTTTACTGTGACAGTATGTTCGGTTCACAATATATCGATAGATTACAATCTCACTAATAAGATTGTAATCTATCAGTGTTTACAATTTAACGGTGACAGATATACTTCGAGTGTGCAACTGATCTGCATGATCTAATACCACATTGCATTTTTTCTATCCTCGATATTTATCGGCTCATAGCTGAAAAAAGCAACATCTTTTCATGGTTGACGTTCCAAAGACTTTGCACCAGAGAAGTTTGCACAGATACAAATTTATGATGACCAAACATTCAACAACCAAAGATAAAGAACAAAAAAGTGCCTTTAGATGGTGGCATGTTTATCTAGTTTTTTAAATGAAAGAACAGATATTAAGGTGACGCATTGATAAACTTGACCTGCCGTACCAGCGGCGGACGGCATGGCTGGTCTATCGTACGTGGCGCTACAGACGGCGCGCGGCGAAACCTGTCCGCACCGCATTCATTTTAGATCTTACCGGATCTGTTAAAAGTTGATAATCGTTTAGCACAGCGGATGATGTTGAAAGCAGTTAGTAATTTTTGACTGGGTTTTTATTTAATTATCTACTCGTAATGTAAACATGACATATAATAACTGCTCCGCCTATGAAATAGAATAGCAGTCTGGCTATTTTATTCGTAAAAATAGTAGGGTGTTGTCGCTGATAATTCCAAGCATTTGAACTTTTTTGGTGGAAAGTTTGTACTTTCTTGTTGAACGTTTGTTTTTTTTAAATAATTCAGACTATTTTCAAAAATTTTGTCCGGTTCACAAAATTATACAGGGTTTCTCCTTATCTACGATATTTTTAAAATTTGAATTATATCATTTGTTGCTATCATACTATGCACTATACAATCAAAAGTACTCGTTTTCATGTTTCTTAGTTCAAGGCGTCGTATTAAGACATAATTATTATTCAATCCTTTACTAACATTTTTAATATTAAGTTTTTATAGTATTCATATATTTATTAAAAACATACAAAAACATTACAAAACCTAAACCTGCATTGCTGCTGGTAGCAGAGCAGGGACCAAGCTACCCACAGGCGCGGGTTGCACATCTACGGGATGCGGCGCATGAAAAACCTGACGACGCGCGCTGCGTCAAGGATAACCAAGCACCTTTTGCACAGTCCTCAACCTAACTTCTTGAGATGGTCTTCTTTGGACACGACTTTCACGAGGTTCTCGTCGTGTGGTGTAATGATATCGACACATATGATCACAGTCCGGCACTGAGACCAGTATACTAGAACGATATTATTAGTCAGGCTTATTCCCGACAATAGTCTTGGTCAGAGATTAGAGATATCTTCTCTGATTTTGTCAGAGACCTTCGGACTAATCACGGCACATCGGAATTGACAAAAGCATATCTAATAGCAAGTTGCTGGTGGATGGATTTGGCTACTAGGTTGCGTCTATGCAAGTACTCACTGGTGGTAAGATGCGAACAGCCAGAAATAACATGATGAAATCTCAAAAAATAACTCCAAAGCATAACCAGATCATATACAGAGTCGACCAGATTCACATCTGATGTTGTTATGGTTCGATAGACCAGTCCGTGCAATGCCTTGCTCTCCCATATTTCCTTACTATCATAGGTGCTGAGGACTGATGGCTTGTACCAGTTCTCGTCCGCCAAAGGGGATAAGTGTTAAGCCATAACAACAAAGTACAATATCGCGATGCATCTCGAACTAGCTGTTGCGGAAATAATCTCTGAGGCTGCACACTTGAGTGTATAACGTAAAATGTATAAAGTAAAATAATAAATTAAATTACATAGAAATTATGGAGTTTGACAATCATTTCTATTATCACTTACTCGTGTCAGAGCTCCGTCAGGGTCCATATTGTCTACAATCATACAGTCTGTGAATTTTACATAGCTTGTCATGTTGCCAATAGCATCAATGGAACATGCGTGGATTTTGTTGGCATAGCACTCTTCCTCTCCATGTTGACATTTAAAGGTATACACTCCATTTTCTTCTTTGGTCTAAAACACATTAATTAACCCATAAGTCTTAAGATAAGGAATGTCTGGGTTTGCTTAACTACATTAAACAATAAACAACATATTATTTATTATGGGCAGTAAAGGTCATCTGTGAGACCTCTGAGATAGGTCTTTCTAAAAAATAATAATTTAGCATCAAATGTAATCGACCCAACATTTACAGTTCAACATTTCAGTATCTAAATCTGTTTATCATTGTTGAAAGAATTTTATATCTGTGGTACCTAATAACATTTTAAACAGTAAAATTTGGTTCAGTATAGTGTCATTCTTTTACAAATAGTTGTTAAAACATTTTTAATTTGAAAACAAATCACTTGCATGTGATGGTCTTTTCCAAGTGGAGGGTACTACATACTTACTGTAGCTTTACCATAAGGTACTAAAGTTACATCTAGGAAGTCAGCCAGCTTCTCAGTCACAGGTGTCAAATGTTTCATGAAGAAATGCTTAGAGTCCGGACAAAGAGCCTCATAATACACTCGGACTTTAACTTTGTCTTGTTTGTGCTTGTTGTATTTGTCATCTTCCAATTCCAAAATATCAGTCTAGAAAAAAAAAACAAACAAATAATTGCCATTATTCAAATTTTATCACTTAAATATAATACACTGAATACAATACTACTCTGGCTTATTATTTATTATAGGTAGGTAAATCTTTCAATACAATGTTCTTATATAATATTAGTACTACAAATTAGTTTTTTTTTATGAAGTTGAATGTTAATTTTTGTATTTATTGATACATATAAGTATAATAAAATCAATTACGGTCCTTTCATAAACTACCTATATACATACAGCAAGGCACATATTATAACTAGATATGTACAGCAAGGCACATATTGGTGGGATGCAAGGGTGCTCCTTAATGGGGGTCATTACTCACGGCGCCATGACAGAGTACTTGAAATCATATGTGAAGCCATGAGCCTTTCAGTAGCTTGAGCCCAAAAGGGATTGACGACAAACAAAAGACAAATTAACTTTGTAAAAGAAGGCTCAACTTCAAACTCCAGGCACAAGCCATACTCAATCCTGGGTACAGCACCTGATTGGACTATTTTAATGAACACGTATGAAAGGCACTACAGGATCCCAGAGGATGTGGGTGTTTCGTCATCCAGACTGGACATTTTCCTTTTTTCTAGAGCTACGAAACGCATAGTCCTTGTAGAACTTACCGTACCGTGGGAAACTAATATACCTAAAGACCACACGATGAAACAAAATAAGTATTACGACCTCCTAAACGAATTAACAAAAACGGCTATGTAGTTAGTTTATACGCTGTAGAAGTGGGAGCGAGAGGTATACCAGCAAAAATCTCTATAACCTGCTGAAAGACCTTGGCTTATCCAGAAGTGCAGTAAGTTCTATACTAGAACGAGTATCTAAAGCTGCACTAGTAGGCTCATATCAGATTTGGCTGGGCAGGGAGAGAAAAACGAGTAGTGAAGGTGAGTGTTGATGTACGTCAGAAAGGGGCCCCGTAAAACCTACGCCCGAGTCACAAGTCTCGGGATCTACTCGGGTTTTCTCTCTCTGCCACACGATGGACCCGGCACCCGCACAGCGAATCCATGGAATGCTAAGAAAATCGTCTCTGATTCCTAAAGCCAAACATCTCTTTTTCTCGATCTTAATAATAAAACAACCACGCATACTAAGCGAAGAACAGACTTATAGGTATGTAAGCTACTCTCTTAATCTCTTATAGACCTAACGCACAATGTAATCAAGAATTTGCATATCTAGCGGATAGAATGGATAAGATAAATCGGCTTACCTCAGCTAAATCCGATGTAGGCTTCTGTGGTAGTAAGCGGAAGAATTGCCACATAATCAAAATCAACAGTATTAGAACAATAGTCCTATATCGATTGCAAGAATAAAATGCCATTTTAATTCATAAACTCACTGTAAACACAAACTAGATACAGTTAGATACACCACTAGGTACTTCCTAGAAATAGAAGTTTACGTATATTTGCTGCGAATATTAGTCCTATACACTGTACACAAATAACAGTTATATGACTGATAACAACAGGTAAAAATGTATTAGAAACAGTCTTATTTAAATTTAAATTACAAAAAAGATAAAATTATTCATGGGTCACGAGCCCATTTCCCATTTTTATTTGAGTAGGTACTAGGTAAGTAGGTAGGTACCTATGTTTTAAATTTTTATTTAGAAATCATAATTTTTCAATTGTCAGTGTCACTGTTGGCACTTTGACTTTATTGCTAGTTGATTATACAAAATTTCCCAAAAACCAGTTTACAACAACCAGTGAACCAGTACGTAGTAAGTCAATGTGTTGAATGTGAGTAGTTTTTCTACTGCAGTGTTTTTTGCCTATCTACACAAAATGGGAGGTTATTTGTATAGTACAAAGTAAATATTTGTTACAAAATATAAATATTCATCATTCAATTGATCTGGGCGCTGCATCACAAGTTTATCAACGCAATCCGAACGATTCAGGCATGAAATGAAAATCCTTGTCTCTGCTATTATGACAAAGGTTTGATCCCATGTCAAGATCTATCCGATTGCGTTGTGAATAAGGATGTATTGAAATGTACTAAAAGTCGAACCGTTAACTTTTAATGAGGCATGTTCAAAATTCAAATGCAGTTTTGTCAAAGATAGTTTTCTATTTCGCCAAAGATGGCACGAATTCTTTATTTTGTATGATAGGTACATTTTGCGAAATGTCATATTGGTTTCACCTTTGTAAGCTGCCCAACTGAGTCCAAATTGAAGAGGGGGTTGTGAAAAGAAGTGTGGCACTCGGGGACTGCCACGGTAAAGCTATTGCATGTTGCATGCACTTTTATCAACAAAAGGAATCAAGAAAAGGAAAGAAAGCAATATGGATGTTAACAATTTTTCGGAATTGCTTTTGTTTTGAAGAGTGACATTTTTGTTTACCTTAAAAATTATCACAGGAAATCAGTTAAGTTGGCAACACTGCTAAGAACATTTAGTCTGTGAAGCTAATACAAATAAGATTCAAAGTCGAATGACCGAGTGGGGAGGACGGCGTTACGGTCTTCCATCCCTCTTTCTTGTGAACATAAGAAAGAGATCCACAATCACTAAAATTCGGTCCCCAGGCCCGCGATAATAGCTATGCAAAGATAGCTTAAAAGCTATGCAATAGCTTAAAAAACAGGGTGCGTAAAATAAGATGTAGAAAAATAAACATACCTATACCTAACATGATAATAATATGTACTTACCTAACATGAAGTACTAGTACTTAAACATTAAAATATAATACACTAATAAATGTAATTATCTATACTAATATTATAAAGAGGAAAGATTTGTATTTTTGTATGTTACGAATAAACCGATTTCAAAAACTCTTTTGCCAATAGAAAGCTACATTATTACTGAGTAACATAGGCTATGTTTATCACGAAAAAAAAATGAGATATCTACGGAAATTTTTACTAAAACCAACGTAAGGTATAAAAAACAGTCATAAAATGGCTTTCATCGCATACGCTGCGGAAAGTACTAATGATAGACCAAAACAATGTTCTACAATATTATAGAGCGTATTAAAATCAACAAAAAACCTCGCGAGACCATATGTCTAACTACAGTAATTACCTCGCAACAACTACTTTTTTACATTTTAAAAGTAAGTAAAAATGCCTATCAAATTCAGACCATGTTATCAACACAGAGTCTTTGCTGTTGCGTCCACAGGTGTTGCGTCCACCGCCCCCGTCGCTCCGCCGGCGGCTCCCCTGCGACGACGGCTGGCAGGCGTAGTTCAAAATGCAGTGTTTAGTATGAACGCGCAGTGCTTAACTCCGAGACAGTTGACAGTATGTCACCAAAACATTAACTCGCTAAATGACAAGACTCAACGATTAGAAGTTCTCTTAGAAACTGACCTTAAG
Organism: Ectropis grisescens; assembly: GCA_017562165.1. Classification (NCBI taxonomy): domain Eukaryota; kingdom Metazoa; phylum Arthropoda; class Insecta; order Lepidoptera; family Geometridae; genus Ectropis; species Ectropis grisescens. The sequence continues at coordinate 14,848,199 of CM029771.1, read as the reverse complement.
TGCGATGTTCTTGCATTAACAGAACACTGGCTTACCGCCCCAAATCTACAATGTATTCATTTAAAAGACTACAAGTTGGTGTCTAGTTTTTGTAGAAATAATGTTATCCATGGCGGATCCTGTATTTTTGTAAATGAAGCACTAAAGTGTGTCGAAAACGTTGAGTTATCAGCATTGTCAGAAGAAAGATTTTGTGAAATCTCCGCGATTGACGTTATGGACTTTGACATTACTATCATTTGCATTTATCGCACAGGCGATGTGTTCTAAGTACATGGCGATTTCTTCACGATGTTTTCCTGCACCGTTTTAAGTTAGCGGTATTACGCATATTACTCCGAAAAGACAGTGGTGCCTGGTGCACGTGGGATTTAAAACCGGGGCTCCAGATCGGCCGCCGCCGTTCTCCCGACTAGACCAGCCGTAACTATTTAGTACGTATTTAGAACTAATAGACTTCAGTACCTACACAAAACATTGCACAACCATAAACTACGACGTAGGTGGCATTAGCAGATTTTTAACACTAAATTACAACCATTAAATATTTACTGATTTAATTTTTTATTTGATGCGTAAAAGTAAAAGGGGATAACAACGACGCCAGACACGCCTAATGTTTTTAGGACTAATGATAATATACCATAACAACTAACGCATTACAGTTTTCGCATAATTTTTGCTACCGTATATAGCATAAACATAACTTAGCATAATGTTTAAAGGCACATATTGAGAGAGGCATAACCATACCTAAACATAACAATTGGTCCTATTATGGTCTATCACTGAGGTTCGACTCCGGGTGAGCTCCTGGAGCCTGAAGCTCTATGTCCTTGAATGTAACCTCTCGCTACGGCGACTTCCTCGCTTGGCCTCGCTTGGCTCGCTCCTCTCAGGACCTCCCTTGAGCTTCTGGCTCCCGCATTTTTTATAAAGTAAAATAGACAAAAAAACATGCGTTTTTAATGATAAACAGATGATTGGGATTGTTTGTTTTGTCTTATGTCCTAAGCATGGCAATTCTGCCAAGAGTGTGTTAAAATTTGTAGGTCTAATAATTCTAAGCCTAATAATTTTGTTTTATACTTATTTTCCATAATACCCGTGCGAAGCCGGGGCGGGCTGCTAGTAAATACATAAAATACTGTAGGTACTTGGAATAGGAATTGGTCGACAAACAGCTACAACAAAAATAAGCTACAATTTCAACAAATAAACTCTAACGTTTTTTGAAGGTGTTAAAAGGGACGGAGAACGCCTGATGTGCACAGGTAATTAATTCCACAAATGAGTCGCCCTAAAAGTAAACGACTTGCCATAGAATGCTTCAGTTCAAGCAGAAGGTGGTTAGGGAAAGATTGTTTTTCGACCTTAAAGGCAGTTTATGACAGTCCTGCAAAAAGGTAAAGCGCTCTTTAAGGTACTGCGGGGTGGAAGGATTAATTATTAGTTTTGTCGAAAAAAAAACGTGATTTTCCGACGATGTTCAGGGTAAATTTGGTCATTTGATTATGTGCGGCATTCTTCTAATCCATTATTCCCCAATGCCGTACAAAAATCATGCGACAAGAAAGAAAGAGCGAGGGTTGCAACCCCCCTCCACCCCCTTCTATTTGCACTCAGTTGGACAGCTTACAAATGCCGGCAGTGCCGAATCTTATTATTTTATACCCTTCTATCATCCTACATAGGTCTCCTGGTGGTTCATATACATGACCCATAAATTTTGTTCACGGGCCTGTAATAAAATACCCGCCGATTTAAATCCCCTTTAGGGATGTTAACACTAATCACAAATTATTGTTTAATGTCAATTTTATGATAGTTTGTATTAATCGAAAATCACATTTGTATCATTTAATATTAAGTAGGAAAGATGCTATATTTTTTACCTGTAGTCACATGACTGCAAACACCAATATGGCTTATTACGTCACTAACCGCAAAACAAGTTGTCGAAGACTCTTAGTTTACTTCTCTGCATTTTTATTATAGTTTGCGATCTTAGCGATGACGATTTCGATTCTTTGTATTCAAGTAAATATAAGCAAACACATAAGCTGGACATACATTCATGAATCGAGATCAATTTTTTGCGGTTATTGACGTCATGTCAGTCGTTAGTGTTTTAGCGGGAAAATTCAAAATTGCTTTACTAAAAAATTTTTTTTTTGTGGTGAACACTCGTCACTCTCCAAAATAAAAAGCAATTCCGAAAAATTGTTAACATCTCTATTCGTCGCGTTTGAACTCGGTTACAAGAACAAAATTAAAAATTTTGACTAACCCCCGACTACCTCAGATTTGTTATCCGTACAACATTCTACTAGTCAAGCCCTTTCATTTGATACCCATATTAAGGGAGTTGTGAAAAAAAAACGTATTTCGCCACTTTGTGGATGCGGCCATCTCGGATTTGAAATTCGTTATAGTGCAATGTATTCTACTAGTCAAGCCCTTTCGTTTGATACCCATATTGAGGTAGTAGTGAAAAAAATAATGTAATTCGCCATTTTGTGGTGGCGGCCATCTTGGATTTGTTTTTTTATAGTGTATAGTATTCTACTAGTCAAGCCCTTTCATTTGATACCCATATTGGGGTAGGTCGTGAAGAAATATTTTGTCCGCCATTTTGTGGCGGCGGCAATCTTGATTTTATATTAACCAAACATAGCTAAGAACATCCGCACGGATATTAACTTTCAAATAAAAAAAACCGCATCGAAATCGGCCCATCCGTTTAAGCTCTACGGTGCCACAGACAGACACACACACAGACAGACAGATAGACAGACATACAGACAGACAGACATCGACGTCAAACTTATAACACCCCTTTTTTGGTCGGGGGTTAAAAAAGAATAAAACACGATATTTTGAAAGCTTTTAGAAATGAAGCTACATTTTGTTCGTCATTTTGCTATTTTATTTTAAATTACAATTACTTATTCCGTTAATTTGAGAGCAGCGAATTTTCTCACATCATAAAACCCTGCTTTCACTTGTCTGCCTCCGAAAAACCTGCCATTAAGATCTACAACAGCTTTGATGGCACTCTCGATGCGTTTAAACTCTACGAATATTCTCACTGCTTCGTCTGCTGAAACATTGGGCATTTCGAATATGAGTACTTTGATTACATCTCCGTATTTGGTATTGCATTCATCTTTCACTTCAGGTTCCAGCTCCTCATCAACGTCGCCAGGTCCAACCATATTCTAAAACACAGAAATCCATCATGAATTTAGCAGCACTATTTTGGTTTTGCCTATAGACCTTGGGAGCCATCCATAAGTTACATCACACATTAAGAGGGAGGGAGTTATTCGATTAAGTAGTGTGACATTGTGACAAGGGGTCGAGAGGGGTCTCAAATTTTATGACATTATACTGTTTGTATTGAATTGTATTTATTGTGGGACACTTTTTCGTGCGTGCAGCCGGCGTTCATCGATTTATTAGACGTTGTCAGGTCAAACATTACCAGGTTTTCAATTTAAAAAACCATAGTTTTATTCACTGGCACATTGTAACTACTACTACCTTTAATTTAGGGTATAAAATATTGATACTTACTCGTAGTAAAACTACTTTACTTGGAGACTTCATAATTTCTGTAATAGACGGCTCTTGCTTGGATTGTGGTGAGTCTGAGTTGGCATTTGGCGAATCTAAAACACAAAAAATATTTTGTCACTAAAACGAAGACATTGTGAGAGTGTAAACTCGTGTCAATATTGAAAAATAGCAGCTTCCCTCAGTTTCACTCCCGGAGTTCCCGATACCGTTATTTACTGGGATAAAAAGTATCCTATGTGTTACTCTAGATCCTATGTACCCGATTCCATCCACAACACTTTAGTTGTTTTTGCTTAAAAGAGTTTGTATGTACATGTGTGAATGTTTGTTATTCACACATATACATACAAACCTTTGATTATACACTTGTCTAGATGGACCGTTCGAGCGTAGAAACAAAAAATAATATCAGCCAACTGTTGGCTGATAACCTCGATCTGCCAGTTTAGTTGCGACACTGATGTTTGCGGTAAACACGAGTTTTGTGACTTGAATATGACGATTTACGCTAAAAAAGTCTGCAAAAATTACAAAGGACGATTTAAAATACCTAAAAATCTTTAGTTAGTTAGCTATTATCATTAAGTAACCTTTACATTATCATTTAGTTAGAGAAGCAATTGATTTAAAAAAAATGTGTCTCGAGACAGCGTCATTTGACGCCATGTTTAAAAACATGTCACGAACAGAAGTGTCTGTGTATCATCACTTGTGTTGCGTGACACACACATAAGGGTTTGAAACCTGGCCTTTTATTTTTGTCGCAATTTAGCAGTAACGCTCCATCTAGACAAGTATATAATCAAAGATACAAACTTTCGCATTTATAAAATTGCCAACAGCGTCGTGCTGTTTTACCCGCGTAGTTCTCGTTTCCGTAAGTTTTCGCGACAATATTTTTGTGTATCTATCTTGTGTAGAGTTTAATCTATGTGTCCAAATTTGAACCCGACCCCTTCGGCCGTCGCGATGCGATTGAGCAACAAATATTAAAGAAACGCATTTCTAATATGAGTAGTACTAAATGTGTTTCAGCAGATTTGACCACAGACTCACTCCATTAGACATGATTCTAAAGATATAGAGCCCCTTAATCTTTTACAGATTATACTTTCAAGCTTTCTTAGTACCTGGTCCAGGTGGCGCCGGCATCGTAAATCCTGGAGGAGGCATAACACTGCCGTCTTTCTCGTGAATTATCCGTCCTCCGCGTTTCGACGTTTTTTCTACTTGAAGCGCCACAGACATTCCTTGCTCTTTCTTTCCTAAGCCTTGACCTTCCTGTAAAACGGCAAGATCTGTTTTATCAAATTTTTATTCCTGACTAGCTGTACTCTGCGCGCATTGCTACGCCAACTGTTGAAAATTGATCGTACCAACTCAGAAACTTTATCATGTACAACAACTTTGCTATACCTCACTTATTCATGTACAACAACTTTGCTAAAGATCATCAAATGCATAGTTTACGATCATATAAAAGACATACAGACAAAAATAATTTTTATATATATATACCTATGTTCTTAGAAAATCCGTCTCGACGGAGGCCTTACCTTGAACCCATACTTCGCCATAATCTTGGCAGCAATGGAACTGGCTCCATAGCCTCCTATCGAGAAGCCAGCGGAACCGGTCGGCGCCGCGGAGGCTGCGGGCGGGGAGGAGCTCTCTACAGTGAGGGACGGCGGCGGCGCAATAGCGGCCCCCGCTGCTCTCTTTGTTATCTCCTCTGCTTCTTCTTCTTCAGGTGCCTTCAAAGTTACAATAATTAGCATGCCTATTTCATGTTCGAAGGTACTGACAGACATGCTCAACAAAGAATGCTCATAAGCTTGGTAAACGAAACCTGGTATTGTAACACATAAACGCACTGTTTAACATCCACTACCAATTAATTATATCTCCTTGACTATACCGGGGGGTCTATTGCCTAACTAAAACTGTCTTACCTTTGATATTGCTCTATCCTTTGTTTGCGTTTGAAACGATAGAGAAAGCGATAGCAAAACCATGGCTGATTTATTTAGGCGGTAGAGGGGCGGTTACTGGTAATCAGCATGCATCCATTTAAGGGCATGTTCTGTATATTTAAATAAACTACTCTTGTTCTACAACTTTTGTTAAAACTTGATGCTAGTACATATCTCACAAAAAAAAGTTGATTTTGTTGTCCTCTCTAGCACTGTTTAGCTTTATTCACGGCGGCACTTAATTCATCGAGCGTTAAAGAGTGCGCGCTCTTGCGACAAAAAGTTCGCTGTTTTTGGACCAATCAAATACACTTTTATTTTGTATGGGAAAAAATTATAAGTATGGATTTTTAAACACAGTAGAACAAAAGTTGAAATATTGAATCTACTTAACATGACCTTAAAAAGATGCAGGCTGATCAACAATAACCCTGTATAAACTACTGTTAAACTGTTTCCTTGACTAACACCATAAATTAAAATATGCAATGCAATCAGGTAATAAAACAACTATCACAATAAAACAGCTATATAAATCTAAGATGTAAACTATGTCTGATATTTCATTTGTTCAAATTTTGGCCTTAGATAGTTTCTACTAATTAGGAGGACCCATCTCCATGCACAGTTGCCTGGAAGATATAGCTCTAAGCAATAAGGTCGATAATTAATGGCAAGCTTATAATAGTTCTTATGAGTTTATTTTACAATTTTTTCTTTATTATTGTGGCTCTTAATAAAGAGATTTCTTACCTTATCTTACCGCAGCAAACCCAGGACCCTAACTAAACTAAACTTGCTAACTATGCCTACCTATAGACACAAAAAGGGCACACCTATGTATTACAACCCGACATACATACATAGTTTCAAGTCCATAATATAAATGTAGATTACCCTGGGCATAAGAGTCTTTTCTGGAATGGTATCTTCTTCATCACCAAATCTGGATTTACGTTTTCGTTCTGTTCTGTCCCCTCGGTCATTATCATTTAGTCTTTTAGCTTGTAATTCTGAGAATGAGATAGCATGAGAAATATTAAATGTTTGAAAAATAGAAGAAAATTGGCAGGCAAGGCTGATAGATGTAAAATATCATAACTTACAATTTTAGCACAAAAGAGCACAATACATTACCTGCATAGGTACATAAATATACTGCTAAAAGCGTCGTGCTCCACCGCCGCTCTAACGGTACACCACTACATTATCGTGTCGGCGACGCGAACCCAAAACATATTCCCAAAAAGTGCTCTAAGTGGCTGAAGTTTTCACTTCAAAAAATATCAACAAATGACACATACAAGCTAACCTCATCATATGAAGATGACCCATAAGATTGAATTTTTTCATGCAAAAGAATCCTGATTTAAAATTAATTATCTCTATACAAAAAACAAAACTGGCTTCAAAACCACAAATGCCTATTTGTCAACTCAAAAGTGAAAAATAAAATAATATAATTATTGCAAGAACTACCTACTCACCTATTTGAAGTTGGTGCCATGATAACTAGTATTATAGATAGATACCATGTACATAGTAAGTAGGCAAATACTTGCAGGCAGTATCTGTCCACTATCTATTAGAGTTGGCTGGTTCCTACTTCTCTCATATATTATGACTAGATGCCCGCCCCGGCTTCGCCCGTGGTATATTATATAGCACTCATCGGGATCCCGTACATATCCAACGGTGAAAGAATGACTAAAATCGGTTCACTCATTCCTGAGAATATCGATTTCAAACAAAAAACCTCTTCAGCAACCTGCTACGCTACCTGTCGGAAATTGGTCGTACCAACTCAGATTTAGAAAAAAAATTAGCAAAGGTTTATATTCAAGGCACAGAGTACTGAAATTCAATGACGCAATCTTTGACACATGCTGTCATGTGTCATGTCAAAGCTCAAAACGTACGAAAACTCTCAAAAGGGGAATATTTTTTCCCGATTTTGTTACATTCTTGTTTCATGCTCCGCTTCAATTAATAGTAGTTATTTTCTATAGCCTAAAGCCTTCCTCGATAAATGGACTATCCAATAGAAAAAGAATCTTTCAATTCGGACCAGTACTTCCCGAGATCCTAGCGTTCAAGCAAACAAACTCTTCAGCTTTATAATATTAGTATAGAAGTATAGATAGTGCTTACAATAATCACATTAATTTATTTTTCACTTTTGTTTTATTATCTCCATCTAATAATTCATATTTACATTTTGATTTAAAATATCACTCTAAATACCTTTAGCAACTTTCTCATAGTCATTAGGCCACATAGGGTCATATTCATTAGCTACATTCCAATCCAAGTCCCCAACATTCAATGTTGTTGATGTGTTTGGTTGTAGACTAGGGCTGTTTGCATTTGAATCATCATCATCTTTTGGTTTACTTTTTAAATCTATTACAGGAGTCAGCACCTGAAATATAAAGCAAGTTACTTTAAAATATTTACTCTTTCCTTTTCTTTTTAGAGATGAATGGAGGAAACGTACATGTGAACATAAAGTGGGATAAGGGTAGGTGAATGATGACTCTTTTCTTTACGCTGTTATTTAGTGATATGTTTTTGTATTTAAACACTGTTAGAATATCTCAAAAAGATATCTTAGATTGTAGGACTCTCTCTTAAGACCACCTGAAGAAGTACCACTTGTTTGACAGATATTCTACTGCCAAGGAGAAATTTAATGCACAAGCCAAAGTTTCAGTTCAAAGGGCAATTTTTTTTAAATTACAGATGAGCAGTGGTCTAAACTCTTCATGTTCAAATTACTGCGTGGAGAGTGGTCACCACACTAGTTGCCAACTAGGGAGGTTTTAAACCTGATTAGTTTTGAGTAACAAAAATATCTTCATGATGCACCATAACATTTCACAAGACACCCCTTCCCCTGTATTGGTCTTGCTGTCACACTATTTTACAAAAAAAATCACAACAAATATTGCTAATTAACCATTGACCACCTAACGGCGGTCACAGTGACTCCAACGGTTTTTATTTTCTAAATTATTCCATTACTATGCAACATATACGTCTATGAGTTCATCTACTTTATCCCCTCGTTTCCTAGTACGTAGTGTGCGCTCGGTAGCTTCCCACATTCCCGCGTTCAAAACTTACAGGTAATTATATTTTGTTTGTGGTCATAGTGACCGCCGTTAGGTGTTTACATATTTTTTAAATAAAATTAATTGTTTTTGTAGCTTTAACCAAGTAAATCAGTACTTGTACTAACCAGTATGCACCACACACCAACCCTTGATCTAAACATGCAGAAACCGGAAATAATAAGGTACCTATGTTTTATAACAGCACCAAAGGTGGCGTAGATATGGTAGACCAAAAATGTGCCATCTACTCAACTTCTCGAGGACCCCAATAATGGCCTATGGCGATTTTTTATAGAGTGCTGGACATTTCTGGTGCAAATTCATACATTGTAAGTAACATGAACCAAGCTCAGAAGAAGGTCAATTTCATGAAACAACTGGTTGAAAATCTTGTAAAATCTCATTAGAAACGACGTGTGAACAAGCTTGGTTTACATCGAGAACTTCAAGGCGCTATTCGCCGCGTACTGAAGATGGAACAAGAGCCAAGCACTTCCTCGATGGATAACATCGAAAGGTTTTAAATCAAGAAGATTTGCTCAACTTGTGATGCTAAAAAAATTGGTTGTCTGTAAAGTAGTTTTGTTTACGGATGATAGCTTAACGGGACAACGTCAAAACAAAACATTGATAGATGCGGCGCAAGCGTACAATTAGTGTAACGAGACAATGAGCGTAACGGGACACTGACACTTTTACGTGCATGCAGCTGGCGTTCATTGATTTATTAGACGTTGTCACGTCAAAAACGCAAAACATATCACATGTGTTTTAAGCTATAAAACCCATTTACGTTGAGTGTTCGCAAAAGATGTGCGTAAACTGTTGTCAAAAATTGTGACTGTTTAGTGATTTGATTGTTTCATTAATAGTTTTGTATCGTAGTATATATATTAAAGTATAAAAAATTTAAGATTTAATTAGGTTTTACATATACATAGTTACTTGTCAGATCTCAGATTTTTAGAATGCCTAGATTTTGTACAAAAATGTTAAAGTGAATTATAAACATTGATTTTTAATATGTATAAATATTATTTTTCAAAGGTTTTTAAAGTTTTATATTAAAAAAACAATCTGTCTTTCATTTATATCATTTTAAATATTTAAAAAATATATAAAACAGAAAGTAATAAGCGGTCACCATGACCGCCGTTAGGTGGTAGTGTAACTCAATAACTAAGGGTTAACATAAATTAGATGGAAACGTAAGATCCAGGATCAGGCTGAGTGGCGTATTATGGGAGAGGCTTATGTCTAGCAGTGGTCGAACACAAGCTGATGATGATGATGAAGTCACTTTATCATTATACCGATCAAAAGAAACACTTTAGATAAATAACAATTACAATTATATTGATAACATCATATATTGATAACAATATAATTGTATTGTAAATATAATTGGTTTCAAATATTACTAGGTGGATGATAAAAAGAATACATGCAATCTATGCTCACTATATATTAGTACATGTAGTTTGTAAGTTCAGATCTCTGATGATCTTAAATGTCATTGTTTGGTCACATTTGGTTGGTCCAGCTGTTGGAAATAAATACCACTTATTAATTAACCTAATCTTTGTCTGTGTCTCTACAATTAATTAATTGAATACAGGACTATCCAACACATACTAGATGGTGCCAAAACCATTGACAGAGATTGAGTAATATAAATATTTTTTACCTGTGCTGATCTTCTAGCCGCTTCACGTTTCGGTTGCGTTACCGCTGCCTTTTTGAGTTGTAATTGAGACTGGAGCAGTTTAATACCTGATGACCACCCAGCAACCTTTTCCGTGGTCCGAGCCTTTATAGTATCCACATCATCATACAGTGACATCGTTATCTATAAAATGTACTCCTAAAATAAAAAACAGAGTAAATTCATAAGATGTTTACAGTCGTATCATTCAAACTTTCACGTTTGTTTTTAGGCTATTTTGATAAGCTTCTCAATATCACAAGTATCCTAATAACAGTAATATAGGTACAATCGCTTGTAAAAGAGAAATGGTTACTTACTGCATAAGAAAATTAGATTGTTTATTTAAGTTTTAGCTTTGTTAAAAACTCAGTATTTTCTCGTTTCCTAACACCACTTTCCTACTGGTTACTGTTTGACAGCTGACAGGTGACATTTTAACAGTTTCACTGAAAGTCTGACACTAGCATTAGCACCGTCGCGATCGACTAAAAGGCTTATTACACTTGGTAATGCTTGCTTGGATGTGCTCAGTGAAGAGGGCAATAGATGGTTATAAGTATGGTCCTCACAAAACGGTACTAAGTAGTCACAGACATTACCATCATTAGCCAAATAAAAGTACTTAAATTAAGTAATGCTTAGCTGGTCCCTAAACGATCAATCGTATTGCGCAATATTCCGAATTCTACAATATTATTGACCATTTGACAAATGACAATTATTTTTATTGCTCCATATATTTTCATTGTGTCGTAAAAGGTCAGTATGACGAAATATTTATCAATTTGTTACGCACAGATTTCTAAAACAAAAGGATTTCTAAAACAAAGTAATTTAGAAATCTGTGCTGTTACGCGTCTGGACAAAGAGTACATGTATGACGAGAATGCAGTTGTACAGAGAATTGACGTCTCTGTGAAATATCAAGACCAAAGAATATAATTAACATGATAAATAAATGTTTAGTATCAGACATTGTCTAAGTCCAAAGAGCTGTTTCTTTTTTTTATAGAAGGTATAAAGTGACGAGACGAGTAGGCATGTGCCTGATGGTAAGTATACCTGCCCATAACTGTCCAGTGACACGTAGCAATTGGAACATGAATAGTACAAATCAGTACCTAACAAAGCACTACGCTCAACTCCCAGAGATATAAGATGTTTTATCTCTTTGCCTTATCCTCTTTCTCTAATTTCACTGGAAACAATGCCCTTCAAACCGGAACACAGTATCGTTTTCACATTAGAAGCACAAAGGCAATCAAAGATTTCCACAAACAATTACACTATGGCTGCAGCTATCAATATAACAATATAATCTATCTTATAGAGACATTTTGCTTGCGCGATACATACGGAATCAACACCATTCTCCAACTAAACATGAAAACATTGAGCAGTTCGTATTTTGTGCAATATAATTGATCGTTTGGATGTAAAGTTCCTTTCAATCTTTTTGTACAATAATTGTATTGTACAAAGTTATTGTAGGTCTAGGGGCCGCCTTATACAACTAATTTATGTATTAGAGAGCATATCTCCGAAACAATAAATCAGTTTTTCTCACAAGGTCACAAAATACGCTGTTTTTTTCCTCGGAAATGAAACCTTTTTCAAAATGTAGTCATACCTACTTTGTTTGCCTTAAGTTTATGATATGCGAAAAATATTTTTTTAATCGTCAATTCATGTCAATTCACAATAGTAATAAAATTATTAATGTTTGTAAAATTCCGGTTTTAAATCACTATTAATTATGGGAATGATACCAAGTCGCGATACAAGGCGCATTAGTTTTGACAATACGTTTTCGCTTAGTTTATCTGCTTTGTCAGTACCTAAATCCATTGAAGATGAAAGCATTATAAGCTTCGATGATGTAGCACCAGTAAGTATTTTTACATCACTGTCCCGTCGGTACCTAGTTTTAAGTTACTGGGCTAACCATATATTTCGTTTTTTTTGCTAACATTCGACATTTTTGGGGCCAACAAATAACCTTGTATTTTCTTATAACATGTAGAGTGATAAGGCAAACAGGGCATGTGCTTAATGATAACATAGCTGCCTTATAGCAAACAGCACGGTGTCACGCAGTTGTTGGAGCATGAGGACCATGACGAGTCCAAATCATTACGAATACGATAAAAAATGCTTTGTCTATGCCTTGTAGTTTCTCTGAAAACATTGCCCTTCAAACCGAAATACAGTTATGTTTTCATATTACTGCTTGGTGGTAGAGAAACTGGGTAGGTACTGCTTCCTTACGACTAAAATTCAAAATCCTTGTATCTGTCGTTCGAAACGGATAAGACAAAGACTACGAAATTTGATTCGAGCATAGTACACTCCGCGAGGTATAAGCTGAGCTTTGCATTAGTGTGAGTGATCACCAATCAGGCAGGAGCTTGAAATTTTGTCCGCGAGGTATAGGCTGAGCTTTGCATTAGTGTGAGTGATCACCAATCAGGCAGGAGCGCGGCGAGACAGAATGGCGCCGCGCCTAAGGCCGGTTGTCACACCTACACTATCCATGTACACTCACACAAATGCAAAGCTCAGCTTATGCCTCGCAGAGTGTATGCGCCTGATGACAAGTAACACGTCTACCCTTTGTAGCATAACGCAACGCAACACGCCACTTTTTTAAAGTGAAGTACTGAAATCGCTGCCTAGCACTGTATTACGCTCGTCCATAGATAGTGGTGGAGTATTTCTCCAAACATATTCTGCAAACAAAGCTACCACCACTATTTATGGACGAGCGTAATACAGTGCTAGGCAGCGATTTCAGTACTTCACTTTAAAAAAAAGTGGCATGTTGCGTTGCGTTATGCTGTAAAGGGTAGACGTGTTACTTGTCATCAGGCGCATGCTATGCTCGAGTGCTTATAAAATAAATTACTTGCTTTTAAAACTATATTCACAAGTTATGTCGGCAGGCAGACTTACTACCAAATAGTAATCAGAGCTACCTACTATTGTGTGTTACTTTTTCATTAGGAACCCACAGGTGAAATGATTTTCAATGAAAAACCAAAGTATATCGATTTACCGGAAGAAAGCGACGGAGACTATTGGGCACAAAGAATCGAAAATCTAAAAAAAGAACATCAGATAATAAATAAAATAATAGAAACTGAATATGATAAACAAATCGAAATCAACGAAAAATCATATGAGCCACCCAAACCAATAACGCAAGAAAAAATGTTACAGATACAACCGTGCTTTGATTGGCAATCTAAGGTACATATCTACTTATACATTTATTGTAATTATGTACGTACGCAAGAAGTTCTGTATGCGTGTATAATACTACTTCAAATTTTGTTGTTCGTGCTAAGAATAGTAGTGTAATCATGCGTGATTCCTTCCGTAACTTTTTCAATTAGGTAGTTTGTTTCACTCAATTTGTTGTTAAACCGTGATAATTTTTTTTCATTTTCATCAAAAGGCAGACTTCGATTTCCATCACTTCTTAAATGAGAGAAAGAAAGGTTTGCATTAACATTACATTCATTAGCGTCACGCGATAACTTGTATTTATTTAACATTTTCGTACGTGTACCTGTATGAATGTTATATACCCTTACAATAATTAATGCACATGTACGTTAGAACTTAAAGTTCTCAGTAAATTTTGATATTTTGCAGATTATGAAATGCTATGAAGATAATCCACAGCAACCTTTATTATGCTCACCCTATGTTCAAGCGTTTACAAATTGTGTTGCGTCTTGCAGAAATAGTAACTAAAATTGGAAACTATTGAAAAAAATACTGTTTCACTACTATTTTATTTTTTTGTGTTATATATTTTATTACATCACAAAATGTTTTGATTATATCCGTACAATGGCGGGTTATTATTGTGTTGTTAAAGTTAAAAAGTATGATTTATTTTTAGTTAGGTACTTTCTATTTTCGTAGTCTTTCACTCCCAATTCTTAGCGTAGTCGTTATCAATCCGACACAAAATCGACGGTCTTTGCCTTGTCAGTTTGTCAGTCAAATTCGGAATAACAAAATCTCTACGCTGATTTTCTTAGAAAAAAATCTAACTTGCATGTCGTTATAATGGGGTGTTTGCAGAATACAAAAATCAGTCAAACATAATTATCAACAGCGGTATTAATAATGAATTCTTTTAGATAAATTCGATGAGAAAAGTCAATTACTTGAGTTTTTGCACTCCTTAGTACTTATTATAAAATGAAACGCATCATTCCGAGTGCATTGTGAATCGCGGAGCCAAATTTTCAGTTATATCACTCATGAGCTCATATTTTTCGTACAAAACTTGTATTAATCATCACAACTCACTCACGCAATCAATAAATGTTTTAGCACTAATGCTTAGTCATGGATGCTTTTTGAATTATTTGGGGAAAGCATTCTCGTAAACGACAATGCTGAAACTATGTATGATTGAAAAAGGTACGGAAAGAATTGACAACATTGAAACTGTTCCATGAGTTAACAGTGTCTAAGTGAAATACTGTATTATACAAGTATTAAAGTAAATAGATAATAACATTGCTGACTATGACATAAAAAATATATTTTTACAGTACCAGTATACAATCGTAGTACCTTGTATTGAGTTACGTCGCTGACATGTCATGTTAGGTCGTAGACAGGCGCCACCTGTTATATTATTATTTTAATCAATAATTTGTCTCATTTGAAAATTGCTCTCTCCACGTAAGGTAAGGTAGAAATAAATGAAAAGACCGCAAGCCAAACCAATAAATTTTATCGAAATTTTAAAAGTACTTGTCGTCCCACATAATTTTACTCGGTGATGTTACTTGATCAACGATTTTCTAAAATAAATTCTATTCAAACAGATATTTTCCTAGTGGCGTCGCTAGTGTTAATTAAGTCTGAATTTCCTTTAACGTTTAATCACACTTATGTACGGAAAAGTCATAATAAAACATTCTGTTGTTCTAATTTTTGCAAATGCGGTTATGAAATCCTTAGATGAAGTATAAGTAAAAAGATTAGGCTTATCCACACGGTTTCTTTGTGCCAATTGTAGGCAGATGAGGTTCATGTCAGCTATGGCAATATAGTGATGTGCCGCGACATAAGAACCATGACACCTTCACAACCAGTAATTTAAACCCCCGACCAAAAAAGGGGTGTTATAAGTTTGACGTCGATGTCTATCCGTCTGTGTGTGTGTATGTGTGTGCCACCGTCGAGTTCAAATGGATGGATTTCGATGTGGTAATTTTGTTTGAAGTTTAGTTTCCGTGTTCCGTGCGGGGATTTTTAGTTATATTTGGTTAATATAGTAGTGGTAGGATAGGACTCATAGTAAATCCACCTGGGTAAGTTCCACACTTTTGCCAGTTATTCTACCGCCAAGCAGTAATGTTCAAACATTACTGTGTTCCGGTTTGAAGTGCAATGTTACCAGAGAAATTACAGGGCTTAGAGATGTAATATCTTAGATCTCTGGGTGACGAGCGCAGTGCAGTGTTAGGTAATGATTTGGACTCTTCATGTTCGAATAGCTGCGTGTCACTGTAGTGTTATGTGACTGGCATGTTGCTTACCATCAGGAACATGCCCAGCTCGTCTCGTCACTCTTAATTATATAAAAAAAACATCAAAATATTGATTCAAGATGACCGCCTTCACAATATGGCGGACATAACAATTATTTTTAACAACCTCCCTCAATATGGGTATCAAATACTTGACTATGCCACTTTAAACTCGTATTATGCTAAGTCACTTACACATTGTATTAGTCTTACTTGGATCGTAACTAAGAACTTGATATAAATTAGTACTATGTCACTATGTGACACATATTGCACGTCCGTAATTGGGCACACTGTTAACACTGTTTGTACATATAAGCTACTACTACTTATAGATCTTTGTAAACACAGTATAGCAATAAATAAATTCTTATTATAGTACCCGGGTGACCGAGCTTTGCTCGGTTTTAACACTGATTATACTTAAATACAGATAAAAGGCTCCTAATAATAATTTTTTCTCAGAAGAAAAGAAAGAACTTGAAAAAAAGAGCAGCCATCTGGATTCGAAGCCGGATCTATTCGTGACTATGGGCTAGTGACTAATTGGGGTAGCTACCTTAGGTATTTTTGAACAAAACAGTTTTTCGGATGATTAGAAGTGAAAGTCCATTTTTATAACCAGTTGGCAGCACTTAAGCACACTATTTTTTTTATTAACAAGTCGCCAATAGTTTCTAAAAAGATCAGTGTTAAACCTAACTAGGCACAAGTAATGATGTCATTTTGTAGTTTAAGCAAAAGAGGTACCTATCTGGAAATGGCTGTAGTAGTACGACGGGCAAAAATAAATTACCCGTCATACTACTGGGCCTGTTGGTAGTAACACGGGTAAAAATAATTGCCCGTGTTACTACTGATAGTAAGACGGGGTAGTACCACGGGCAATAAACGGAAAAACTTATATCCGTAATCAAAATAAATTAAAAACAATATAAACTTTTTTCTTCACTTCACTAAACGTCATCCTACCAAGATGTCAAAATCGACGTTTCACATCACGGTGATCTTTGGTTTCACGCAGTGTTTCCACAATGAGGGGAACTTTCCCTTTTGAAGGGAAATTAGGGTCCAGAGGGGAATAAAAAGGGGAAAGAGATGTAAAAGGAAAATCATGCCTAATCAAGCAAATTTATACAAAATTCTTCGTCATGTTGAGGAAAATTTTCCTATAATTAGTCCATACAGATCCAAATTTTTTTTCAACAAGGAGATGTTTCTTATAATATTGTTTTCGATTAGGCATGAAAAGCTTAAATATTATTGAGATTGGTTGCAACAATTTTAACATTTGAATCTCTCCTGAGGGGGGCCAAAACTATACCAGAATAATTTTTGAGGGGAAAAATGGGAAAATCTTGATTGAGACGACGAGGGGAAAGTAAATGATTAAAGTGGAAACACAGGTTTCACGTCAAAAGTCAAGTCAAGTATCAACAATAAGTCAATAATGTTCGTTGGAAATTGTGGATTTTGAAATACATACGAGATATTTACTTTATAGTTTTACTGGTTTAGGATCATAAGATGTTTTGCTAGTGGGTTCCATTCTTTTAAAAACAATGGCTTCTAATGATACCAAGGAAGATGATGATTCCGATCGCCAAACAATTTTGGAGAAAATTAACGCCATCAATGTTATAACCAAGGTACTTCTTTTTGCCTTCACAACTTTGCTTTCAGTTGTTCTGTAAAATTTTGTGTTTATTTAATTTTTATTTATTGGCAGGCACCAGATATTAATGATTTTACGATAGTAAAACCTATAAGCCGAGGCGCTTTTGGCAAAGTGTTTTTAGCGCACAAAAAGAGCAACCAGGAATTAATGTATGCCATAAAAGTTATGAAAAAATCTGACATGATCAATAAAAATATGGTTACTCAAGTAGTAACAGAAAGGAATGCTCTTGCACTGTCCAGGAGCCCATTCTGTGTGCATTTATACTATTCTCTTCAGTCTACTTCGTCTGTTTACTTGGTAAGGTTACATCATTCCTCACTGATCATTAGGTTAAGCTGAATGGATATTCAGGTTGCAAAAGGGAGATATTTAATATTTGCTGGACTGTGTTGGTAGTTATTCTCCCCATAGAACTGTAGATTGTGAATTTGATTTGTATATTCATATCTGTTCTTGATTTGTTTGTTCTTCTTTCGATGTTGCTGTGTATCCTAAATATGTAATTACTAGATGCCCGCCCCGGCTTCGCCCGTGGTATATTATATAGCACTCATCGGGATCCCGTACATATCCAACAGTGAAAGAATGACTGAAATCGGTTCACTCATTCCTAAAATATAGATTTCAAACAAAAACCTCTTCAGCTACCTGCTACGCCACCTGTCGGAAATTGGTCGTACCAACTCAGATTTAGAAAAAAAAAATTAAAGGTTTATATTCAATACACAGATTACTGAAATTCAATGATGTAATCTTTGACACATGTTGTCATGTGTCATGTCAAAGCACGAAACGTATGAAAACTCTCAAAAGGGGAATATTTTTTCCCGATTTTGTTACATTCTTGTTTCATGCTCCGCTTCAATTAATAGTAGAGTTATTTTCTATAGCCTAAAGCCTTCCTCGATAAATGGACTATCCAATAGAAAAAGAATCTTTCAATTCGGACCAGTACTTCCCGAGATCCTAGCGTTCAAACAAACAAACAAACAAACTCTTCAGCTTTATAATATTAGTATAGATTGTTAACCCTAGATAGCTAACGTTCCTGAACTTCTATGATAAGCTAACCATTCGACTTTTTGACGACCATTTTTTAAACGTGTTTTTTATTAAAATTGTAAATTATTTTAATCAGATTTACTATATTCCTGGGCAATATGGGATATAAATTAAAGATAATTATTACATAAATGAATATTTATTAAGGTTTTAGGTACTAAATCACAAATCTTAATGGGCACTTGTTTCTTTGAGGTCAATAAGGCACTAAATCTTACAATGACTAAATTAGGACCAATTTTTTTTAAAAACGTTTTTTGTTTCTTTTGGTGTTATAAAACTAACAGCTTAAAATTAACCGTAAGTATAAAATTACTTAGATTTTTTCGACACAAGTTGGGCCAAAGTCGACTGTATGTTCACCACAAATGGAAACTCTGAAATTATTACAGTGATTTTTCGATGTCAAAATGACGATTATGCAGTAGGTATCTCAATAACAAAAGTACTTACCGGCTAAACGCGATCACCACGCGACGTAGTCTAGCCGTGGCTAAGTTGGCTCGAAACAGCGAATGTGTAGGTAAAACCATTAGAAAGGGATAGGGAGATATTTATTAGATGCTCGTCATTTTGACGAACGTTAGCTATCTAGGGTTAAATCAGCTGTCTTTTCCATAGCTATGTTGATTTGATTTTATGCATAGCATTAGTGTTAATTTGATTCTGCCATGAGCAATTGATTTTTTAGTAACCGCTGATATAAAAAATATTCCACAGGGATAAATCACTATCTAAATTATTAATTAGTTACCTTCCAACATTTTTTGGCAGTGTTGCCTAGGCTGTGGTTTCATTGCTAAAAGTTTGTGATTTAGTGTAAATGCTGTTTTTAACCCCAACCAAAAAAAAGGGTAGTTATAAGTTTGACGTCAATGTCTGTCTGTGTGTGTGTGTGTGTGTCATCTGTTTGAGTTTTGTGTCATCTACAGTGCCACAGACAGCTGTGGCACTGTAGAGCTCAAATGGATGGGCCGATTTCAATTGTTTTTTTATATGAAGGTTAATATCCGTGCGGATGTTCTTAAGTATGTTTGGTTAATATTGATTCAAGATGGCTGCCTCCACAAAATGGCGGACAAAATATTTCTTCACAACCTACCTCAATATCGGTATCAAACGAAAGGGCTTGCCTAGTAGAATACTTTGCACTATGACAAATTTCAAATCCAAGATGGCCGCTACCACAAAATGGGGAAATACATTTCTTTTTTCACAACTCCCTTAATATGGGTATCAAATGAAAGAACTTGACTACTAGAATATTGTACAGATAATAAATCCGTGGTAGTTGGGGGTTAATCAAAATTTTTAATTTTGTTCTTGTAATAACAATTTTACATTAATTCTATTGATGATTTCAGGTGATGGAATACATGGTTGGCGGTGACTTGAAATCTCTGCTCAGTGTATATGGTTTTCTGGAAGAGTCAATGGCAGTTTTCTACATTGCAGAAGTTACTCTAGCATTAGACTACTTGCACAAGCACCACATTGTCCACAGGGACCTGAAACCTGACAATGTCCTCATATCCAAAACAGGGCATGTCAAACTTACTGATTTCGGACTCTCTAAAATTGAAATTCACAGAGGTACAAGTTTGTAAAACATTTTTTTATAAAGTTACCCTACTAATATAAAATAATATGATTGATAAATGTGAAACTTTGTGTGGATGTTTGTTACACTTTCAAGAAAAGCAGCTGAAGGGATCTGGATCAAAATTTGGTACATAGATAGATCATTAATAACCTAGAATAACACATGTACTAATTTTAATGGGATTGATTGAGTGAAACTATGGGGCAATGTTAGCTATAAACAATTTTATTTGGAAAAAATGTAGAATCAAGACCAGTGTTTAGCATTATAGAGCTATTTAGAACACAAACAGCAGCAGCAGATTACAATCACAAACATATCATAATTTGATTTTATATGGGTAAAACTTTAGTTATAAGTTTATATTTAGAATTTATTACAGAAACTCTCCTGTAATTTTTTTATTCATTTTGTAAATAATCACATATTTATTGAATACATACATGAAATGTATAAATTCATCAAGTAAACACATTATTTTATTTCATTAAGCTCATAGTATCATAATTATTTATATTAAACCTGTTAATTAACTATAATTTGCAAAGAAATATAGACCCTATACTATTAGGATTTCAGTTATAATGTATTCAAACGCACCATACGGTGCTGGTATATGGGCTAAAGATGCTAACAATGTTTATCATTTACAGATCTTGAGATATCAGACTTTGTGAACTGCACCCCGAGTCTGAACATGAGAACACCGGGCCAGTTGCTGTCCCTGACTTCTCATCTGTCGTTTGGATCTGGTGGTGGTGACAGCACCTACAACTCTGTGCCTCCAGAAGCTTGTGAGAACCTTCTTGATGCACTTAAAAAGACTAGTATGATTTTATTTGCTAGTAATTTATATCAGTATTAGTCTCATACCAGTCATTCAACTGCCTAAGTAGATAGTTGTGGCTTTGCTATTTTATTGCTCTCTTTTTAACCCCCAATGCAAAAATTATGGGGTATAAATTATATTTAATGTCTTTTTCAGTCTCTCTGTTTCTGCATCTCTCTGTGACATTGTAGTCAGACTGATAAACGGTTTCTCTTTTTTTATTTATTTGAAAAGTGACTTAGTTGGGAGTGTTCTTAGCTATGTTTGATGAATACTGATCCAAGATATCTGCTGCCACGAAATGGTATTGACTAGTAAAATACTATCATAATGATAAATGGTATCCAATCCAAGATCGTTGCGGCCATAAGGATAGAATTTAATAGATAGAATTATTATGAATTATAGAATTTATTAGATAGAATTAATAAAATATGCCTTTTATTCATAAAAAAAATTATGTTTCCAAAAATTACGGATTTACATCTTGACAAATAAAAATAACATTTATTACGCGTAACAACCTTGCAATTAGTTTATTGATTTCAAGTTACAATAGAACCATATCGAAGCCATAACTATTTTAGTTTGCTGGTAGAGCGCACTTAGTGCAAAGGCTTACCATAAATAACAAAAAAAGGAAATGTGGCCAGTATTATGAGCACCATTGCACCATGTGTGTTGTATTGGGGTGAGATATTTGATTCCTGTCAAGCACTTTCTGTAATTAGTTTATTTATTTTATTTCATGTGGTTAGTCAATGATTTATTTGTCAATTATTGAAGAAGAAATAATTTGCTATGTACCTAATTTACATTTTTCCCACGGACATCGGGGGATATGCCTTGAGGGCGTGGCAGTGTCTTCTCGATACGGTTAATATGACCGTATAACTTTGACATTCGTTCAGTCGCTCTGAAGCGCCTAGAGAGTACGTTGGCGCGTTAGTGATGGGGTAATAGAGTTTGCCGACGTGAAATTTCTTCGAAAATTTTTTCGGTAATTTACATGGACAATATTCGTTTTTTCCTTTTAATTAACTACCTATTTTTCCAGATTTTTTTATTTGTTTTATGATTATTATTAATAATATATACAAAGAAATTAAATTGGAGCGTTTGTATGTAATATCAAATTAACAACTGTTTACTAAGTTGTGACAAATGAAAGTATGTACAGTACCTATACCTAAAAACTATTTTAAAACTTTTTGTCTATCTTGTTTGTTCCACTAATCTACCAAACAGATGGACCAATTATAACGGGACTTTCACTACCAGACAGTTGATCCTCTAAGGCATAACTTTTAACGTTTTTTTAACGTGTACTTTTCTCTTGCTTTATGAAAATAAAATGTTAATATTATTACTAGCCTACATTGTCCCACTGCAGCGCAAATACCTCTCTTCCTTCCTTGCAGATAGTCCAATTCACGGCATTAGGATTTACGGCGTTCGACAGTCTGAGATATACTGTTTTACCTCCTGTAATTTCTCTGGAAACATAGTCCTTCAAACTGGAATAAAGTTAATTTAATGTTTATTAAATAAACTGTTTCATTAAAAGTCCCTTAAAATTAGTCCCGCAGTTTCAGAGATTACGCAGTACATGCAGGAAAGCAAAAAAATTATAATGTTTTTTGTCATTGGATACCAAGTAAATAGTAAAATCCTAGTACCTAATATTACAAATGCCAATGTTTGGACGTTTGGGTATTTGAATGTTTGTTGCTCAATCTTGTTTAAACGTATGAACGGATCGAGTTGTAATTTGAAATACAGTAAGATTATATTTTGGAAGAACACATAGGCTTAGGCTACTTTTATCTCGATAAAAGAATGGGAACGAGAACTACGCGGGTAAACCCGCGGAGCACTGCTAGTACTTTCGTATACATTAAACGTAAAACTGTTAATTTGAAAAATGCAAATAGATTCCTACTCCAACTTTATACATTTCTTTATAGCATAATACATGTCGTACAGGGTGTCAATTTTTATATATTATAATTATATTTGAAAATAAAATGTCGAATAAATTTTGCAATCACTCATTTCAATCCCTAGTTACATATTATGTGGGTGTTGAGTGACTCCTTCTACATAGACAAAATTATTTGTTAATACGGAAATGTTCCGCCCATTTTATGTATGTTGTGGGAGGAGACCGGAGACACTAGGTTTCGAACTAAATTCGCAATTAAGGCATATTCCCGAATATCCATGTTTTCCTAATCATTTTACTTTCACGGTTTCAGCTAAACTAAAGGATCGCTTTGATGTAGGATCAGGCTTTGAAAACTCAGCCATATTAGAGCAATCACAACTGTCTGGGATACACCCATTTATGAGTGCAGAAAGCATAGACTTAACAAAAGAATTGGTGAGTATTTGCAATTTCTTCATAAAAATAAAATGGTTTCTTTTTTCGCATGAAACAAAAGCACTTATTTAAGATTTTAAATTCCATTATTCAACAAAAGAGGCCTGACACCAAAACTATAGTCATGAGGAAAAGAAAAACTCATTTAGGCATTCCATAAACTAGCAATTATTTTATGGAGATGCCGACAACTAACAAATGTCATTCTGAGATCAAGTTCTGAGGAATTATTATGAACTAGCTGTACCCTGCCACGCTCTGATGCAAAAATCAGATAAAAACAATCCTTGATGCAGATTATACATCATTCTAAAATTTCAGCTTTATCGGTGTAGAACTTTATTGAGTTTTTGAAGCGTACACAAACCAACATAACATTTATATATATATATATATGAATTATATTTTTTCATTTACGAAATAATTAATACCTAATAATTTTATGCTTAGGTTGTACAATAATTTAGCTATTTCAATTTGTTGTTTAATGTATTGAATTTATTATTAAGGCCGCATTACTGTTTTATATCCTATCCGTACACGGTTGCCTGGAAGAGATCACTCTAAGCGATAAGGCCGCCAATTAAAATGTCTAGCATAAGTTATTCTTAAGTTTCTTTTGTGATTTTGTTTTATTTTTGTATTTATGTGGCTTTTAATAAAGAGTTTTCTTATCTTATCTAATATGAAAAAATAAACGATTATTTCAGTCTCGCGACTCCGGTTCAGGATCCTTGAGCTCGTATCACACTTGCGAAAGTTCCAGAAACAGTAACAACACACACAGTACAAAAACAACAGATTCTAGTAGCAACAACGATGGCTTCTCGATCGGCGAGTCTGCTATAATGTCGGACACTACGCACGACCAGTCCACGTCACCACTCTGTCGAGGACATTCCCTGAAAAGGATTCCAAGGTAATTTTATGAGTAGTAAAGTATATCTGTTATACCTGCCGTCACTGGAATGCTTCTATTTTTAACCAACATCAAAAAAGGAGGAGGTTTTCAATTTGGTTGTGTTTTTGAAGTGAAAACTCCTTTTGACGCGGCTCAGACAGATGTTTCGTGGGCTATGCATTGAATTCTAGCAGCACGATCAGGAATGAAAGAAATCATCAGGTAAACTCAGGACCATGACCATTGGCCATCTAGAAATGCGTCGGCATTTCCCATTGGTCTGTCCAGATGCATTTCTAGATGGCCATGCTTATGGCCACGCTCTTCGGTTTCACGTTCCGGTTTCTGTAGTTTCCAAAGTAAGCTATCAAATTCTGAGTTTATAAGTTTTCACTTCTATCGGCAGTTCCTATGACTTGCTTGTATGTTACGCAATAGCTCTGCCAATTGTGGATCAATTTGGGTAGTTTAGTTTGTGTTTGGTAAATAATACATAGTTCAGAGGTGGTCCTATATAAATTTTATCGAAATCAGTGTGGCCATTTTGGAAATAAATGTGAACAAATATGTATTTTGGTTGAGTGTCTGAAGCTAATTTCAAATTGAAGTCGATTTTGTTTTTGCGGAGAAAATAAATTATTATTATTGGAAGAAAATTTACGGCAGGCTTTGAGGAGATACAAATGTTTGGATTTTGATTTTGAACTTCTTACCACTGAACTGTGCTTGCTACCCTGAGGCATAATATCATGATTTTTAGATTTACCTATGCCTTTTATTTTTCTAAAAAATATTGCCTTTCAAACACAAATGTTTGTGTGTGTTATTGCTTGGTAATAGAATAACATCCAGTGAGTTTCATCTATAATCATTGATAATTGCTCATGATAAAAAGTAGCATATGTTATTAACATAGCTGGGCATTAACTCGTTAATTAACGAAGTTAACATTTAGATTAACTTTTAAAAATGTTAACGGAGGGATATGTTAACTTCCGTTAATATTCAAAGACAGTTCCCAATTTCACCGTGGGTGGCGCCATTGTTTTATTTTGTTAGAGAAATTTCACAAAACCAACAGTAGTGTCACATTGGCAATATTTAGAACTATCTTTGACAAGCCTTTTTGCGTCTGGAAAACGCCTCATTACTTCACAGTTAACGTTGAGCCCCAAACTAGGCGGAGCCTGTAGGTATCTATACTAATATTATAAAGCAACAGAGTTTGTTTGTTTGAACGCTAGGATCTCGGGAAGTACAGGTCCGGATTGAAAGATTATTTTTCTATTGGATAGTCCATTAATCGAGGAAGGCTTTAGGCTATAGAAAATAACGATACTATTAATAGAAGCGGAGCATGAATCAAGAATGTAACAAAATCGGGAAAAAATATTCCTCTTTGTGAGTCTTCGTACGTTTCGTGCTTTGACATGACACATGACAGCATGTGTCTAAGATTGCGTCATTGAATATCACAGATTACATACCTCTTGAATATAAAACCTTTGCTAATCAATTTTTTTTTCTAAATCTGAGTTGGTACAACCAATTTCAGACAGGTGGCGTAGCAGGTAGCTGAAGAGGTGTTTTGTTTGAAAGCGATATTCTCAGGAATGACTGGACCGATTTCAGTCATTCTTTCACCGTTGTATATGTACGGGATCCTGATGAGTACTATATAATGTACCACGGGCAACGCCGGGGCGGACATCTAGTCTAATATATAAAATAAAATAAAAGTTTATGTATAAAGGCTGAATAATTTGAAACAACGTGTAAGAAGGGGGTACATGAGTCACAATATGTACAGTTTGAAGAGATCGTTAGGCGGACTCTAACCGGGGCAAGACAAATAGGAGAACTTATTCTGACAATATTAATGAAAGCAAAAATAGCAGTAATCCTAATCTCGTTAAAAGAAGAATACAACAGGGTCGACAACTGAGCATCGAGGAATCGTGCGGCATTACTGGCAGACTAAAACTTCAACATGTTAATTTTCATGAAGGGGAATAATTATGCACCTTGTGCTCGACGAATAAATTACACATTCAAACTATACAAGTATTTTGTCTTGTTCCTAACCTGTCAACTTCCAGAACCTAAGCCAACAGGTTTTATAAGTTCACTAACGCAACGGTACGAAAATTCAATTTTTACACATATTAACGTATTAACGTTAACTTGCGTTAATTCTTCCGAAATGTAACGCTTTAACGTTTAACGAAGCTAACTTTTTTTGTAGCGGATTAACGATTAACGAAGTTAACTATTTGATTAACGGTGCCCAACTATGGTTATTAAACAATATAATCTATGTCTGTAGGAAATGTCGTCCAGATCCATTTGTAGTTTTTGTATGTAAGTGTAACAAACATCCATACATATATCATCCATAGATATAGAAACTTTTAGAATCAGACTACTAGGTTTTTCGTAGGAGGTTATATCAATGCCTAGACTTTTCAAATTATAATTTGGTATATACTTGGTTTTGATGATTTTCTAACAGTTTCAGAGCTAAGAAAAGAAAGCGTCTATTGGACGGAGATGGAGACACGCCTACTGGTGTCACTAGCTTACTAGAATCTAAAGAGAACCACAGTGGGCTTACTCAGGAGATTATGGCACTAGAACTTAGCCAGAACACGCCTAAACGCATGGCTTTACACCCAACTCCTGATCGACGGAAGAACCCTATAAAAGGAGTTTTGAAAAAAAGGTAACATTTAGAATATTGCTAACATTTTACTCACTGTCAGACTTCTTTGGAGCAAATTTATAATTTCCTTGAACAACCTTTGAATGACTTTCTGATTACTAGATGGGTGTCACAAAACGACAGTCATCACTTCACTGCGGGCGTAATATTCTCGACTCCTGTATCGAATAATAAAACTAAGAAAATTAGCCAAGAGACTAAGAAAATGCTGAAGGAAACGAGGTTCAAGCTACCAAAAGACGACCAGCCGCCGTCGGGTGTAAAGGAAAAATCGTTGACATTTAGCAAGCATATATCTACAAGCCTTGAAATATTTCCTACAAGACGGATGAGCAGGGTAAGAGAACTTGATTATTATGGAAAGGTTAAGGTATGCTCTATGTCAGTATGTACGTATATTTAGAAGGACCCTGCACCTTCTACGCTAGCCTGAAGTTATCGGCATTATAGGCCACTTGAACCCAACTGACAGGTCCCTTTATAAAAATATGGAAAAAAAGAAAACGTGTCATTCGGCAAGCCGCATTTGACCAGCTTCGTAAATTATGACATTGACTCCCTCCATGTAGAAACTGGCAGTCCCATCAGTGAGAATAAAAATTGGGTTGCGTATGCTTATGTTATACATATTATAATAAAAATACTTTTTTAAATTAAACCTCAGTTGTCCCACTGCTGGACAAAGGTCTCCCACAATTCCCTCCACTTTGTCCGGTCCTGAGCTGCCATCGTCCAATGTTTTTTAAATGCTCCGAGCTCGTGGATAACGACCCTGGGGTCGACTGACCGATGGCGTTCACTCTGTAGAAACTCCGGCCCACCGATTGGGGTGCATTCTGGTCTCATGACCCGCCCACTCCCATTTAAGCTTAGCAGACCTAAATCCTACACCTGTCACACGTGTAATGGAACGCAGTATGGTGTTGCGAAAATGGTCTTGTCTTTTAATACCTACATGTATATTACTGCGTTCCATTGCTCGTTGACAAACTTCGAAATAAACAAATACATAACATTTGATAATTAAATTCAAATGAAGTAGGCTTACCTAATGGCTTATACCAAATTGAGTTGCGTATCTCTAAGTACACTAAGGTTACCTTTAACCTTACGGCAAATCCCGGCTGGGGCTGGGAACTTCTACTCGCGCTCCTCTCCCCCTTGAGCAGCAGTAGGTACGTGTTGTACCTACTGTACTGTACGGTAGAAGTTGAGGAAAGGGACTGGAAGATTTGGGAGGGTTACTTGGCTGCTACTCCTATCATAACATAGTTATGTTTTCGTCTCTTATTATCGCGAAATTGGAAAATCAGTTTCGCGTACGCATATTAAAGAATATCACACATTATGTGGGCCAAAAAAGGTTTTTTTATCAAATCAAATATAACACCTAGCAACATCTTTGCTATTTCTTTGTTCAAATGATTGAAGAGGCGATCAATTTATGTTCAATAAACATGAGAGATTGTATTGTTGTATGGACTTTTAGTGGTAGAATGTACGAATGTTCGGAGTCGTCGTGTGTTCGATTCCCACCAGTGCAAATATTTGTGTGGTGAATTCAGATATTTGTACTGTGTCTGAGGTTTTCTAAGTAGTACATATATTATGTAGTAAGCTTAGCAGCTGATATAATACTTATATAGTTGTAAATCTAAATAAGTATCACATCAGCTATCTGGCCGCCATAGGACAAGCGCTGCTTAGTTTGGGGTCAGATGGTGTAGTGTGTGAATTGTCCATCAATATTTATTTATTATTTATTTTGTTTTTTTTTCCAGAGTGACTCAAATAAATCTCCATCAGACGTATGTAAGACTCCCCTAGCAACTGCTCACACTCCTTATCGTACGCCGAAAAGCGTGAGACGAGGCAACTTGGTCTCAGATCAGAAGATATTGGGCACTCCTGATTATTTGGCACCAGAACTCTTGCTTAGGTATTTTATTATTACATTAATGTACTCGTATATCGTTATATTAAGATCTAACATTACAATAAGGACTAGGTATCTGTTATGGTTTGATATGTGGTATATCTAACAGTTCTAGATAGCAATACATATAATTGTTTGGAGATCGAAAAAGCGAGACGATAAAAAAACGAATTAGTCGTCAGTTAGATAATAAAAAAATACAGCACACGTTTTTTTTGTTTCACAAACTAAAAATTACGAAGAGTCCGTGTTTAGCAGCTCCAAATGGACGCCACTTTCTGGTACGATTCTTACGAAAATTTGACGTCATAATTTTTTTACGGAGAACTTATTATAGAGGATAAAAAAAAGCTCTACTGTACAACTATACGCACACTAATTATTATAGCAACACATGGATTACAGAAATTGTTTGAGTTAAGATTGTCGAAAAATGTTATTTGAAATTTTGAAATTCCCGTAATTTGGACTATCTTGATTAAACTGACGAACCCAATTACGTTGTTTTATGTAATTAATCGTTATATTAAGAAATCGTCGTCTTCAGCCGACGATGTCGACATTCTCAAAGCCAGGCGCCAGTGCCACGCAACAATTGTGCCTCTGATGTGCGCGTATAGGTACAAGACATTTGTTGCAAGCCGAATTGTAGATTGTAACGCAATGATTGTAGCGACGTACCTACATGTACGATGCGTGATGCGTGTACATGTGACGCAGGTGTGCGGTTTGTCTAAATAAAACACTTACGAAATGAGTTCAAAAGGCAAATTCTTTTACCATTTACCTACTTATAAGTTTTTAATGCTTCTTTCAGGCAAGGCCACGGCGCGCCTGTCGATTGGTGGGCTTTGGGAGTGTGCCTCTACGAATTTATGACTGGAGTACCACCTTTCAACGATGAAACTCCTCAAGCTGTATTTAATAATATTTTGACAAGAAGTAGGTATTTATTTAAGAATTAATTACGTTTTCAGGTGCTTGCATATTGTATTGTAACGATATAAATAATTTAAAACTTCGTACAGTTACCTAATCCACCCGAAAAAGTCGTTAGTCAGGTGCATTCTGAACATAAAATTCGATTCCCGGGAAACTGTTTTCTAGAGTGATACATAAGATCCGTCTCAAAGACATCAGCTTAAAAATCGCTTTAAGCGGACACGTCAAACTTATTGTACTTTCTGAGAGCAGTATTAGGTATATTAGTGGTAATACGTGACTTAAATTATTATTTCCTTTCATTTTGTTTCAAATTACATTCTAAGATCTTACTTAAACGTCTGCTGTGTGCTACTTTTATTTTTTGAGAATAGTTTTTACATCGGATTTTTATTACTGTAATTCTGATCTTAGCTTCTTACATAGTTAGTTCGTAAATTTAGGCTAATAGGCCTTTTGTTTTAGATAATAGTTTGGTAGGCAGTGCAAGCCATCTGAAATCAACTCTCCTCCTAGGCTCCGCAACAACAACAAAAAGTTGCTAGCTTCTAAACATTTCTTCCTTCAATCTTCAGATATAGAATGGCCGGAAGATGATGAGGCGCTGTCGCCCGAAGCAGTAGGCGCTATTGAGTCCCTCCTAACAATGGAACCCAACGACCGCCCCGCGGCAGAGGCCGTTCAAAACATGCCCCTCTTCAGAAACGTCGACTGGGAGAACCTTTTGAATAAAGAACCGCCGTTCGTGCCCACGCCTGATGATTTGCATGACACAGGATACTTTCAAGGTAAGGATTTAATTAAATTCTTTGGCTTGTTTCAGAGAACTGCATATGTGACAAAACAAAGTGGTTTGTTTGACAGTTTTCTGTCAGTTCAGTCAAAGTATAGACTTATAAACTTTGGAGTTTGTTTTATCAAACACAACAACCCACATAACCATACAATAAACAGATAAGGACCTAAAACAGATCTTTGATTGTATAATACGATTTTACAACTCAGATTGCATGTAGGTATGACTCCTTATAGAGTATTTCTAGAGAATTGGGCATATTCACAATAATGTATACCCCCTCTTGTCACTTTGATCATTCCGGAACATTCCATGTTGTGATCGAATTTTATACCAAATTGATTTTAAAGTAATAACATTTGTTTTGAAACAAACATATAGACAGACTGGTAATTTTTTAGGGCCCTTCATATTATATCAATACCTCCCGCACTGTGCTGTTATAGTCAGGCTTCTTCCTTACCATGGTGCGCATGTCCTGCTCACCGACTCTTATTATAAAAACTAATTAGAGTTAGATTCCCAGATATAATATCTTAGATCTCTGGGTGACGAGCGCAGTGCAGTTCTAGGTAATGATTTGGACTCTTCATGTTCCAATAGCTGCGTGTCACTGTGCTGTTATGTGGCAGGCATGTTGCTTACCATCAGGCACATGTCCCGCTCGTCTCGGCAATTTTTACAAAAAAAAAATTACAAGTACAAATGTTTGGAAGAGATTGCTCTCTGCAATAATTTGTTTCACAAACAAGAGATGACGAAGATATAGTGCTTAGAAGTTTTAAGTGACGTCTCTTTATGGTACTCCCCCCCCCTCGCGCTACAAAAGTTTCATGATCGATTTCTGTGAAGATTATTAATAATGTGATAAAACAACAAATCAACAAATACGTGTCTATCCAATATCTACCTGTCGAACCAATTGGAATGGTATATTTTTAACCCAGTTGTAATCGCAATTATCGTGCCTAGTTCCATCTAATAGTGTGAAATATAATGTAAAAAATATCTATTGTTTCAGCTCGCAATATTCTTCAGCAGCTGCACGTATCTAACTTCGACATTTAATTAAATATTAACAAA
This sequence comes from Ectropis grisescens, assembly GCA_017562165.1. Lineage (NCBI taxonomy): Eukaryota > Metazoa > Arthropoda > Insecta > Lepidoptera > Geometridae > Ectropis > Ectropis grisescens. Next base: position 14,816,321 of record CM029771.1, on the reverse strand, counting down.
ATTCGACATTTAAATTAATCAATACTTAAAACGTGAGATTGTGATTTTACTCATCCAATGATTTACTATAAATAGTGATGTACTTTATGCCATAAGACTGATTAAGAGCTGTGTATGTTATATTATAGTCGTTGCCGCTGTATTTTATATTAGTAATGTTAGAAAAACGTAACCTAGTCTAAATATAACCTAAAATAATATGAATTGTAACTAAATTTTAATCTTTTATTTATGAAACTAAAATTAAATTGGCACAAATTCTTAACACCAATCAATTAAGAAAAACAAGATTATCCCAGTTGTCTTTCTCAAAATGATTGATTTACAAAATTCAATGAATACTTTTGTAACAATATTTAGGAATGCTTGTGCATACAAGAATATATATTTATATACATATCCAAAGAAACCTTGAGAAGTATGCAGGAACACCAAATATGTATATAAAAAAACCTTCATTACTGTTGGTTGAAAATGCTCCAAAATAAGCAAATAGGTACAATGATAGAAGGAATGAAATTAACGCTACAATGTACACGTTTGCATATTTTGGTCTATTAAAAATTATATAGATAAACAAATTAGTGTATGGGTGTAGTAAGAGATCTGCAGAAGTAAATTGGTATTTGCTGTCTAATTAGCAAAAGGAAAGAAATGGCATGCATATAATCATAGCTCTCTCTTTCTTGTTTTTTCTTTTGTTCAACCAATTAGAAACTGTATCGCCTTAAACATATCGCTGTAAAACTACTTCTATCATAGTATTTTTGTATTAAAGTCCGCTTATTTCGAGTTCTTCTGTATCCAAGGGAGGAAGGAAGTGACGCGAGTGTATACACCGGGATACTGGCCCTTGCCGCACCCGATACCCCAGGACACTACGCCGACTTGGTTCCATACGCCACCTTCGTTCACCATCAAAGGGCCACCACTGTCACCCTGCAGAAAATGTGTATAATTAGATAGGTACACATTATTGACACACCAAAAAATAAACACCACATTGTACTAAAGTAGTGCGACAGTGGGTAATTAAATGGTATGTAAGTGTGGTATCCAGAAGGGAAAGATAGAACCTATACCAGTAGCCAGTAGTCTACCGCCAAGTCATAGTGATCGATTTTTATTTTTAAAAGGGACTTATGAGAGTGGTTATGCCTCATATCCCATATAGAATTTACCGAACTTTGGGCTAGCTCAGAAGGCACCTCTCCTAATCCTCCCTGGCTATACTAACACGCATACGTGGAGCATACCTTAAATCTTTCCATATACTAACTGTACCTACTTACCGTACTAAACAAATACGCATGTTGTCAACTAAAGAAAGTGCACTTTAGACGGTACGACCTTGGCTAGGGTTGCCACGGTCGGGAAGCTCAAGCAATGACCTGCCATCGCAGAAGGGAGTGCTCTTACGGCCCTAGCGGGTGGGAATCTTGTATCCTTGTATAGGGACCTGGCAACTTGTATCTGGTATGTAGAACTAGATATCTATTTTTATCCAGTTCTACGGAAAATGGAATGAAATTAACATTAAAAATAAAGTATTAATGGTGGCAAGTCAGTAAGTACCTACTATGAAAGATTACTACTACTATCTAGTACGGATACGTACTTAGTTTTGAACTAGGTATGTTTTTTTTTCCGAATAGACTTTTTAACAGGTAGTCTACGCTGTAATTACCAGACATTGCTTACTACCAAGCGCTGGGTTTGCCTTTATCTCTACTATGTTTCCAAAATAAATATAGCGTACACTGCAGGAGTCCATGCTCGCTTTCCCGGCGCAGATCATGTGGTCAACGATTCCCCCGGGCGCCGCCGCGCCGTACTTGAGACGGCACTCGTTGTTCGACCAAACGGGGATCGAGACCTCTTGCAAAATTGAAGGCTGCGGACCACCTAGGACACAGATCATGGTAAGTTCGATTTTTATTCAATACATACTGGAAAGTGTGCATCTAGTCCACGTTACCTAACACCGCCTAGCGTGGTTTAACCAACTTCAAAAAAAGAGGAAGTTCTCTATTCGGCTGTATGGTTTATTTTTATTTTTTGAGATGTTATCGGTAATAACGGGATATTTTACCCTGTGTTTTGGTGGATTGAAGATAGAGTTTAGATACGCGTCCAAATGGTGTTTTTTTTAATAATAATAGTAATAAAATTGTGCCATGTTTGCCAATAGTATGCAGTGAGTATTCTGTTGAGATATGAGCCCGAATTCGGCTTTAATTAAATAGTAACAGTTTTTTTATCTACTCTCTGCGTTCTTTAGTTTGTCTAATGATCATAGTGTATGGAACTGCATCGAAATACCGGATACTCATTCCACCGTATAACCACGGTAGTTATTCTGTATGGAACCAATGCCGTACATCATTACGTCCTCCGAATTGTGTTCGAATATTGTTTTTTTGACATGTAACATCATGTAATACTTATTAAAATTCGATTGGCAGTTAAGGTCATCTGAGAACGACTACCATAGGTAGCTTTATAAACAATATACGAATATGAACCGTTTAACAAATTCAAAATTTCTCTTACCTAAGTCGTATTTTATGGCGTTCAAAGTACGTACGAGAAGAGAAGTAGGTGCACACATTCTATCTGTTTATTTCCTCCCCAAAAAAATAAATAAATAAAATGAGTACTAACTCTCGCGTAAACTCCCCCAACCGATGACGGTAGCGATGAGACCAGCGTACGCTCTGGACCCGCCCGGTAAGCAAATTGGACGAATATTTTTAGTAAATGTAACAGGCTGGTCCAAGGTCAGGATAGCGACGTCGTTGTACTGGAATTAAAATAAAACGATTAGGATTTTACATGAAAAACTGTTCAACTGAATTTGGATTCAATCGGAACTATATTTTTCTTAAATTTATCAAAACTTGTTTTCAACTAGAACTTTGGTCTTTGGGACTGGATGGCTATACTATGTAGCAAAGGATACATAACTTTAACAATGTCAAAATCGAAAGTTTCAAATAACTGTAACCATTTAAAATACGATCATGTAAGCTTTAAAAAACCACATAAAACAATATTATTCTATCAGAAGACAAAAAATGCACACAGAAACGGTGAGTTACTCAGTTTTAAGTGAAAGGCTAAAAAGTGAATCTGTGAATCGAAACGTAAATTATGAAAATAACAAAGCATAGGTAATTATGCATATCTGGGGCACGTAGACGTAATATAAGGTCTCACAACTTACAATGATGGAAAAAGTTGCTGGGAAAAGGAAAGCTGTCCCAATAAATGCGTGTCACTGGGCTGATATGGGCAGGCATGCTTACCATCAGGCACATGTCCTGCTCTTATCGTGACTCTACTACAAAAAGCTGGTCGCAAAAGAAAATCCTGATTGCAGAACATGCGAGGATGGACGGGTACGAGTATTAGAAGTGCCGTTGAATTTATTTTTCGCCTAGCTAGAGTCAGGGACCACATCAAATATGCTGTGCAGACTATTAACCTCCAGCAGTTGGATAGGCACTCAAAGAAGAATTATGGTAGAGAGAAAATTACCAATGTGCGCATATCAAATCCGCGATGCCTCACAACTCGCTTGATCTTTCTTTCCACGTGCTGAGTCTCCGTGTTTGACTTTATGTTGTGGTCACCGAGCTTTGCGGTCAAGCGGGCCACGTCCCATGACGTCATACTGAAACAAACGTTTCAGTTATTTTTTATACTTACGAAAAAAGCTGAAACGACTTCATAATATTTATCATTTATAAATTTGATAAATTTTAATAATCCGTGAATATAGAGTGAGTAAGAATAGAGTGGAAATTAGTTAACCGCTAATAAACTAAAACACAGAAAAAACATTTAGTATAATTGAATCATTCCACCTATTTTGCAGTCGATTAAAATTCATGTTGGAGGGATTTAATATTAGCATCTGTATACTTAGTTCTAACTAAGCTGAAATAATTTTAATATGATCAAAATGAACCTATTAAACGTAGTGGTTGTAAAATTAATGTAGTGGTAGGACTCTTGGCAGAGTCCACATGGGGAAGTACCACACCTTTGGCAGTTATTCTACCGCCAAGCAGTAATGTGCAAACATTACTGTGTTCCGGATTGAAGGGCTATGTTTCCAGAGAAATTACAGGGCTTAGAGATATAACATCTTAGATCTCTGGGGGACAAGCGCAGTGCAGTACTAGGTTATGATTTGGACTCTTCATGTTCCAATAGCTGCGTGTCACTGTACTGTTATGTAGCAGGCATGTTGTTTACCATCAGACGCACGTCCTGCTCGTCTCGTCACTCTTTATTTAATTAATTTTTTTTAAATTTCACAATTATCGATACGTCTATGTTATGAGTAAATGATTAAGTATTGGTGAACATTGTAGTATGACAAATACTTAATTGTCTTTAGTCTTTATGTAAAGTGTTTCGAGGTTTACGTAATATTTAAATCACACACTTTGGATAATTCTTATATTTATAAAACTTACTGGGCGACACAATGCGCTGCTGAAAGGACGTGTCGGTCGTCTATCAAGGAGCCACCACAGAATTGTCGACCACCGTTGAATAGAGCCACAACCCACGGCCACTCATTGGGTTCAGCGTTGTGACCGCCGACAATACGCTCTTCATCTTGCGTACTTCCGTAGGCCTGGTAGATTTTAAAATTTGTACATATTTTACGCATTTACAATTTTATTTCTACGAAATAGCGGAATCTTAAGTGACGCATTGCGCAAATAAAAAGCTTTTAATGCGTAAAACTTAAAATACCTGTACAAACTGTCCCAGATAAACAGCCCTACTTTTTCTGACTTTGCGAGAGGTCATCCAACTTTGATACTTGGCATTCGGGTCTGTAGGCGTCTGCGCCCAAGGGGCTTGGCTCGATTTTATCGCATTTTACAAAATTATCACAAAGTATTACAATGTGGACTGGCTATCAGGTTTGAATCGCTTACCTGAGGCCCGTTCTTTTTTGCCGCATCCAGACCCAACTTGTTGCACGGGGTACGATGGTGATGTGGGTTTAGTTGGTTGGGCAGGTTTAATAGTCTGCCATGTCTGATACAGGAAGCGAACATTAGTTTCGTCAAAACAAATTGGAGGCAAATAATAGCATCCATTAGGTTTAAATCACCTGTTTAGTGGTGGGCTTTGCGGTGCTTGGAGGTCTTGTAGGCCAAGTAGTGGGTGGCTTGCCGTTGATCGGGGGCGGCTTTGTAGTGACTCCAGCCACTGAGAACAAAATTAAATGATATTAATTCTCATAGATCAAAATTAAGTTCTTGCTTGGTGAAAAGTTACTTACCAATAGATGGCGGATGAGTGGGTGCTGCATGATTTGGGGGATGAGTCGGCAGTGGTGGAATAGCAGGAGGCCAACCGGGCGGAATTTGGCGTGTATCCACACCTTGGTTCATGGCCCATTGTCGCGCAAAAGCAGCGGCTAAGTTGCCTGGGAATCTGCAAGGACAAAACAAGAATAACCACGGGCAAAACTGAAGGTCGAAGTCTAATATTCGTAGATTTCTAAGTCACCGCTTTATAACTATAAATTGTGTGCAGATTCGTACCCAAAATGCATCGGAGGAACTTGCATTGGCATAACTGGTGACATGTATCCTAGACGCTGGACGTCAGGGTCCTGTTGTGGCGGTGTATTGGTGGGTTCTGTGCAGCAAACTCCAAACACCTAAAAACAAAATAATACTTAATTAGGCAGCATTCCAACCCTGCAATGGCTAAACATAATATTATCATATCTTTACCTCCATGTTGTCAGCGCTAATATAACTGCATGTGTCATAATGACCCATAACCCATCCATCCCATCCGGAATAATCGGCCACTTTGATCAACGGGTAGCATTCTCGGAAGCTCTTACAAACACCCCTCTTGCCAACAGTAGAAACACATTCTGTTCCGAAAGCTCCCTCATCTGCCTGGGAAAATAAAAAAGTGTTCTATTCCTCTAGTCGATTACTTGACATGGTGGGAAAGGTTCAGAAGGCATCAGTTACTCAAACCTACGGTACGGTTTTTTGGTCTTAAGTTTTCGTTCAAATCATTAGGTAGGTACGGTTTAGTGTGCGTAGCGTTTTGATTCGGTGATAATAATAATAATTGAAGCACCTATCAAATATGATATGAAATCTTTCTAATTTCTTTTCCTAGGACTAGCAAGAGTAAGCAACGTTTCACATCTTTTAACAAGGCGCTTTGTAGGCAATACTTTTTGTTTGTAACTTCATCCAGCTTCGATTTCCCAACAATTTATTTAAAAATGCAAATTGAACTGCGTCCTTTAGGATTTATTAACATAATACGGACATATTTTGTGTTTATGGGGTATTTCATTGCGACTTATAATCATGTTGTGTCAGATATAAACCAGTACACATTCATTTATAATCTTAGCTATCTGTTTAAGAGGTATCGTTATATTGCAAACAAAGTAGAGCTCTGTGAACGTCCTTGGGTGACCTTCACGTATTGTAGCTTCGAAAGGAGTTGATGTACCTCTAGTAGGATGAATAACCACCTGTCTAGGTCGCAGTAACATAAACTGCTTGGCATTGCGTGTAGAGTTCGATGCATCTCGCTTTTGGCGTCCCACATGAGCTATAAACAAAAAAATATGGTCAATATTATTTTCATACCTGCTAACCTTAACAGTCTCTACGAACATTGTCATCACCAAGTCGTTATTTACAATGATCTCTTTTAATGTTGTATGAATCTTCTCATGACTATTCTGACTAAGACTAAACATACTTATATATTTTTCTTCAGTTACTCTTAAAATTATCCTACCTCTATTTGTATAGTTTTCTAAATACATTTCTTTTGATGGTTAGCGTAACATGGCTTGTAAAATTACAATGTGTCAAGAGTCTAGATGAATTAATGGAATTTGTTTTTCAGGGTTTGTCATAGTCGCTTCAGAGTAACATTCAGCTATCAAAGGATTTGAATAATATTACGAAGGTGTTAGGAAAATAAATGAAGGTAAAACAAAACATTAAAATACCATTAACTGTAATAAGCTAATACCAATTAGTATTCGTGGTAACATGTACCTATCCTAAAATGCACATACCTAGAGTACCGCAAATGAGAATGTTAAATTAGTTCTTGCCAGTAGGCAATCGTTATTTTAGTGATGTTGGTAGTACACTTTCCCAATACCCATTTGTGTTTAAGGTATGTTATCTACGAGTATCTTTTTATCCTTTGCCTTTTTTTCGAAATGCGATTCTAAAACTAAATAGACAAACTAGATTAGTTAACAACTAATGACCTGATCTAATGGACATATTTATCGACGATTTCCATAATATTATCATGAGCAGAGATTCTCGCTATTAGAAGCACTTAATCGAGGATAAATACATTTTAGTTTTAACTTCTATTTACATTGCTAAAATTTGCCAAAACGCTAGACGAGACTTGGTTTACAATAACTACATTGCTGTCCCCGCCATGGTGACTGATGGCTTCTAAACTGCGGCTTAGTTTATTTATGCTCTTGACCTTCTAGTTATTTGTGCTAAAGGCGTAGTATAATGTACCAAATTTTACCACAGATACCAGTTTTTTTGTTTCACTATACCTACCACAACGTAAATATTTGGTAAATAATAAATGCCCTCTCACGATCGGGGATCGAAGGCACACTCTGAAGGTTAATTTTCAAATTTTAATGCAAAGGTAATTCCTAACATACCTTAGCTAAAATTATCAATGAACGTGTCCCATAAATATCGACACAAAATTATCATTCAATTGGCGAGCAACAAACATTCGTGTGTACAACATAAATAAGCCGTAAAGATGCATGTTATTTATTTCGGATTGCTGCATAACGGGACCTGATAGGTAGGCACCAAACGTTTTCGTTGGAATTCATCAGTTCATGCAGTGAATATCAACTTGAATTATGACCCAAAATCAATTTCTCCGGTGGACGTCCAAAGCCATGAAACTCGTCAATCTCAACGTACGGGTGGTATGTAGGTAATATGCTAGTATTTACCTGCTAGCATAACTCAGTGTTTCTCTGGGGGAAGTACTAGTAAACCGTATGCATTTTGTAATCCAGTTTAGGGGGAATGCTATACATTACCATACTATCGTGGACTATAATATAATATGAACTTATAAAAAAATCAATGTTCATCAACTTTAATGAAACTCAAATGTCTTTTGAACAAAACTGTTGATTTTCACGCGCAGCGCCTGCGGGCTTACCGGCGTAGTTCGTAGTAATTTTCCTGCGATGAAAAGTATCCTATGTGTTATTCCAGAAAATATCTGTGCTCCAAATTTCAATTTAATCCGTTCAAACGTTCCGTCGTGATTAAGCAACAAACATGTAAAAATCCAAACACAATCTTTCGCATGTATAATACTAGTGGGATCAATTTTTTAAATAAATGTTTTTCAGGCAACGACAGTCTTCTGAATTGTTTTAAATATATCTGATTAACTGATTTTTGGAATCTATTGGAAAAGCAGTTCTATAGTTATTTCAGAAAAACGATTTGAAATTTTTTAGTTTAAAAAAACTCGGATGCAAAAATCAACAGAATAGATAAAAAAGAAATGTAATATAATATCTATTTAAGGAAAAGGACACTTCGGTGATTGAGACGAATCTAACGATATCTTAACTGTCAAAATCTGCACTGCACTGCGCTCGTCGCCCAAAGATCTAAGATGTTATATCTCTCAACCCTGTAATTTCTCTTGAAACATTGCCCTTCCAACCGGAACACAGTAATATTCGTACGTTACTGCTTGGCGGTAGAATAACTGGCAAAGGTGTAGTACTTCCCCAGGCGGACTCTGTTAAGAGTCCTACCACTACGAAAATCATTTCTATCACCAATCAATCCAGCCATTTGGAAGATACGTGGGAATAAAGAAATTTACAAACAAACAAGAACAACAACAAAAAGACGCGCGAAAAACATAGCCCTTCTTTCAGTCCGGTAAAAATAAATTAAGATATCTCGTAATACATCAGTCTGAATAGTTATCTATAGGATATCTAAGGCCACAAAAGAGTTTAGTTGCTCAGTCTCTTTTGTGTCCGCTAATCTCATTCCAAGCGGTCTGCCGAACGTCGCAGAAGTGTCATCTACCCCAGAAAAATTACTGCATTAGACACATTCATTATTTCCCATCTTCTTTACGTTCTGTAAAAAAGATGTCGAATGCGTAGCAAAAAAAATCGAAATCTATGCTCTGTTATAATTATTCAAAGAATGACTCAAATGCTGATTATTTAGTGGGTTATGGGCGTTGTGGCTGTAATCAAAACACAAGAACAAAATTAAAAATTTTGATTAACCCCCGACTACCTCGGATTTGTTATTTGTACAACATTCTACTAGTCAAGCCCTTTCATTTGACACCCATATTAAGGGAGTTGTGAAAAAATAAATGTATTTCGCCATTTTGTTGTAGCGGCCATCTTGGATTTGAAATTTGTCATAGTGCAAAGTATTCTACTGGTCAAGCCCTTTCATTTGATACCCATATTGAGGTAGAAGTGAAAAAAATAATATAATTCGCCATTTTGTGGTGGCGGCCATCTTGGATTTGAAATTTGTTATTATGTATTGTATTTTACTGGTCAAGCCCTTTCATTTGATACCCATATTGAGGTAGTTTGTGAAGAAATATTTTCTCCGCCATTTTGTGGAGGCGGCCATCTTGAATCGATATTAACCAAACATAGCTAAGAACATCCGCACGGATATCAACCTTCGAATAAAAAAAACCGCATTGAAATCGGTCCATCCGTTTGAGCTCTACGGTGCCACAGACAGACACACACACAGACAGACAGACAGACAGACAGACAGATAGACAGACATACAGACATCGACGTCAAACTTATAACACCCCTTTTTTTGGTCGGGGGTTAAAAATACATTTCCATAAAAGTTACAAGGTAGGTACGAGTAGATATACCTAAAATATATTAAATCATTGCACACACTGTCAACTTACCTGATTGTTTAACTAACTATATAACAAGAAATAACATTCGGATGATACGAGGGGTGATCCAAAAGTAATGATAATCAATAATAAACACAATGAATAAAATCAAAAACTAAATTTATTTCTCAACATAGTCTCCTAGGAAGTCCATCTCTTTTCTAAACCTAAAATTCCCTTAGAAAAAAAATCTTTATCTTGACTCTCAAAAAAGTCCTCAACCGCGGCCATCACGTCGCTATCATCGTCAAATTTCTTGCCCCGGAGGTGTTCCTTGAGTCGTGGAAAGAGATAGAAGTCACTGGGGCTAGATCTGGTGAATAGGGGGGGTGTTCCACCAGCTCAAAGCCCGCTTCCTGAATGGCAGCCATGGCAATTGCAGCTTTGTGAACCGGTGCGTTGTCTTGATGGAACAGCACTCCAGCCCGCAGTTTGCCTCGCCTATTCTCCTTAATAGCCTCCTGCAATCTTCTTATTTGTTCTGCATAGTAGGAGCCTGTAATAGTGGCCCCTTTTCCAAGTAGTCCACCATGATTATTCCTTCAGCGTCCCAAAAAACAGACGCCATAACCTTCCCTGCTGAGCTTGACACTTTGAATTTCTTCGGCGTCGGTTCATCGGATCGTTTCCATGTCATCGATTGTTGTTTTGTTTCAGGATCAAAATGGTGGATCCAGGTTTCGTCCATGGTCACAAAACGTGACAAAAATTATCTTTGTCTGCCTGGAACTTTTCGAGATTTGCTCTTGACATGTCGACTCGTTTCTTCTTTTGCTCGTCGTTTAACATTTTCGGTACCCAACGCGCGGAGACCTTTCTCATATGCAATTCGTTCACAAGGATTCTTTGAATGCTGCCATATGAGATCCCTGTGACCTCAGCTACATGCCTGATAGTCACTCTTCGATCTTCCAATACAACTTCTTCAACTTTTTCACATTTTCTCCAGTGAGGGACGTCGATGGGCGCCCTTCGCGGTGTTCGTCTTCCGTCGATATTCTTCCCAGCTTAAACTCCTTAGCCCAGCGTGCAACTGTGGAATATGGAGGAGAACAGTCCCCTAATGTTTCCACCAAGTCGCTGTGTATGTCTTTGGTAGACATTTTTTTCAAGCAGAGGTATTTAATGACAGCTTTGATTTCGTGTTTTTCCATTTTGATGTTCACTCCTTGACAGTCCGTATTCAAATTAATGTAGCTCCCGGGAATCGTGGCCTATTTATATGATTTTTTTTCCTGAACTAGTGGGTAATTGAGCAAGTGACTGTAATTTTTTTGTATTTTTGTGTGCACTAGAAATAACTGATTATCATTACTTTTGGATCACCCCTCGTATGTATAACTTTATTTACATATAAATACAATTTAAGCGCCTGTGTGCAATTCCAAATTTACAGATTTTCACGGAATGAATTTCAGTATATAAATCTACGGCATTCATGTAAACTTTTGGCTGGACCGATTTTCGTGGGACTTTTCACAAGCAGTTATTATAAGAAGTAATAACTACTTTTATTTTAGAAAAAAAATACAGTAGGTACTGCGGAAACTAATTCTATACTAGAGGTAATATTATAAAGCTGAAGAGGTTTTTTGTTTGAGCGAGATAAACTCAGGAACTACTGGATCGATTTCAAAAATTCTTTCGCCGTTGGAAATGTACGTGTTCCCTGTGTCCTATAGCTTATCTATTATTTACCACGTGCGAAGCCGGGACGGACTGCTAGTAAATAAATATGACACTCAATAGTTTAGGCTGCCAAAGGGTTATACAGCTAGTACGTACCCATAATATTAATCCTACTAATAATTATAAATGTAATTTTTTTAATCTTTGTATGTTTGTTGCTCAATCACGTCATAATGGATAAACGGGTAGCATTCTCGGAACTCTGACAAACAGCCCTCTTGCCAACAATTGCCTGGTTCAAATGAACACAGGTAGATTTTAGTCACATAGGGCACATAATCTACCTTTTCTTCCGGGAAAATAACGGGAACGGAAATTATACGGATAAAACCGCGGGGTTCTGCTAGTATTTCATTAATATTCGGATGATATTTATGGTCTCAATGAACCTGCAACTATTGATATAGATTCTAGTACGTTTACTGGAGATGATTTTTACTAAACTCAATTTTCCTATGAATAGCTAAAATATGCCTTCTGTATTCAGTATTTATGTTTAATTTCCAGTTGCGTCAACTCATAACATGGAATAAAAATGCAACCATTGAAGCCTTGAACACTTACTCAGGTGACGAGTAGTCCTGACATCCACAGAACTTCAAAACCAGAAATCTAAATAATTAAACTTGATTTCCAGAGACACTGATGAAAAAATACGACCTTTAAAGGTTCCTAGATCCAAAATGAAAAAGTATCTTGCCGTCCTTAAGGCATTGTAAAGTCAACTTAATGTTCTTCGTGGTAGAGACAGTAATCTGTATTTACCATTTTTTCTCTGCTTTAAATAACTCGCTGAGGTATGCCAACTTACGCACCGCCTTGAACTTGATACCAATAACAAGTAATTTAACTTCCTTTAGGGTTTTATGTTTGAATGCCAATCCATCTGAAGTTATCATTTCATTTCGTTTAATTTTTCCTATTCGTTTTAAAAGAAGCCATAGTGCTATCCACTTATGTCACTCACTCGGATGTCCAAGATCAAAACACGATAGCGAATATCTGATTGGTTCAGCTTTTTTGATTGTTCGCTGGGTATTCCGGGTTCAGCGTTCTAATGCTAGAAAATGTCACGGGCGTCATCCCGCTTCAATATCGCTACACCGATCTAATTAATGTCCTCGAAGTCCAACAAAAAATATAAGTGGTTAGAAGCGATCTCTGCCGAAGCGTTAGAAGACAATGCCTTGATTGATGTGCTCGAATGCGGACATGTGGGCGTTTAGAGATTTGCATTGAATCGATCCCATCGTTTTTTTGGTTTTTATTCCGCGTACTAACCCACGTGATACATTTTAAAAGGACAATAACCATCCTCATGATCATGATCAACCAAAACACAGACCCCATGTGTCATACTGATCACATTCGAATATCAACATACGAAAAAACAGGTTTGGCAGAACTCGAAATGTTTTATTGCTAAATTAATCTAATTTATGTCAAAAAAGTGTATCGATAGTAATTTATGGCAGTAGTTTTCGCCGTGGCCGGACATCTCAGTTGCAAATTTTAACTTTCTCTAGCCTCAAAACCTCATAGCCACTTGTGTCGTGCATTGTCTGGACACCTTACAATACAATACTAGAATCGACCGTGACAATACTTTAGTCATCAATGTAAATATTGCTTTGTTTTGTTGCCATCGAGTAATTTATTAGAATTATATAAAATATTATATTATATAAAATTATTAGAATTAGAAAGAATCATATGTTACTATAGTTAACAGGTAAACACTAAACAAATAGACACTTTCTATCAATGCTTAAAAGAGTGGTCCTTGTTTGTTGTAAATTTTAAATTACTCTACTATTCGAAAATCGATTATTTTTACACAGAGAAAATACTTCACAGAATAAAAAAATTGGCGCTAAAAACCGGTGCTTATCAAAAAACAAACTGCTACTCACCGGTAATTATAACTGCATCATCGGTATAAAACGCGCCATCTCTCGAAGAAAATCCATAATGCGCGTCATCATCAGAATCACTCCCGAGCCCCGGGGCTAAAAGCCCCATCCAAAGAATTAATAATTTAAAACCTATTAACATTTTGTCCGAATTTTAAAACATACACTCGAGGAACCAGCGAAGGGGGGTAGTTTCGTTTTCGCGCGACACACGTGAATGTGCGGCCCGCAAGGAGTCGCTTTGCAAAATGCTTCGGACTCTTCGTTCCGCGCCTTTATAATATTACACTGACGCTCTACATTTAAGCTAAAAAGATAACAGAGCTTTTTTACCTTTTGTCAGCTGACATTTGGCTGAGGCTAAGCTTCATAAAATATGACAACCATCTGCATGTTCGGCAAAAGAAACATTAGATTGATGTTCATGCGACACCATAACAAAGAATGTTTTGGCAGATCAGTGAACTTCAATAAGATTTATAAAAGGACAAAGCGGTAATCGACATGTTGTATGAATTTGATTCTCATACAGTAATTAATGTTTTATGGTCAACGATCGAACCAAAAAACGTAATCGACCCAATGCATTGGTTAAGCAATCTTCTTGGAAATCACCTTTTTTATTACTGATTGAAATTCAGTAAACGGCAAATTTTAGCTTTTCTTACACTTGTAATGAATTTTTAAAATTATTTAATTTACTCATGTATTACCTTGTACCATCAAGGAAAACTTGATCCAAAGAGAACATAAAATGACAAGCTTGAATCTAAGTGGCAAAAGGGATTATCATGCACTTAGTCGTAGGATCAAGATAGGGTTTCTCCTTGATGCAAATGTCACTATGGAGTTACATTTAAATTTTCCTGGTAAATGCCACTTGAAGATCGATGTAGCTCCAAAATTCTAAGTGATTTTGGCGGTGGGTATTCGAAATGCATAACAAATCGACAAGTTTAGCAAGCAACGCAAAACCACCCAATGGGGTCGATGATCTCTTTGAAATAAAGTGGTAGGGCCAACATTTTTATAGCAAGACATTAAATCATTTAATTTCTCAGGGCGGAGAAACAAAATAAAGAATGATTTTATGTATCGCGATTCAATTCCTTGCATTTTTAAATTACTTTGCACTAATTGAAGTAATAGTTATTACGTTTTAATGTGGCGTTTTAGTATTCTTTGTTTATGTTTTCACGTTTGCCGATAATCAAATAAAATCGTTTAGGAACTATGGAACTTGATTTGTTTTAAATTTATGATTACGGTTGGAATGAAAGAGGAAATTGGCCTCCCCAATTCCTTCCATTTTGGTAGGAATTGACATCTGCTATATTTGTCATTCGTGGGATCGTGGGACAACTGAGATTGTATAAAAAATATCAGCACATACGAAAATCTATTCATAAATAATTTGAATATGCTAATACATACATTTAATAACTGCACTCGATCAGATAAAATAAAAACTGGTTCACAATTTCGGATCAAATTAACAAGAACTATCTCATTCAAACATGAGCCGCAAGATTAGTAAAGAGGCATTTATCTCGCCGTTGGTACCATGTTACCGTTATGTCAATGACGATCGCTATCTTGTTGGGACCGCAAAATTAAAGGAGTACTGTACGTACACGTTATGTAGGTCTATAGGTAGGTACGGTGACGAGTCAATGTTATATTGTTTGCCCAAATATGTGCCTCTTAACGGGTCATGATTACTCATAAAGACATAATCGAAGGTAAAAGCTGACTGAATAGAATACAAGAGTTAAGAAGATGAAAATTGATAAATAAATAATAATATTGCCTTGTTATTGTACTTCAGAAATTAAAATAAAAGAAAACAACATAAATGTTCATTCACGTTTATTAAGATTATGTGTCGCTCTAATGTTGAGCAAATGCCCTTCCGTTTTTTTTGTTTTACAATCCGTCAGCGCAATTTTCGTAAAAACCTATAACCGATGAAAAAGTCTCACTGTTAGGCAAGACGCTCTCTCTCTACTCTTTTTAATGAATTCTTTGTTTTCTTTTGGTCTTTAGTAGTCTAGTTAAAACGGCTAAAATATAAATTTGCAATATGCATTACAATGCATACAATAGAGATAAATATAAAGCTTTACTCTACATGCTATCATCAAGTCCTTGTATAAAAAAACACTAAACGGAAACAGTAAACCCTTACAAGAACCTCTGGTTCTCATAAGTAAATTTTTTAATTTAGTTTTATGATCGCAAATGTTTGTTACATTTCAGTATATTGAACATACTACATATCGTATCTTTTGCCAGGGTATTCATATCCTTTTACATCTAATTGGGTACCCGAGACCTGTTTGAACAGGTCTTGTGTAAAATTATCACTGTGGGCTCGAAGGATTTAGGGTTAGTAGCGGTTTGTTTTCTTGCATTTCGTACGGATTTAAGCACTGCATGATGCACCTAAAATTTCAATAATTACATAAAAATACGGCACTCTAAAAGACTGGTAAACTTGTGTTTTGTTTACAGTTTTTGTAAAGGTGCAGTCCTTAGATAAAGTATTATACTGCTCATCAACAAATGTATTGTTTTGTCAATTCTGATTTTTAATTCTGTCAAAGTGTTTAACCATGTTCTGGAAATCAAATTATTTTTATCCTCTTTGTTACAGTAGCATAATTTGCTCTGTCGGTGTAAACAGTACGTAGTAGTAAATCTTTACAATAAAATATTTTAATACTAGCAGTACCCCGCGGTTTCACCTTTGTAGTTCCTATCTCGTTATTTTCCCATAATTAAAGTAGGCTATGTGTTATTCCAGACTATTATCGACCAACATATGTACCAAATGTCATCTTTTGTAGAACAGAAAGAGTAACAAACATCCATCCACCATCCTCACATAGTTTCATATTTATATAATTAGTAGGATTCCTTCCACTGTGGTTCTACGTGGTCTAATTCCACACGGCCTTAAAAATGCGACACTGCTTCGTAGGTAGGTAGTTTTGTAGTGTTAAGGCTCTTTGCAGAATTCACCTGGGCAAGTACTCACAAACTAACTACCAAAGTACTGACAAAGGTCAGTTATTCTACCGCCAACCAGTAATATGCAAATGTCACTGTTTTACGGTTTCAAGGACAAAGATTCCAGAGAAATTACTGGGCATAGAAATTGATGAGATTGGTTGACGAGCACAGTACAGTGCTAGGTCATGATTTGGACTATTTTATGTTCCAATAGCTGCGTGACACTGTGCTGTTATGCGCAGGCGCCTAAGGCGCAGGGTTATCTAAGAACACTTGGATGATTGAGCCAAATCTAACGATATCTTAATTGTCAAAATCCACCCAGCCGTTTGGGAGGTATAGACTGCAGGCCCGTGAACAAAATTTATGGGTCATCTGATACAGCAGTAGACCTATGTAGGATGATAGAAGGGTATAAAGTAATAAGATTGAGCACTATGCCGTCACTTGTAAGCTGTCCAACTGAGTGCTGTTGAAGAGGGGGGGTTCTAAACCTCGATCATTTCTCCTTGCCGCATGATTTTTGTACGGCGTTGCGGAATAATAGATTAGAAGAGGTATTGAAACTGTATGGAATCAAAGCCGAACACAATCAAATGACCAAACTTACTCTGTAAATCGTCGGAAAATCATGATTTTTTTCACAAACTAACCATTAGAAGTTTAAAAGTGAATTAGAACTAACCATTAGGGACCATTCGGGAAGCATACCCATCCGAATAAAAAATAATATTAAAATCGGTTCGGGCGTTCTCGAGAAACCGGGTAACTTAAATAAATAAAATATGGTGGTCGAATTGATAACCTCATCCTTTTTGGAAGTCGGGTAAAAACTGGATGGTTTTGTTTTTCAAACTCTGATCTCCAGAACTATCTATCATTTGAGTTTGTAAAAATGTAATTTCACGGGAAATACTTATGGACTGAAATCTACATAAAAGGATGCAATGGTAGAGCACAATAGAGAATTAGTGTATTAGGTATATCTACATAGGTATGCTTTTGTAGCCACGACCTGCGTTTACACCCGCGTAGTTAATTATTTTCAGAATGTAAAGTAGCCTACGAGTATGTGTTTTCCAGACTTAATCTATCTGCGTTCCAAATTTTAACCCGATCCATTTAGGCGTTCCGACGAGATTGAGCAGTAAACATTTCAACATTCGTATTCATAATATCAGTTTGGTTTAAAAAGTTAAAAGGATATTCTACAGTTTTAGTAAACCGCGGATTCGCCGCCGCGCCGGCGCACTTCTAAAAATGAAGTTCTATTTACGGCTGTATGTATTTTTAACGTTCTGTTTTGTCGTTTGGATTTAAAATTTATGAACTTTCGTTACTTTCACTCAGTTCAAATCCTCATAATATTAGAGATGTTTCATAATATATGAGATGTTTCATAATATATGGTAATAAATCTAACAAAAACGCCTATCTTCTCCAAGTATTACATTAATTATTTCCTTCGTTCTCAGTTAGTTTAGTAGTGGTAGGACTCTTGGCAGAGTCCGCCTGGGGAAGTACCACACCTTTGCCAGTTATTCTACCGCCAAGTAGTTACGGGCAAACATTACTGTTTGAAGGGCAATGTTTCCAGAAAAATCACAGGGCTTAGAGATATGACATCTTAGATCTCTGGGTGACGAGCGCAGTCCAGTGCTAGGTAATGATTTGGACTCTTCATGTTCCAATAGCTACGGGTCACTGTGCAGTTATATGGCAGGCATTTTGCTTACCTGTCACATTTCGTGCTCGTCTCGTCACTCGTCTTCATAAAAAAAAAGTGTTATTGTACATAAACTAACGGTGTCTGGGAGTTCCCGCTTTGTTTCTGTTCCTTTAATTTTCTCGCGATGAAAAGAAGCGTATGTCCTTTTGCGAACTATATAAACAGCTTTCCAAATTTCATAGATCAGTTCAGGTGTTCTAACGCACCTGATTGACCAATAAACATACAAACATTTATAATATTAGTATAAAAAATATTAAATATTGTTCTTATGTTCTCCCTGATAACCTATGTGAACAAGAATAAATTAAAAATTTGATTAACCCTGACTGCCTCGGATTTGTTATCTGTATAACATTCTACTAGTCAAGCCCTTTATTTGATACCCGTATTGAAGGAGTTGTGAAAAAAGAAATGTACTTCGCCTTTTTGTGGTAGCGGTCATCTTGGATTTGAAATTTGTCATAGTGCAAGGTATTCTACTAGTCAAGCCCTTGCGTTTGATACCCATATTGCGGTAGTAGTGAAAAAAATATATAATGCGCCATTTTGTGGTGGCGGCCATCTTGGATTTGATTTTTTTATAGTGTATAGTATTTTACTAGTCAAGTCCTTTCGTTTGATACCCATATTGAGGTAGTAGGGAAACTAATTTGCCATTTTGTGGTGGCGGCCATTTTAGATTTGATTTTTTTTATAGTGTATAGTATTTTATTAGTCAAGCCCTTTCATTTGATACCCATATCCCATATTGAGGTAGCTTGTGAAGAAATATTTTGTCCGCCACTTTGTGGAGGCGACCATCTTGAATCGATGTTCTTAGCTATGTTTGGTTAATATCGATTCAAGATGGCCGCCCCCACAAAATGGCGGACAAAATATTTCTTCACAACCTAAAAAACTATTATATGATCAAAAATGTTAACCGATAAATTGATGATTGCTTTTGACGTGTGATGAACATTAGCAATTAATTTTTGTGACAGTCCCGTGGTAACTGTAAATTATAAGCAATTGGAACGTGCATATGTATTCGTTAAGTTTTTACTTATCTAAGTTTGCTATTCATAGTTGAAGATAAATTGGAATTGTGGAAGATTAATTAATATCTTTGGTCTAAATTTGGCTAAAGATAATTTAATCGCCAATGCTGTTACTCGGTTTTAGTGTGTCGATAATTAATTTTAGTTTAAGTTTTTAATCAAATGATACTGTGGAAAGTATACATAAAGATACTTAAAGACCTGTCAAAGACGGTTCCTAATTTCACCATAGGTGGCGCCTATATGTTTAATTTTGTTAGAGAAATTTTACAAAAACAAACTCTTGGCAAAATTTATAACTATCTTTGACAAGTCCCGTTGTATATGGAAAACGCCTCATTGTAAGTTTACATTTGGCCACCATCATATCGTCTGATATGGGATGACGACAAGGGCGATGCGATCCACAGACTGAGTAGAGAGATAATGCGATCTACGATGAAGCGTAGATCGTACCTAGGAGAAACCGAATAAATCTCGACTTCAAAACCCGGTCATTATAGTGACAATTGGGAACAATCCACTTTGGCAATGCATTCCACAGCTTAGACGTGCTTATAAATCTTTAATAATATGTTTTTTACATGTTTTTTTGATTAGGAGAGGAAAAGAAAAATAGTGGGGAGAAACAGTTTTCCGTGGGAGCGGTCACCGACAGCTATCTGTTTGGGCACTGAATCCCATCGTGATAATTTAGACTTTCTTATTACACCGCCTCGTTATAAGTAACTGTGTACATATATATATAAAAGTTTAAGTTTTTTAAAGTGAAAACTTCTTTTGGCACACCACACAAAAATTCTTCGTGGGCTGTGAATTGAGCTCAAGCGTCACACTTGTTAATGAAAGAAATCATCGGGTGAACTCGGAACCATGACCATACTTAGAAGACTTATTTAGAAGAAAATGCTTTGAAGATTAATTCCAGACTAACAGCGCCCTCCGGTTTGACCCGCCTAGTTTCCAAAGTGAGCTATAAAATTCTGAGTTTTCACTAGTTCACTAAGTTTTCACTTCTGTGGCCAGTCCCTAAGACTGGCATTTTTTTTATTTAGGATACACGTACCTACGTGGTAAGTGTATTTAGGTTAGTTTGTTTTCTGCGCTAGCCCAGAGTTCAGTAGGCTCTAGAGGCCATTTGAGGTTAACTCCCAAAGATTCCTTTAAAAATAAATAAAAGTGTGAAACTTCGTATTTATTGGGATCCTTCGGTAATTTATACAACAAATACTAAACATGCAGGACAGGCGAAGGCCCCACTCGGAACTTGACCGGTTTATTGTAATGTCATAAGCTTCTTAGGCACTTTTTGCTACGTAAAATAAAATTCAAAGTTTACCTTTCGTGCACTGGACTGGAAGTATAATTGTGTGCTGGTCTGGACTGTAATAAATACGTCGCATTAGAATAAATTAGATCAATGGACGTATAACACCAAATGAATATAGAGTAAACGTTTCTTGCTACTAATGTTTTTTTCGCACATTTTTTTTGTCTCACCTCGTATACTTGTGTACTTAATAAATAGTAAGTAAGTGTATATCTATACAATTACATATTTGGAACTTACTATGCCCCACGCTGTAACTCACGGCTCAATAACCTCTAACTTTGACGGGATAAAAGTAATCCGTGTTTATCCAGGTAGCGTACTTCCTACGTATTTAATTTCGGTCCGATCCATTCAACAAACATACATTCCTACAAATACATAAACTTTGCAAATAAAAACGTCATAAAATATTATTTACTGTAAGAGTACCTTCTTTGATCACTGACTAATTAATTGTAGAGCGCTTCCGAAACAAGGTAAACAAGCGATCTGTAAGTAGGTGTTATAAAAAATGAATGAATATTTCTTTCTACATGTAGAAGCAGATTTAGTGACTTGAATAATGTTTTGAAAATTATGTACCGTAAGCCAGGACCGTTAACTATTAATAAATTACAAATGATTGACAATTACTCGCATCTGTGTTAGTAGGGGTCTTGAGAGAGGCTTTCGGTTGGCTGACCTATATTTAACACAATAGTGCTATCGATACTTAAAATACCTAAATTGTAATGTAGGTACATATACTTACTAGCTATTGCTCGCGACTCACGACTATTCGAAAATAGTTTTTTTTAAATTTTATTTCTTGTTCCCTTTGTCTAAAGCCTTGTGCTAACATTGAGGACTAAAGCAGTGACGACCGAAAGATTATGTATGTATTAGGAAAATATAGTTCTGGAGGGCATATACAACCGACCAATAGTGATTTTTAATTCGACAGAGTCTCTACTTATATTTTTTTTTTCTATGTAATTTGAATTCCTATAAATGGTGTTTTTATAAACAAACTAGATGCCCGCCCCGGCTTCGCCCGTGGTATATTATATAACACTCATCGGGATCCCGTACATAGGTATCCAACGGTGAAAGAATGACTGAAATCGGTTCACTCATTCCTGAGAATATCGATTTCAAACAAAAAACCTCTTCAGCAACCTGCTACGCCACCTGTCGGAAATTGGTCGTACCAACTCAGATTTAGAAAAAAAATAGCAAAGGTTTATATTCAAGGCACAGATTACTGAAATTCAATGACGCAATCTTTGACACATGCTGTCATGTGTCATGTCAAAGCACGAAACGTACGAAAACTCTCAAAAGGGGAATATTTTTTCCCGATTTTGTTACATTCTTGTTTCATGCTCCGCTTCAATTAATAGTAGAGTTATTTTCTATAGCCTAAAGCCTTCCTCGATAAATGGACTATCCAATAGAATCTTTCAATTCCGACCAGTACTTCCCGAGATCCTAGCGTTCAAGCAAACAAACAAACAAACTCTTCAGCTTTATAATATTAGTATAGATATAGATTACGAGTAAGCATAGTAGGTTTTACGAGTATATGTATAAAATGCTGCGATTGTTAAAAATGGTGTTGAAAAACATTTTAAATTTTTTTAACTTTAATTTACACATTGAACTAATATGTAGTGGTAGGACTCTTGACAGAGTCTGCTTGGGAAAGTAGCACACCTTTGCCAGTTATTCTACCGCCAAGCAGTGAAGTGCAAACATCACTGTGTTCCGATTTGAAGGGCAATGTTTCCAGTGAAATTATAGGGCATAGGGATAAAACATTGACAGCAGTGCTAGGTAATTATTTGACTCTTCCTGTTCCAATAGCTGGGTGTACCCGTGCTGTTATGGGCAGGCATGTTACTTACCATCAGGCACATGTCCATCTCGTCTCGTGAATCCATCATTTAAAAAATTTATTGGATGACGAGCGCTGTGCACTATTGGGTAGTTCTGTTGACTCATTATGCTAAAATAGCTGCGTGTCTCTTGGTGTTATGGGCCGGCGTGTTGCTTACCATCAAGCGCATGTCTTACTCGTCTCGTCACTGTATCAAAATAAAAATATATGTATGAGACATAATTTGAGGTCAGCTCGGGCATATTAAGCTAAATAGGTGTGTCATTTCCGTTAGAGTTCATTGAATTTGTAACCTACTCATTGATTAATTAAGCCAGTTTCTCTATATTAATAACAAGAACAAAACGACTATCTTGGATTTGTTATCTGTACAACATTATACTAGCCAAGCCCTTTCATTTGATACCCATATAGAAGGAGTTGTGAAAAAAGAAATGTAGTTCGCCATTTTGTGGTAGCGGTCATCTTGGATTTGAAATTTGTCATAGTGCAAAGTATTCTAATAGTCAAGCCCTTTCGTTTGATACCCATATTGAGGTAGTAGTGAAAAAAAAATACAATTCGCCATTTTGTGGTGGCGGCCATCTTGGATTTGAAATTTGTTATAGTGTATAGTGTTTTACTTGTCAAGCCCTTGCATTTGATACCCATATTGAGGTAGGTTGTGAAGAAATATTTTGTCTGCCATTTTGTGGAGGCGGCCATATTGAATCGATATTAACCGAACATAGCTAAGAACATCCGCACGGGTATTAACTTTCAAATAAAAAAAACCGCATCGAAATCGGCCCATCCGTTTGAGCTCTACGGTGCCACAGACAGACACTCACACAGACAGACAGACAGACAGATAGATAGACAGACAGACAGACATCGACTTCAAACTTATAACACCCCTTTTTTGGTCGGGGGTTAAAAATAATCCTAAATAATAAAATTTTATAGTAACGCATCTCTACGTTTCACCCAACAGCCCACTGAACAGGAAAATTTTCATAAAAGTTGTATAATAATAATAGTTTAAAATGTTTTTATGTTGTTTTTTTTATACAATTATTTATATTGTAAAAACCTAAATTTAAGAACCATGAATAAATGACTGAATAATAGTTTTATAATATTTTGTATAGAAGTTGCAGATAAAACTTTATTTTGCACTCTACATAAATAAATAGCTAAGGTACCTAACAAAATTTAAATCGATTCGTCATTGTTCACACTAAAGCAACAATAAAACTACAAACAAACATACTTTCGTAAATATTATTAGGGGACCTATCTATTACTACCTATTAAAAAGTGACCTCTGTCAGTATATTACACGCAGTTTGTGATGCCATAGTTTGCAATAAAAATACAGGTCACTTCTTAATATGTAAAATAGGTAGGCCCCCTATTAATATTTACGAAAGTATTGACTTTCCTATCGTGTCAGTAATAGAAATATAGGCTATTTTGAGGTAATCGTCGTTCTTCACTAGATACTTGATTTTTTACTAGACTAGAATTGTTTTACCCTTACAATACTACAAAGTGACGCCTGATACAATATTTTATTTACTGGCTGGAAGTATTTTGCTAAGATCCTTGTAGCTTTAATCGAGAATTTAAATTAAAGAGAGCTTAACATTTGGCTATCGGCTCGGACCATTAATACATAAAAAAAAAGAAATAGTGGCGCTTAACTTCACTGCTCACTGTAATTCTTTGTATTGAAATGTCAAGCAATGTGCATATTACTTCATTAAATGCTATATATCACGATATACACGTCACACTAATACTCCTGTGCCATGTGCACGAGGTTATGACAAGGAGAGTGGAGTTAGTGTCTTCTTTTATACGCTTTTTTGAGCTAGCACGAGCCAGCAGGTACATATTGGGACATGGTTGGAAGAATTGTTCTTATTGACTTGACCTTATTCCATCATTTTATCAGTATACCGATCGACAGCATTCGAAATATCACCCACACGTATAAATGCGTAGAAGCCACTCACAAGTCGATTTAATCGGACTCAACTTATATGCCACACACCACTTTCGGCCCGAGCATGGCTTGTCACTTTCGATCTATTCCTCGGAAGATCTTTCAAATGGACGCGCATATCAATGCTCTCTGGTTTTGATGTTGCAGGCGTCCACAGGTCACAGGTGCTGCTTACCACTTACCAATACTTGTACATCAGTTCTTTAGCTAGACGGTCTTGTTATTCAGTCAGTGACTTCAGTTAGTCATGTTAGTTTTTACTTCGGTACCTGTAGGTAGGATTCGTTGTTACCTATTCTTTTTCGTCAAATTTACCTACCTCGTATATTTCCAGTAAACTGATAGATATATATTTACAGTTATCTTCGCACGGCCCGTTTTGGACACCTTAATGACATTGACATTGTAAATGTCACCATCTGTTGCCCACTATGTGGGTGTTCAGGTGCGTCGGTGACGGAGCGTGCCCCTGAGGTGTGACCGGAGAATGGCAGGACGTCAGAGTTGCCCCCCGGAGAAGAAATTTCGTCATACATATGCAGCTGAAAATTTCGTATTTTGGCTTGCATACCTCGTACATTGAGACACCCTTAGTCCTAGGGCCTAAGATAAGGAGGTCCAGAAATCTCAACCAATTTTTTTGGCATTCATACCTCTTACATCCCTAAAAACACCCAAAATCTCGTATTTGTAGGAACCTCGTACGTTTGGCCACCCTGATTCCCTGATCTCTGTGTTACCGCCGCACTGTATGCGGCAAAGGTGAAAGGCAAAAGGAACTCCGTGATTTTAATCAGATGTCTTACTCGACGAATTCGAGTCCGACATAACCAAGGCGTTGCCTTATGAGGAAGGGAAGAAGGGTCATGTGTAAATTGGTGTAAATTAAGGGCGTGTGGGCCGTAATTTTGAATTTTTAAAACAACTTTAAGACCTTTAAAATAGTTTATTAAACTCTGAAAAAATATATGTAATAGTTAAGGATCTAATCTAGTGCAATTCGCAGTCAGTAACACGATTTAATGAATTTTACTTGATAGAAAAAAATCCCAAAGTTACCCCTTTTCAAAAAGGTTTTTCAAGTTTATGACTAAACTAATAATGTTTTTTACTAAATTTTTGTACTCAACGAAAGCCACTAAAAAGTTATAGATGCATTCGCAGAGTTTGACTTGATAAAAATTATCAGTTGTTCACTATGTTTTAATATCCACCATATATATAGCGCGCCGATCGGCAGGCCTGATCAGTCGCGTTTCGGCGCTCACGGACGACGGGTCTGTGCTTGATTTTGCAATTTTGACAACCGATAAATTTTAAATATTACGATCATAGTGCCACAGTATAACAATATCAGTAGGTATTACTAGTGAAGCACGCTATGATCTTGATTTTTGATACCGTTTTCATAGGAATTGCAAATAGACGCTGATACTAATTAGTACGCTGTTT
Organism: Ectropis grisescens; assembly: GCA_017562165.1. Classification (NCBI taxonomy): domain Eukaryota; kingdom Metazoa; phylum Arthropoda; class Insecta; order Lepidoptera; family Geometridae; genus Ectropis; species Ectropis grisescens. The sequence goes on along the minus strand of CM029771.1, from coordinate 14,790,264 downwards.
ACTTTATGTTGTAGACCAAAAGGGGAGTCTCAAAAAACAGACGTCGATAACACATCAGTTAAAAAGTCAATGCGGATGCAATGGAAAATAGATAAGTATCGGTAAACTATTCGTCCGTTAAATCAGCGATCGGGATAAGGAAATAATGAGTGGGGAGAAATCCCCTGCGTAAATCCCCTAATATAAATGCAAGTTAGGTATCATTTGATGATACCTAACTTGCATTTACATGCCATTTAGGTAAATTCTTTGGTAGTAAGGTACTTAGTATTTGGAAGAAAAGTCCTCACATACAGATTTTACCACTTTGGAAGAGACTTTCGCGCAAACTATTCAGTTTAGAAAAAAAATGTTAGGAACTTCAATGCAATTTTGAACACCTTTCCATAGATACACGTATGGTTTTGTTAGAATTTTTATTTTTATTTCTTTTCAAGTTTGTGACACCACCAAAATTTATTGTTTTTCTTTTTTTATGAAAGTGTTAAATTGTTCATACAAATTTAGACACTCAACCAAATTTGATAAGAAGCCTTTTAGGCAGTAAAATTACTCGTAGAATTTAACTCTGCACTAAATTACCGATTCGTATTTTTTATATAAGGTTTAGAATCATTTCCTGAGCATAAAATCATAAAATAATAACAAATCCAGGTGGAGCTTCAAGCGCCAGCTCGAAAAAACGTTTTGGCTGATATTCTGAAAAAGTTATAAATCCTTATATTATTGTAGAAAATAAAATTTCCCATCTTTTGTTGCCAGTAAACTTTTTTTTCGAACTTACCGATTACGATTTATTATGTCTAATTTGATGATAACAATGTAAAAATAATAAGTTGTGAATTCTGTTCCCAGTAGCATAAACATGTCCCTTTTTACCGGAATGGAAGAAGGGTTATGTTTTTCGCGCGTAGCTTTTATGTTTGTAAATCTTTTATTTCCACATATCTTCCAAACGGCTGGATGGATTTTGGTAACTAAAAGATTCTAAGACTAATCTGACTCGCCAAAGTGTCCTTAGATAGTAGGTAATATTTTTTTACGTGTAGATTTTTTTGTAGTCGGGGCTTTTGAATTAAAGTTATTCTATCATATTGCTCGTTGCTCGAATAAACAGCACCATTTATCATCGTGATTGAAGAGTTGAACGAAGAGTTTGGTCTCCACTTTTGTAATAAGAACAACTAAGCTGTGAAACGCATTGCCAGAGTGGGTTTTTGTCGAAGGTTCGAACCTTGGGGTTACGAGGTACACTGTGCTTGTTTCTATTAGAGAAACAAGTTCCATCGTAGACCACGTCATTTTTATCCACTATTATCGGCATCATCGCAATCGTATCAGTAAATGGGTTATAAATCGTAAACGGTAAGTTTTACACAAAAGTTTACTAGCAACAAAACGTGCAAAAATTTATTTTCTACAATAATTGTCAAAATATATAGTTTCCAAAATATCGGCTAAAACAGTTTTTTCAATTGGTGTTTGAAGCTCTACCTGGATATGTGAGCATTTTGTAATTTTATGCTCAGTGAGTGATCTTTACCTCATAGAAAAAAATTGTATTTTGGAAAGTTGACCAAAAAACCTTCTATTTTTACTGGCCTTTCATTACGTTTCAGCACATTATTTTTAATTTTTGACGAACTTATTAATTATTAGGAAACATTTTAAAAAGATTAATGAAATTGGAAAAGCCGTTCTTAACTTATAGTGTGACCAAAAAGAAATGGTTGAGTTTTGTCACACCCCGGACACTTCACTAAAACTCCATACAAGCGCCGCTGTGGAGCTACCTACTCTTCACACAACTACGCAGATGTTGTTCGTACACACGCGTGAATGTGTGCGTTAGCGCTAGGGCTACTGAATTATTTTATTTAATAGTTGTGTCCCTTGAGTTCACCTGGTGACGTAAAGTAGTTTATAAACTTGCTGTAATGCTGAGTTACATAAATAGAATGGTGCCAAATTATACTATTCTAATTAAAAGTGTGTATGTATTGCCGAGTAAAATCAAACGAAACCGATGATCGATAGGTACCTAGATATCTATTTTTGTTAGTAGGTACACATTCGCATATTATTTTACACTTACCCAAGAAGGAAACTTTATTCTGTCACTATAATTATTCCTCCAGGCATTATCAATCCGTGCCCAAAACTGGCTGTGTAAGCTTTGAGAAATTATTACTACGTAAATAATATTATCTCAATGTGTGTAAGTTACAAACTTTGAGTTAAAAATTACTACGTTATTATAAAGCAACGTTATTTAAAAGTTTCTAATCTTACGTTATTTTATCCCAAGGAAATTAAATAAAGCTTTTTTTCTTGTCCCGTTTATTTGACGGACAGCCGTAAACAGTACAGCAACCCACCATGATGATATTTCGTTAGGGAATTAGATGTTCGATACCAGCCCTTCGTTGAGTGCTCCTAACGTATCCGAAACGGCCTGAGGGGAGAGGAAGCTTGAAATTGGCGGGGGGTGGGGAGTGTCCGTTCTATCTATATTATCTATTTTATGGTTTTGTATATCTACGAGTATAGATAAATTGAATATTTCTTCGTTTATAAATCAAAAAAAAACTCTTATCACTTCACAATTCACAAAATTGTTATCACTAACTAGTATAAACAAATCTTGAACAAAAAATGAGTTTAAATTATATAGTCCAATATTTTAATGTTATTTCTGCACTGTGGCACCGATTCCGCGGTCGGTGACGGTCGCGAGAACAACACAGCGTTAAATGCCTAATATGACAGAACTACCTGGCCTTAATATCCTCGACGGCGACATAAGAAAAGTACTAGAAGGCACGCACTACTTGTCGTTTTGATAAATAAAATTAGGCGCCTGCCGTTCTGACGTTAGGTACATCTACGTTTAGGTACAAGTTCGCGCTGAGACCGCGACAGGAGACCGCGACCGGAGACCGCGACAAGGACTATAGAATTGTATGGGCGCCAGTTCGCGCCGAGACCGCGACACATGCCTCGCGACACGTATCTGGGTCTCCTGTCGCGGTCTCGGCGCGAACTGGCGCCCATACAATTCCATAGTGTCAAGTGCCTGTCGCGGTCTCGTGTCGCAGTCTCCGGGCGAACCGCGCTACCTTTTCTAGCCTAATTACTATTTTTTACCAACATGCGTGGATCTCTTGTGCTAGAGGAGTAGTAAACTAATTCATGCCAGATCAGGTCAAGGGATGAAAGTCATAGAGGAACATTAATGAAGACATTGACGAGCATTTCCAGTATTCTTCAACAGAAAACTCCTTAAAACAAGATTGTAGCAAAGTGTCGGTGCGTAGCATGTAGTGTAATTTGGTACGTAAGTAGCTAGAGATAGTATGTTGTCTGGAATTATTAAATAATTAACAATAACATTTATAATTAAGGATTTTTTTTTAATAATTATGGAAAACTCCAGGGCACTGTGCCCTGCGGTTTCACATTTGCCAATCACCTTTGACGAAATATCGTTGCCAATCACGTTATTTTTCCAGGATAAAAATAAGCCTGTGTTAGTACCAAATTTATTTACTCGTAATATCCATACATACTCACAAACTTTCTTATGTTGGTAGGTATATTATTAGTAGGATGTATCCAATGAGATGTTAATGCACTATTTTTTAACCCACGACCAATAATATAATTTTAACAAAAAAAGAACCGACTTCAAACAGAAAACTAAAACGTAAAAAAATAATTAATTTGGCACAAAGATAAAATATTTTATCTTTGTGCCAAATTAATTTATATATAAATTAATGTCCAAATGTCGAAAAAGAAGAACAATTACCTACTAATATTAGCTTCAGCTCTAATTGTTTTACTTGGCACCAACTTCAGAATTGTAAAATGTTTATTCAATAATTTGTGTTAAATTAAATCAATATTCGTAAATCTTTCTGCCAAATTAATTTATTTTTTACTTTTTAGTTTTCTGTTTGAAGTCGGTTCTATTTTTGTTAAAATTATATTATTTTACGATTTTAAGTGATGGGTAGATCCTACAAGAACACTTCTTGCATAATGAGAAACTAAATATTTAATAGGGTGAATAGCCTACACGACGGACGAAAGAAACAACGCGATTAGGATACCTTAACGCAGTCTCAAATTGACGCATCGTCATAACGTGGTTGTCCTATGTAAGTTTTTAATGTTACTTTTGTATTATTTTTGAACTTTGATGTAAACACGGCGGGTTATTAGAGACACAGACACTTCAAACTTGACGTGTCTGTGTATTGCCGTGTCTCGGTCTGTGTTCGAGCCTCAGTTACTCTGTCTTCTTGTCTCTGTGTTTATGTGTGTCTCTATGTCCCTCTATCTCGTCTCCCTGACCCTCTGTTTCTTTGTCTCACAACCTCTGTGTCTCTTTTCTCACTGACTCTTTTTCACTTTGTCTCTTTGCGGGTACAGGCCCGGGCATACAAAGGAGCCAGGCTTGACTAGTACAATACTTCACAATGTGATACGTTTTAAATCCAAGATGGCTGCCACCACAAAGTGATAAATTATGTGTTTTTTTCTAAACTCCCTCAATAATGGTACCAAAAGAAGAACTTGACGAGTAGAATAATATTCACTATGATAACATTTAAATCCACGATGGTCAGTGTACAAAGACCTGTAATTGCACTCTAACCGAAATGGGTGCAAAGTTTATATCATTATCCAGCATCATCGTCATCAGCCTATCTTAGTCCACTGCTGGACATAGACCTACCTCTCCCACGGCTGAAAGTTCTCGATACATGAATTAAGCCCAAACACTGGATAGCTCCTGTAAGCCGTTAAGAAATTCCCTTGACTGTCCTTTGTCTTCATCATCAGACCCCTATTGACAGTCAAAACCCATCCATGTAAAAAGTTCTCATCAATACAAACTCATCGAGCCCAAACACAAGGTAACTACTATGTGCCGTCGAGGAGTTCCCTCGACCGTCTTTCGGCTCCCTCATCAGATCAACTCCAGACCATCTTTAAATTATACTGCTTTAAAATGCTCAAGGAAAAACTTAACTACCGCACTAGTCATCTATACAATTTTCGAAAGTTATCCTCGTTTTCTCGAGGATGCCATCATCAGATCCTGATTCATAAAAAACGGTTCATAAACGACGAAGTTATCCGCGAACACGCATAAAAAAAAAGAAACATATATACGGTCGAATTGAGAGACCTCTTTTTTTGAAGTCGGTTAAAAACAGATTAAAGCTAATAAAAATCTACCTAAAGTTTTTGTCGATGACGCCTAGAGACCTTGGCCTTCCATTAGATCGAGTAGACCAATTAAATTGTCTATTCCGCGTTATTATAGTTTTCAGTGTCAAGGAGCTAATTGACCTCCCAACCAAATTAAATTAAAATAGGTACCATTTAAAATTTTAGGTGCAGTAAAAATGTGAGATGCACAAAACACGCCATTTTACTAGCTACCTACTACATAAAATGCCTAACTATGAACATTTTTTGGTAGATATGTATACAAGGTGCTGCAGAAAGGTGCAACAATATTATTGGTAGTTCATCTACATTAAGTTTTAAATCAAATGTATATGTGAAAATCAGACATGAAAGCTCAAAGGCAGGGAGAAACAGTGAAGATTAAATATCGAACAAATATAAATAATTAATTATTGAAATATAGAAACAATACTAGAGCGTTCCATAGACAGATTTTTCGTAGGCTGTGAATTGAATTCTAGCGTCACTCTCGGGAATGATAAGAAATCTTCGGGTAAACTCGGGACCATTGCCATTGGCCCTCTAGAAATGCGTCACCATTTCCCATTGGCCATGCACGTGGCCACATCCTCCGGTTTCACCCGCGTAGTTTCCAAAGTAAGCTATCACATTCTGAGTTATAACTTTTCACGTCTATCGGCAGTTGCTATGACTGCCAACATTTTTTTAATTTTGTTCTTCATCGTCTAGATCTACCGTGGAGTGCACTTAGAAAAAAAAAACAGAAAACTAAAATTCGTCTTCACAAATCAACACGACATTCCAAGATATAATTAGAGCGTATTTTTTTTACCTTTCTGACAAGGCTGACATATAAATTATGTAACTTGAATAATGAGATAATCTATTACCATTTACCGCACAATGATGGCAATCTCACATCTCACCATGTCTTCGGAGGCTGACAAGGCGAACTTGCCTATTTTAGAACGATTAGACGTAAATTGTTTCTATTTATAACAGCATAAGTATAAAGGTAGCATTTAAGTATCGGCAAGTAATTACGTATGCTTAAGTGGAAATCTAGGTTGTTTTGTATTATAAGTAGGTACCTATAGGTTTTTATCTTACTAATATTATAAATGTCAATGTTTAGGATGTTTGTTGCTCTATCACGTCGTAACGTATGAATGCGACTCGTTCATACTGAGATTTGGAACATAATCATTTATTAACTAGCTGAACCCGCTACTTCGTTCGCGTAAGCAGATGTTACTGACTTATACATTAATTGGAAGTATCGTACGTCAAATATTTGGATAAATAGTCATTGAAAAACCTTTGAGTTTGAGTGAATTTGTTTTTCCACACAAAAATTTATTTAATTTTATCATCTTTATTTAAACAAAACATACTTAGTAAGGTTTCGTAGTATCTAACATAGCCGCAAGTGTTAAGTTTGTAGGATTTTTATAGGATACATTATGAAAAGTCTGAAGCTAATGTGCATGATCTGATACCTACTTACCTATTTCTTTTTATCCGCAAGCTGTTTTCTAGCTGTTACCCGCGACTTCGCCGGCGTAAAATTTTGAACGAAGCCTGTGTGGAATCAAAATAATTAAAATTTTGCATTTTAATGATATTCAAGCAAGTTGAACCCGTAAATCTAAGCCAAGTCCTAGTGAAATGTTAATGTATGAATTTAATTGTAGGTAACACAGAAAAAAATCAAGAACGAAAGAATCCAAATTTGGCATCATAATCCTTTTAGCAGCAAAAACTTATTAGTACTATTTAGAATACCAGTAACGCCACCTAGTGATGAAAGAAAAAATACATACCACAATAGCAAAACATCGATTTAAATGGCCTTTAGTGCTTTTAGATTTAAACTGGCATTAGCGCCGTCTAATGAGAATATTATGTTGCTTGTTATTTTGATTGTGAACGCAAATCACCTATATTATCTACGCCAAAACGGGTGCATACATTTTTCATTTTTGGCTTTACCTTACCATCACATCAAGTTCCTTACGAAAATATATGCTTATATTAATATGGAGTTAAATGAAAATGTAGACTTATTAGCCCATGTGAAATTTTAGACTCTAAACTATATGTGTTTCGTATGTCAACCCAATTCGTTGTGCCGTTTTGACGTGATAGTTAATATTTGTTTCCTTAGGGCCCATGCTTCTTTTCAGGTTGATAGGTAATAAATATACATAAATGTGATATTTCAGACTATGAGTTATCTCTGTTTCAATTTTCTACCAAATTTGCTTAGTCTTTCCTACGTCACAGTAACCTATAAGTAACCGATTTGCTATTTCTGAGTTCAAACTACGTGTGCTTCGAATTCCGTCCAAATATGTTCAGCCGTTCCAACGTTGTCCTGTAAATATTATGAATGTCACTGTTTGGATGTTTGTTACGTAATACACAGAGTACTTATTTATACATAGGCAATGTTTAGCCTATGTGTTCTTCCAGACTGTAATCTAATTCTATTTCAAATTTCAACCCGATCACTTGATACGTTCCGCCATGATTAAAGCGGCAATAGAAATACATCATCTGCGCAAATTTCAACTGTCTAGCTATCACCGTTCTTGAGATACAGCCTGGTGACAGACGAACGGACAGACGGACGGATAGCGAAGTCTCAGTAATAGGGTTCCGTTTTTACCCTTTGTGTACGGAACCCTAACAACGGACTGCTTCGGTCACCGAAGCTTGTTGAACACTACCTTTAAATTTTAAACAGTATTTGGATTGAAATAATACGTTTTCTAATAAGTTACGGCTGGTCTAGTAAGTTACAGCTGACCTAGTCGGGAGAACGGCGACTGTCGATCCGGAGACCCAGGGTTCAAAACCACGCGCACCACTATCTTTTCAGAGTCATGTTCGTAATGCCGGTAATTAAAACGGTGAAGGAAAACACCGTGAAGAAACCGAAATCTACCTATAATCTAAGTTCTAAGTCATATGTCATCCACCAACCTAAACTGGGCCAGCGTGGTGGATTATAGCCTTGTCTCTCTCCTTGCGAGAGAAGGCCCCGACGCCCAGCAGTGGGAACATTTAATGGGTTGTTTATGCTGCTACTTATTATGCTGATATGTTTTCTCCAAAATACAAAAATCTTCTTCAATGACAGGTAATTTAATTCTGTCATTCGACTAAATTTTATAAGAAGGTATAACTATGTCGTACATGTTGATATTTGAAAAACTACCTCCCTGTTTTCGATATCTAAGATCACCTCTGAAATATTTTCTACCAAACAAAAAAGGAATTATCAAAATCAACTATCAATTAGCGAAGTTATCGCGTAAAATAAAATCAAATAAAAAAACATGCAACCCGATTGAGAACATCCTCCTTGTTTGAAGTCGATTATAACCGAATGATGTTTGTTTTCCACACAAAAATATATTTTGACAATTATTTTGTCATCCAAGACGACGCGACGCGATCACGTGGGCACTTTCTAGAATCTAGAATCTAGATATTCTGTGGATCGTCTGTGACACACAGAATACTTAGAAGTTAGTATGTACCGAACGCGCCGCGCGTGTCGTTATTATTTAATGTTTGTGTAATTTCCGAACCAACACACCGATATTGTTCAAATTTTGACGGGACAATATAAAAATGTGTTCTTTCTAACAAAAAAAAGAATTAATGAAATTAAACAACGCAAACATGAGTTACAACCAAATATACATTCTGACTTTCACCCCCTCCCGCACGAAAACCGATCAGAATTTGGGGATCAAAAGTAGCCTACAGCAATGTCTTTAGTATAAACTAAAATCATGCCAAGTTTCAGCTGAATTGAATCAGTAGTTTCGGCGTGATGCGTGATCCCTATACAGAAAGACAGACAGACAGACAGACAGACATGAAAGAAAAAAAATGCAGTTTCGCCATCAGTATCGACTATGGAGTGCCCCAAAAAAATTTTCAAAATATCTTCAATGTACAGAATTCGACCCGTTACAGTTTTTAACCCCCGACAAAAAAAAGGGGTGTTATAAGTTTGACGTCGATGTCTGTCTGTCTGTCTGTCTGTCGGTCTGTCTGTCTGTCTGTCTGTCTGTCTGTCTGTCTGTCTGTCTGTGTGTGTGTGTGTCTGTGGCACCGTAGAGCTCAAACGGATGGGCCGATTTCGATGCGGTTTTTTTTATTTGAAAGTTAATATCCGTGCGGGTGTTCTTAGCTATGTTTGGTTAATATCGATTCAAAATGGCCGCCTCCACAAAATGGCGGACAAAATATTTCTTTACAACCTACCTCAATATGGGTATCAAATGAAAGGGCTTGACTAGTAGAGTACTAAACGCTATAACAAATTTCAAATTCAAGATGGCCGCCACCACAAAATGGCGAATTATATAATATTTTTCACTACTACCTCAATATGGGTATCAAATGAAAGGGCTTGATTAGTAGAATACTTTGCACTATGACAAATTTCAAATCCAAGATGGTCGCGACCACAAAATGGCGAATTACATTTCCTTTTTCACAATTCCCTTAATATGGGTATCAAATGAAAGGGCTTGACTAGTAGAATGTTGTACAGATAACAAATCTAAGGTAGTCGGGGGTTAATCAAAATTTTTAATTTTGTTCTTGTATTATAAGTATAGATAACATCTGTTACACGTCAATTACGAACAGAGATTACAGTCTGGAAGAACACATAGGTATGGTCCGCGGCACCACTGAAGTCCGGTGGCGGAATTGTAGTACTACGTAACTTAAAGATTGACGTTCCGCAATCATTGGAGTATTCGACAATGGCGCCAATCGTTTATGGTCTTGAGTGGTGGCGCGAAATCTAGGCTATTTTTTATTCCAGGAAAACAGTAACGAGAATTACGTGGGTAAAACCGTGGGGCGCTGGTAGTAATTCATAATGCTTTTATGAATTTTTGGAATTGTAATTTGATTTCTACTTAAACAAATTGTAGGTAGGTAGGTAGCCACTGTCTTTTCGGAGTCATGTGCGTAAAGCCGCTAACTTAAAACGGTGAAGGAAAACATCGTAAAGAAACCGACATCTCATAGAATCTTTCGAAGTCATGTGTCATCCACCAACCCGCACTGAGCCAGCGTGGTGGGCGAGAGAAGGCCCCGAGTTCCGAGTGCCAGCAGTGGGAACATTTAGTGGGCTGTTGATGATGAGGTGGTAGCAATGTTGGTACTTATCTATTGTTTGAGGCTATAATTGTTATCTTAACTTATTGTTCACCAAGTCCGCGCGTTTGATGGTAATTGTATATTATTTTTAGTGTTTATCACTTAAACTTTAGTATCATACTATGTGTAGTTTTGTATAGGTTAATATTTATTATTTTATATAGTTATATAAATATGTAGTAGTATTATTAAATTGATGTCACTTCCCCCGCCTGCGAGTATATGCAAGATATTTTCCTTTATCCTGGTTGCCTGGAAGAAATTGCTCTCAGCAATAAGGCCAGCACGTGTGGCACTAGTTAATTAAGTTTTTATTTGTAATATTTTGTTTGTGTCGAAATAAAGAGTTTCTATCTATCTATCTAACAAGAACAAAATTAAAAACTTTGACTAACCCCCGACTACCTAAGATTTGTTATCTATATGTACAACATTCTACTAGTCAAGCCCTTTCATTTGATACCCATATTGAGGTAGTAGTGAAAAAAAATACACAATTCGCCATTTTGTGGTGGCGGCCATCTTGGATTTGAAATTTGTTATAATGTATAGTACTCTACTAGTTAAGCCCTTTCATTTGATACCCATATTGAGGTAGGTTGTGAAGAAATATTTTGTCCGCCATTTTGTGGAGGCGGGCATTTTGAATCGATATTAACCAAACATAGCTAAGAACACCCGCACGGTAATTAACTTTCAAATAAAAAAAACCGCATCGAAATCGGCCCATCCGTTTGAGCTCTACGGTGCCACAGACAGACACACACACAGACAGACAGACAGACAGACAGACAGACAGACAGACAGACAGACAGACAGACAGACAGACAGACAGACAGACAGACAGACAGACAGACAGACAGACAGACAGACAGACAGACAGACAGACAGACAGACAGACAGACAGACAGACAGACAGACAGACAGACAGACAGACAGACAGACAGACAGACAGACAGACAGACAGACAGACAGATAGACAGACAGACAGACATCGACGTCAAACTTATAACACCCCTTTTTTTGGTCGGGGGTTAAAAAGAGACACTTTTTTTTTAATCTGTAAAACTAGATATTTTTCGTCCTCTATAACAAAACATACTCATAAAGCAATAACAACCACTCAAATAACCTTCATCGAATACTATTGGACTTGAGCCCAAATAATTTATTCTCTTGTTGAAATAATTATGATAATATCATCAAATTACTTGATATGGACAAGACAACACACATGAGCTAGATTAAAAGAAACAAAAAGATGTAAAATCGTTTCATTCAAGGTAGTAAACTATCAATAGTTTTATGAATGACTAGCAGCGTCCAGTGGGTTTAACCACGTAATTCCCGTTCCCGTTTTCCTGGGATAAAAAATAGCCTACCTATGTGAGGCTACAAATTTAAAAAACAAACAGTTGTGTCAATGTTTAATTAGACATCAAATTACAAAACTATACATTTCTTCTAACTTATAACTACATCTTATCTTGTTATATACCTTTTAAACGAGCAATTCTTGTAGGTAAATATATATATGTATACATACCTATATATAGAACCTGAATCTCGGAAACGGCTCGAACGATTTTCATGAAATTATGTATACAGGGGGTTTCGGGGACGCTAAATCGATCAAGCCAGATATTATGTTGCCTACGACAATTTGACAAAAAACTTTACAATTTATCACTCTGAGCTGCCTATTCAAGGACTACCAATTTTACTCTATTATTGTCTACATTACATAATTATACAAAATAAAATTAGGCATTTTTAACAATCCAATGATAATTGAAGCTAACAAATAAAGTAATTGAGTAATGAAAAACAATTATACCTAGTACTAATGCCCAAAGTAAAAACTCAAAAATCTGTAAGTGTTACTAGGTTTTATAGAGTTATCCATTCAAGGACTGCAAATTTCTTCTTATTATTCATTCACATAGTCATAAATTGTTTATGTATTTCTAACAGAGTAATGATAATGAAAGCATTAAATTAATACATTTAGTTAAGATACCAATATCCTCGAAATAAATAAGAGCTCACAAATCTGAATCTAATTCATCAGTCAGATACTCATCAACTGCATAATATGCCTTCTCTGTCAGAAGGCATTTTAATTTATTTTTAAACAAATACGTTTCTTTTATATTAATAAAAACAAACAATTTCGCAGTCTCTGACATCACACCCACCTTTGTTAGACGGGTGTGATATCAAACTTTGTAATATGGCTATTAACTATTCACAAAACCAGTACGTGACATTGGGTTGTATTTTATGCAATCGCTGTTCAAGTAAAGCAGTGGAGCTTGTAAGACTACAAACGATGTCGTTTGCTGGCTCGCACTAGTCGTGTGGTTTCCCAAAATAATAGTTTGATATCTTTGTTTTTATCATCCATCATGTTTCGTGGAGTGTGTAAGGCTGTGTGCTTAGCGGCTTTGTTTGTGACTTGTTACGGTGCTCCTGATTTAAGTAAGTTGTTGTAAGCGTATGGCTTCGTATAAATGAAAAAAACAAATGTTTGTGTTAAATTTTGTTAGATTGATTTTGTTGAGATTTAATTTAATTTTGATAACACCTAGATGTACAAATACATTTTTAACTTATTTTATGAAAAATGAGTTCAAGCATTTTTTCTTTGTGTAATCACCATTTGGTAATTTTAATGACCATGGATCCAGAATATATTTGCTATAATATGGTATCTATACCATATTTACAACAGCTCTTGATTAGCCCCGGATCAAGAGGGGGCAGGCCGGGGCCCGTGCCCCGGGCGGCACGCCTCAGGTGGCTCCAAATTGAGCGACTTTTCACGTATTTCAAGTCATCGTCGTAATATCCGATCCAACATTATCATCATGATTTCTTCCTGCCTCATGTTGGGTAAGTAGCTCACCCCACATGAGGGGAGCTAGATACTCGAGGGGAAAAGAAGTCAGAGGGTCATAACCCGCACATGAGATGCACCCCGGGCGCATTTTCAGATTTTGCCCCACCTAAAAAATAATGAAGATCCGGGGCTGTTCTTAATGTTTGTCTGTGTGAGAAGACTTTTATTTGAATGAATCCCTATAAAACATCCCCGGTGAAATTTTCTTGCAAATAAACTTTGTTTGACAAAAAAGTTCTGATATGTAGTGCCGCTCTATGTTATGATCTTTTGGTAGTTCTGACACTGCATGATAATGTTCTGCCTTGTGTCCTCTTCAAATACAGAGAAAAGAAAAACAACTTTGAAAGTTTTATTGCTATCTAAATACCTACTTATAACACTTAGGTAATAATAAGTCTTGTAGGTATGCCATCTTATTTTTGTTACTAATTTTCACATGACTTCATTCGAAAGAAGCGAGTGTTTGTTTATTCTGCAATCGCTGGAATGTAATTTTCAACATTTTAAGATTTGCTCATTTCGCTTTTTGGGCAATGCGACGATTTCGTATTGTGCGTTGTGTTTTTTATTACGTAAAGTGACGGGTCGAGCAAGTCATCCACCTGATGATAAGAGACGCAAATACCCTTAACATCAAGTAGTGGTTGCTTCATAAGCTTGTGCACTTTTGATAGGGTTATGATTATGAATTGTTACTAGCTCTCTATTATTGGTTATACTCGTATCGCATGTGTGAACTGAGCAACCATAGGTATCTGTTCCAACATTAATGATGAACTTGATATATTTTATCAAAATCTGAATAGCATCAAAACAATATTGTAGATATATCTCTTTAGATAATTAATTAGCTATGCCTGTTGGATATTGTTTTAGAATAAAATTAGTCTTATCTATTAGGCTAAGAAGTTAGGTACCATCTAATTGTTTGGCTTTGTCGTATTGTAATAATGTTACAGTTAGTAGGAGACTTACACTCAAAAAAAATATTATTTTTCTTGCTGATTTTTTGTAAAATGGGATCGAAAGGTTAAGCTTAAAAATATACCTGTACTTTTCTCTATTTTTCTATTTTTAGCCCCCGACCAAAAAAAGGGGTGTTATAAGTTTGACGTCGATGTCTGTCTGTCTGTCGGTCTGTCTGTATGTCTGTCTGTGTGTGTGTCTGTCTGTGGCACCATAGAGCTCAAACGGATGGGCCGATTTCGATGCGGTTTTTTTATTTGAAAGTTAATATCCGTGCGGATGTTTTTAGTATGTTTTGTTAATATAGATTCAAGATGGCCACCTCCACAAAATGGCGGACAAAATATTTCTTTACAATCTACCTCAATATGGGTATCAAATGAAAGGGCTTGACTAGTAAAATATTATAAATTAAAAAAATGAAATCTAAGATGGCCGCCACCACAAAATGGCGAATTATATATTTTTTCAATACTACCTCAATATGGGTATCAAACGAAAGGGATTGACCATTAGGATACATTGCACTATGACAAATTTCAAATCCAAGATGGCCGCTTCCACAAAATGGCGAAATACATTTCTTTTTTTACGACTCCCTTATTATGGGTATCAAATGAAAGGGCTTGACTAGTAGAATGTTGTACAGAAAACAAATCCGAGGTAGTCGGGGGTTAATCAAAATTTTTAATTTTGTTCTTAGGCTGTGAAATAGCCCATTATTAAGGTTCACGAGCGCACGGAATGAGAAACGCTTTGTATGTAGGAACAAACGACTTAATTTTAGATTAAGTTTATTTGTATTCATTTATAATATACAAGAAGGCGTTATATTGGTTTCCTATTAGTCATTCGACATTGAATTCTCGAATTATATGACCGTGAACGTGAATGTTGTTCGAAATTAAATAGCTAGTCTTACATAAGCTTTGACCTATTTGGTATTTAGTCTAAAATCACAGCTCGTATGCACCTTACTTCAATATTTATCTAGTTTAGTTTTTAATAGTCTAGTTCTGTTTGCTCCTACGACCATATCGTACTTAGTTAACTTCACCAGCTTAGTGTAATATAGAACAAAACGCAAATATGCAATTAGGTAACCTGTCGAACAACTAAAACTATGTAACAAAAGTACGAACATTATTGTGGGAAAAACTCGATATGTACTAGGATGTTTATTTTGCATAGCATTAGCTAGCTTTGTCTTTTTAACTTCCACCAAAGAGACCATAAAAACGTATATGCGTAGCCATGCGCAGCTAACTTCATTGGGTCAACTTGTTTTCCGGCAACTATACAACCAATAAGAAAACGTTTTTTTTAGAGTTCAATTGGTACCTACAACGAATAAGTTACAATAATTGTCCCATTTCTACATATAAGTATTGTGAAACTTTTAATAGATTTCACAATACTTAAGTATATGTATTGTATATTGTATATGTATACGTTATCTTTCAGGCAAATACCTGAAAGTATGCGCCAGAAATTCTGTAGACGTGAACGACTGTATGGTAGAAGCTGTCCAGCAAGGAGTCGTCATCATGGCAGACGGAATCCCGGGCTTAGGGGTACCTCCCATAGATCCCTACCACCAAAAGGAGTTGAAACTCGACTATAAGAACAACCAGGTATGTTCGAGCTGCTATATCTGTAAGAAGTTGTTATTATTTTAGTTTAATATTACTCAAATTGTCGGGATAAATAAATATAAAAAAATATTGGTGGTTATTTCACACGCAACACTATTTAGCCCCAAACTAAGCAAAGTTTGTACTTACTATGGGAGCTAGATAGATGATGTAATACTTATATATTTTTAAATACACACTTATTATACATAGAAAACACCCAGGTACAAGACTTACGACATAAGGATAAAGTTAACATAAGATTTAAGAGGAGTTCACAACCGAGGCGAAGCAGGTAAGCAGCATTGCTCGTGTAATAGTAAGATCGAAAAGTGAATCGGTTTCTTCTAGGTAAACACGCTCCATAGTGGACCGTATCGTCGCTTAACATCAGGCGAGATGGCGGTCAAGTGTGAGCCACTAAAGGTTAAAAAAAAAGATGGGTCGACCATATCGTAGCTACAGCGAGTCCAACATAGACCACATTAGTACATAATATGTATAATGTAAATATATGTAGAATAAAATGAATAAATAAATCTAATCGAATGTATTTAGCCAAAAACGGAGTACAGAGATTGCGAATGAAGCTATGAGTTCGGGGTTCTTACAACGCCTCGGAAACTTCTAAAATTAGTATGCAGTTGCACTTATGGTAACAAATAAAACATGCCATGTGGAACCTAGTGTTTCCAGACCAGAAAAATACTGCTCTTGACAACCAATTATAATGTTGTACAGTTGTCTTGTATGCCAAACTCGAAAAAGCGACATCCTTTCATCGTTGGCGCTAAAAACAAAAGTAAAACGAATATCCTTATGATCCTAGTTTAACTCCAGCTTCGCAGTAAGAACTTTTAAACTGTGGATTGCAATGAGGTAGCGTTCTTTGATGGATATAATCGTGATGTCTTCAAATTGAGAGTGAAACGATTTCTTGCATGTAAGCTGCGTGTACGTACTTGTAGACTACGTCGTCGCTTAACATCAGCCGAAATGGTGAAAAAAATGGTAGCCAAACGCAAACGTAAGTATTAATAGATTATAGATAAAAAATGTTGTAGGTACCTTTTTATCCAACACCCAAATAGCGTAATACTTTTTGGAAAATATATCTTTTATTTTTGTAAATATATCTACTTTTTGTAAGTAGGTATATACCTATAAATATTACCAAGAATAACCTAAACTGCTGAACCAATTTTGATAAACAGCTAAGACTTGTTTTCATTTTTTTCCATATGTGTCATTCTGACTTTAAATAGAGCAGTCATATTTCCATGTTATGTTTTTGAAAGTAGAGTATACAACATTTTATGTAGGTTAGATGCAATTCGTAGAATATTTTCCTTGTAAGTGCATGTATGCGATCTAAAATGCAGAACCTAGATAAACAAGTTTGTATATGAATATGGCTTTGACAATCAGGAATAGTGTCAAGTGCAGCTAGTTTTAACGCATACATAAACCATCCCTGGCCTTTTAGCGAATAAATAATCGGATGTATGATCGACTAGGTGTATCCATAGTTTAATAAGTCGGTATTATTTGGTATATAACTTCATCACTTCATCGTAAATTGGGCTATCCTATGCAAAATATCAAACCGGTAGTTGGTAGCCAGTAAAATTAGCGCTTTGAAATAAAAATATTGAAACTCTACAGCATTTGTTTTGTTACTGGCATGTCTCATGCTTACATTTTTAATACGAGATAATTGGTTATTTAGGGTTTAGTCAGCATATCGGATTCGTTCCAAATATTCTCGTATTAACAAACTAAAAGGTTCACTAACACACGCTAATCACATCTTACAAAACTATTACCGTAACGTACCTATTTGGCAGACAGGAAATTAGTAGGGACACACGTGACACACATGCCAATTGTTTCCTTCCAAAGCCTAAGGAAATGCCTCGTAAGGGAAATAGCTTGTTTAATTTTAACTCAAAGACAAAAAACAATCTGCAATAGACCTGAAAGGTTTACGACTTAGGCCAAATCTGAGCTCCAACTATGGTACACATAATATGTCTTGGTACTCATGGTAGGTGTTGTTTGAATGCCCTAACTAATTGCGGTACAGGTTATGCTGCTTTCTAGGCCAAGATCTTTACGTAACATGACCATATTTAAACATAAACTTGTCCCAAAGTAGAACGATGAATGCAAAACTCTACAACTCTACATGCATTGTCCGTTGGACTCTTTACACCAACCGGCAAAATCGTAGATACGCTGATGGCTCACTAAATAAAATAATATTGTTGACGTCAATGCCTTTTATTTTTTTTAATTAGTAAAAAATGTTTTTCACTGTTTCGCTAACTTTCACTTTGAAAACGCCATGAAATCCGGAGTTGAACTTACTGACCGTGACCACAATTCGTTTGAAATTAAAAGTCAGTGCTTATAATTATATTACTCACGGAAAACATTAACTACAATATATCCTTACTGTGTAATTAGCTACCAAGTTGGTTTTTATTTTTAAATAACGTCAGTATATTTTTTTTACAAAAAGTAAAGTAATTCTAACTTTGTTAATTCTGATTACTTTACTCTACTTTAGATTGGAAAAACATCCAAGTTGTATCCTAGCATGCCTAATCTGGCGGAAAAAACACACAGCTGTGGTGGGGAAGAATATATAGGAAATAAAAAAAATATACACTCACCAAATGTGTTTATAAAATAAGTATACCTTTAGGAAATTGCTGTTAAAAAAATAAAGTTATTTTTGGGCGACCAATTAAGTACGAGTACTATGTTCCCTGATGAACGTTGGGCAGCATGATAATTACTAATTAATAATAAGCTTTCACTAATATGCTTCGCTGTTTAGCGAAGTCCGCTTGGACCTAAAATCAGACGCAAAGAGTGATTATTTTCCATATAGCTTGCATCGTCTGGAGGTTCCTCACTCTACAGGCCAAGTTGCCTGGCCTGCCTGTCTTGGGCCCCACCCTGCTGTCGGCATTGAAAGAAAGAAAAGAAAGAAAGAAATTTTATTTGATTTTGGATAGATGCCTTTAGATTGCTGTTAGGTTAGTTGTTAGATTTTATAGTGTTTATAGTTTTAATATAACTTCATTGTAATAGCAAATCTCAAGAAAGAAAATAAATAGGTGTATAATATTTATAGCATTCATAAATGTATTGAGGGTTTGTTTGGTTTTCCTACAGTGGAGACTTAGTCCAACGTCTAGAAAAATGATTATAGCTGTGTAAAAAAAACTTGTCACACAAGTTCTAACTAATTTTATAGTAGGTAGTGGAACAAAAAAGTCCTAATTTAAGACAAGTAATAAAAAGAGATAACTTTTTGTCTACATTGAGTTTTTAGCGTGCTCTTATATTTTAATTGAACAAGTTGAATTGTATGTAAATTAACGAGTTTTAAGAATGTTTTTTATTTTATAACTGAATTTTTAGCTATCATATATGTAATCATGAATAATTGAGGTCTAAAAATAGTAAGTATATGTAGGTGTGTAAAGTTGGTGATTAGGCGGAGGCGGAGGCTGAGGCGCTTAAGGTTGGTTTTTCAGTCAACATGCTGACCGCACACTGACGGCATCTGACGGTCGGCGGTGATGGGTCAATATGTATGTAGTTATATGTAGGTAGCGTTTGTGATTCGCGCAGATGCAGCTCAGCGCTGACGGCCGTCAGCGCTGAGCTATACGCGGGCGTGCGCGTCGCGAGTCGGCGCCGCTGATCAACAGGCGCCGACGCGCCTCCTCCAATCAGTGCTCAGTGAGCGTTTTCGTGTCGCGCTGAACTCACGTACCAGTTTTCACTAACATTATTTGCGTCTGTACTTCACGGTGATCAGCGTGACACTAAAACGGTCCGAGCTGACCGATTAGCGCTGACAAGCTACGCGCCGACCGTCAGCGCCGGCGGTAAGCATGAGAGGAAAACCAGCCTAAGGCCTGAGCCGAAAGCGAGGGCCTTAAGAGAGCCAAAGAAGGTACTCAGCAATACACACGTGTATCATACGACGTTTTTCAACTCACTTCTGAATAAAATAACAACGAAAAATCATTTGAAGAGAGAAAAAGAGCTAAGATTTATCTCGTTTTGGCGGGAAAAATTAATCAGTGATATTATGCGCCTGCAATTAAGCCACAGTCTAAAAAAATAGCCATTTTTTGCCACTTACAAAATGTGGTTTTTTTTTCTTTATAACAAAATCAAAAGTTTTATTTGAGTTAATGTTTCATTTTAATGATGCGTGCAAGTTAAATTTATTTATTTAAAGACGGAAATTATATGGAGTGAGCAAGCTCTACATTAATTCATTTGTTTTATTGAACTCGATCTTTTTTGTATCGAAACTTATTTAAGAACAAAACAACTCAACCAATTATAAAAAACTCTATACTTAACTCACTTGTAAGTAATAGCAATTAGAAGTCACAGTTTGATTATGGGTGTCATTATATACTTGATTGATTAGAAATTATATATGCATTATGAGCAAGTATGTTGAATATATTATTTTTTATCTATATGTAGGTATATCTAAACTGAAAAAGTAAAGTTGAGTAAATGCTAACAAAACATTGCAATAGGTAGCTATAAAGAATTTAGTGAAAATAAAAATTAGAATTTCGTTATTTGCCAAATTATTAAAAACTATTTGAGATAGGTACTTAAAAAAAAACTTTGAAAAAGCTCCACGAAAGGAAAAAAACTCAGATTATTTTGACCTTATTCGCACGGGAGCTCAAAAAGCGTTGCGTTAAAACTCGGCGTTAGCGCTTTTACAACGTTCTCGATATGACTATTCATACGAACGCTTTAAAATCACTTTTGTTTCGCTTCTAGCTACTGTAAAACGTGAAAATGGTCTACTAAACCTCTCGGACAGTTGCAAACTCGTTGACATATTGATCAACGTGTTCGGTATTTTCCAGCAGACTGAATCTGTTTCGCAATTCCAGTTGGAAATCTTTGGATGCTGTAGGGATATGGCACGGTGACGGACGGGGCATATGCTTTATCAGGCGATTTCTCTCGAGTCGGAAGTTTGAATTCAAAGTAAACCTGTGTTAGACCGGTGTTAAACCTGTTTATCACTGTGACATCTTTGAATATATAAGTACCTCCTGTTCGTCATAATAAAGTCAATCCCATTTTTTGTCACCCCATCAGAGCTTCGCCACATCGCCACTTCCATTTCCTATCAGGCCTTTTCTGAAAGAATAAGTTCATCAGGAATAGCCTCTAGGATTCGAGGAAGTTAACCAGCATTTGGCCTCTTGGGTTTCTGCTGCCAATACCGTGCGCTACACCGTTCCTGTACTCCCACTTTGGCGTTGAAGTCCCCCATTACAACAGTGTAGTGGGTCGTGGTGGTATTACCTATGTATGGCTTTTGTTATGTCTTCGTAGACAGCGTCAACCTCTTCATCGGAATGCGTCGACCTGGGAGCATAGACCTGGGCTGCATTCAGGGAATATCTATTGGTCAGTCTGAGTATGAGGTATGCTACCCTCGTAGACACACTACCAACTTCCATCCCGTTGTTACATACAACTTTGTTGATCATAATGCCAACTCCGCCATGTGACGTCTTATCGCCCTCCTTATAGTAGAGTAGGTGCCCTGTTTTCAGGGTAACCATGTAACTGAAAATAGGGTTCTCCCTGTTTTCGGACTTTGGATAATCTTAGGACATGCCAATTTATGTGTCCTAAGTCTGACTCGAGTTCAGTAAGGTAGACGTCTTCCTTCAACGAACGAGCATTATACGTCGCCAGAAAAAGTCGTCGCACCCTCTGCCCCGCGAGCACTCCAGCTGTCACCACGACGGCCGGGATTAGCGGGATCACTGGGAACTGAGGGCCTTATTCTTATGGTACTCATCATGGGAAGATTTGGCCACGCTAGGCAACGGCAGATTGACGAGCGCAGTGTCGTGCCGTCTTACGCATGAGACAGCTACTCGTATATTTACAGCACAGCTATTTGGATGGATATCCCGCCCTTGGTCGGTCGTCAGAGCCTCGTTTGTTGATCGGCAGGGTGCACCACGGGCACCGGGCAGGTGAGGTTGACAGTTTTGGGGATACTTAGATGTTGAGGTTCCCCTTACACCCCTTACCATTAAATAATAATAATAAACTTAAATCAGCTGAAACTAAGGTGTGTAGTTGTTATGAAGATAAACGTAGGTAGTTAAGTTTCTTTTTGCTCTTCCGAAAACATAAAACTATCAAGATTTTTGTTGATTACGACTGTAATAAGGACAAATGCAATGAAACTAAAACGACTTAAAAAAAACAAGTTAAACGACCGCGAAGGGACAGCTTTCACACCACTGTGCGTACACAACCAGTGCCATTAGGGTCCGAGGGCCACAATACACCAACATCCTCAAACATTGGTGTGAAGGTACTTAGGTACAATTAGTTGCTCACGTTATACCAAGCACCGATTCGCTCTTGTATGGAGTACAGTTTGCGCCTTTGTGATGAATCGGCTAAATATCAGCTCTAGGTTCTGGAATCGACCGAGAAATGTGCCAAAAGGCTCATAGGCAACGACACTTTTATGCGAAAAAGACTTCAGTCTTAAACATCGCCGCTAAAATTATTGCTAGCTTGAATGAATTTTTAACGGATACACTTCAGAGAGTGTGCAACTGGTCTGCATGACCTTTTTACCACCTTGGCCTTTTTTCTATCGGACTGCTCGTACTCGTAGCTCGAGAAAGCGACAAGGTTTCGTGGTTGATGTTACAAAGATTTGAACGAAGAAGTTTGACTCTACTTTTATGATAATAACGTCTGGGCTTTGGAATGAGTTGCTTGATTGGTTCTTTCAAAACAAAATAAACATTTTTGCGTTATCAGGTGTAGTGGCAAAAGATCCATGGATAAATATTTTTGGTAGACGACGCGTTTGACGCGACGACTGTACCAAGAAAAGAAACAATGACTTTTTAATTACGTGATTTACTTTTGATCTTATTGTTTTCAGATTGTTGCAAAAAATGTACTTGAAAGACATTTACGTCGAAGGAGTGAAGGGTGCTAAAATTCATGACGCAAGGTCTGTAAAAATCACTTAATATTTTTGTTTTAATACTCAAACTGTACCGTACTATTAAATTTTTGCATGTTTTACTTGCGGTACCGAGGAAATGATGTTGTATATTTTGTAAGGAGAGTAGTAATACGACTGGGAGCCCATAATGCCCAGAATGTTCTCTCTATCTTCAAAAGGTCCCCAATCACTAAAGATCGTGGCCATTAGAATCCTTCATACGGACAATCCGCGTCCACCAATTCCGCCCACGCTCCAAAGTAGCCCTGTCTGGTAGAGCTAAGAGAAAGAAGTAGGCTTAACTTGTGATCACTTTTAAGAGCCCAAAGTGGGGGAAATATATTTACGTAACCCCACCGTGCAGGGACATGGTGAGGTATGTCGGGCTCGACACCATAACGACGACAGATATGGTGCCCCTACCGACTAAAACCCCTACAGATTCCGGCATAGCCATGGGTCAGGGTCGCGGCGTCACTTTTCGCACTCCCGTCAACAACTCTGACTCTTGCACCCTCCCATGCAGACCCACCTCGCGAGGGCCTTAGTACCCCCGCATTTAACTCTAGTGACGCGCCGGAAATCAGCGGGGCGTCACCTCCTCGAAGGCCTATCCCTAGGCGGGGTGCCGGACGGCCCTAAACATCCGACGCTTCAGGTCCTCCTGTGGACACAGGGTGCGAGCCCAGAGATGCGAATCTCCAGGCTCGGCCGCGTGTCCGCTTCCACCTCAGTGAAGGAGCGAGAGGTTTTCAGGTTTCGCTCCTCCAGCTCACACGACCTCTCATTGTCAAGCATCACGGCGAAGATGGCCGGCAGCGAAAGGTCCGCTCTCACCACCGCGGCTAGGGTTAACCGCGGTTCCGCTTCTATGGCCGCATCGAGGCCCTTGTCCTTCTACTGAATACTCTGGTAATTAGATTGCTCGTAGAGGACCCTCATCTGGAAGACTTATGAATTTTACGAAGCTGATGTGTAAGCCGAGCAGCCTTCCCAAGAATTACAGTCCCTGTTCCTACCTCTACTTCAACCTCTACATGCGCTCCTCGCCCCCCTTGAAGTTCCCAGCCCCACAAATACAAAAAAAGTATACAAATACAAAATAATTTATTTCTATAAAAATCAATGTGTACAGAATAAATAAGCAACCCTGTCTGCTGCTTTAGCGTTAGCTGTGTTGTAGAAAACAGTCGCACAATAAGATGCCATCGAGGCAAGTTGCCGTGTGATGCCCAGGGTACACCACGTGGAGGTTCTGGAGCCAGGCAGCCCTCAAATCACTGCCTAGCTTTACATTGCCCAACACACAAAGATAATTTTACACATTAAATTTGCTTGACGGTAACACTTTCGTCGTGCACCGCTTTAAACCACAGCGTCACTTGCTTCTCTGCTCTGTGGATGCTGCTCTTTGATCAGGCGTCCTCTGCAGATTACTAAAAAGTTATATATTAGAACAGTATGCCTATACCTTTGCCTACATACATATATATTTATATATAAAGTTCGTACTTCTTTGCTGTACATAATGCGGTTCCATAGTGGTGGGGAAGGGCCACACATTTGGCAGTTACCCTACCGCTAAGCAGTAATGTGAAATCATCACTGTGTTTCGGTTCGAAGGGCAATGTTTCCAGAGAAATTACAGGGCACAGAGATAAAACACCTTATATCTCTGGGTGACGAGCGCAGTGCAGTACTAGGTAATGATTGGGACTCTTTATGTTCCAATAGCCACGTGTCACTGTGATGTAATGGGCAGGCGTGTTGCTTATTATCAGGCACATGAACTGATTGTCTCTACACTCTATTTTATAAAATACATATTTTAGAATAAAATTATGTCCTAACACAGGGTTCGAGCGGATGATGACCGACTTAACATCGAGATCGACTTGACCGCGCCCAGGATTGCTATGAAGGGCGAGTACAGGGGGAGAGGGCCAATACAACGCGCTCCACATCAACGCCACTGGAAAGTTTAGTTGCATTATGTGTAAGTAAAATTCAAATATGAAATTAAATTCTAATTTTCTAAATAAAAAACAACATCGTTCGAAAAAGCGACATCGTTTCATAGTTGACGTTCCAAAGACCCGGACGAAGAGGCTTGACTCTACATTTGTGAAAAGAACGTCTAGGCCGTGGAATGCGTCGCCTAAGTGGGTTTTCCCCGCTGATTATCGCATCGTTGCTTAACACCCGGCCAGATCGCGGTCAAGTGTAAATCTACAATAGTAAAAAAAACAATAGTATAATATATATACATTTAGATAGAATAATATTTTTGCAACTGCCCAAAATTAAATAAAGTACAATCAAATCACATTGGAATGTCCATCTGCATCTCAGAGGCACGCAAAGTGCGACTTCCCGATATTACGATGCAATTTCATGCACATGTAATGTGCTATGCACGGGTAAACTAACGAAAGCTGGATGAGGGTCTTTCTCGATGGTGCCAGGTCTTTCTAGATGGTGAAGTTCTTCATCGTCCATCACTTTAACCTATCGAGCTTGGCTTATATTTATAATAATGAACATTTAGCTGCCGAGGTAATTAAATAATAGTTTTGATCGTGAATAAGTCCTGTAAAGTAATTACATTACTCGTATGTGTTCAAATCGCGAAAGTTTACAAATAATATTGGCTTACATGATTATCTTCTTACAGCGGATCTTGTATGGACGTGGAAACTCGACGGAGTTCCACAGAAGGTCGGTGATGAGACCTTCATGAAGATAAAGTCCTTCTATATGAGACCCGACGTCGGAAACATGGTCTCCAAACTGACCAACGACAACCCAGACAGCAGAGAGCTCAGTAAGTATTCATTTCGGCATATTTTATCATCATACAGTTGAGCCTCAGGCCCTCAGGTATTTTAGAAAGCCCATGCTATGTTTTCTAAACCAAAAAGTCACTATACACTTTGCGTAGGTATTAAACTTGGCTTGCCACAATACTGTGTATCTAGTGCTGTCTGAGGGATTAAAAAAAAAATCTACACAAATTAATGCTAAAAATATTCAAAACTAGATGTACCCTGCCACGATTCGCTGTGGCACATTGTGATGCAGAGATAGATGCATATTTAGATAAAACAATCCTTGATGCGGATTATATGGATCGGTGCAGATCTTTTTGAAGCGTACACAAACCAACATAATTGTAGTGGTAGGACTCTTGGCAGAGTCCGCCTGGGGAAGTACCACACCTTTGCCAGTTATTCTACCGCCAAGCAGTAATGTGCAAACATTACTGTGTTCCGGTTTGAAGGGCAATGTTTCCAGAGAAATTACAGGGCTTAGAGATATAAGATCTTAGATCTCTGGGTGACGAGCGCAGTGCAGTGCTAGGTAATAATTTGGACTCTTCATGTTCCAATAGCTGCGTGTCACTGTGCTGTTATGTGTCAAGCATGTTGCTTACCATAAGGCACATGTCCTGATCGTCTCGTCACTCTTTATTTAAAAAAAAATATAAAAATATATATAGCGATGTAGGCAAATCTAATGAACTAATTTTGTTGTTAACATCAGTCGTTTATTATAAGTTTAGTTATCATTCTAAGCCCATTATTCTAATGATGAGCATTAGTGATGAACATTTATTCATAGACATCTAGTCTATTTAAATACCAGAGTTTTCGTTGTTGTCCTATAAAAGCTACTACATAGTTTAGTAAGTGAATTTAGTACAAGGCCTCAACGAACAGTAAAGTAACCGTACCTTAACAGTAGTAATTAACATAAGTTTGTACCTACTAGTGGCATAGTCCGCCTACAGACCTGACCTTCAAAAGTTCCAGTGCCACACATTTTGCCAGTTATTCTGCCGCCAATCAGTACCTAATATCCAAACAATGCTGTGGAACAGTATGAAGGGAAATGTTTCCAGATAAATTACACAGCAAAATCATCTCATACCCCTGTGTGACGAGCGCAGTGTTAGGAAATAGCTGCACTGCGCCAATTTATAGGTACGACTCGGCTACCACCCGACAAATAAAATACACTCAAATATGGGCTTTATGGCATGCACGTTAAGATACAGATTAGATTGGCAACACAAATTAGCAGACCACTCGCTGACAGCCGTCTGCTAATTTTGTTGCCAATGTAATATATATCTTAACACGCATGACATAAAGTCCATATTTGAGTCTATATTATTTTTCGTGTGAGAGCGGAGTCGTATTATACATAAGTAAGTGGGCGCACCTTTAGGCGCTTTTTGGATGAAATCTTGTGAGTTCACGTCACCGACATGATAATATATAGTAGTAAATGTAGATATACAGATGCTGTATTGTGCTACATTATAAGAAATAAGCAGCCCACTAAAAGTTCCCACTTCTGGGACTCGGGACCTTCTCTTGCAAGGAGAGAGACAAAGCCATAATCCACCACGCTGGCCCAGTGTAGTTTGATGGTCATCCATAACTTCGAAAGATTCAAGGGTACATGTTGGTTTTGTCACGATGTTTTCCTTCGCCGTTTTTAAGTTAGCGGCATTACGAACATGACTTCGAATAGACAGTGATCCGCTTGGGATCGGCAGTCGCCGTTCTCCCGACTAGACCAGTCCGCTAGCCGTAACTTACATTCTAAGTGCTCTATAATAAGTACTAAAATTCTAAGCTACCTATAAGGTTTTACTTCTATCGCCAATCCCAACTCCCTACGACTGCCATTTTAAAACCCTCTGTACGCTATCTGAAATTATATTGTTCTGCAAAATTTTATGACATTCAACTTGAAATCATTGTCTTTTATTGTTACAGCCGATTTAGGAACTCGTTTCGTGAACGAGAACTGGCGAGTTCTCTATCGAGAGCTGCTTCCATTTGCCCAATCTAACTGGAACAGATCTGGAACGCGCATCGCCAACAAAATATTCACGAAAATACCTTACATTCAAGTATTTCCTATTAGCTCATAAGACTAAATAAAAACATTGTATTAGTTATAAAGTTACCAGTTTTCTGTGATAAACTATGGTGGGAATTGTGACATAGCTTAGTAAAATTCGGTATTATAAAAGTAAAGGTCCTTAAAAATTATTCGTTCTTTATTTGTATTAACCCTGTAGAAAGACGTCGCGTCGACATTGGCGAGTTTAGGCCTCTGAGTCACAAGCAGCCCACTAAATTTAATACTCCCACAGCTGAGGCTCGGGGCCTTCCCTAGCAAGGAGAGAGTCTTGGTCATAATCTTGGCTGGCCTGGTTGCTTAGTTGATAGTAAGTCTGCCTGCGAAGCCGTGGGTCGTGGGTTCGATCCCCATTCTGTGTAAATGTTTGTGTGATGAATTAAAATATTTGTACTATGCCTGGGTGTTTTCTATGTATAAAAAGTATGTATTTAAAAATATTTAAGTATTATATCAGCTATCTGGCTTCCATAGTACAAGCTTTGTTTAGTTTAGGTCAGATGGTGTAGTGTGTGTAGTGTCCACCCATATTTATTTTATTTATTTATAATCCACCACGCTGGCCCAGTGCAGGTAGGTTGTTGCCTACCTACGGTCTAGGATTCTGTAATATGTTAATGAATTAATACTATTGCAGAAAATAAAATATATTCTAGTAAAGGAACATAACAACTGAACAGTCGAGATCCATTATTATTTTACAGTTAATCTGATTCTTCAATGGATCCCGACTGTTCAGTTGATATGTTATTTTACTTGAGTATATTTTATTTTCTGCAATAGTATTCAATAACATATCATAGAATTCTAGACCACCAGAAATCTAAGTGCTTGTTTTATTCTTTTCAGTTTTTATAGTATGTAAGTACCTACCTACGTTAGTTTGGTTCACATTTTATGTAGTCTATATGCGAAAGTTTGGATGCTTATATCCAAGATAAAATCAACGAAGTCTCTAGATCCTAGTCAATTCAAAGAAATGTACTATAGATTTCTTTGAATCGTCACGATAAGGTTGAAATGTACCTACTCACTGTTGATCACCTCCGAAAACTCCCGATTTGGTGGATAGTAACGTCGCACTACTTGAAGTCACACCTATGAAGTCTGGTGCAGGCGCGGTCCCGAATTTATTGAGGGCTCACAAGTATGCAGCTTCAGATTTGGTGGGGGGATAGATTTACAAAGTAAAAAGTGTTTACTAGTACCACCCCACGATTTGACTCGCATAGTTACCGTTCCAGTGGTTTTGTCGCGTTAAAAATAGTCTATGTAATATTAGTTTATCGTAACCAATTTTGATACCCCCCCTCTTCGAAATATATATCTAATCAAATGATCAAATGGCTATCAATGCTGGAGTCCCTCAAGGGGGTCGGTACTTTCTGCGACACTTTTCCTGCTACATATTAATGATCTGTTGAAGCCCGGTATCTTTGGGTACGCAGATGATAGCACCGTTGTAGAGAGCTACATATCTAGCGCGAGAGCCAGTGGGCAGCAAACCCAGGTACTGAGAGAGAGTTTGGTTTAACGTTTGAGCTTGACCCTTGAGGCGGTGTCTGAATGGGGTGATGCCAATCTGGTCAAGTTCAACGAGAGTAAGACGCAGGCGTGTCTGTTCTCCGCAAAAAGGAGTCCATTCCAACTGACTCCTACTTTTCGTGGTGTATCCGTGCCAGTTTCTGACCGTCTTGAGCTTTTGGGCGTTACTTTGACATCCACGCTCAACTTTGGCTCGTATATCGAGTCCAAGGCTAAATTAGCTGCCAAAAATCTAGGTGTCCTCTCAAAGGTGCGAAGGTACTTCAACTCTGAACAGTTACTCACATTGTATCAAGCACAGATTCGCTCTTGTATGGAGGACTGTTCGCACCTTTGGGATGGATCGGCTAAGTATCAGCTGGAGGCCCTGGAATCGATCGAGAGACGTGCCAAAAGGCTCATAGGCAATGACTCTCTTCTACGAAAAAGACTACAGAGTCTTGATCATCGCCGAAAAATTGCCAGCCTATCGGTTTTTTATCGGATACACTTTGGAGAGTGTGCGACTGATTTGCATGATCTGATACCACCTTGCCCTTTTTTCTATCGGAATGCTCGTAGCTCGAAAAAGCGACATCGTTTCATGGTTGATGTTCCAAAGACACGAACGAAGAGATTTGACTCTACTTTTGTGATAAGAACGTCTAGGCTGTGGAATACGTTGCCTGAGTGGGTTTTCCCCGTTGGTTACAATCTGTGTGTCTTCAAATCGAGAGTGAATCGGTTTCTTCTAGGTAAACACGCTCCATCGTAGACCGCATCGTCGCTTAACATCAGGCGAGATGGCGGTCAAGTGTAAACCTATAAAAGTTAAAAAAAAAATGTATCGTATTCTACTAGTCAAGCCCTTTCATTTGACAGCCATATTGAGGTAGGTTGTGTAGAAATATTTTGTCCACCATTTTGTGGAGGCGGCCATCTAAAAAAAGAACCTGCAAATAAAAAAAACTCCATTGAAATCGGCTCATCCGTTTGAGCTCTACGGTGCCCTTTGACGAAAAACATTACAAAAACAAAGCGCTAGTTCAACTTGTCAAAGTTGTCAAAGGCATTCGACTTTGATTATACTCGGGTCATTTTAATAGGTAACATTTAACGTTTGTCAGTTATGTCGTCATAGTGAGGTGACCTGGTTAAAACCTCGATTAAAGTGAAATGAATCGATACGGACTTGAAACACCAATATGTGAACTTTAAAAATCATCAGGCAAATCCTTGCCTCATAATAATATTTTTTTTCGTAAATTTAAGGAGCAATATATGACAAGTGGATAATTTAACAAAAAAAATGCATTTATTAAGCAGTATCTGAACAACAGTTAGTATTGTCATCTTCATCATTGGTGTGAGCACTCAAAAAAAATAGGTATTAATTATGTTCAATAATATTGTCAATTCTCACAGTTATTTTTAGCATTTTTATCTATATAGGTATAAAAGCGATAGGTCACTCTTCACGAAAACTCAGAAATTTTGCATGGAGGTGTCTTTTAGCACGCAGGCTCTCGTTAAGACGGGGTTTTGTGAAATTCAACCCCTAAGAAGGTGAAACAAGGGATGGACGGTTGTATGAATCGTAATTTTCAAAGTTATAATCATGAGATCCACACATAACCGATTTTAATGAAAGTTGGTACACAGATAGACTTAATTTCAAACAAGGACATAGTTTACTTTTTATTACGGAAAAAAAGAGTTGAAATGAGGGATAAAAGTATATGGAAATTCGTAATCTTTGAATACAAAACCATGAAACTTCGTATCTAGACATTTAACGCGAAGCAAATATGTGTTTGTTTTAGCAATTTCGTAATTTAGAATTGTACGGGTTGAAATGGGGGCTTAAATGGGGGATGGAAGGTTTATATGAAAGTTCGTTACTGTTGAAGATGAAACCATGACTTCGTATCTAAACGCTTGACGCGAAGCAAACGCTTTTCGCTATATAATAAGCTTCGCGTAGCAATTTTGTAATTTCGATTTCTTAATTATTCATTAACTGAACGGAGATGAAAGTTTTGTTTGGAAATTATAGGTTGTTGAAGATAAAACCATGGAACTTTATATCTAACACTTGAAGTTGAGAAAATAAAGGGTTGTTCTAGCAATTTTATAATTTCAAACCGTACGGGGATGAAATAGAAGTTGAAATGGGGGATGAAATTTATATGGAAGTTCGTCAATGTTGAAAACCGTAAAATTTTTAAGCTAGACACTTAAAATGCATACTATTTTATAGTATAGGTACATGTGAAAGTAACTCTACCTGTCAATTAAGTTTTGACGCCTAAACCACTGCACTGATGTTTATGAAATTGCAGGTACAAAAATGTTTTAATATTAGTAAAAGTAAATTTGTATGGGTGTATTACCGTTCAAGTAAATGTGTACTCCCTCAGTTACCTTAATACTTACTTATTTTACGCGGAAGAAGTCGCGGGTAAAAGCTAGTAGTTAATAAAATAATAATAAATATATTTATTTTTTATTATAGTCACAACGTGGTCATTAACTTATGGTGATATTTCTTCACAAGTAATCCTTGCATTCGATTCAACTTATCAGCTTTCGATTTTACAGTAACATCCTTAGTGGTTAAAAACAAAATAGGTTAACTGACCCAACATTGTAGCGACGTGCAGTTCTTTAGATCAGATATTGTTTATTATCTTTAGAATGGTTTATAAGTAAAAACAAATCGTAAAATTGGTAGTATCAGTCATTAATATAACAAATATGTAGTCGTAATAGAAAAAAAATAAACAATATGCAGTTCTAACAAAACGAAAAAATATATTATTTTATGCCCGCCGTTACAAGGTTACGTTGTCGAATTTTGATGAATGTTACCTATTATAATATAATATTAAACTGTAACAGTATTAATTCTCAGAAGCTTTGAAGAAGATGGAAGACTGAGCACCTGAATTAAAATGCCCCGACAAAGTGAGCCGAGACTGTCATTAAATGTCGTACTGTCAATGTCGGATGTCGGTCAGTAATTTGATTCTTGACAGTTGCAGTTCGGCCTGCTGCATTTTTACAACAAAAAGCAATGGTTGAAGTTCTAAACATCTAATTTAACGTAGAAACGAAAAGTTACTGAATAAGAACGCGTAAAGATTTTACAGGAAGAAATATGGGGGTTGTATTAAAATTCCTAGTAGCAGGATTGGTCAGATATTGGCTTATACACATAGATTATTGGCAAACAATTTCGAACCGGGTGGAGATCGCGACTCCTCTAAATTCATGGAAGAGGTTAATCGAAGGTGTTTACCTCTATGATCATAACATAAACCCTTACGAGGGAGATTCTTTCCATGAATCTCCGATAATGTTGGTATTCTTCCATTTTCTGATGAGAAACGTGCCGTACTTACTGCCTCTGATTTTCACATTACTTGATCTTTTGACGGCTCATCTGCTTTACAAGACATCCAAAGCTTTTACACGAATTTTGAAGAATTCTCAAGAAAAACAGATGAACGAAATATCTGAAGAGTCTAAAGATATGCTTTTGAATGATAAGCAGTTGGGTGATTCTGCAGAGTATGTCTTGTCTGTGTATCTGTTTAATCCATATTCTGTGATGAACTGTGTGGGAATGACAACAACTGTAATTCAAAATTTATTGGTGGCTACATCGTTGTGGGGAGCATCAAATGGACATAGAGTTATTGCATGCATCTTTATTGCATTGGCAACTCATCAAGCTTTATATCCGGTATTGCTTATTGTACCCATTGCAATATTGCTGGCAGATGTGAACCCAGGCTGTATGAAATGCTCCTACATCAGGACTCTCTTGGTATTTGTTCTGAGCTGGGGTTTCTTGATATTCATATCGGCATACATCATGGATGGGTCTTACAGTTATGTTTACAACACATATGGATTTATGTGAGTATACTTAAATTTATAATTTCCAATGAATTAATGAAACAAGTTTAGTCACTACCATATAATGCACATAGAATGTTCCTGTTACATTTGCATCAGTGTAATACTAAAATACTTTAGTAGTGATATGAAAATCAAAAGAAATCAAGGGTAGTCAAGAGTCTAAATGTCTTAATAATTAAAAAAAATATCTTATTTATTACACTTGACTAGGCTAATAATAAAACATTGATAAATATATTGATACACTACTGATAACATGCTGTTTTGCCATGATAAATGTTAGAAAGTTAATTCTATTTCTACTGCATATATTACTTGCTCTACAATTCACATGGTTTTCTATTATTATACTTACCATACTCTTTGGTTTAATACTTACAATGAATTATGTCGTCTTGATTTTATTGCTTATACCTTAAGGTATATACATTTTACAACAAAATAAAAATAAATATGTCATAAAAAACTCGGAACAAAATCCATCTTGAAGCCATTTAGTTCTGAATTAGTACAGATACTTGCTATTCCTCAATACTGAATGGCTTTGCCTATGTGCTTCCAAATTCCAAATTCTTGGTATTTAAAAAATCACTAAAAATAACTACTCTTTACCAATGTAGTGAGGCATAGGGCTTTTAATCTGTCTGTGTAAGATTTAAGATTTAAGTCTAATTTCATCACGTTCAAGGTTCAACATGTACAAGGTTCAAGTAAATCTATATCTTTTTTGAAGTAGGGACTCCAGATTTGATGACCATATTCTAGTAGAGGCCTCAAATAAGTTTTATAAATTTAAAGAAACAAATTTGTGTCCTTCCCATTTTAAATTTGATGTTGTTATAACACCAAGGTCTTTTTGCTGATTCGCTGAAAATAAAGCGACACCACTGAGATAATAGGTGATTAGTAAGTTATTCTTGCTTAGATGTAAGACCACACACTTCGCAACATTTAGATTGACAGCCCAGTCACACACTCTAGCAAGTTGGTGATAGTGGACCTTTCTCAACAAAACCATGCTGTTTGGTAGATATAATACAATGCCTATTAAGGAATAGTGTCAGTTTCCTATCCATAATGTTGGCTGATAGGTTCATTCATTCAGCACAATTTTTTAAAACACATACTGACAGACTGGAAGCTGATCTGGCCCTGGAGATAACTGAGTGTTAAAAAATTTAAGTTTTTATCACATCTTATTCAGAAAAGGTTATGTCACACAAGGTATCTTTTATACATGGAATAGATGAAACTGTCATACCAGGATCAAGAGTAGGTTAATTTAAAGAGAGACGATTTTCTTAGCATTCCTTGGATTCACCGTGCAGGTGCCGGGTCCATCGTGTGGCAGAGAGAGAAAACCCGAGTAGACCCCGAGACTTGTGACTCGGGCGTAGGTTTAAGGGGCCCCTTTCTGACGTACATCAACACTCACCTTCACTACTCATCTCAGCTTTTATAAATTCATCAGCGAAAGCATCAGGTATTTCACAAGGTTAGGTAACTACATCTCTGTTGTGGTTCCCAATTGCCGGAAGTATGCTAACTTTTGACATAGTACATCATCTCACGTGGGAGTAGAAAGCTTTATCTCCCTTGCTGAGAATTCCAGTTTTTTCCAAAAAAACAGATTTTTACCAGAAGTGTGTGTCTTGTGTACATACTATTTATGTGTCTGACTGTTAAATATATTGGTTAGCTACAATATTGTTATCATCTCATATTTTTATTTCTAGTTTCTTCTTTCAAAAAAAATCATTCAATTTTATAGAAAGTTACAGAAAATA
The DNA here is from genome assembly GCA_017562165.1 of Ectropis grisescens. Classification (NCBI taxonomy): domain Eukaryota; kingdom Metazoa; phylum Arthropoda; class Insecta; order Lepidoptera; family Geometridae; genus Ectropis; species Ectropis grisescens. Next base: position 14,755,104 of record CM029771.1, on the reverse strand, counting down.
AAAATGTACACCCATTATTTTTATTCAGTTTGTATGATCTAAATCTGACAACTAAATTTCTTATGTTCCAGATTGACTGTTCCTGATTTGAAGCCGAACATTGGGCTGTTCTGGTATTTCTTCACGGAGATGTTTGAGCACTTCCGCTTGCTGTTTGTGTGTGCATTTCAAATCAATGCACTGGCTCTATATGTGGTCCCACTCACACTGCGGTTTAAGAAGGAACCGGTGTTGCTGGCCACAGTTTTGATTGCTCTCTCAACTATATTCAGATCATATCCATGTGTAGGAGATGTTGGATTCTATTTGGCACTGTTGCCAATGTGGAAACATTTGTTTGCTTGTGAGTGTTTATTGAGTGATACAAAATTCACATCTCTTACAAGACAGAAATTCAGTATCTTACCTACAAGTTATCTAATGGCCAAGAATGGATTTCAATTTTGTATAAATTATAATATATAAGTAGGATGACTGTGTAGTTACCAAACAATATAATAATTGGCATAAGCAAAAATGAAAATATGAGAAAAAGTATAATACAGACCTTAGATAAACAGCAAAAATACCTTACGCATTTACGTCTGTGCCATATGAAAATTAAATACTTCTAACTCAACAAAATATCTATAGTGCATAGAGTACTTAGTGACATCTGATTTCCAAGCATGAGCTTTCAACTCTACCTGGTCTAATTTCTAAGTACTGATATATAAGTTTGTCGTTCCATCTGGCATTAAGGAAGCTTATCACAACATGCAAACATCACTGTGTTTCGGTTTGAAGGGTGATGTTTCCAGATAAATTACAGGGCATATCTCTGGATGACAAGAGTTGTTCAATGCTAGATAATGATTTGACTTTGTAATGTTATGGGCTGGCATGTAGTTTCCCATTATGCACATGTTCTATTCGTCTCATCACAATTTTTTTTACAAAAAAAAAAAAAAAAATTGTAATGAAAAAAAAATTGTTATGTTTTTTAGCAAATTTTAATTGTTATAATTTTAACAAACAGATTTTGTTTCTGTTTCAGTTATGCAGCAAAAGTTCATTGTTGGATGCGCCTTCATCATAACTTCAGCTCTGGGTCCTACAGTATGGCATTTATGGATCTATTCTGGCTCAGCAAATGCCAACTTTTTCTTCGGGGTGACTCTATCCTTTGCAACTGCGCAAATATTCCTTATCACTGATGTGCTATTTGCATATATTAAGAGAGAGTTTACTCTCAAACACGGCTCCTCTAGGAAAATTGATGGTAAACCTGCCAAACTTGTGTTGCGATAATATTGGTTGATAGTATTTAAACATGGTAAAGTTGCACTATTGAACGACTGCTTTATAAGGTTTTACTCTGTTAATATGAACAAAGTCATTTATGTTAGTGTTAATATGACATGAAATATTTTGCGATTTCATTAGTGTGATGCTTGACCACCAAATGAATACACCAGAAAACAAGAATTCAGAATGTAGTGGTTTTAGTGAATGTAATAATAATGATCTAAAGCTGTTGATCAACTTGTGGTTACCCACAAGAAGAATTACTCATGAAGAATTGTATTTATTTATTGTGGCACATATATTTTTTTCTGTTATCTATAGATGTGAGCACAGGATTCGAAGTCTTACTTAAATGTATTATGTGACTGACTCATTGATAAATGGTTAAGTTACATGCTTGCCTCATTTTTCATAAACAGTATGTTTTGATTTACTTTTTAAAAGAGTCACAGTCATCTTAACATCAAAAATTTAAGATGGCAGTCAAGTGTAAACCTATAACAGTTAAAAAAATATCAGGTACAGGTGCTACTGTTAAAATTGCCATTATGCAGTTACAAAATGGAATGTTTCTACATATTTCTGTACCAAATCGAACCAAAAATGTTTTGATTAAACTGTCAATTATTGTAAATTTTAACACCATGTGAATACTCCATGGGGGTGTTGAATTTCATTCATATTGTAATCAGTTATCTTTTTCATGAAAGAAAAATATTGTTTTGATTTTAGCAACCATCAAGTGAGGTTATTTCTATTGCAATACATGTGTAAAAATTCGTTTATTTAACCGCGTCCCATTTTATGGTTTATTATAATTGACCAGTTTGATGTGTGATTTTGAGAACAATTATTATTAATAAACTAGTATTAATGGTTGTGTAAATAAGTATTTGTAAATGGTAGAATACCAGTTTAAAGGCATTTAAGTTTTTAATTAGGAACACATGAAATGTCATATGTACCACTGTATACATTATTTATTTCTGGTTCAATTCATGCTACTAAAGAAAGTATTTTAAAGATCCGTGTACCATTGTACATACCACATACCTACCATTCAGTACAAATATAACCCTTAAATATGAAATTGGTGTTTTGTCGTACTGGCTACTTTGATCTCAAATATAGAAACCTGAAAACCATAGAGGAGATCCTCTTTGGTTAGGATTTCCAATTTCAAATTTATACAGATATTTAGTCGTGCTTTTGTGTTTTGAAAACCGTGATTCATTTGTTTTTTCCTCTACATATTTATGTAAGGTCCTAATAAGTGGATTAAGTTTTCATAATTCGTATTGATTTATTTAACATTTGGATTCCTAGAAAAAAAAAGGCTTTATGATCAGAATGAGTTGCTGAACCAATTTTTGTAGATACCTGTACAGTAGGTATAATAATTATATTATGTCATCGTAAAATTACCGTCAGTTTCGATCTAACGGCGTTAAGCAATCCACACACTAGTATGCACCATGCTGGATGGTGCATGTCGATGCATCTACGCGTGTACTTGCAGGAGTGCAGATCTGCATCATCGTGCGGGTTTTTCACGCAATCACGCGCGTTGCGTTTTATGGATTCACGTCGCGCGTTCGCATGTAATTGAGTCTCGCCCACATCCACGCACGGGGGTGCGCGGGCTCACGCACTACGCTGCGTGTGACAGTGTGAAGATTGCCTTAGAATCTAAGGCAATCTTCACACTTTATATTCAATCTTTGAGATTAGAAATTGAGATCTTTGAGATTAAAATGAGATTAGAAATATACGTTAGGTTAGGTTAGTTTATAATCTAAGCCTTAGATTTTAAACTAACTTAACCTAACGTACATTTCTAATCTCGCGCGTTTTATGACATACTGACGGTATAATTTTAAGGTGACAAACATATAATGAGAGGTTGCCCGGTGTGCCCATAACTGCTTGTGCTAAGAACGAAGATGACTTTGGTAGGTACCATTTATTATGTAATACCTTAGTTGGCATTGCTGACAAGGAAGTAATGGGTTGCCTGTTAAAAAAGGTCACAAACTGTAACGCTGTACCGGGAGAATTGTGCTGGACATATTTAACTTAAATGAGCTATGGTAGTTAGTTTCTTGCTACTGCATACGAATTTTTGGGCTAGTGCAGATGGCGCCACTGAACTAAACTTCCATACATTCATTTGGCCCCTCTACTCACCAGCCAGATCTATACCTCCACATTAGGGTATGTATGATAGGCAAAGTATGTGACAAGTTTTGAACTTGCCTCAAATACCTACCCAAAATTTGCTACCAGCTCTTGGAATAGAAGAGTTCTTAATCAAATCAATTGATGTTTCAATCCTCCGTAGTTGGTATGCATTTATGTTTGTGTACCTACAATGATTTAAAAATGAATGCATTTTGTTTTCCTTTAGTCACGTGACTTAAGAAATTTTATTTAGAAGTATTAATAAGTTATGTTATCAAGTTTTAGTTTAAATGAAATTCCCAAAAAAGGGTTAGCTACAATTTTTTTTTATTGTAGAATGAGTTTCTTTGATTCTTTTATTTATTCTTTGATCATATATAATATGTACCTATGGTACTTACCCATGGCTGTATAAAAAGTAGGACGTATTCTCGCTGAAACAAAAACTGTGTCCATGGAGTCGGCCACATAATATGCACGTGTGCGCTGTCACATACAGGCTGGCACGCACACATCAGTGAGTCATTACACGCGCTACTTGTGTATATGTGTGCGTGTCGGCCTATCAGTGACATCCTGACAACGCACACGTGCAAATGTGGCCGACTCCAGTGACACAGTTTTTGTTTTAGCGAGACTACGTCTGACTTTATTATACGTCCATGTTCTTACCATATTATAGATATAAATGCAATGGACTCAATTTTATACTGATAAATCTATCACACAACATTTACTGAAACTATTACACTGTAAAATTACATTTTAAACTTACCTACACATGATTGTCAGTAAATAAAACAATTTATTTTTAAAGATCACTTTTTTATTCACTGTTATAAATGTTTTTGTTTGTTATTGCCTTTTTTTTTTTTTTTTTTTCAATGCCTGTGTTAGCGTAAAACTGTGAATACTGTTAGTTTATAATAAAACGCGCGAGTTTGCAATCCGGTAGGTTATTTCAGTTGATAATCTAATATCGTTATAAACTACAGGCTCGTAAAAATTTGTATGGGTCATATGAACCACCAGGAGGCCTATGTAGGATGATAGAAGGGTATAAAATAATAAGATTCAGCATTATGCTGGCACTTGAGGGGGCGTTCTAACCCTCGATCATTTCTACTGGTCGCATGATTTGTGTACGGCGTTGTGGAATAATGAATTAGAAGAAGTATAGCAACTATAAAAATTATAAATTTTAAAATTTTAATTGTTAGTTTTATTTAATCGTCTGCAAAATTCATGATTTTCCGACGCAACACGACAGAGTAAATTTGGTCATATGATTATGTACGCTATTGGTTCCCTACAGTTGTAATACCTCTTCTAATCCATTATTTCGCAATGCCGTACAAAAATCATGCGACAAGGAGAAATGATCGAGGGTTGCTAACCCCTCTCTTAAACTACACTCAGTTGGACAGGTTGCAAGTGACGGCATAGTGCTGAATCTTATTACTTTATACCCTTCTATCATTCTACATAGGCTCCTGGTGGTTCACTTGATTCATAAATTTTGTTCACGGGCCTGTGGTAAAAAAACAAAACAAAAAAACTTTGAAGAGATTTTTTGGAAAACCTATTTATTAAGTGCCATTTATAGTTTTAAGTACCTACCGTATTTACTTTCAAATGCGTTTAGTGAAAAGTAGTTAATTTTTAATTACAAACATACACTTCAATTTTATTGACATGTAGGTACAGATGGAAGCCATCAAAGACCAACATCCTAGTAGGTAAAGTTCCACACACTAGAACGAGATCGATAATTAAAAGTAAAACTAAATTAACGATGTAATTTCATACTAAACTATTGTATGTAACTGCTTTGTATTAGTCGGAAGGCAAACGGATCTGTGTGTACTTTATACAAGTACCTAGTTGTGTCAAATGACCGCGCACCTGAAGTCTGAAGGCAGGCCAAACCAAATTAATTTAATTCGTTAAGTAATTACTTATCGTTTTCATAGGTTAATCTCTCGGTAGTAAATCGGAGCGTACTAACAATGAATCATTATCTTATCTTATCATTGCGCAGTGATCTATATTGTAACACTCCTTAACGCGGTCACGCATTGTGCTGTTGTTTGTCTATTTTAATAAAATGGACGAATAAAATTAGTTGAACGGACGAGTGGAGTGAACCATGACAAGACTAGTGATTTATGTTCTACTGATCTGTTTACACGCGAGTAAGTATGTACCTACTTACTTACCTACTAAATTAAGCTTTGCTTTGTCCGACTCTGATATGGCAATGTTTGGTTCAATAAAGTTTCATGAGTTTCTCTTCACTACTTTACCTATGAATTTGTTTTAGGTTGTAAACAATGTACGCAATCTAAAATTATAATTGTTGCATAGTCTTTGTGATAATTTCTACTAAAATCCGAAACTTATTAATAAAAGTTTCTAATTCATATTTGTTGATTAGGATCTTAGCCGATAATAGAAAAAAAGTTTCTTTGTTTACTCCTAAATTTTAAATTGTGTATGTTTGTGGTATCTTGGCTAGATAAACTATTATGCAATTTATCTAAAATGATCTTATTGCCTCGAGACGGTAAAAAGGCAATAGTGCACTTGGGTCATTGCCCTAAGTATGAATACAAAACAAGAAGTTTGAAGTACCTATTCGCGTATAGAAAAATGCAAAATCCAAAAATGTATGTCTACGAAACTTTTGACTAAAAACACCAAAAGCGCTCCGTTCATTTAGATCTGCGGTTTTTCACAGATGTATGAAATACAACACACTAACATACCACATATTTAATTATCACATATGTATTTGTCATACACGCAAAATTTATAAATCCCTGATTCTAAAGAGAAAACCCCTCTTTGTAGTGGTAAGAGCTTAGCAGAGTCCGCCTGGAAATACCACACCTTTGCCAGTTATTCTACCGCCAAGCAGTGACGTCCAAACATCACTGTGTTCCGGTTTGAAGGGTAATGTTTCCAAAGAGATCACAGGGCATAGGGATAATACATGTAGTATCCCTGGATGTCGAGTGAAGTGCAGTGCTAGGTAATGATTTGGACTCTTCATGTTCCGATAGCTGCGTGTCACTGTGCTGTTTTGGGCAGGCTGGTTGATTACTTATAATCAGGCCCATGTCGTCGTCATCGTGCTCGTCTCGTCGTCTCTATGTCTATACTAATATTATATAGATGAAGAGGTTTTTTTTTGGAACGCGCTAACCTCAGGAACTACTAGACCGATTTCGAAAATTCTTTCACCGTTGGATATGTACGTGATCCCAGATTGCTATTATAGGACTAGGTATATATTATGGACCACGGGGAAGCCGGGGCAGACCGCTAGTCCATTATAAGAAAGGAAAAAAAGGAAAGGTCTCAACGTCTTAACCTTTAAACCCTTAGATTTAAATATTAACCTAAAAAGGGTTTCAAATGGGTTTCCTTTTACGTTCTCCAGGTGTGTTAGTATTATTTGCACAATATTGCGTCACGCTGCGCTATGTAAACTCTCAAAACGAAAGTTATTAGGTCTCGAATGGTCGAATGTGCAGAAGCTTCAAAACGTTATAAGTGGATATATTATGTAGTAGGAGAATGTGTGGTCCTGCCGAGCATCCCGCCGAGCCTCCAAGGCTGCTACCGCACGGGAGCGCCGGACCTGAGCGCGCCGCGCCGCCTCGACGTGTTCCTGTCCTTGATCAGAAAGGTGGAAGCCAACTCGCAACTTGACCTCCGGATGCTCACCACTGCGCTGCTTAGAAGGTAAATTTTCAACAACTATATTATAACTAGCAGCGCCAAGCGCTTTTAATCGCGTAGGTAGTTTATATATAAAAAATAGCCTAGGTCTTCTTCCAGACTATAATGTAACTGTGTCCCAAATTTCAACCTGTTCTGTTCACAAGTTACGGCGTGATTGAGCAACAAACATCCAAACATTGACATTTATAATTTTAATAGGATAGATGGATAGGATAGGATATTAGTACGAAGTAGGATAAATCCGATTTGTAGGATAAGGCGCAGGCAGGCAGGCGCGGTCCCAGCTTCGTATTTTTTTTTATTTAGTTTAATACGATTTGGAGGGGTCCCCTATGACCTTTACAGTTGTTTCGTACTAATTTACATTTTCTTTGTCCTGGACATCTACCTACTGTCTTTCTACGAAAAACGTAATTTCGATTTAAACTCGCGACTTTCCTACTCCAGTTCTACTGCGTTTAATTTCATTCGATCGAGCATTGATGTTTACCTAAATGGTCTAAGGCTACTCTAAACATTTGCATTACATTACAGGTAATCAACAAACAAAAAACGACGAAACGGTAAATCTTCTAAGCCTAATCCAATTCATTCGTTGTTAACAAAGGATTTTTTTACACAGACTCCTGTGTCCGTGTTTTTTTACTAACAATTACGTACAAACAAATGTAATTATCATTGTCCACGTTTCAGTCTCCGCCTAGACGGCATCGAGCAGTCGTCGGCCAACGCCGTCCAAACCGAAATCATCCTGCCGTACCGAGCGTCCGCCTTCCAATTCCACCGATACAAACTCCTCATGGACCTGTTCCTACCCAGCCAGGACCTCATAGATGTGGACGAGGTCCTAACAGCTGAAGAGAAGTGCTTGCTCCACAAGATGATCAGTTCTGGAGTCCGGCAGTGGGAGAGGGGCGATGAGAGCTATGTCTGCCCGCTATCGTCGGAACAGTCGCAGAATATGGCCACGTCGGGAAACAGTAGGTTAGACATTTTCGCATTGCTTTACAAATGGATTTCATTTGACCAGATCTTCTGTGGAACAAATATTCCAGAGATAGAAGCACTTGGTTATGTCTTCACAGTAGGGGAACCTGTTGTACGTTGGACAGTGTTGTACCTAGAACAATCGTAATTTTTCGAAAATTCCTGCGCTTTTAAATAATATCGTCTATGGCAGTCGAAACAGCCTTTGACAACGCTAACGTGAAGTTAGTTGTGATTCGCTGGCGCCGCGTCAGTGCAAACAGAAAAGGTACTTTATTATTTACTACTCAAAAAGTTCATTTTTTGCACTTTACTTCTTGCCTATTTATTTCTCACAATATATTTTTATAAAAAATCTTTTATTCCCAACCTAATCTCCATATATGTAGATAATAAACAGTATGGGTGTTTAAAGCTTACCTCAATTTTAAGTGGGTTTATTTATGTAGTTGGACTAAGTTGTTGAGATGTTGTACGTTGGCCCCCAACTGACTATGTACCTTGGACACTGGCCTAGGTACACCGTATCGATTGTACCATGGACACTAACCTACCTATTTTTTTTTTGTAGAAAAAATGCCGCTAAGTACCTATGATAAACATAAAAAGATCCCATTTCGAAGTCAATAAAATTGTGAATCCCATCAGATTAATGAAAGAGAAAAAGTTAACACTTCATGGAGCTTCACACACACCAGAAGAAGAAAGCGTTCAACAAGGCTGCTAAGTCATGCAAAAAGGTTTCACAGAGGGCTCGTTTTGACCATATTAGTCGAATAGGGAACAAACTAGCTTCATACCCTGCGGGTAGCAAAGCGTTTTGGTCCCTAGCTAAAGCGGTCCAATGCTAAAACCTGATGGGACGTTGGCTCACACCGGAACAGAGAAGGCAAACTTGTTTGCATTTCAGTTTGCGGAATCTTCGCGTCTAGATGCTGGTAGTGCGATACCTCCTACTCCACCCGGCAGTCCGACTGTAACGTCTGAAATACATATTCGCCAAAAGGAGGTTACCAAAGTGCTACGCAATCTGGATGTGAATAAAGCCAATGGCCCGGACGGAATTCCTGCCATAGTACTGAGGGTTTGTGCAGCCGAGTTGTCTCCAGTACTAACGCGCCTGTTTAGACTTTTTCTCCAAACTGGGCAAGTGCCGAAGTCGTGGAAGCTTGCTAACGTGCAACCTGTGCCCAAAAAGGTAGTCGTGCTGACCCTGTCAACTACAGGCCCATCTCAGTCACGTCCATACTCTGCAAGACTATGGAACATGTCTTGAACCACAGGCTCCTGACATACCTAGTATCGAACGACCTCCTCAGCGACCGGCAATACGGGTTTCGCCGGAACCGGTCCACCGGGGATATTCTAGCGTATGTCACCCACATCTGGAGTGAAGCTATCGAGAAATTCTTGCACCAACTGGAGTTAACAAGTTGGATCTGTGACTAGTGCCTGAAGAGGAACCACTGTTACTACGATAGCTGCTTGTAATACTGGCGGAGGATTAATTCCTCCGATGCTCATATTTCCAAGAGTTAATTTCAAGGACTTCATGATTTACGGAGCACCAGAAGGCTCTTTAGGTGCTGCAAATTCATCACGATGGTTAATGGTTTATTTAATTATTGCTATCTATAGCCATGTTTATTTTTGATCGCAAGTGTTGGTATGATCACCCAATTATTGTGAACATTACAAAATAAACCGCCTACAGCAACCGCTAGTGTTTATCTTCATTTAATCCTCATGTGTCCAAAGTACAACTGGTGCGGTCCAAGGTACATCAGGTATGTTGTACCTTGGACAGTTTTCCCTTTTTTTTTCTAGCGGCTTTAGTTTCCAGCTTCATATTAAATCCGTAGATTTCATGCACTAATTAAATAGCTGAATAACTAATCTTTCCATTGTTCCCATAATTGGTAGATTTTATTCTCATCGGTTATTCGAAAAAAATTAAAATGTAAAAAACTGGCCTAGGTACAACAGGTTCCCCTACTAATAAATGCTAATAGCACAAGTGTTTGAACATTTCTACTGAAATTACTGGACATAGAGATAAAAACATCTTATATCTCTGGGTGACTAGGACTATTCATGTATAGAATTCTTCATGTTCCAATAGCTGCGTGTCACTATGCTGTTATGGGTAGGAATATTGCTTACCATTAGGCACATGCCCTGCTCGTCTCGTCACTCAAAAGCAGGGTTCGGCAATCTTTTAGGAGCCATGAGCCGCATGGTAAAAAAGAAGATAAAAGTGGGCCGTACTTCTAAAAGTTCGTAATTTATTTACTTTGCATTATGATATATGACATATAACTTCGAAAGATTCTCCATGTTTTACTTGTAGGTACATGTCGGTTTCCTCACGATGTTTTCTTTCGCCGTTTAAAGTTAGCGGCATTTTTAAGCACATAACTTTGAAAAGACAGTGGTGTGCATGGAATTTGAACCCGGACCTACGGATCAGCAGTCGCCGTTCTCCCGACTAGACCAGCCGTAGGTAGCTTTAGTTAGGCAGTACCTAGAAAGGCGGTAAAACCTGACAACCTAAACAATGTTTTTACCGAGACGTGGTTTTATGAGATGAATAGTGAATACGTTCTTATTAACGATAAGCCTCACCTACCTAAATTATTACATCACCTAAAATAACCGAGACCAATTTATATTTTATCTCGAACAAACATTGTTGCTTTTTTTAGGCAAAAACTTGTCATAACAAATATGTGTTAGATAGTCTATATTTACATTACCAACCAATGATTATTTATTATTGTAAGTTGCGATATGTATGTTAATAACTTTCTTACGCAATAAATGGCCGATGTTGCACAGATCACAAAGATCTCGTTCTTGAATATTTAAATGTACCTAACGGTGGAAGGTGATTGACATCGATAGACAGAAAGTTATTACTTACCTACATTTATTTTTATATAGGCACATATGGCAGTTAACCTAATTTGGGTTTTGATGCCTTTTGAACTTTGGTCTCGCGCAGAAGGTAGTGTCCTACCACCCCAAACTCATTAACTAGAGGTACTGGGTACTGGTATACTAACACAACAACGAAGAGCTAGAAACCAGGGTCGGACTGGGCCGAAAAGGCCCGGAGGGTCTACCGCCTATATAAAACTGTCTTAGCTTTGATATTGCTCTTTCTTTTCATTTCGCTTGAAATTATAGAGACAACAATAGTAAAGCCATAGCCGATTTAGTTAGGTGGTAGAGGGGCCGGTGCAGCGAGCAACACGGAAGGGAGTAGGCATACACAGCGTTTCCCCCTCTGTCAAAGTACAAGTCCACGTGGACCATGGAGTTTGATAATATACTGTGGTTGAGGGCGGGGCTAGATTTGTGAATGGTGCTTTATTTTTTATGTGTTAGTGATTTGGCTGTGTAAGTATGATCGGCAATGGATCGGTACAGGTATGTTTTGTATGTAATAGTGTGGCTTTGCGCTAGTGTGCAACTTTCCCCTCCCGCAAGAAATGTCAGAAAGATTTGAACAATATTTTTTAGCTAAGGCTACTCTCTTCCGTGCTTGCGCGGAAGATCGAGTTGCTCGATGGGCCGGTGGATCCATGGCGACCACAAGCCCGGGGCCCGACACCTTATCCTATGGTTGCTGCATGGCCCGCTAGCTAGGCCCTTAGAGACCCGGCTCACGCGGCTGGCCAATGCCACCTCGACTATATCTACTTATAGCCGGTCCAATGCTGCTTAGAGCATACCAGAAATCTAGCCATACATTACCATTCTCCAAAGAGTACTACATCTCATAACAACTAGCGCAATTCCATCGTAGATGTACCCTGAGCACCTTGAAATGGGTAATAAACTTCATCTATGTGTAGTGTGGTTTACACACCACCAATCTACTTGATGCCTAGAATCGCTAGCAGCGAGGTATGCTGTTGATCTACTTATTGTGGTTGTTGACAACGAATAGCGATAGGTAAAAACGTCCGGCGTTATCCGTTTCCTGCAATCGACCAGAACGGAAAGAGTGAGCTCACTCTTCCCAACGATGCCATAATTCCGTGCGGCTGAAGTTTGGGAGGTCACATCCACTGGTTTATATCGACACCTCTGACGGTACGACCTCGGCTTGGGCTGCCGCTGGGCCGCTAGGAAACAACGAGAAACAACCAATCATTTCCGAAGGGGTTTCCCTACGACCCTAGCGGGGTGGATTTAGCACATGTCGATTTTGTAGCCGGTATGTACTTAGAGATACTTGTACTAATATATTTTATTATTATTTTGAGATTGCGTTCTGCAACGTAATTTACGATAACTTTTAAAAGGATTTTGATGAAACCAAAAAAAAAACAAAATCAAATCGGTTCATCCGTTTGGTACTCCTAGCTAGGATGCCACAGACACTTACACGACACGTCAAACTTATTACGCCCCGTGATATTTGCGTCGAGGATTAGAAAAAATATTTATCTAAAAAACAGTCAAATAATTGTAAATTTTTCAAGTCACTTATTAACTTGCTTTCAGGATCAACAGCCGTTGTCCTATAGAAGAAGGGGTGGTCCAGACCGACTGGGGCACAGTATCTCCCGGCACTCTCATGGCTGCTATAGCTGCCTCAGTGGAGGCTCAACGAGTATCTCTGACGGATATACTGAATGCCAACATCTTTAAGGAAGATGTTGCCGAGCCGTTGATGACGTCAGCCATGCAGGATTGGTATGAGGACATCGAAACGCTATCGACGAGTCAGAGGCAGGTCGAGGCGGTGGATATCGGGAATGTTTGGGTCGCTACACTCGCTGGTAAGGTTCGCGATTAGCTCCCTCGTTTTTGCAATTAAAGTAAGCCAGGCCCAGGATACCCTAGAGTCCGTGAACCCAAGACCCCGACCCCGGTAAAGTGGACTACCCTAAAGGGTGAAAGGAAGACAAACGAGAGCGAGTAACAGGGCGAGTAATTAATTTATGCACCTTATGATAAGTTCACGCTTACCCATAGCAGCACTATCCAGTAGCTATTTGAAAATGGAAGAATCCCAGGCGCGGTCCGAAGGGGGCGGGGGGGGGGGGGCTCACAGAGAACATCGTATACGTTAAATCAAAATCTAAAAAATTTTAAATATTGAATAAAACGTAGACTATTACTTTTTAACGCGGGAAAATGACTGGAACATCAACTACGCGGGTAAAATCGTGGGGCGCTACTAGTAAAGTATATTTTACTCGGTATTTGTACTGGTAACCCCCTAAAATCTGAGGCTGCGTACTGGTAACCCGCTCCTTATTTCGATGCTGGGACCGCGTCTGAAGGTTCCAAATAACTACCGAGTACCGGGGACTGCACTACTGTACTCGCCGTCCGTAGATATAAGCTGGTATATATTTTTGTCCTGTAATTTCCTTGGAAACCTTGTCCTTCAAAGCGGAACACCGTAATGTGCCTCCAGGCCACGTGGTTGTTTTTTCCCGTTGGTTCGATTTTGTACAAATGTTGTGCGAAATTTCATCCAGATCTTTCGAATCTTGAATTACGCAGGTAAAACCACAGGTCTAATATTACAATTTTATAAACATTAAAGTTTGTGCAGGTATAGGAATACATACGAGTATTATTCACAAACTTTCTGGATGTTTCTTACTTTATCACGCAAAAACTACTGAAGTGTTGTGAGTGAAGTGAATGTGGTTGAAATTTGGTAGGTACATAGATAATAAATAGTCTGGAATAAAAGGCTTAGGTATAACACTCGGCTAAATGTAGGTAGTCGGCTGAATTTAGTCCTTACTGAATTCAGTAATGTGTAATAGTATTTAATAAGCTTGCATACTATATTCAGAAACGAGTGCCAAGCCAAGTGTAACAAACCTATAATAATGTTACTTAAACGTTTTTTAACATATAGGCTGTTTTTTTAACCCGGGAAAATAACGGGATCTGTTTGTAACGGTAGTATCTAATCTGTAAATTAAATGTAGTTGAAATGTTTCAGGGGACCTAGCCGAGGTGGTGGTAAACCAAGGTCCTCGCGTGGGTTCTGTGGCGCAGAGAATGGCCGTCGGCACCAACCACCGCTGGAACGACACGCTGCTTCCGCGGCTGCACTACATCTTCCCCCAGAACAGCTCTGTCATCGACTGGCACTTCACCGACGCTGAGATACTCGCTGGCATCGATGGTATTCGATATTCTATAAATGTATAGATTTTTCGATTTTGGAGGATGGGCCATGCCCCCTGTGACTCTTTCAATTCGGACCGCGCCTGATGTCTGTTTTTGATAATACACATTATAATTTAATATTTCTTGGAGTGAAAGCGTCTCTTACCGCATTTAGCACTTTTGTTAGAGGAAAACGTTATGGATTCGCGTTACTGATATGCGAATGTAGCGTTAAAGCTTCCGGGTAGCATAGCGGGACGTTCTCGGTAGACGCTTTTTGGATGAGTGAGTCTCGCCTGAGACATTTGGTAACTACGTAGAGTGGATTTTGTTATTGTTTTCTATTGACTGAACACTGACACATTTTTGCTATACAAAAATGTGTCGTTACAACTTTTCGTGAGATTTTTTTTCCGTCTAGCTCCCTTCAACGCGCGATAAGGAACTTCGTTCCAATAAAAATCAATTACCTAATAAGTACTTATAAAATCATAAGGAGCAAAGACGTTCAACAAACATTTTATTTGATATTTCAGGCCTTATCCTCGCTACATACCTGCCTAAATGGCTTGAACAGCGGCGAACGCTGCGCCTCTCCCAAATCATAGAGATGTACTACTCCAACGAGGGCGTCTCATTCGATCCCAACATCAAGGCTTGCAACCGAAGACTCTTATACTCCAACGTGGTGAATACGACGGATCTGTTCACGGAAACTTCTAGATTTGCTCACGTACTGTCTCTGAGGCAAATCACGGTGTACATACCGGTTGAAGAAATGGAAAGAATTACGAACGCTGCCGTTGATGCGTTTTTGAGCTATGCCAGTAAGTAGAACAGAATAGAATAATTTTATTGACATATTTAAAGATTCTATTAACATTTCTTACATTAATAGGTTGCAAAACAATGAATAACAGGGCTTAAAATATGTCTCGTCAAAATATGCAATCAAACAATTAATAGATACAATGTTGCTGTAAAGGGCAGTTGTTTCAATTTCAAAAATTCAATTATTTCCTATAAATGTGATACTTTTCATAATATAAAAATAGTAGGAATGCACAGTTCGACTATGTCATTATTTATAAAACATTGTCATCATATTTCGTACATGTGTACTCATTAATGCTGTACAGCGTTCTCTCCAATAGAAGTTCTTTCAGTTTGTTCATAAATGCGGTGTCATTAGGGATTGCCTTCAAACCTTCGGGCAAATGATTGTACAGAAATGAGTGTAAATGAGTATTTATGGCTGTTTTAGTGTAAGTTGTAGTGGTAGGATTCTTTGCAGATTCCGATTGGGGAATTACCACACCTTTGCTATTCAGTTAGTTAGTCATTCTACCGCCAATCTGTGATATGCAAGCATGACTGTGTTCCGCTTTGAAAAGCAATGTTTCCAGAGAATTTACAGGGTATAGATATGAATCATCTTATAAATCTGGGTGACGAGCACAGTGCAGTGACAGATTAGATATTATGTAGTGCTAACGTAGATAGCAGACAGAGACTTGGACGTTTCATGTTCCATTAGCTGCATGCACTTACAGGACATGTGCCACATGTCCTGTAAGTCCGGTCACTATTTACAACAAAAAAAGTTGACTGATTAAATGTGAATTTCATTTAATAGACTTCACTCTTGTGATAAAAACGTTTAGGCTGTGGAATGCGTTGCCTATTATTTTCAGTGGTTATTTTGGTGTCTCCAAGTCGAGAGTGAATCGGTTTCTTCTAGGGAAGGACCCTACATCGTAGACCGCATCGTAACTTAACATCAGGCGTAATGGCGATCAGTCTGTCTATGTATCTCGGTTCATGGGATACAGCCTGATGACAGACGGACGGAGAGCGGAGTGTTAGCAACTCTACCCTTTTGGAACCCTAACAACAACAAATTTAAAAATTTTGGTGTACACCCGACCACCTTGGATTTGAAATTTGTTATTTTTTTTGCTTATATCTTGGATTAGGAGAAGATGAGGAAAATAGGAGAGAGTTGGGAAAATCCTATTAAACCTAAATCTAGTGCTCGTCTGTTGAGCCGATCACTACCGGTTGGGATTCTGCTAGTAATCGACTCAACATTGTCATTTGCCTAAGCCATCTCCTCCCGGCCCAGAGCCTCCACAACGGCCGCATTTCTGTCCCTGATGGCCATTTATAGCTTGAAATCTCGGATGGTCTTCGGTGATGCACCCAACGCTCGCCGCACGAGCCGGCCGATGGCGTCGTCGGTGTCGTCAGCGTAGTATGTGAAGGTGTGCCGTGAGATTGCAACAACCGCATGGGGCACGCCCTCGTACAGCTACATATTTAGTATTCTACTAGTAAATCCTTAAACACTATATCACAGTATAAATAAATAGACTGTGCCTATATTGAGGAGGATATTGGAGGTTGTGAAAAAATATTTTATTCGCCATTTTGTGGCGGCGGCCATTTGGAATTCATATTAACCAAACGTAGCTAAGAACAAAGTAGTTTTAAAATAAAAAAACGCATCGAAATCGGTCTATTCGTTTCAGAATCAGAATCAGATTTTTTATTGTATAAGCTGTCTACAAAGATGTTACACCTACCATTTAAGAGCTATGGTCCCACAGACACACGCCAGACGCACTAACAGACACACACAGAGACACCCTCACACACATACAGAAAGACAGACTGATATCGACGTTAAACTTATAACACCCCTGTTTTGTGGTAGGTCTAGGTCTCACATAGTAACAGTGACAGTCTCGATTACAGATTACTTCTTTCTTGATTCCAGCGTCTCTACTACGGCAGAAAACCAAGGACTGCAAAGTGAGTCACGAAGTGCCTGTGATGGATCTGGTGGTCGCTACCGACGGCTCTTGGAAAGGATATGACGTCGCTCAGTTCATGTCGTGAGTTTTTAGATGCCATTTTAAATCGCTAATTACTAAGTCTTATAAGATTAATTTCTAATTCAATTCAAAAACCAAATCATGAATTTGAAGGGTTTGAAATTATAGTAAGTACAAAAACATTGTTTGAATTAAGTATAATAATCGATAATTACTATTAATGTGGATTAAAATATTTATGGTATATCAAAGAAAAATTTAATAAAAAGATTATTGATACAGAATTTTCTATTATTGTAAGTATATATGTAAGTAAGTATTAGAGTATAGATGATATCACTAAAAGGACTACTAAACCACTGTTATTCTGAACAAATCGCTGTTTTCTTGTCTAAATCACTGTTTTCCTATCTAAATCACTGTTTTCCTCTCTAAATCACTGTTTTCCTCTCTAAATCACTGTCTGCATCTATAAATCACTGTTTTCTTGTCTAACTCACGGGTTTCTTGTCCGAATCACTCTGTTCTTAGCTAAGTAACTCTTTTTTTTTGCCTAAATTACAGTTTTCTTAGCTAAATCACTATTTAGCTTCTCTGTTACTGCATAAGTATCTGTTGTAGTTGGATCGGTGGCGCGTTGGAGGTGAACATGCAGCGTAGCACGATATCCCTCCTCCACGGGAACACGGGCGGCTGGGTCGTGCCTCCTTCGAACAACCTCACCGCTGCCTTCACGCATCTCGACAACTTCACCGATACCTGTGAGATTTTTATCCTTCTAATTTAAAAAATCCAAAAGTTTTGCTGTTTAGATATTTGTTGCTCAGTCACGTCGGAACGCCTGTACGGATCGGGTTGTAATTTGGAACACAGATTAATAGTCTAGAATAACACAGGCTACTTTTCATACTACGGTGCTACTAATTATAAAATATATATTCGTTAGTAAATGTACAATTTACACGTTATTAAAAACAAAAGTAAGAGCTACAAATGGTATACATTTTCAAAATTTTAAAAATAAAAATTCTCTGTAGGATATTGTGGTGGGTCAGATCGGTGACGGTAATATTAATAATATACCAATGGAATAAGCAACACACCTTTTTTTTAACAATATAAAGTGACAAGACGAGCAGGACATAAATATGCCTGTTGGTAAGCAACAAGCTTACCCATAACAGCACAGTGACACGCAGCTATTGGAACACCAAGAGTCTAAATCATTACTTAGCACCGCACTGCGCTCGTCACCCGGAGATATAAGTTGTTTTATTTCTTAGCTCAGTATTTTTCCTGGAAACATTGCCCTTCAAACTGGAATAGCACAGTGAATCTAATATCATGAAATTGTAGTCATTTTACAGTCAGATATTATTTTAGAAACTTTACGATCTGATAATAAAGCTTTGTTTTAATTTTTTATACAATAAAGATTTATATTGTAACTTCCCAGGGCCAACCCGGCTGAACTTGCCCAACATAATGTCCACAATAATACAACATTCGCGCAACAAGTCCCTCGACGAAATCGACACGAAGAGCAGCGCCGGCGCAAGTACCGTGGTCCTCATAGTGAGTCCTAGCGACCGGCCCTCCGCCCCTGAGCTGGAGCGAGTGAGGGACCTGATGAGCTCGCTACGAACCTCCTACTTCGATGTGTATTTTGCGTACGTCGCCCAAGAGATGACAGACTTCCAGAACATTAATAATGAGTATTTGGATTATTCGGAGCTGTTTCTTAGTGTAAGTATTAGATTATATTTCATAACTAGCAGAGCCCCGTGGTTCTGTCCGCTTAGTTCAGTTCCCATTATTTTCCCATGATGAAAAGTAGCCAATGTGCAAGTCCAGACTATAATCTGTGTTTCAACTCGATCTGCACAGGCTTTACGAGTTGATTGGGCATCAAACATTTTGGTTTAAAAATGTTAAGGATATATAAGTTTGAATGCTCTGATGCTTGGATATTTTGATGTCTTAATTTATCACTTTGGAAAAACTGAACGTTTTCAGCTGAAATTCGCAACGAACTTATATATCATTTTTTTTTTTTTAACTTTTATAGGTTTACACTTGACCGCCATCTCGCCTGATGTTAAACGACAATGCGGTCTACGATGGAGCGTGTTTACCTAGAAATAACCGATTCACTCTCGATTTGAAGACACAAAGATTGTAATCATCGGGGAAAACCCACTCAGGCAACGTATTCCACAGCCTAGACGTTCTTATCACAAAATTAGAGTCAAATCTCTTCGTTCGTGTCTTTGGAACATCAACCATGAAACGATGTCGCTTTTTCGAGCTACGAGCATTCCGATAAAAAAGGGCAAAGTGGTATCAGATCATGCAAATCAATCGCACACTCTCCGAAGTGTATCCGATAAAAAACCGATAGGCTAGCAATTTTTCGGCGATGTTCAAGACTTTGAAGTCTTTTTCGCACAAGAGTATCATTGCCTATGAGCCTTTTGGCACGTCTCTCGATCGATTCCAGTGCCTCCAGCTGATACTTAGCTGATCCATCCCAAAGGTGCGAACAGTACTCCATACAGGAGCGAATCTGTGCTTGATATAAAGTGAGCAACTGTTCAGACTTGAAATACCTTCGCACCTTTGAGAGGACACCTAGTTTTTTGGCAGCTAATTTGGCCTTGGACTCGATATATGAGCCAAAGTTGAGCGTAGATGTTAAAGTAACGCCCAAAAGCTCAAGACGGTCAGAAACCGGCACGGACACACCTCGAAAAGTAGGAGTCAGTTGGAATGGACTCCTTTTTGCGGAAAACAGACACGCCTGCGTCTTACTCTCGTTGAACTTGACCAGATTGGCATTGCCCCATGCAGACACCGCCTCAAGGGTCAAGTTCAAACGCTCAATCAAACTCTCTCTCAGTACCTGGGTTTGCTGCCCACTGGCTCTCGCGCTAGATGTGTAACTCTCTACAACGGTGCTATCATCTGCGTACCCAAAGATGCCGGGCTTCAACAGATCGTTGATATGTAGCAGGAAGAGCGTCGCAGAGTACCGACCCTTGAGGGACTCCGGCATTGATAGCCATTTGATCCGACGAGCAGCCATCAATGACGACTCGTATGGAGCGATCCCTCAAGAAGTCCGATATCCACGCAATAAACCCAGGAGACAAACCATAACTTGAAAGCTTGCTTATAAGGCCATCATGCCAAACCCTGTCGAAAGCCTTCGAGATATCCAGGGAGACTGCAAGTGCTTCCCCGTGTTTCTCAATAGCTTCACTCCAGATGTGAGTGACGTACGCTAGAATATCCCCGGTTGACCGGTTTCGGCGAAATCCGTATTGCCGGTCACTGAGGAGATCGCCCGCCACCAAACCCAATGACTCGACCTGGCAACATTTAACGCACGGACGCTGAGGGCTGACGAAAAGATTGTGGAGCTGGAAGAAGAAGTGGACAAGTTGCGCTGGGATATCATAGGGTTATCAGAAGTCCGTAGACAGGGCGAGGACAGGATAATCCTTGAATCCGGCAACTTGTTCTACTACCGGGAGGGAGATCAACAATCCCAGGGGGGTGTCGGGTTTATCGTCCGCAAGTCTCTCGTCAACAACGTGATAATGATCGAGAGTGTGTCGAATAGGGTTGTATACCTTGTACTTAAAATTAGCGACCGGTATTCATTAAAGGTCATACAAGTATACGCACCGACCTCGACACATCCCGACGAAGAGGTTGAGAGCATGTATGAGGACATCTCCAAAGCCATACATGTCTCGCCAACACATTTCACAGTTGTGATGGGAGACTTCAACGCGAAACTGGGCAAACGTAGCGGTGATGAGTTGAGAGTGGGGAATTTCGGATATGGGCAGCGGAACCCAAGAGGGCAACGTCTAGCGGATTTCTTGGAAAGGA
The DNA here is from genome assembly GCA_017562165.1 of Ectropis grisescens. Classification (NCBI taxonomy): domain Eukaryota; kingdom Metazoa; phylum Arthropoda; class Insecta; order Lepidoptera; family Geometridae; genus Ectropis; species Ectropis grisescens. The sequence goes on along the minus strand of CM029771.1, from coordinate 14,734,012 downwards.
GGGCCTCTTTATGATGAACTCCTTTTCAAGAAACAGCCACAAAGAAAGTGGACCTGGATTAGCCCAGACGGTTCCACAAAAATGAGATCGACTTCATTATGACGACTAAACGGCAAATATTCAGCGATGTCTCTGTGATCAGCAGGGTTAAGACCGGCAGCGATCACCGTATTATAAGAGGCACGCTGAATCTAAACATTAAGTTCGAAAGGTCACGTCTAATGAAGTCCACGCTCCGACCAAATTATGCTCAAATCGAAGATCCCGATAACTTTCAACTCGAACTTCAAAATCGCTTCGAATCCTTAGATGAGTGCGTAACGGCGGACGAAATAAACGACAGGCTAGTGGAAACTGTTCATGCTGTTGGCAGAAAATTTTATAAGAGCCGACGCCAAAATAGAACCCAAAAACTCTCCGATCAAACTCTAGATCTCATGGCAGTCAGACGAGATATGCGTTTACAGTCTTCGGTCGACATGACGGTATACAGACGGCTCAATAGACAGATCTCTACTTGTGTGCGACGCGACATACGCTGCTTCAATACTTCTAGTATTTAAGAAGCAATCAAGCAGAACAAAGGCTCGAAAGTGTTCGCAAGAAATCTGTCTCTTGGGCAAAGTCAGCTGACCAAACTGAAGACCGATAGTGGTAACATCGTCTCGTCGAAGCCCGAGATTTTGGAGGAGATTGAGAGGTTCTATGAACAGTTATACACCTCTACGCAAGCACAACCTGTCGTTAGCATGGCAAAGACCCCAGAGCCAAGCTGACCCGACACTTTACCGAAGATATCCCGGAAGTCAGCCTGTATGAGATTAGGATGGCCTTCAAACAACTTAAAAACAACAAGGCACCTGGCGACGACGGAATTACGACTGAGCTTCTGAGAGCGGGTGGAAAACCGGTACTTAAAGTCCTCCAGAAGCTGTTCGACTCCGTCATACTTAACGGTAATACGCCAGAAGCGTGGAGCAGAAGTGTGGTGGTGCTCTTCTTCAAAAAGGTGACAACACCTTGTTGAAGAACTACAGACCCATCTCACTTCTGAGCCACGTTTATAAGTTGTTTTCGAGGGTAATCACGAATCGTCTCGCACGCAGGTTTGACGACTTCCAGCCACCCGAACAAGCCGGTTTCCGAAAAGGCTATAGTACCATAGACCACATCCATACGCTTCGGCAGATTATACAGAAAACCGAGGAGTATAATCGGCCACTATGTATAGCGTATGTGGACTATGAAAGCCTTCGATTCCATCGAGACCTGGGCAGTGCTTCAGTCTCTCCAGCGATGCCGCATTGACTATCGCTATATCGAAGTGTTGAAGTGTATCTACAGTAAAGCCACAATGTCTGTCCGATTACAGGACCAGTGCACAAAACATATCCAGCTACAGAAAGGCGTAAGACAGGGAGATGTTATATCTCCGAAACTGTTCACTGCCGCGCTGGAAGATGTTTTAAGCTACTGGACTGGAACGGATATGGCATCAATATCAACGGCGAATGCATCACTCACCTTCGGTTTGCCGACGACATAGTCATTGTGGCGGAGTCGCTGGAGGACCTCGGTGCTATGCTCAGGGACCTCAGTAGAGTATCCCAACAGGTAGGTTTGAGGATGAATATGGACAAGACGAAAGTCATGTCAAATGTTCATATCTCACCTGTACCGGTTATTGTTGGGAATACCACACTCGAAGTTGTTGACGAATACGTCTACCTGGGTCAAAAGATCCAATTAGGTAGATCCAACTTCGACAAAGAGGTCCAGCGAAGAATCCAACTCGGATGGGCAGCGTTCGGGAAACTTCGGCACATCTTTGAGTCCAGAATACCCCAATGCCTAAAGACGAAAGTCTTTAACCAGTGCGTGTTGCCAGTGATGGCTTATGGAACTGAGACGTGGTCCTTAACTGTGGGCCTCATAACGAAGCTCAAAGTCACACAGCGAGCTATGGAGAGGGCTATGCTCGGAGTCTCTTTGCGCGACAGAATCCGTAATGAGGATATTCGCAAAAGAACGAAAGTGGCCGACATAGCTCAAAGAGTAAGCAAGCTGAAGTGGCAATGGGCAGGCCACATCGCTCGCAGAACCGACAACCGATGGGGAAGAAAGGTTCTCGAGTGGCGACCACGTACCGGAAGACGCAGTGTTGGACGGCCTCCCACTAGATGGACAGATGACCTCATAAAGGTCGCTGGAAACCGCTGGTTACAGGTTGCGCAGGACCGTTCGTTGTGGAAATCTACGGGGGAGGCCTATGTTCAGCAGTGGACGTCTTGCGGCTGATGATGATGATGATGATGATGAGGAGATCGTTTGATTCTAGGTACGTCAGGAGCCTGTGGTTTAAGACACGTTCCATAGTCTTGCAGAGTATGGACGTGACCGAGATGGGCCTGTAGTTGGCAGGGTCAGCACGACTACCCTTTTGGGCACTGGTTGCACATTGGCAAGCTTCAAGACTTCGGTACTAGCCCAGTTTGGAGAGAAAGTCTAAACAGGCGCGTCAGTATCGGAGACAACTCAGGCGCACAAGCCTTCAACACTAGGGCAGGAATACCATCTGGACCACTAGCTTTATTCACGTCCAGATTGCGTAGCGCTTTGCGAACCTCCATTTGGCGTATGTGTATCTCAGACATAAAAGTCGGACAGCCAGGTGAAGTAGGAGGTGTCGCGCTACCAGCATCTAGACGCGAAGATTCCGCAAATTGAGATGCAAACAGGGTTGCTTTCTCCATTGCGGTGTGAGCCAGCGTCCCATCAGGTTTCAGCATTGGAGGTAGTGAGGGGCGGCAGAAGTTCGATTCGACCGATTTAGCTAGTGACCAAAATGCTTTGCTGCCCGCAGGGTACGAAGCTAGTTTGTTCCCTATTCGACTAATGTGGTCAAAACGAGCCCTCAGAATACCTTTTTGCATGCCTTAGCAGCCTTGTTGAACGCTTTCTTCTTCTGGTGTATGTCCCTTGCCTTACGCTGTCGAGCATCAACCCAGGCTAGGTAGGCCTCATGTTTTAATGCTTCAGCACTTTTACATTGAGAACCAAACCAAGGGCGAGCTTTGCTAGATAATGGGACGTCGGAGTATGGAATGAAATATTCCATAGCCGTTCGTATTACATTAGTCACAGCATCCGCGCAGACTGAGGGATCACCAGAAGTGAAGCACAATGACTGCCATGGGTAAGACGCAAAAAAAGAGCGCATCTCGTCCCAATCTGCTGACTTGTATCGCCACAACCGCCGGTTGCCTCTAGGGCTGGGATCAGGCGGATGGTAGACAAATACAGATTTCACCAGACAGTGGTCGGAGCTGCCTAACGGCGAAGATACCACCACGGAATAACGGTCTGGATCTGTTGTCAGCAGAAGGTCTAAGCAGTAAGGTGTATGCGACTCAACGTCGGGTACTCTTGTGGCCTCTTGGACCAGCTGGGTTAGGTCTAACGATAAAGCTAGCTTTCTCGTTTCCTGCCCAGCGTGGTCAGTGTCCCGGTATGGGTACAGCCATTCCTTATGATGGCCGTTGAAATCCCCCAGTAACACTAATTGAGCCGAAGGATACTTTTGTTGAGCCGCGTCCGCCGCCTCACTTAAATAATCCGTGAGCCTAGTCGTCTCCTGGTCCCCTCTGTGCGACCGATATACACAAGCATAGATAATTTTGTCTATGCCTGTGTCCATTAGTACCAAAGAACAGAAAATCTAGTGTCCTCAAGGTTACGGAGACGCCGACAGCAGATGTCGTCACGGGCGTACAGGCACACTCCGGCACGAGGCCGGAATTTGTGCTCCAGGGTATAACCTGGATACGTAAGGTACGCCACGTCCGACGGACAACCTATCTGCGTCTCCGTAAGAAACAAGAGTGTCGGCTGCTCAGTCTCAAGGTGATGGTGGACTGCTGAGAGATTGGAGTGCAGGCCTCGAATATTTGTGAGGTGCACTTTCACCGACAAGGCGTGCAGCCGCTCTTTAACTTTGTTTCTTTTATTTGTACTGTTCATAGTTTTTGTTGAGAGAGGATCGGTGGGGAAACGGCAGTAGAACGAGGCTACACATTACTGACCAATGGTCACAACACACAACACGAATACACCAGTAGGGAGCTAGCCTGGAGACTGCGGGGACGCCCGAGCCCCCCCCCGGGGCCAATCAATACCAATAGCACAAACATAGGCTTTCCTGAAAAAAATCCAAAGTGTCTTATAGAATAGTTTTTTTTTCATAAACTCTACCAAAGAGTAAGCAAGCTGAAGTGGCAATGGGCAGGTCACATCGCTCGCAGAACTGACAACCGATGGGGAAGAAAGGTTCTCGAGTGGCGACCACGAACCGGAAAACGCAGTGTTGGACGGCCTCTCACTAGATGGACAGATGACCTCACAAAGTCGCTGGAAACAGCTGATTGCAGGTTGCGCAGGATCGTTCGTTGTAGAAATCTAGGGGGGAGGCCTATGTTCAGCAGTGGACGTCTTGCGGCTGATGATGATGATGATGATGAAATTCTATCAAACTTTCCAACGAAGTTAGTTAAAAGTTAATAAATATTAGGTGATACTTTTTCATTCAGCAACATGTAGTCCCAAACTAAACAAAGCTTGTAGGAAGCCAGAAAACTGAATAATAAGGTGGTATCTGATGCAAATAAATAATTTACATACATACTTATATATAGAAACCCTCCATATAATGTTCGTCTCCACAAATACATTGGATTTTATTCTATGGTGTCTAATCTGTTTTTAATTGTTACTTCCAATAAAAGACAATAAAACTGCAAAGTTAAAAATGTTGTCAACCCATATATAATATGTAATTTGCAAACTTTAACTTTTTAACTTACAATTCTCAGACGCCATCAACATCTGTGACCGATGCGATCGAAGCAGTAGACACATATCTGATCAAAAGCACGATCCCCACTCGGATCTTCGGAGCGCAGTGTCCCTTCAACGGAAGCACGTTCGACCAGGTTGAATATGAGGACTTCGTGCTACCTAATAGACAGACCTCCTACAGAATACACCCGTACTATCTGAGGCAGCAGGCCTTAGTACAAGTTCAGGTGAGTACACTAAAAAAATATTATAAAACTACAGGGTAGGTATACAGAGCAGAGATAAATCATATTTATAAATAAATATCATAAATATCTAGTAATCGAACACATATCTGGTTAACGCGCAGTGCAGTCTACGTTAATGATTTGGAGTCTTCATGTTCCAGTAGCAGCATGGCACCGTGCTGTTTTGCACAGGCATGTTCCTTACTATCAGGCACATGTACGGTGAAGACTCCAAATCTTTACCTAGGACTGCACTGCGCTTGTCACCCTGAGATATAAGATAAATCCGGAACACAGTGGTGTTTGCAGTGGTGTGCGGTAGAAAACTGGGAAAGGCTTGGAACTTTTTAGTTCTTAGCTTACTTCCACAGACAGATTCTGCAAGGCGCCACCACCGGCAAATTTTAGAACTATCTTTGATTGGTTTTGCGTTCTGGAACTACTTTCTTAGCGAGAACACAAAACACAATAGTTTCTAAAATTGCGAATAGATGGCAATAATTGCTTGCAGCCTCGGTGTTCTAAATAAAAGTCTGATATGTACAATATTTTAATTTGCCATTGACACTTGCATTTTTATTAAGCTATCTATAAAACACTGTAAAAAGCAACTACCTAATAGACCAATCTATTTCCTTGTTGTAAAATGCCATGATTCGAGCAAAGGGAACTCCACTATAAATTTTTACGCTTTAACTAGAGAGCAACAGATGGCGCAAAAATTAATAATATCTATTCTGTGTCAGCGCAGCGGCACTATCGCATCTTTTTCCCCATATTTTTTTGGAGTCGCTTTGTCTAAAATTTGTCATCCACCAAGTATTTATACAAATACTTGACGTAATAAAATTATATTTTTCATTAATTAAGTATGTATTATTCATTTAGCAAATTGTTGGAGAAGCCACATTCATATCACGTCGACTTTGGGAACAACATGGAGCATGGCGCTACCACGGCACTGGTGGTAGCGCAATCGCTGAATTTAAGTATAAATCAACCCGCTAAATATTTCCGTTGCTGGAATTCGAGCCTCGTAAGGAGGGAATCAAGGACATAACCCACCACGCTGGCCCAGTCCATGACGCGGTTGGCGGAGCGTGACGCATGATGTCGAAAGATTCTTGGAACACACTGTTGTTTTCCTTCACCGTTAAAGCCTATGGTATCGACGAACTTGTACTTCTGTACTAGAAAAATATTATTTTTCGAGCCCACGACATCACGATTGCGAACCGCACGTTCAAGCAACTAGGCCGTCATTGAATATAATAGTTATTTTTTGCGCCATCTGTTGCTCTCTGGTTGAAGTGTAAAAAATGTAGAGCTCTCTTTGGTAAAACAATAAGAATTAGTGCATTTTTAAATGGAGAAATGTTAATTTATCCTGTTTGATAGAAAGATCATTAAAAATACAAAAGAGTGGTGTCGTCAATTCGTAAAATGGTATTCAAGTAAGGCCGTCAGTAAAAATGCCCATGTTATGTTATTCTCATTCGCCAGGGAGATAGGTACCTACTGGAGGCCAAGAACTTGGTTTTCCAAGATATTGCGGGATTTTATTATTTATCGTACAATCATCTCAAAAATACAAAAATAGGATTGAAACACTGTAGAAACACTGGTCACGGCCAGTTTTTACGCATTCAGCATTTTACGCATGAAGCACTAGTATCCATGAAGCCTAAAGAATTAATGAAGACTAAATTAAATACCTAAGCAGTTTTTACGCGTCACTTCCTTTACTTATTTTTTTTACGGTTTTAGTCTCATTTTACTCAGTTCGTTTGCGCAGCAAAATCTCTGTCTTCCAAGCTAACTTCGTTCCAAAACAAACAACCGCGTTTTGCAAACTGGGGTAACTCGTATCCAGACTCCAAACCATCGCTCATTCAAATGTCTACATAGTTCAAAGTTCACATTATTTTCAGTTCCGTAACGATGGGCAAGGACAAGTGATGGTGTGCTTCTGGCGCGGGGCGGATGTGTCTCATAGCTGCCAGACTATCGCGGAGCGTGATTCCCATATTTTCAACCTGACCACCCCCTGCCCGTCGCCTGAGTTCTGTCCGCCCGCGCACTTCATTGCCACCGCGGTCACTTCCGCCAACCTGTGTGCAAGTAAGTACACACGACATCACAACCGCGAAATTATCGCCAAACCTTCACATAACATCAATTATATTGCCTAATGGACCGTAACACGTTGAGTCGATTTATAATTCAGTAAGTACTTTAGAATGAAATGAAATAATTTTTAAAATCACACTTAAACTGTAAGCAATGTAAAAAATTGATTGGTGTCCGACTCACGTAACAAAACCTTCGAGGGACTTCTAAAAACCTGACTAAAACCATTAATCATATTACTTATACGAACTTTTTTTTTGATTAATTTTAACATTTATATCAAAAATAAATTAACAGCCAAAAGTTATCAAAATCAGTTATATTCTGTTTATGACGTTTATTAAAAAAGTGCAAAACGAATGTGCCAGACTCCGAGAGTCTTGACTAGGCCCCGTGGGGATTCGAACCCCCGATCTCCTGTTTACTAGACAGGCGCTTTAACCAACTAAGCCACGGCGCCGTTGATGCCGATGACGAAAATATGGATTACATCTTAATGACGCAAGTCGTTAAAAAAATGATTTCGTTTTTGAATAGAAAGTATGAATACCAAATAATAAGTTAGTTTTCCAAGAAGATTGGAATAGATAAATTTTGAAAAGTATGAAACACATGAATTCTTTATAACAAAAACCAAACAACACCAAAGTGTTATTTGCTTAGTAAATTACAGGGCATAGAGATAAATAAATTCATCTTATATCTCTTCAGTGACGAGCGCAGTGCAGTGATCTGTAATTATTTGGACTTTTCATGTTCCAATAGCTTCGTGACATTGTAATGTTGCATCAAGTGACGTTAAACGTTACCTTTAAACTTTACCAACTGTGAGCGATCTCTTATATTATCACGTATGGAAATTTGCACTTTACGGTGAATTCATGACAAAAATATGAATGTAAAATTACTAACTACCTACCTATTTATAACCAGTCCACATAAAATTAAAATTAATGTATTTCATAAAAAATCATTATTATGCACATAATTATTACTGATACTGAAGATTACAACATAATAACCGAGTTTGCATAAACTTTATAACAAAGGCTTTTTTTACATTCCAGATAATGATTGCAGGTTCCCGCATCAAGTCGGATATTATCTTCGGCATAGCGGCCTCAGATGTTTACCATTGCGAGGATCTGCTACTCTTGTAAAAACTTACAATACTTTAGAAATATATTTAATTTGTTTACTATTATTATTTAATGTTATAGTTGCTAATTAGTATAAAAATAAATAATTTGCAAAAAAACTGCTGTTTCAAATGCAAAAGGATTATGTACCCCTGGTGGGACTCGAACCCACAATCCCCGGCTTAGGAGGCCGATGCCTTATCCATTAGGCCACAGGGGCTTGCGCAATGAGGTTGAATTTTAACAACCATTTCCAGAGTATCAATATGACTTATTCCTACTATTATCACAGTGTAAAGAAAACTGTGCCATTATTATAATACTAGCAGTGCCTCGCCATTTTACCCTGGTAGTTTTTCCATTCCCGTTGTTCCAGTTATTTTTTCGGGCTAAAATAGGCTATATGTTAATACAGGGTGTCAGCTAACCATACCAACATTTATTAAAATCGCTTCAGTCGTTTAGATGTGAATAAGTAACAAACATACACACTCATAATCTTTCGCCTCTATAATATTAGTAGAAATAGGTCATAATATTAAACCTGTGAAAACAGTTTGTAATACTTGCAACAGTTTGCATATTATGTAATTGCAAAAGTAAGTGGCCGTTGCGATTTCGCGCCTAAAATAAAAAACAGATGCAAATGAAATTTGGTACCCGTAATCCAGTTTCTAAACTACGAAAAAAGGGCTTTTAGGGCTTGAAATAAGGAATGAGAGTTTTGTTATTTTTGTTGAAACTTATTTTCACGCCTTTATATATTTTTATTTATATAATTTACTGAGATTCAAAGATTATACAAAATTTACCTTTGGATCGGATTCGGAGAAAACAAATTTCTTTAAAAATTGATAAATCGCGGGGCGCTCCTAGTAATATAAGAAAATATACAAAATAACAAACAAAAAAATATTTGCCACTAAACCTGAAACAGTCAACGCACTGTTATTGGTTTACCGGTCCCACGATAGATGGCGCCTTGCCTATGGAGAATGCGAGAATGACTAACATTTAAATTTAATTTTACAAATTTAAAACAGGTACCTATTTCAAATTTATAAAAACCTAGCTGACCCACTTCGTAGGGTGTTAAATGTTTTGTATGTACTTGTCTACTTGTGTTTAAATTATGAGTGTGGTTCGGTTAGTACCTACTACCTAATCGCTATGATTGATTTTTCGACTGCCATAAGAAGGGTTGTATTTTAAAGCATTAGTGTTATTGCAAATGTATTTTTGTGTGTATTTGCTTGGTAAATTACCCAATTATTTATTATAAATTTATTTGTGTATAATATTATCACGGTCACGGTTTGCATACCGTAATTTCTCGTAATAATATCTATCTGAACTTAATAATTATTTGCAGCGAAAGCAGACACTGATATGTTTTAAACTCGAGACAATAAATTCACTAAATTTGTCAGACATTTATAAATTTATTAATGATATAGCCCATAAACGCCACCACAATAATTTTAATTATTTTTTTACTACGTAAATCAAGTTTTTGGACTTGTAATAAAACATATTTTGTGTTTAACTTTTGTAGGCATTACATATAGTACCTATTCCTCTGTAATCTGTAAGGCATTATGAAGCTCAATAACTTTTCTCTACAATTTAACCATATAACTCCGTAAAAACGTTTTTGTTCGCTTAAATATTTGCCGACTTACTTTCCAAATCCGACTACCAATACTGTGAAAATATTTTTTCATCTTTCGGTCAAAAATATATAGTCACAGATAATGTAAGCCCAGTGATTACCTTTTACAAACATTGTGATTTCAAACTTCTTTTTAACAGGCAACACCCCGCAGTTGTACCGGCATAGTCCCAGTTCCTGTTATTTTTAACTGACTTCCAAAAAGGAAGTTTCTCAATTCGACCGTATCAATATTATGTTTATACCTACCTCAGTAAGTTGATTCAAAAGGTTGAATTAGGATATTGATGCGCTATATTCTGAAGGTTTTGTACTTGGGTTGAGCTTACTGACTCTAAAATAGCGTATTAAATTGACATTAAATCATGCCTATGCCATCATTTCATGTGGTTTGTATTTTTGTAATTTCCATGCATACATCTTCATCTGTTTATATTGGCGGTTTACGGGTTTATAAAATGAAATGAACACACCACGAATGAACAAACTCAATTACGCAATTTATGAAGTAACGATAAAGATATTTGTGTAAAGTACGTTTATTTCGCGCACATCGTCATCGACTCCGTGGCGCAACGGTAGCGCGTCTGACTCCAGATCAGAAGGTTGCGTGTTCAAATCACGTCGGGGTCAACAGTTCTTTTTTTTTATTTTGTTTTGAATTTTTTATTATTTTTAAAGACTACCACCACTGATGACCACCAATCGTACTGCTGTTGCTGGTAAGCGACGATTATTTATTATTATGCATTCCAAAAATATCTTGACGATGCATGTAATAAAATGCACTTACCTTACTAAAAAACCTTCCTAAAATAAATGGTAGTTATCATTACTGATGTCTGCCTTGAACGCAAGAGGTCAAACACGTAAGTATATATTTTCTTGTTGTTATTTTGATTTTCTGCGAAAAAGGTTGTTGATGTAGGTACTCATATAATTTACATAATAATTTAAGCACTTAGGTATATAAAAATAAATTTGATAATTTCGGTTAATATTACGCAGCGAAGATATTTTAGAACTATGCTATTGAATTTCATTGAATTCATTTAACAATATTTTCATAAAATATGAGATTTTTCTACATAAAAGCAAATTGAACTTAACGAATTTTGCAACAAGTTTACTTTGTAGAGTTCATTGATCTCAATGTTACGTGAGACAAAACATTATGGGAATCACATTGTCATAGCTGTAAGTGTACCTATATAGCGGGAAATGAGGGGCATAAGGCAGATAATATGTAAGGAAATTATATCTTCCTTTCAGTTTTAGCTCTGAGTACTATGAAGGAGCTGATGGGAAGGCTGATTGTCATATACCCACTTGCAGTATGTAGTCGGTGAATAGTGAAAAATCATCTTCAATGGATGAAACATTCTAGTGAAAGCATTATCGTGAATAGAATTATAGCCTCGAGATGAAGGCGTCAGATATTTTTGATTTTATAGAGTGACGAGACGAAAAGGGCTTGCTCCTGATCCCTGAAGGGTAAGCAACGCGGAACTGTTGGAACATGAAGAGTCCGAATTGTGTGAATGCGTTAATTTTTAAAGTAAACGCACTAATCGTCGACCACATCGTCATCAGGCAAGATACTGGAAAGGCGTTAGCTAATCAAATACTAAAAGTAATATCTGTCATTGGACTTCTACTTATATCTCTGGGTGAAGAGCACAGTCCAAGGTAATGATTTGAATACTTCAGGTTCCAATAGCTGCGTGACACTATCCTGTTATGGGCAGGCATATTGCTGACCATCAGGCACATGGCCTGCTCGACTTGTCACTCTATACTACCTATAAAAGCAGTTTATTGCATTTTTATGAAATCGTGTTTATTCAAACTGGGACACAATGGCGCTTCTTATTGCGTGGCTGCAAATAACGAAGGTTTAGTGGGAAATTCCATAGATGCTGTAAAGGACAGCTTACCACTACAACAATACTCGTAGTAAGCGAAATAAAATGTGATTCATTTTTACCTTTTGACTTAAACACTTTAACAGTATTACATTTTTCGTAAAACGGATACGAAATAATTCAAAAAGCACTGAATTTATCTTATCGATAGTATTTAGATTATCTAGATACTAGAGATTAGGTATACCATCGGTCTACAGGTAATGTCACCTAATTTAATTGTTTTATATTTTATGTATTTTATACAAGGTAACGCAGAATGCACGTACTAGCCTAGCCAGCATTAAGCCGTTTCGATAGAGTGCGACCATAAACATTGTGATATACACATAGATTATACCTCTATAAATAATGAGTTCAACGCATTTCTATAAGAAACAAGAAGCTTAAATAATTACCGATAAGTTACTACTCTGCAAAATTTTATAAGTAGGGAATCAATTTCAGACTTCATTCTGAGTCTAAAGAGGAAATTTAAAATGCAACCAATCACACAACACACAACAACTATCATCAAAATTGTTTTCACCGTTTAGGAGTCGTTCAAGTGACATATTCGTATTTACGTTGGTATAATCTTAATTAGGTATAGAAAATACAATTCTTTTGAAATTAGAAACTGCATTTTAAATTTCAGGTTCACTGGAGGTCATCGTTACATTGTGTATACCTACGTCGCTACAAATTAGTTACTTAGGAGTATAAATGAACATAAAACGCTGTAAGTGTAAAGGACGAGTGATCACATGTCTACATTAAACAGCTTTGACGCATTTTTATGTGTTTACATTCTGCATTACCTATCTATAGCTACGATGCCGGCGTTTGCCGCCGCCGTGCCGGCCCTGACTCGGTAATAAACTTTAATTATCGACTGGATAAATTACTAAAAGATTCCAACTGCATGCGACGCGCTCTGCTTCCAGCCGGTTGAATTCGTGGCGTCGTGGACGCGAGTTTGCGCTCTCTATTAGCAATTATACACGAAAACCTTTTCTCATCTAAATAGATGTCATCGTGCTAGCCAGAGCTGGAGTTAGCTAATTAGAGGCCAATAATTTAGGTCTCGGGACGGCTAGGGGCCTAGTAGGTAGAGCTATGGGGCCTCCGCAATGCAAACTTTGAGAATGCAACAAAAACAACGTTGAACGTATTGTATGTACTCGTACTAACATGATGATTCCATTTCCTTAAGAATAGTTATAGGATCTAGGGCCCCGTTGTCTGGACTCCATATGAAGCACATTTTTCAATAACCTTGTGAAATTTTAGCATCATGATAATTTAACAACAGCGCAGACTGCGCAGATTTTCAGTTGTAAAGATTTGGCTATCTTATCTATATTTGCGAGCTCATTATTCCCGTATCATGTGTGTCTACGCACTTAGTATTTTAGCCTTGCTTTTACATTACTGGGAGTGGCACTCACGTCACAAAACGTCCCAGCGTTTCAAGGCTTTTGCTGAAAAAATTGTTTGTTACTGCTTGCGGCCATTTGCTTGCCAATATCTTCTAATTATAAGAGAACAGAGTCGATTTCATCACATCGCCAGCTTTTGGATATGCAATTTTAAACTTAAACTGGAAATTCTTCATTCCGTATTCAAGTTTTTCATGTATTCAGTCGAGCGAAATATATTTCGATTTATTTTGACGCTTCATAAATATCTTTAAGGTCTATTTTAGTGTTCTCCAGCATTCAGTAATGACGTTTCGCTTTCATGGGGTTGGTGGTCGAGGCGGTCAGGTGACTGGCTTACGTTTCAACTGGCGCCTTTTCAAATGAATCGCATTGTTTGAGCACGCATACCTGCATACCACTCTTGTGTGCGTGTACGTGTGTACGTGCAGTCTTGTGCATGTACACGAACACGCCTCTGTTTCAGTGAGCATGTGTGTGAAATTTTGCTTGTGGAGGTAGGAGGTCATGAAGTGATCGGTCTGCAGTCTGCACCTACTTTATTACCTACGTAGAGACTGTACAGTCATGTTAGTTTGCTTAACATTTAGGAGCTAAGATTTCGGCTGACCCCTCGCTTTGTTTATCACTAGTCTATTTCTGGCGATGTGATCATACAATTTTCAGGTTGTATAAAATTTCCGTGCTCATTTTATGGAAGTTTTATGCTTTTTTATGGCGCCGCTATGATTTCGCAACGTTCGCGTGATAAAGCCACAGTCATTCTAATTTGTGATGGTCGGAAACCTCGAGGGGCAAACGGTTCCTTGAATCGACGTTTCTTATTGACGCAAAACATCAAGCGTATAATGTAAATTGATAGTCCATTTATTTTTTCAAGAACTTTTTGACCCAATTGACTCTAATTCTGGCGGGAAACGTGAGCAGTGGCACATTCATCACAACATTTTAATAGGAGGCACGTTTATTTGTTTCTCTTTATTGGGTGACAACAACTAATTTATTTAAATTAACAATACTAAATACAATGAGAACTACTCTACAGTACAACATACCTAACTACTTACACTAAGCACACCTGAATTATCCATAGACCAATGATGGTCTACAGATCGTATTGATTATTAATCGTATTGAGAACCTCCTTTTCTTTACACAACCGGTTGAAAATAGTGGCATGGAATGTTGGCAGTTATTTCTATCAACGCGAGTAGGACGTCGATAATGTTAAAAATGACCTCGAAATATTCTAGAGATTTGCGAGTTTCCTCGCGATGTTTTCCTTCACCGTCAAAGCCAGTGATGAGAACAAGCCTGAACATCTACACTTGGAAACATATTCAGAGATGTGATTTATTTAAATTACCTACTTACAACAAAAGCAATATTGTATCTAATTTGTATACGTACACGTAGTCCTACGTAAAGGAACGACTATTCGTCTAAATAGTATAATTTTCTATAAAGAAAACAGCCGACTTCTGTTAAAAATTCTGTTAAATGCATAGACCCCTTTTATGACTGCGATCTATCGCACTTTCTAGCCCCTAGGTCACTACAGCTGTTTCTACTTTTAACCTCTACATTATTTTTTAATTAAATAGAGATCTCTTCCTCCAAAGAATTACGACTCTTTGTGATCACTTCATTAATGTATTTTTCGTTTTAATATGGGTTCGTAGTCGCGCCACCAATTTGAAAAACATAAATTGAGAGTAGGTGTAGGTTTTCCGGCTTTTCACAAATTATATTAGGATATATTATAGCTTTGAGTTACTGGGTCTAAAATACTTGTTTACCTATATAGAATAAAGGTTCAATCATCGTATAAATCTTAATGACAATTTATCAGTTTTATTTTAAAACGTCATTACTCCATTTTTGCTACAAATATGTCATTCCGAGAAAGACTCATTCAATATACCCTCAGATTAAAACATACCCCATAGAAAAAAGGTAAGTTAACGAAAGTAATGCAAAAGAATTTTTGCACTTCGTCTAGTATGATTTGAAAAACTTTATAACACGAAGAAAGCAATATTTTCCTATAACGTAGCAGGCATAGCATAGGTAATGTCTAATGTCGCATGCTACCTGAGCCTTGAGCGCCGTTTGACAATACGTGATAAAATGACAAACCTTTTGGATCGGATGATCATCGGATGTTACGTTACGCAATTGACGCATTACATTAATCAAGATAAACTGATTAGCATGGTGTTTTTAAACAAAATACATCACGTTGATATTAGACATTAATAGAACAGACACGTATCTATCGTGGTATTGATTAGCTAGGTACAGAAGATTTTAGTTTCTAATCTGAATCAAACGGCATACCAGAAAATGTCAAATCGGAAGGTCAAAACTGAAAATAAAGCACTAGGTACATACTATGTAAGTAGGTTCGTTTAATTTCGTCTATTGCTCGAAGTTTTAAAACTATTGCCTCATCTAAAAAACAAATGAGTCTTGGCAGCATGCGAAGATGTGTAGGCCTTTAGTCACGCTTGACAGTTTTAACGAAGTAAGAATGAACAGTAATTATGAAACTGAAGTCACGAGTTCTAGCAGCTGATATACCTGCCTACAACGTACCATAAAACATGTTTTGTTATCGCTCGATGACGTAGTCTGGAGGCACGGTTGTGGCAGCCAATCACAGAGTGCCAACGGCTACAGACGTCACTTATTCATGAAATAATACATTGGTTGAAACATTTGAGGACAATAATAGCAAAAGTAGATGAGGAAAGTAACGTTAATTTCGTTATTTATGTACCCATTTGATCCAATACATAAAGCCAAAGTCAATAATATAAAGCCAAAGTGTAGGTGAGCTCAAAAGATGAATAAAGTGAACAAGGATTCAGATATTTAGCAATTCAGGATGCAGAATAATGAAAGGAAAAATACACGCAATCGCACGTGCCTTTATCGAAACATAATGCGAGCGATAAGACCTGAAATTACTGTAAAGTAACTGCTGATGCAATACGAAGAGGGATTGTGGCGATCGTGTGCCGTGGCACGAATTGCCAGAGTAAATACAAACAGTAGTTCAACTTTAGGATGACCCTGCCAAGTTGTTCCTCGCAAGGTTGACGGAACAGGGTCGCCTGCTGTTACTCACCCAGGTACACAACATCCACAAGGAGTTCCGCTTAAACTATAGGAGGTCGGTACATTTACAAAATTTGACCCTAAGAAGGTTGGTTACCTGAACTCAGATAATGAGGCTACAAAGTAAGACTTTTATTGTCTGTCTGATATCGGAAGTAAAAAAGTCATTTTGAAAACCTTACACAGGATTTAATCTGTTCTTAAAAATATTTTTACATAATAATCAAAAACTCAGTTCCGTTGTAAGTAAAACAGAGTAAGGAGATGCGTGATGTTACCGAGTAGTACCGACTCATCTCAATTTGACAAGCACAGTTGTAATTTTTTAATGAAACATCATTTTTTTCTTGGGGGTTCATCATGGGAACTTTTTTTTTAGTAACTCTGTACAAGTATGGAATTTCGTATTCTTATGTAAGCGGACACACCTATTAAGCAGATATAAGCGTTACCTAGGTACTTATTATATTATATCGATAAGACTTGGAATAATGATAAGCCCTATTTCTAGTCTAGTCATTTTTCTAATGCCATAAAACAGTAAGCATGCATATGGAGACCAACATCTTTATTTAGTATCACCGTAAAATTATAAATAGGTATCGTTATTGTTACCGAGTAGTACCGACTCATCTCAATTTGTCGAGCACAGTTGTAATTTTTTAATGAAATATCATTTTTTTCTTGGGGGTTCATCATGGGAACTTTTTTTTTAGTTACTCTGTACAAGTATGGAATTTCGTATTCTTATGTAAGCGGACACACCTATTAAGCAGATATAAGCGTTACCTAGGTACTTATTATATTATATCGATAAGAGTTGGAATAATGATAAGCCCTAACTCTAGTCTAGTCATTTTTCTGCCGTAGCAAAAAACAGTAAGCATGCATATGGAGACCAACATCTTTATTTAGTATCACCGTAAAATTATAAATAGGTATCGTGAAATGCTGAAATGAAATATGGCGTTATTATAACAGGCGTGAGATTACGAGAATAAACCTCCGGTAAGGACGTCAGTCAGTAGTACTGGTATGTATAGTACATTATAAACGGATGGTATTAACGTTACGGTAACTATAATATTAAGTGTTTACGCAGAACGACTAAGTATACATAGAGTTATGAAGTGCTTTTACTAAAAAAAACGAAATCTGAATAAAAGTTGAGCTGGGTAGTCCCATACAAAAGTGTAAATCTATATTCTATGCAGTGTGTATTACTTACCTACAAATGTCATTTATATTTCATAGAATATACATAAATTGAATTAAACTAATTTTATTCGTGTTACAGGTAAGTTTTGTCCCATAATGATAATAACAAATACAATCTACCTATGAAATCAATCTACAATAGGGCGTTTTCACGATGCAAAAATACCTATCAAATACAGTTCCCAAATTCACTATAAGTGGCGCCAATGTTTTATTTTGTTAGATAAATGTCACAAAAAACAAACAGTGATGCCACACTTGGCAAAATTTAGAACTATTTTTGACAATTTGCATCTACAAAACGCCTCATTCAACGTGGCCATTGAAAATAACCGTAGAATTTCGTAAAAAGCGTTACTGTGTTAAATTTTTCTGTAAGATCGTTTTGAGGCGAGGCCGCTCCCAGCTGCCGACAGCCGAGCCCCCGTGTAGCGGGCTTGGGGCTTGCGTGCACACATGCGCCGACGCCGCGCCGGCCGCCATGCGCGCGCGCCTCCGTGTCGCGAACCACGGGCGCGCCACACCTCCCACTATTATTACCTGCAAGAAACGGCAACGACTTTCTAATCATTTACGTCATTGACCTCGACGCCTTGTTCTACAAGGGCTCCAAATTACTGCTTAATTACACTATTATAACAAACACGAAATTTCGTGTGTTTCTAAGTGTGTATGTTTGTTGCCAACGTAGGTATTCATCTATTTATCCTACAGCTGAACGGATTTGAGTAAAATTAAAAAGGGTCGTAGTAAGTACGTGGATTTCCATAAATGCTTTTTATTCCGTGAAAGATTGTGGTTTTTACACCATAGTATTATACTATTATTAATAGTGTTATATTTAATATACAGGTATAGTATTTCAGTATATATACATAACATATGTATATGATGATTATAATACATACATAGGTACACATAGATACGTCTAGTCTATTTTGTTCACTGCGTGGTTAGAAATCCTATTACAGAAATTTTTCAGGTCTTGCGTAAGATTTGGCTGTGTAATGGCTTGACTGTACATAAATAGATACCTGTGGCCTACAAAGATGTGTACGAAAATAGAGGACTATTTTTTACAGAAAGAAGCTAAGTAGAGGTTAATCTCTCTCTCTACTTAGTCTGTAGTTAATAGTTAATTTGTATCCTTAAAGGAGGATTGCTATATTATTATTTTTAAGACCCCAATTAAAACATTCATTTTTGTGACTCGACAGAACGACCTTCAACTGAGGACATTCCACATCGCTGGTCAATTGGTCACTGTTTTCAATTTTATTTAAAGTCCGTACTCGTGGAAATTTATGAGAATGTATTATCGTTATTTGTTACTGTTTTTCCTATAGAATTTAAAAAAAGATAAAATAAAAAAAAAAACCTACTAACACGATTTTACTTATATTTCTGAAACCATGAGTATGTTCTGTGACTATGTAAAAAAACTGTCACTGGCCACAAAGTCGCCTCGAAGTCAACCAAATAGGTACGCATCCATGAGGATAACTTATATCTACTACATATCTCTATCAAATTTAAATGAGACAATCGAATTGAACAATAAACAATGAAATGACAATCGAAGCTCTTCATTTTTTTTAAAGTCGTTCAAAAATTAACTGTTCGTTGTCACTTTAGTCTCATCTTTTAGATACCTATATAGGTAGACTAAGTACAGAACTCTATGTATCCTACTAATATTATAAATGTCAATGTTTGGATGTTTGTTGCTCAATCACGTCGTAACGTTTGAACGGGATCGGGCTGAAATTTGGAATACAGATAGTTTGGCAGAACACATAGGCTACTTTTTATCCCAGGAAAATAACGGGAACGGGTACTACGCGGGTAAAACCGTAGGGCGCTGCTAGTTAGTTGGTTTTTTTATAATGTAGAGTGACGAGAAGAACAGGAAATAATTTGGATCGACAAACGATAATGTCTCAGAAGTAATTTCACAAAGTCACCAAAAATCTATAAATATTTGCACTTAAATATTTTTGTTTAATTAGTTACATATAAAAATATTTTATATAACCCAATCACTTTAAGTCAAGGAAGTCGGTGGATGGAGGCGGCACACGACCACGACCGGTCATTATGGAAATCATTGGGGGAGGCCTATGTCCAGCAGTGGACGTCTGCAGGCTGCAGATAGACAGATAATCACTTTAAGGTCTACAGAAAATTGTTTTATTGCGTAGAAAGAATTTAAATGGGTTAGGTAGCTCATTTAAATTCTTTTTACGCAAAGAGATTATGAAACGATGCATTTTATTGGTTCCTGAATTATCTAGACTTGCAGGTGTTAATCCAATCATATTGTGGATATAGGTAGCTCATGTAGTAAGTTATCGTATTATTATATATGTAGATAAATGAAGCTATAAATCTCTATGTAAAATTATCTCTACTAAAATTTCACTTGTTAGAGAATCGATGAAAAGGATAAATATTTTTTCGCAAAAAACTTATTAATATATTTCTATGACTTATGTGAACATCACACGGGACGTATAGAACTATCCATTTGATTATATATTGAAACTTGATGGTAGAGTTTGATTAGGAGGTGAAGTACTAGGTACCTACTGTTTGATTTTTTTTACAATGACCTGTAAATACTTAGTCCTACAGGTCTACTGGCAACCAGTAATTCAGTACTGGTCCAGGTAAACTGGACAAAAAAGCGTTTCTATTAGTAGTTAGTCCTAGTTAGTAGTTACTAGGTAGTAAAAAGCGTTTTATAGTTAGTATTTAATTGAGCTTCCATAAAAATTATCAACAACACAAAACCATCTTATACGTCACACTGTGACGAGTGCAACCAATGTTATTTGTGGCCGTTATTTTTTTAAATAGTATGTTACAAGCAAGCATGGTGCTTGCCGTAATACGGCTGATCTACTCGCTCAGTCATTCTATTTTTAACCCCCGACCAAAAAAAGGGGTGTTATAAGTTTGACGTCGATGTCTGTCTGTCTGTCTGTCTGTCTGTCTGTCTGTCTGTCTGTCTGTCTGTGTGTGTGTCTGTCTGTGGCACCGTAGAGCTTAAACGGATGGGCCGATTTCGATGCGGTTTTTTTTATTTGAAAGTTAACATCCGTGCGGGTGTTCTTAGCTATGTTTGGTTAATATCGATTCAAAATGGCCGCCTCCACAAAATGGCGGACAAAATATTTCTTTCCAACCTACCTTAATATGGATATCAAATGAAAGGGCTTGATTAGCAGAGTACTATACGCTATAACAAATTTCAAATCCAAGATGGCTGCCACCACAAAATGGCGAATAATATTTTTTTTTCACTACTACCGCAATATGGGTATCAAACGAAAGGGCTTGACTAGTAGAATACTTTGCACTATGACAAATTTCAAATCCAAGATGGCCGCTACCACAAAATGCCGAATACATTTCTTTTTTCACAACTTCCTTAATATGGGTATCAAATGAAAGGGCTTGACTAGTAGAATGTTGTACAGATAACAAATCTAAGGTAGTCGGGGGTTAATCAAAATTTTTAATTTTGTTCTTGTTGTAAGTAGAAAGGCAATTAAATTATCTATCACCATTTTTATTCCAGTTAATACAATAAGGACAGCGCTTAATTAGTTTTCTATTTTCAGAGTTCACATTCTGCAAAACCTGATTTGGTAAGATTATGTATAGAGTCTAAAAAGGCTGATGTAGTAAGACTACCCACCAAGTGGTCTAAATTCAACCATAAAGTAAGACTAACAATTTGACCACAGACTTTAACAACAAACAAAGGAATTTATTTATTTATTTATGCGTGTGTGTGTAATACATGATACATATTATGGTGTAATGTTTTTCTTGACTTATTGTATGTTTATGCATTGTTTTAAAAATATCAGCAAGAAGTAGAAGAAGAATTTGAAGGAGGAGTGTTAAATTCTTTATTCTGTGTAAATGTGTAACATTTTATTCTACTCCGTCCACGCAAATTTTGTGAACTAGGGTACAAATACTGTACAACAACTGGGGGTTTTTGCTTCACGTATTAAAATTTATTTTATTAAGTTGTACCGGGAAACACGCCTATTTGACTCATTGGTCATCGTGAATCGGCCCGCTGGTGTTGCTAGCTAGTTTCTAGAATGCGCCATCGCGTACCGACGCACAGCGCACACCAATACAGAAATTAATTGCCGCCGATCAAGACAGCAGCGGAATTTTCCAACGCCTTTTAAAGTGGTACACGAAACAAATAAATTCTTTTTCGTTACGTTACCGAGACGAGACTACTTATGTGACGAATGACGATCATATTCTAAATACGAAATAGAGTATAGACTATAGTTAGAGTATGTTTTGTTTTACAGCCGTCTCTAACAAAACCTGACAAAACCAAAATTTGTTTTTATAAGCACGCTTGAATTCACAAACATAAAAAAAAATGGATTTGCTTAAGTATTGTACATGGTTTGGTGTTACGGCAATATTTATTGTCTTAGCAGGTCTCTTTTAATTATGTATTAAGGTCACGCTTACAACTAGTAGGGTTTGATAATTTGGCTAATCTCTAGACCTTCATTCGCCTATGGTTAATTGTAGTGTAAGTATGTTGTAGTAGTATAGGTATGAAGTTTTCATTGAAATTCATTTTTGTTGGTAATGTTCAATCCGTTAAAATCTCGTACGTCAGTCGTAGTACCGCATCTTGTACGTCAGCATCGGTCAGTAGCGCAATCTCCTAAGAATACATAAATCCTAAGAATAGTGCAATAACCTCAGAAGTAGTAGCTGCAGTAGCGGAAGATCAAAGAACGACTTGGCATGCCACTAAGTGCGATCGCAGCCTCAAATTTGGGTGAGGGAAGGTCATCAATAATAATACAACATGTATGTCGAGTTAAAAATAATTTATTAATAGCGCCCTATAATTTTACCCGCGTAGTTTCCATTCCAGTTGTTATCCCGCGGAAAAAATAGCATATGTACTATTCGATATTTTGTGAATTTTTGGACTTTTCATTATAACGTACACGATTTTTGGGGGTCATGTTCCCTCAAACCCCGCCCTTCGGACTGCGCCTGCATACAACGAGGAGTCTCTCATGCCCTTACGGTCCTAATAGAGAGAATCTAGTACCTGCCGACTTGTAGCCGGTATGTAGAGCTAATAGTGAGTACCTGCTATTTATGATTTTTTTATCGGCTGACTTATTATTTGTTGCAAAAGATGTATACGTGTCGGCTGACTGAATATTTTTACCATGCAATTGTCGGCTGACAGATTTTTAGTTTCTGACTGATGATGACTGACTTATTGTTATGACAAATCTTGGGTCGGCTGGTTGATTATATGTAAGTATATCTGTTGTCGGGTGACTTATTAACTTATTATTGGCGAAAAGCTAAATAGCTCTAATCTGCTGATAGATCCTGAAAGGTCGTCTACCTCGCACGCGCCATATGTTTTAGTCGCATTTATCTTAACGTACCGAATTTTATGTACCTAGTATTTTTTTTATTTTTTTTATTTAAATTATCCACTCCACAGACTCCGGGGTCCGTGATCTTTGTCATTACAATTATCTTTTTTTTTACACATTGTATCTAGTATTTACTCAACTACTCAAACATTTTTCGTCTATTTATATTAAACGACTAACTGGCTTAGGTCCTATTCAGCGCCCTGGGTACGCTTCCGACAGGTAGTAAGCTTAATATTTAGTATTATCTTTATAACTTCGTTGATCTAAGGATAACTCTGATGTGCTTAGTGTAAGTAGTTACTTAAAAATGTGGAGTAACGCAGTTCTCATTTCAACTGAGCTTTATTAATAAATTAAAATATATATGGACAAAAGCGAATGTTTGTCTGTATGTCCTTTGTAGAATCGTAAACCATTTGATCATGTGATAATATTTAGCAAAGTTGTTGTGCATGTGCCAATATAAGTTTCTGAGTTGGTGCGACCAATTTCCGACAAGAAGCGTAGCAACGCACGTATGATACAGCTGATAAATGTTCAATGTTCTATCCAGTTCAAAAATATTTACATATTTGGTTCCAAATAAAAAACCACCTACCCGACTACTAACTGATTAGATACACCTCTCTTGCTTGCGGATGAATGTCTCCCGCCCTGTAACATGAGGTACTTTCTGGTAAATAATAATTGCTTCTTGAAAGTCTGCGAACGTATGTCTTTGTTCTATGGCTAATGTAGTGTCATAAATATGTATGTATGTATTTTTACACTATCTACCTACTCTATTATATTAAAACATACTTCGTGCGTTTTTTATAACCAGCAGGAAATGCTTACGTTTGGAATGTTAATAAGTATAACTCTAGATTTTGCAAGGTCTTTAGAATGGAGACTAAATTTTTTGATAAAAAACTGTTTGTTAAATACTTGATAGTAAATTAGCTATATAATTAGCACATGTATAACCACTGTTTTGTGAGTTTTGAACCATGTAATTTAGCATAGAATAGATAATTTTACATCGAAGTCAACTCGACCAACTACGTCTGAACAACATAAATAAAAATCAAAATATGGCGGCGACGACGCGACGGCTAAAACAATTCGATTATTTACTTCTTCGTCATAAAATTTTAATTTTTTATAGTTGTCACTCACTAAATTTTTACCATAGAAAGGTAAGAATAAAAAAAATCATAATAAAATTTAAACCTGTTTAAAATTATTTATTTTAAATAATGACGACAATGATTACAATATTTCTAACAAATAAATGATGAGCGTCTACGATATAAATCCTTAGTAATTAATTATCGAATAAAGTATATTATGCCATAGTAGATTATTCACCAAGGGAGTAAAGCACTGTCTTGTGTCATGGGCGTCATATTGGATCCTGAGCGCAGCGAGGGACTAATAAATAAAGCTTAATTTCAAGTTGTATATAACGGCGATCAAATGTTGTTTAACGTCACATAGGTCTAAAATAATTTTACTGATTTGGTTTTTCTTAAATTAGTAAGACTTTTGCCTCGAATAACATTGAGGTTTGTAACACGGCAGTTACAAATGATACAACACTATGTTTTTATGTTGTATTTATCGATAATAGGTTTGCACTTGACTGCCACCATCATGTTTGTTTATACATCACTTATTAGGCGCAAGGTCTATTTTATTTTTGTGCTGACAAAAACATGCACACGTGATGCAAGTGTTGTAGGCGTTCGGGCCTTGGTGTCATTTTACACATATTCAAGTCATGTGACAAAAACTTGTACTTACTGTGATCAAGCTCAAATCATCGAATTAGCATTGCGTCAACGAAAGTGGCGCAGCGCATCAATATAATTTGGCACTGGTATACTGAAGCTTTCAGTTGTTTGCTTCATATTCTCCATAGTGTTTTGAGAATAGCTAATTATGTGTGATTAACATTGTTTTAAGTCACATTGACGTTATCTAAGCTTTTGTTGTGGTACATTGACGTTATTTGTACAGGTTTTTACGCGTCAGTAACGTTTTTCATGACGATCATAGCATTCATTCTTGCGAGTGACACCGTCTAATATTCATAATGTAAATACCAATTTATAATGACATGTGACTAGAAGGTATTTTACCCATTGATCACTTCACACGCAAAAAGAAACCTGAGTCTAGTGGTTGGAATAACTGTCGTTGAGATCTAGGTGTAAAGGCTTATTGCACTTGGCTAAATTTAGTGACTAAATTTAGAAGCAAGGTTAGTCGACTGAAAGAAGCAAGCAAACGATCCTCGCTTCTGAATGTTGTATGCTGGTTTACCGACTTAGGTATTCAGTCGATTAGCAATAGGTACCTACTAGTCTACTATGTAGTAGAAGCTCAAGCACGAATAGCTAGTTAATTTTTGGCTCGGTTACCCTCGACGTTTCGAGGACACCCGATAGCCTACAAAATTTTAGATACCATCTGTAAAATGCGTACGTTTGGTAAAGAAGTTGTGATTCAGTGGATCCCTTCACATGTAGGTATCTTGGGCAATGAGGCAGCAGACAGAGCAGCTAGAGAAGCGATTTCTGATGGCTTTCCATACCATTGCTTGCCACTGACTAATGAATTGTTAAGCGGAATAAAAGTAGATTGCAGACAAATCTGGAATGAATATTTCGACGAACGCTCGCTTACAAAAGGTGTATGGTATAAAACAATTCAAAGTCTGCCGCCACGTTACTCATGGTTCGAAAATATTAAATTAAATAGATTAGATTGTGTACTTATGATGAGACTTCGTTCCGGACACATCCCATCGAACAAATTCAAATATCTGGTGGGTATCACCGAATCACCAAATTGCTTAGAATGTGGAGTGGTAGAAGATGTCCATCATGTGCTGATGGAATGTGTTCGCAACGAAGCTCAAAGAAGAGATTTGATACAGGACGATATATTTAATGTTGGTATTTGCAACAGCTCTTTATCTTCACCGTTTTCCGATAAAGCTAAGGTGATGTTGCATCTTTATAAAAAGGTAATGTAATGATAAATATAAACCTTAATTACATTTGTATTTAGTTACGGGAGTGACATAGTCATTGTATGACAAAACTCCTTTTAATTAATAAAGATTAAAAAAAAAAAAAAAAATAGTTTTTGTTCCCGCTTCTGAGAACCGAGCAGCTACCTTTTCAAGATAATATTGAGCCATCAGAAGTCAAGTATGTTGAGCCTTAACAGGCAAGCATAAACATATAGCTTACATTCAGCCGCATGTATTAGGTACTCGTTTTGTCATTCTTGCCAAAATTGCCAGTGATGGAAATAATAAGAAATGGTCCATTGAAGTGAAAACTTATAATTTAAAATTTTGGTATATAATGGCACTAATGTTTCACGGTGCACCTTCTGTAGGTATACTGCTATAAGATTTCACTCATCTAAAAAGTGTGTAATCTGTCCGCCGCCATCTTACCCGCTTAGCATGTCAGTGATGTCAATCCGTAAGTAATTCTCAAACGAAAAAGAGCTCAACGCGATTAAATAAACTTTTCTCTTCAGAACTCCATCAAGCAAAATTTGTGTATGTTAGCAGATATCCTATGAACTTAAAACATGTCTTCTTTGGAAAATGTCGGTTACTTCAAGATAATTTCCTTTAGAGTTAAAAACCTTAGATAAAGAATTTAAAAAAAAGATCAGGGTTTTTCGCACGGTTCCTTGTACCAATCGTAAGCAGAGTAGGTGTATGTTAACGATGGCGACATAGTGATGTGCTGCGACAAAAGTATGACACTTCAACAAGAGCGATCAGACCCGTGATTTCATTGTAAAGCGTTTGTTCCAACTCTATACGTAATATATGTAAACTCTTTGGTTAAAACTAACGTTTGGTTAACATGTTTATGATACACTTGCATATTTACATTCAGATAAGTAATAAGAGACCCAAATATCCTTAGGAACTTACGACCTTGTAAAATCGGCCCATTTTGCCATTAATTATTTTCCCTACGCAAATGTAAGTGCTCTTACTGCAACTATCGTAATACTAATCCAGTATTAAGAGTAACCGCTGCAATAATGCTCAAGATTGTAATCAAGCTCTGTTGTGGCAGACACGCGAACTCTCCAATTAAAGTTCATTAGCCAGTGTTTGCCAACTCCTTGGCCTGACTACTAAGGTTCACCGATCTATTGGCATATTTAATTTTACTATGCATTGTGTTTTGTAATATTGTGCTTAATTACAGTGAAACACATTTAGGGTTTTTTAATCAACAACATCTGTTTTTGTAGTGGTAGGACTCTTTGCAGAGTCCGTCTGGGGAAGTACCATACCTTTGGCAGTTATTCTACCGCCAAGCAGTAATCTCCAAACATTACTGTGTTCCGATATTAAGGGCAATGTTTCAGTGAAATTAAAAGTCATAGAGATAAAATATCTTATATTTTTGGGTGAGGAGCGCAGTGCAGTGCTAGGAAATGTTCATGTTCCAATAGATGCTTGTCACTGTGCTGTTATGTGGCAGGCATGTTGTTTACCATCAGGAACGTGTCCAGCTCGTCTCGTCAGAGACGATATTCTTAGCATTCCATGGACTCACTGTCCGGGTGTCTGTCTGTCTCACTGTCATCTGCCTATCGTCTGGCAGATAGAGAAAACCCGAGTAGATCCCAAGACTTGTGACTCGGGCGTAGGCTTAAGGGGACCCTTTCTGACGTACATCAACACTCACCTTCACTACTCGTTTTTCTCTCCCTGTCCAGCCAAATCTGATATGAGCCTACTAGTGCAGCTTTAGATACTCGTTCTAGTATAGAGCTCACTGCACTTCTGCATAAGCCAAGGTCTTTCAGCAGGTTATAGAGAGATTTTGCTGGTATACCTACCTCTCGCTCCCACTTCTACAGCGTATAAACTAACTACATAGCCGTTTTTTGTTAATTCGTTTAGGAGGTCGTAATACTTATTTTGTTTCATCGCGTGGTCTTTAGGTATATTAGTTTCCCACAGTACGGTAAGTTCTACAAGGACTATGCGTTTCGTAGCTCTAGAAAAAAGGAAAATGTCCGGTCTGGATGACGAAACACCCACATTCTCTAGGATTTTGTAGTGCTTTTCATACGTGTCCATTAAAATAGTCCAATCAGGTGCTGTACCCAGGTTTGAGTAAGGCTTGTTCCTGGAGTTTGAAGTTGAGCCTTCTTTTACAAAGTTAATTTGTCTTTTGTTTGTCGTCAATCCCTTTTGGGCTCTAGCTACTGAAAGGCTCATGGCTTCACGTATGATTTCAAATACTCTGTCATGGCGCCGTGAGTAATGACCCCTATTAAGAAGTACCTTGCATCCCACCAATATGTGCCTTGCTGTACATATCGCCTCTCCACAAGTATAGCAACATTTTTCAGAGGCTTTTCCCCACCTTACCAAGTTACTCTGGCCAGAGAGGGTCATTTGGAATGCATTTAGATAAAATTTTAATAAGGCAGGAGACCAGTCATAGATCAAGGTGCGCCACTTTAGAGCTAATGGGATACAGAATTCACCTATGGTTAACCACTCACTTTGCATTTCTAAATTCATTGCGTGCACTTTGTAACCGTCGTTTTCGTCTTGTTGTAGAAAGGTTTTTACCATGTCTATAAAAAACCTCCTCTGCCTTAAACTATAGAAAACAACTGTAATTACTATAATACATATTGGTAGTCATCTTACTTAAGTACTATCGATTAAGTCAGGAGCCCATATGTAGAATAATTATCAGTTTTACACGCGGAGTTTCCATTCCTGTAGTTTTCATGTAATAGGTAATATTTACCTAAGTGCTTCTCCAGACTAATCTATCTGTGTTCAAAATTTCACCTCAACCCGTTCAGCTGTTCCGACGGGATTGAGCCAATATATATCCATACTTTTACATTAATAAATAATGATTATAATAGTAGCATATTAATATTATTTTAATTCTCTTAAAACTAACATGAGAGCAACTAGTTCTCTAAACTAAGATTTATCCTGCTATTCTAAAGGCTCATTTTAAATACAAAAGCTTATTAAATTATCTCGTTTCTTTTATCACAAATCAAATGACAAGGATAGCAACATTTCAATCGGTTGTTTAATTTCAAGATTATCAAACTAAATCAATTGACTAGTGACTACAGATTGTCAGCCCATGGGTAACAAGTCACCTTTACAATATGTAAAGGTGTTTAACCGACTTCAAAAGAGGAAGAGGTTCTCAAGAGGTTGTATGTTTTTTTGTATGTATAAATTACGCGATAGCTATTTCAATTGGAAATCAATTTTGATGGGTACTTTTATGTTTGGTATATCACTAAAGTGATGGCGCTAAGTTCTCGAGATATATGAAAGTAATATTTTAGTTTTTTGTTCATATTTCAGAAACAGCTATACCGATTTCGAAAACATTTCTATCGAACCACCTCTTTGGAACTATGAAATTTTAAATCGATACACTTAGCGGATATCGCGTAACAAAGACAAAAATACCATAAAACCGAATTAAGACCCTCATCCTTTTTTAAAGTAGATTAAAATTACATGTTATGTTTATTGATCATCATGATCCTCGGTCTTGCTTGCTACAATAAATCTGAATACTTGTTGTACCAACATGATAATAGTAAACAGGGCCGCATTCTCTTGCATTCGATGCGCGAAGAATCTTCTCGAACGGCGTTTCGAATTCCAGTCAATGTGGGCGCACTACTGCAGTGTTGTTTGATAAACATTGCCATATTATTAAATTATCAATTGCCGCCGAATGGAAAGTTACAGCACTGTTTCTGTGACCAGACTTTGTTGTGAAACATGATATGCTTTGCGAACACTGAAAGGTGCTTAAAGACACCCTTTTAAAATATTCTTTTCTAGAGGTGGAGAAGCTTTTGAAGGTAGATTAATTCACATGCTGGAGTCACAGTCATGAGGGGTGAGAGAGAACAGTGTTAACAATAGTTTTTCTGCTACTAGCTCTAATTGGCTGTCGAATCTGAACGTTTTTTCAGTCCAAACCGACCATGAGGTTCAGGATCTAGCACTATAGAAACGCCACCATTACATAAGACTGCGAAAACTACCAGTTATTAGTTTTTAAAGTCAATATTTTTTCTATAAGTAGTTGTTCAAGAATTAATATTACATCTAAGAGGTAAATGTGGATTCTGGAACATTTTGTTCGAATTCCATTAACAAGGAAAAAAACTGAAATATGATGGAATTAAAATAACTATATTTAACTGTTGTATGTAATTCTACGAGTACAGTCGCAGATGATAGCGTCTTGTACATATATCTAACGCCTAAGTGGAAAACAGACCCAGGACATGTGAGACAGTATGATCGAGCATCTGAACTTGGCCCATGAGGCAATCTCTGTATGGGGCTAAACCGATCTGGCCAAGTTTAACCGGAAAAAGACGCAGGTGTGTGTCTCATCTCCGCAACAAGGAATCAATTTCAACTTAGTCTTACTTTTTTCGATGTAATTGTATATGTTCCGATTGTAGGCCATCTCGAGCTCTTTAGCGTTGCTTTAATAACATCTACGCTCATTCATCAAAGCCAAACCTAAATTACCTGCCAAAAAACAAAGTGTCCTCTCAAATGGGCAAATTAGCTATTCAAATTTGTTGTTTGCTCGTGTTATACTAAGTCCAAATTCGCTCGTGTAATAATTAGTACCCGCTTGAGTCTCTGGAATTGATTGACAGACGTGGTAAAAGGCACTTAGGCAACGAAACCCCTGTTCAAAAAGTATTAGAATGCTTGGAACATAGCTTATTGGGTTTTTTATCAGATGCATTTCAAAGAGTGTGCAAGTACATGGATCGATGTCACTTTTTTAAGCTATGAGCAGTAGGCACGATAGAAAAAGGGCAAGCTGGTATTAGATCATGCAGATCAGTTGCAGGCTCTCTTAATAGATCATGTAGATCAGAGCAGTTCATGGTTCCAAAGACTTGGACAAGGAAGTTTGACTCTACTTATGTAATAAGAATGTTTGGGTTGTGGAACGCGTTGCCCGGGTTGGTTTTACCTGGTAGTTCCAATCTTGGTGTTGCCAAGTCCAGATCCCAGGGCTTCTTTTACTTAAGTTCTAAGTTCTGTTACATTGTAAGCCGCATCGTCGCTTAACATCGGGCGAGATGGCGGTCAAGTGCAAACATATCCTTCTTAAAAAAATACTGCCTCGTATTATGGATTGTCGCATGACGCCTCTACAATAGTAGAGTATATCAACTTTAATGAATATTATCAAATTTATTACCTACAATTTCTAAAATCAAATGTATCGCTAATAGGTAATCCAAGTGTATAGGTATATCTACTGCTCCTTCACGCCTTTACGAGTTGCCACTCAGGGAACTTACGGTCAGCTATAAAAAGTACAGCTACGTTATAAACAATTACCTATGCTGACGCAAGTCGTCCTAGCTTCAAGCAATTTTCCTGATGTGAGTTGAAAATAAATTGTGCAATAGCGCCACACCTACCTCTGATTCGGCACTTTTCAGCATTAGATCATTACCATTACAACCGGGTTTAAACTTATTATCTTTACCTGACGCAATGTTTATTTCCATCCAAGGCTGTCTATAGTCCAATGCATCGAAAGACTGATTACTGTTTGCGGTGGAGAGCTGTGATTGGCCAGTATCGGAGGCCTGTCGGGGTGTGGCGAAACGCGTTCTCGGTCATTTGAACACTTCAGCTTTTCCAAGGTATGCTGATCTAACCGCACACAAGAAATCAGGAACTGGTCGACGACACGATTCTGAGAAACGACTTTTAAAACCACTCACATTTTGTAGGTAAAGATCTAACTGCCGGTAGGTATGTACGTGATGATAGGTAACGTGCTTAAAAATAGTTTTGATAGGCAAAGATATTCTTTTGTGAACACAAAGAGCTGGTAGGTAGATTCTTACATTTTATTTTCAAAAGATTATCGTACAATGGTAATATACCTAAAGAAAGAGGAAGTCGGCTAAGTAGGCATTGTGTTAATTGCATACATATGTATACTTGCTATATGTGTACTTTGTAATGCCAGGAGCATTTGTCTCATAGTACAGGCTTTGTGTGATTTGCAGTTAGATAAAGTTGTCTGGAAATATCCATCAAATTTGTATTTATTTAAGGAAGGGTTTCTAATATGTATTTACGGATATCTAAAACTCTACATGGAATTAAGTTGACTAGGATTCTAGGATAGGTGTTCTACGTTTAGCATTAACAAAAGCGATTTACGACATTAAAAGCCAAACAGGAAGGGAATACACATAAAAAGATTTTTTCCAGTTTTTTTTCATATTTTTGGGATTTGTTAGTGCTGTAAATGACTAAAAACATAAAACTATGAGTAAAGAAATAAGTTTATCATGTGTTGTAATTTGCCCCAACAATTACTTACCTGACACTTCCTTCAGTAACAAGTGATTCTGAAATATCTTAGCTTTAAAACCCTCTACACATGAGCCCTAAAATCAAAAGCCTCTAATTTTAGGGCTCGTGTGTAGAGGGTTTGATAAGAAATAACTCGACAATCACCATTACTGACAATTCGTTTCAGCCATTTGCAAAGCCTTCCCGCCTTCACCATTCTATTCCATTTTCTGCCAACCTCATTCACGCACTACCGTTATTATCACTCCATCGTTGCACTGGGCTACGATAAAATAGCCGATTAACATAAAATTGCCTAGCACCCACTTCACGTCTGGCGCCAGATCCGATATTGCGGTTTGCGGCCTCGATCACCAATCAACCCATCTTCATTGCTTGTCAGAAACAGGTCACATATCAATTGATTATTATCAATCTCCATGTGCAAAAAAATCAACTACTTTGTACTTACCTTAGTTTCTTTAGGAACCATTCGAAAATATGTAAATATGTTCATACCCTGAATAAATACTGGTGTTATTGTTTTTTTTTTAAATAGAGTAACGGGACGAGCTAAACAGGCGCATCTGATGTTGTAGCAACATACCTGTCCAAACAGCACAAATATCCCAGAATATGAAGAGTCCGAATCACTGCCTACTGCACTGCGCCAGCTAAATAAGATGGGTTATCTCTTTGCCCTGTATTTTTTTTAATCAAACCGAAACACAGTAACCTCGACTACTCGACCAATTCTAAAACAAAGTTAGTTTTTAAATAGTGTTGAAGAAACTGCTGTTGGAGAGAATGAGTTAGGACAAAATACAGCTCATTTCTGTCTTGCAGTAGTTTTAATAATATTTCAACCTGACGGCATTCAATTTATTATTAACAAATTATAAAAGTAACAAATGTAATACATTATAGAATTTTGCTGACTACCGAACTGTTGGAAGGTTTGGTAGAGTTGTAAGTAAAATTTTGTGAGGCATAGTAAAAAAATACATCTTTCATCATTACACACAAATTCCTTTTAAAATTGTTATAAAGGTACATGATGTAACAACTTATAATTTTTTAAACAGACGACGAAAATGTACTTGCAATTTGGTACCTAAATACATATTCCTATCGCAAGATTTGGATCTAAAGAAATCGCAAAAATAAATCAGCGATAAAGCATATATCGCAGGATCATGCGTAGGTAATTGTATTATGTTGGGACTTTGTTCGATTGATTAGCTGATTGTAGTTGGGGGGTGTGGATCAATCGCAAAAAAACACTGATAAATAACCACACCTTTCTTGAGATTATCAGATTACTATATCATTGCTGTATCATCTTGCTGATGTCATCTTGTTTGTCTGTTGCTGTTAGTCATTTAAAGTCACTGTTTTTAGCAAACCATTCTTGCACATGTTTATGACACTGTTCTCCAATGACATTAATCTAAAATAGTTTTTGGAGTTCCTTGAGAAGTAAGCCATGTTATTATATTGAAGTGAAAGCTTATTTTTTGGTGGGGAATATCTTATGAGTTCGTGTTACCACGCGTCACGGACATGCTAATGTCGGAAAGGAGCGGCGGTGGAGCAGCGGAGCAGAGGGTTTACCGCCTAACTAAAACTGTCTTAGCTTTGCAGATGCTCTCTCTTTTTTTTCGCTTGAAATGATAGACAGCAATAGCGAAACCATAGCCGAATTAGTTAGGCGATAGAAGGGCGGGACACGGTTTACACGTATTTTTTAAATAAAGAGTAAATAGACGATCAGGACATGTGCCTGATGGTAAGCTACAAGCCTGACACATAACAGCACAGTGACATGCAGCTATTGCAACATGAAGAGTCCAAATCATTACCTAGCACTGCACTGCGCTCGTCACCCAGAGATCTAAGATCTTTTATCTCTTAGCCCTGTAATTTCTCTGGAAACATTGCCCTTCAAACCAGAACACATTACTGCTTGGCGGTAGAATAACTGGCAACGTGATTTCTATAAGGGTGAACTCTTGTGAGTTTATGTTACCGACGTATTTAATAGTGGTGACAGATATATCTACAAAGGTGACGTATTGTGCAACATTGCTGCTAATATACTGGTTTATAAATATTCGCTTCTATCGGTAGTCCCTGTGACTGCCAATTAATTTCATAAAGGGTCTGATGTCAATGGTCAATGGCAGTTGGCCATAGGTGACCTCTACTGTCTACCGAGTTTTGACTAACTCCAGAGGTGCAGGGCACTGCTATTCTAAATCTTCTAATTATTCTTACGCACACACGTCGAGCATCCCTGAAAGCACACATAAATATACCCAAAGGCATTATTCCCTTACCGTATTCAACGAGTATTTCATCTGCTACGAGGACTTGGGCAAGGACACCTCTGATGAGACGACCTCGGGTTGGGCTGCCGCCGGTAGTGAACGATAATTATAAAATTTTCTGAAACACTATGTACAACTTTGGTGTTTCTCTTTAGGAATTAAGTTATTTTATTATTTCACGGATCAATCACGTGTATGGTCGTTCCTGTCCGACAAAGTTTCAGCCGCGTCCAGCGGACTTTTTCAAGTAGAGTGCACGTGCTCGCTTTCGGTTTGGCACTCACAAGTTGTAAGTTATTTCCCAAAGAAAAATCTCAATCCTCATTGTATAAATATTGCTGTACATCTATGATATCCCTGGCAATATTATCGAGGTCCACCACCACCACCACACTGGCCCGATACGGGTGCTTTGGCGGGTGATGCATGACCTCGAAAGATTTTTGGTAGATCCCGGTTTCCTCACGATGTTCCCTTCACTTTAACTGTTAACTGCTAGTGGCGACGACAAACTTGTACATATGCTCTTGAACAATAAATATACTCCGAGGTGCCCGCGGGTTTGAACCAACGATATAGCAATTGTCTATGGCTCATTCTAGCAACATACGACCCATCCCTTTAACATGAGGTTTATTTCATAATACATTGTATACTTGATTGACGAGAAACTCTAATTTACATCAACTGTGTAATTGTCTTTTAACTCTGACCACAGATTGGAAAGATTAGCACGTTCAAACATATCAGTTTTATAAATTAGTACAGTAGGATAAATGTTCATAACACGGTTACTGAACCACATGTTAAAATATGACCAACTCGGACTTACCCGGTTGAGATCAAGATACTGACGTGCCGAGCGGCGACATCCAAGGTTTTTCGACGAATTAGCAAGCCAGCGATAATATTTCACTAACATATTTTGTATAGGAACTTGCCTTCCTTATCAGCGGTGTATTCAAGTTATTGACTCCATGATAAAGCCATGGTTCGTGCGACACAACCGTGGCCGATAAAAAAATACATTACATTTTTCGATTGTGAAATTATAAATATCTACTTAGGTTCTATTGAAAAAACCCGCCGTCTGAGGCGTCCGTCGTAATTTGTAGGAAGAAATCTATGACAGTTAGCCTCTATAGTCTTTCACGTATGGTCTCTACGGTCGTCCGTTTTTTCTTCAAAAATTTAGATTATATATTATACTTATACTTGACATTGGCGAAATTGTGAGGCTAAACCATAATAAAAGCCATAAACCAAGAGTATGGTCTCTACTCTACTACTATCACCTACCGGGCCCTCTTAAGAAATACCCAACCAACCAACCATTACCAGAAAGAGTATGGTAGATAAATTACTACTAGTGGGAAGTGGGACTCTTTGTAGTGTAAGTGGCAGTTATTCTACCACCAATGATTGATGTGTAAATGTTTCCAGATGAATTATAAGGTAAACAGATAAACGACTAAATGTGATTGAACTCTCCGTACATATAACTGGGTAGCACTGTGCTGTTATAAGTAGGCGTGATGCTTACCATCGTCATTCTATAATTATGGGAAACTTGTTATAGGTATTAGTCAACACTTATCGAATCTTTTGGAAATAAAAATAATAAATAAATAAATATTGGAGGACAATTCACACACAACACTATCTGACCCCAAACTAAGCAAAGCTTGTAATATGGCGGTAAATATAATATGTAAATGACAGAATACAAATTTTGCCTGGTTTGTATGGTTTTATCGGAGGTAGATTTAATAAGCTGTCACATGCATAGTGGATCTAGCATCATTTCTCCTCATTTCATTTCAGTCTCCTTGTAATCATGTCTCATACTACGGTTGTCCGGAAGAAACATGATTAATCTATCTATATAGAGAATTTCTAAACATCAGTCGAGATGGTGGTCAAGTGCAAGCCTTTTGATAAAAAAATATGTGGTATTTAATGGTTTATCGCCTGTGGGTGTGTTGCCTACGTCTTATGCGGAAAATAGGCGTGGTCATCTAAGAATGTCTTCTATAGTCTATAAAACCAGGTGACTGGTAATTGTTGGTATTAGCATAAAAATTTAACAACGAACATGTTCCTAACCTTGAACTATTCGTTTTTTTTTCCTTCACGAAATTGAGTGCAGGACCAGATAGAGATATTACTATGTATTTATAATAATTATACATCGAAATAAAATTACAGAAACAAGTTAAACATCTTGTCGTAGAAAGGTCAGTTGTCGATGAAAACGCGTTGCCTACATAATAATTCTTACAAACGATTCCTATTGATTTGACATTGGTTATAACGATCATGATTAATTGTTACCTACGCATTTCAAATGCCTACCTATAGTATTAAATGGGAATCAACTGCACTTTATGTAACTGCTCTGCGGCTTTCCTTTTATCTTATATGTAGGTAGCAATAAAAGCGCGGCAATTGAGCAATAAGGTGACTGATAGACTGATATAAGCAAGAAGAAGTGGCAATGGGCTGGTCTTACCCGTAGCAGAACTGACTACTGCTAGGTTAGTTTGTTAGTTCGAGAGCATAGTCAAGTGCAGGTCCTGCGAAATCCGGTGCTTATTGCAGAAGACTGTAACCACATGGCGTTTAAAGGCCTTTGTCCAGCAATCGACGAATATTAAGCAGGCTAATGATGCAGATGAATCAGATATAGGAGGTTCAATTCAGTAACTGTTACATTCTTACCTGTATTCCTCCTATTTGCATTCCCAATGTTTAACGATCAAGAGCGTGTTGGTTTTTTGTCTACGTTGTTTTGTGGGTCCAGCCAGACTGATAATAATACAATACATAACTAACACAAGCTTCTAGGAAATGTTTTCTTCTACCTATAACTGAAGTAAATTAAGATCTATTTGATTTAAAATTGACCGTCTTAGGAACTGCTGATAGAAGTGAAAACTTATAACTCAGAATTTGATAGCTTACTTTGGAAACTACGCGGGTGAAACTAGAGGGCGTAGCTATGAGCAATGAGCATGGTCATCTAGAAATGCTGACGCATTTGATAGCCAATAGCCATGGTCCCGACTTTACCCGAAGATTTCTTATCATTCCTGAGCGTGACGCTAGAATTCAATTCACAGCCGACGAAACATTTGTTATGGCGCGCCAAAAGAACTTTTCACTTCATAAACTAGATGTCGTTCGCCATATCTACCACAGTTATCCGATTTTTTAAATCTAAACAGCTGACAGATTACAATATACAGTGACCACTTACAACCACTTGTTTTGGTTTTGATTCAGTACGCTGAGGTACAATTTTAGTAGCGATGGCAGAAAAGGTCACAAAGTATACGCGTATACTTACACAATGCTATCAAGGACAATTGAAGCCATCGTTACACAAACGCAACATGTTTATTCCTAATGATTTGTGTTTCAAGACGTCTCAAAGTTCAGTGTCGGTCGAACAGTCCAAGGATTTCGATATTTTACGTCAAATATCGGCCTGAGAATTTGCTATATTGTAATTTGAATACATCACGTGTTTGCGGCGCTCCTCACATTGACTTGATCATAAATAATTCAATAAAAGAGGTGCATCTAACGTGTTTTGATAAATAGCGAGCTCGTTAAACATCAGCGGCTCTTCTGCCGCCTAATCGGCTTTGGATTTGCTATTGCTGTCTCTATAATTCCAAGCGAAAAAAAGAGAGAGAGAGCGATATCAAAGATAAGACAGCTTGAGACGGTAGACCCTCAGAGTTTTTGGAACGAAGTTCCTTATCGCGCGTTATGAAAGGGGGCTAGACAGAAAAAAATCTTACGAAAAGTTGTCACGACACTTTTTGCCATTGTAAGCTGTGCGGCGTCGCATGTTTCTCTGTCTGTCTCTTTCTCTCTTATAGAAAGCAAGCCAGATATTTTCATTTCTATTTCGCATTGAACAGTGTGGTGTCGCGACGATTATTTTTGTTGAGTGTATACAGGTTTTTTGTAAATAATAAAAAATAATAATAATAATTCCTTCACTAATTAATCGAAAGGAACTTCGTTCCATCCGGGTGTCCCTTGACACCTCTCAAGTTTTGTTAATTATTTGTATAATTTAGGTACCTACTAGGCATGTAGATCCTTATTCCACAGATGTAGCTTCTGAAACTTACATGGTCAAGACCCATAAAATCGTCACTACTGTCCTGGGTGGCGTAAAATCCGTATTCGTGGTTCGTGGTGTTATCAATACAACGTCCGCGAGAGCGTGACTTGGTTAGAGCCCGTTGTTGCAGAGTGCAGACACATCAACATACAATATGATTTGCGTCATTGTATTTTGATAAACAAAGTGTAAACTGAATAAAGTTGAGGCCACCTTTAAGTGCATTATGAACTACAGCAAATATACGCTACTCGAGTACCATAATAGGCGTGACGACAGGTCCTGCAATTACATTAAATTATTTGATAGTTATTAGTTATTTGATAATGACAGGATTTAAATAGAATAAAATATGTGCCAATGTACCAATTTTAATTTTGATATTTTTAGTTTAACTTACTTTATGATCATTCAAAGATGGGTGGGCAAGTCCATTTTAAAAGTACGTTAAAAGGACCATTGGATAACCCATTCAATTTCAAGTTACTTTTGTTATGAAACCAGTTTCCTAAACGCAATATTTAATATAGCTACTATACAAACTTTACGCGCGACGCATAAAAAATACGACAGTGTGACGTCACGTTTCTGTAGTGATTTGTATGAA
This sequence comes from Ectropis grisescens, assembly GCA_017562165.1. Lineage (NCBI taxonomy): Eukaryota > Metazoa > Arthropoda > Insecta > Lepidoptera > Geometridae > Ectropis > Ectropis grisescens. The sequence continues at coordinate 14,694,369 of CM029771.1, read as the reverse complement.
GCGTTTTTGGGAGTCCAAAATTGTGATTTTAAAATCATTGTGATATCTCGGGAAGTTTTTAAGATAACAAAGTAATTCTTTCACCTTTCACCTATGTTTCAATTATTGAGTAACCTTTTGATGGCACATTAAATAAAAAATGCCTATTCTTAGAAATTTGTGTAAGTATTATAGGAAAATCAACCGTCGCGTAATGCTGTTTGGGAATAATATCAGCAGGATGATCACAGTTTAGCGTATTTTGAAAAAAAATCTCTCATTTCCTCAGAATAATTTATTTCTGTGTTTATCGAAGATGGAAGACGTCTGAACTTTTTTATTTCAATGGATTCTTCTTTAGTCTCGTTTTAATTTTGAAGGATTCCCAAATAAAGTATTTTCGGTTCCGCTGAAACCTTGCAGTCTCATTGCTGCATTGCGTTTAGTTTTGTTTTTGTATCCAGAATAGAGAAAATAATCATATATCCCTGGATGACGATTGCAGTACAGTGCAGGAACACAAAGAGTCCAAATCATTACCTACCGTAATGATTTGGACTCTTTGTGTTCCGATAGCTGCGTAACGTAACACTGCTGTTATAGACAGCCGAGTTACACCATCAATCACTTATGCCCTGCCTGTCCCGTCACTCCATACCTACTATAAAAAGTTATCGATATTATTTGGCTTCACATACTATTACATTGCGTGTTTAATTTTACACAGAAATAATTTCTTAAGTTTTTTTAGATATATAGTTGAGCTTCTCACCACACACACAATAATTTGATTTCTAATAAACTCTAATCTGACCAAGATAACATTTTCAAACCATCCTATTAGTGGGATCTATAAGTCTAGATAGCGTTCTAGTTTTATCAAAGAATCTTAATCTAGGTACAAATTTAGATAGGTTGTGTTATCTCAGGCACGAAACTAATAAACTTTCCTAGCAACGTAACTAAGTAAACTATGCGATAAACGGTGAATAAATGTTTACTTGCGTGATTAATAGGAGTTATTATTGCTACCGATCCATAAGACTCGTGCTAACAATCGTTATGGTCAATCATCATTAGCACACATTGTGCTCGTGAGTGCATACGTTCTCATTTCCTAAGAAATTGTGATCATTAGTTGGAAACTTAGTTTTCAAACAGCGGTTTTAATGAAGGTATTAGATTTATTTTATAGATTTTAGAACTATTAGATTCATTGTTTGTCATAAAAGACAGTAGTAGAGCCCTGAGCCCTTTTGCGCTCGCACAAAGTTCGGTACGTAGAGTAAAGACCGCAGCTACAGACCATCTGAGCCGACTTGCCTCTAAACTCCTTTTCCCAAATTTAAACTTGGAAGTAAAGTACTCTACTTCGCCATTTAAAATCTCATTTTGAAATGATAAGATTCTTCGTGATTTACATATTCTTTACTTTTTACTTACTCCCGGCTGTAATTTCAGAACGGCCGTGGTCATGAGAAGACTAACAACAAAATTTTTAGATGTTTTCAATATAAGTTCAAATCGAATGCATTTGAAAATTAAATAACCACTAAAAATTTAGCGTTTTGTCTTTTGCAGAGGACAGGATCAGGTACGGCTTCGAACCTCATTACTGAATTCGGGCTCCTGGGGATCCCCAGGCGTCCTACAGCTTCTTCGCGGTCGTCGCGTCAGGGCGCCTATCATTAGAAGTAGTTGTCCAATAGCATATTGTAAACTCTACCAAAAAGAAAACTCCGGACTTTCTAGTAAATTATATTTGATTTATTACTGCTTCAATCTTAAAATAAAGAAAACGTAAGAACAGCACAGTTGATATCAGATCACTTGCCCATGCGTTGTATGGACCACTCTTGCTGGCAGAGAGGGCACCGGTTGTTCTGTTTCACCCACAGCGACATGCAACAGAAGTGGAAGCTGTGGTTACACTCGCCCCACACCACGACGCAGTCCTGCTTGCCATACGAGTCCTTTTTTGCTCTCCCCCTGGCAACGAAGACACGCATCTGCCGACAAAAAGAAAAGGATAAGTACATAACGTCACTATTATAAGTATATGTATAAATTAAATAACGGAGAATAAAGCTAAATAAACGGGCGATATACACTTTTGTACTTGTGAAAATAGGTGGGTAGGGCTTTATCCACCAAGAACGAATTTAAGTGGACAAATAGTTTTTTACACTATTCAGAGTTCATTAAATTTTGTACGAAACATTACATTAATTACTTGAAATTCTAATTAGTAATAATTATTCATCTACTATATATTAATACGAAAGTTGCAGTAAATTCGTTAATACGAGTATGAAATTTTGCTCACTTATGGCCTTATACCAAAACGAGGTGTAACGTTAGTTCTAGCAATAACTCAGTTATTAACAATACATTTTGTGGTATTTAGTAGTAGAACTTGTGTTAGCCTGCGATTTGGAATAACGCCGTTAGGTATAGTTTATTCCTTCCTTCCTTAATTCATTTCTTCTACAGAGAAGGAGTGCAGAACGCTATTTTTTAATCATTTTTAAGACGCATCCAATAAATAAAAAAACATTATACACACTAACATGTATTTGACACACACTCTTGGATATTATTTTGGTTATTGCTAAAGTTTGTGGTCAAATTAAGAATAGATTAATATGGCTTTATGGTTGGATTTCGACCATTTGGCGATCACTGGTAATAATGAATATAACGGTTTACACACTTTAACCATTTCTGTATACGTCAGTAGTCAGTAAGTATAATCTAATGCTAGGAACGCTGTGGTTGACTGGTGTATTAGTGACGACTGAAGGGGAAACCCATAGAAATAAAATCTGAGTGATATCATAAAAAAGGTAATACGTAGCGAGGACTTTGCTTACGTCAAAAGCATATTTTAAAGAAGCAACCCTGAAGTAAATGTAATGCAGGTGACATTTACAGATATAATTGGCGGAACTAGCGTTAATTGACCGGCAGAATCGACCACGAGACAAGCGGGATGATGACGCGTTTACTTTATGGGTGAAAGTCACATGCGTGGCAGTAAACCTACGAGGGGACGAACCTCATTAATCTCAATTTGCGACACTAGAATCAACACAGACAGTGATCGACCGACAAGCAGCAGTCATGGTGGGCCATTCGTGTTTTTATCCCATAATCACACTAAACAAGAAGACCAACCACCTGATGGAATGCGGTTCCTGTCGTCTGTCTTATAAATCCGGGGTCATCTGTGTTCACGGATACGGTATCAACCTTTAAAAGATTTTAAATTTACTTTGGGAAACCCCGTTTCAAGGAGAATGCTACACGATTTTTAATGGGTAGAAATTAATTCAATCACTGCACTAATTTACAGGAAGTATGCAGTAATATTGGAATCCAATCGACACAACATGCTGCTTATAGCAGGATAAGTACCTATACATATTCTACTTCTAGAGGTACTGTCACCCTCGAATACCTACGTCACCTCCGGCTATACGGGCAAGATTTCGTGGGGGCAGGTACCAAGATGTACACAAATATACATAATAATGGAAGTGATAAAAGTAACTTTTGAAGCAGGAAATATTTTTTTGTTGTAATCATTGAAATTAGGACCGGAATTAGTACACAATGTTTGTATCGTTAGGTTGTATGGAGTTAGCGAGAGTATTGCTTTAACGGCAGCGGCACCGTCGGTAATGCAAGCAGACAAGACAAAATTTTGTATCATTAACTGTCTATTAAAACTCCTTTAAAAATACAATATTGAATTGTTATTCAAGACTTATAATGACAATGGCACATAACATACGCACAATTGTATTATACCAATGACTTTTAGTCATTGTGATGGTTGAAGACGATTCCCTATTCATAAAGCAAAGCTGTGTTAGTATAGCTGCTGGTATAATTAAGTGGCCCTGGCAAACAGAGCAATTTACCTAGGTTAATACTACTCAGAAATACAATAATTGCAACTGCAATGGAATATTCGTCGTCAAGTTAATAGCTTGAGGTCGATACAAAACCTTAGCTGCGGAGTTATAAGGAAACTTATTGCGATCGTTATGATGCGATTTATACATTTTCAGGATAAATGGTAGCTTGAATCAGAGAGCAATTGAGGCGGTCGTCGCTAATAGGTAATTTAAAACTACACTTTTAATGCAAAATTGATTAACGTTTGTAACAAAATTATTTCAATTATCATAGTCATCATCTCTAATAATTTATCTGGTATCCAAGGATTAAATCGAAAGGGCGCTAATGCTTTGTACCCCTACTCATAATTCTAAAGAACTTTTACTGTAAAGTCAACCTTAAGACTATGAAAAATAAGCAGCTGGTCAAATTATGCCGAGTTTTAAGTGCATTAGTTATTTTCGCATTTGACAGTAAGTCCCGCGGTGAAAATTGTTTATGATGGTGAATACGACCTGCGTGCAAATAGTATTACCTTATACCTCAAATCCGCATCTCGTATAAGACTCGATCTATGTATAACATAACTTATAGCTTAAATTATGTTATAGATGAGTCTTATATCTATAAAAGTATAGCTTGGTTGAGGTTATTGCGCTAGCCCCAAGTTGTGTAGCTAGTAGAGGCCATCTGAGGACAACTGGCCTGGACCCCATTAAAATAAGGTGTTAGTAACTTAGTAACTCACTCGACACCCAAATGACACAGGTCGCGAAGTCCGTCCGATTTCCGGAGTCCATGGAATTGCTAAATTTAAATAGAAAAAAAAACCCAAAAAAAAAACCCATTAAAAAAAATTGAATGTTTATTCCACTAGTAAACATACAGTTATTAGTTTTATTATATCTTTTCAAAAGTCCATTCACGTCAATACACCGCTTGCGATGGAACCACTGGGAAAAGCACTTTGCCCACTCGTCTTAGGGGTCTCTTATGGCATCTCGATACGCAGCCACCGCTTCTTTATATAGTTTAGCTGGCCTCGACGGCGGGTGCGTCTCGCCAAATAGTCGACTGCCTATCAAACTATGGGCTAGTGGCAAACAATTGGTAGTACCCGCTGTTTTTGATCCTCTAACACAAAAGGCGAAATTACCTATCCTTCCAAAAAAAAACCGCTCTTCGATCTCTCTTCACTTTAGTTGGCAAATTGTCTTTGGTTTCAGGATCATAACAAAACCATCATCCAGAACGTTAAAAATCAACCAACATCATCCAAATATCTAAATGTTCGTGTAGGATTTTTCATATCTACTAATATACTCTTTTTCAGTCTCTATCATACGCCGCACAACACAGATGTTATCTTCAGTCGTCGCCGTAGAAGGCCGTAAATCACACATCATCATTAAGTTATCAGAGAAAGCAAGAATAATAAATAATAATGTCATAAAAATCATTGCACGAAAATTTTCTCGTGAACTTCAATTGTCATACATCGTCGATGATCTTCTGTTTGAATTTCTACTGCCTATCAAACAATGGGCTACAAAGACACTTTCAAAACCATCATCCAGAACATAACAAAAAAACAACTGATATAATAAAGGAAATTTTCTAATTTTTCACTGTTCATTCAAAGGAATACACCAATGTTTAACTATTCATTAGCAATGAGCTCATTTCATTTATATAAGTTTAATATGTGTCACATATTTTACGCTTATAGTAAAACAAATAACTAATACGTATGCTTTAGGTCTCAATGTGTACATATAATGTTTTGCACAAAAGAATACATTAGATGTGCTAAGTGCAATATGCCTAAGCTTTTAGGGTATCTTACCGAAATACTTGACAAAGAGTTTTTCAGGAAACACTAACGACACATTTAAATATTAAGGTACTGATGAGATCAGATTGTATATTTAGGAAGAAAGGAAGCATGCACCTTCGACCGCATAGTTGCTATCGATATAAATCAAAGGAGTGCCATCCCAAACATCAGGCGCACGGAATTATGAGGAATTGTGTTGGGAAGAGTGAGCTCACTCTTTCCGTTTTAGTCGATTGTAGGAAGCGGTGAACGCCGGACGTTTATACCTATTCGTTGTCAACACCTTTGGGTGTAAAAATAAGTAGTACAAAATAAGTAGTACCGCCATATACCTCGCCGCTAGCGATTCTAGGGATCAAGTAAATTGGTAAACCACTCATGCTACACACATAGACGCAATTTGTTAATAATTTTAAGGTGCTCAGGGCACATTCATTGACGATTTATCGACGATAGTTGCTAACATTCAGGCTGTGTGTGTGATAAACCGCTCATGTACGAGTCAGACTCTCATACCGAGTGTTACTACTAACATTGACGTAAGTTCATTTCAGTTTACATGACAACTAGCGGTCCGTCCCGGTTTCGCCCGTGGCACATAACACATAGGCTATAGCACTCAGGGAGCACAAATATATCCAACGGTGAAAACATTTTTGAAATCGACCCAGTAGTTTCTGAGATTAGCGCGTTCAAACAAAAAACTTTTTCAATCAGCTTCATAATATTAGTATTGAAATAGTATTGATAATAATAGATACATACTCGTAAAGTTCACACGAACAACAGATTCTGCCTTGACTTAGGTATTTTTAAGTGTAATGATAATTAAATACATAGATTATATTATACAATACGGACACTATTACTACTTACTATTACAATACGATTAATTTTACGATGTAATTTGTCAAAATATACGTCTTACACTACAAATTAGGTCCTAACCGGTAACCTAACTTAACCTAACCTGTTAATATTGGCAGAACTTTAGATTTGTCCAGATAGTGGTACCTAGGTGTCATGCAGTAGATGCCATCTCTTACAAAAAAAAAAAAACAATTTTATGTCCCATTTAAAAAGTGCTATATATTTTCTAATATTCAGATTTTGCCGTCAACAGTAGTTGTATGTTCTATGAAGATAAGTTCTCCTTAACTTCAAGCAAGGCGAAGGCTCTATGCTCGGTAGTTTGTATTTTTTTTAATTTATCTTTGTCGATGTTTGATCTTTCTACATACCCATTTACCTACAATTTGTATGTATTTACAATCACATAAGTACTACTTTTTTTGTAGGGAACCGTTGTTTGTAATCAAATATCAAAAAACCACAATTGTTCGAATCACCACTGAACATTCGGATTAAAATGTGGTAGAAAAAAAAACTAATTTTATTTTGGACCTATTTTCAGTGAACTAATAAAATTGGTAGTAAATTCATACAAAAAGCTACTTATAAACGTATGTAAGTATATCTAAGTTAGTCGAAGTCTAATTTAGACGAGGTTTGCTAATTGGTCACAAAGAGCCTTTGTCAAAATAGCTAACCAGTACCTACATAAAAACCCACAAACAAAAGGTCTTTCGCAAGCGGTGGGGATAATATAGGGGGTCACTGGAAAATTCCGATTACCGAGGCTATACTGACCAAATATAAGTACAATATCTAACTTACCCCAGATAATATCTATAATTATGAGGAACTGTCACGTGCGCGAAACTTTCAAAACTTTCTATACAAATGATTACCAGGAGTTGAGTGACAAATAACATCGTTATGAATACATAATTTATTTGACAGTACCGGATACTTACAACAAATTGACCTGCAAACGTAATACAGACTTTTATACTAAACTAGTTGATGCCTGTTACTTTGTAAGCATTAGATATAATTTGTTGTGAAATTAAAAAAAAACATTCGTACATTATATAGTTCCAAACAAAAAATGACAATTGCACTCGACAATATACTTTCATTCGCTGTTTTCTTGCGATTTTTCGACCGCCTTTAGTACTCGTAATTGTCACTAAATGCTTTTTCCGTTTCGTGTTCCCTTCGATTGCACGTGAACGTGAACTGTGAATTGATTTACCTGCTCCACGTATTTTTTACACTGGATTAATAAGATTCAGAAGAAATACGTGAAAAAAATATATGTCACTGACATAGATGACAGTTCATCATCTATGTCAGGTCACATATACCTATACACTGAACATAACCTTTCACATAATACGCAACTTAGCCCGATCCTCAGCTGTTCGGTTTCCGCCACTAATTTGCTTTCTTTTGCGGATAGTATTAAACTAAAGAATAGTATTTTAACTAAAGAATTGAATACTATATTTCACTGTATTTATAATCTAATATATTAAGAAGAGTTTTCTAGATACTCTAATACTGTATAAACATTGCATATCGGTGAAAACTGCATTCAGCTCCCACACGTTCAACGTAGATATTAGCGTAGAGAACGATCAAAAATAAAACCGATGCCAAAATAATTATTTTCCCGGGAAATACGTCACATCGCGCGGATATCCTAAACGTTAACTGATTCATGGTTCAGTAACTTTCCAGTCACGAAAAATAAAACGTTTTTAATATAGCGTTTTTAGAATGGCAGATGCGTGCTAAGATCTATAAAAACTATTCGAAATTAAGCCACAGGTAGTAAATGTTTCATTCTGTTGGATAAATTTGATAACCTTATGTCAATATCAATAATTTGATACATCTGTCTTGATGATCTGTCTTTTTGAAAACATCACATTGAAAACACAAATAATTTAGCAACAGAATGACAACACTAGTTACATGATCATCTCAACGTCGCAATTTGAAAACAATCTACCACTATTGCACTATAAGTCGTCTCATCTAAAATATTTACGCTGTTATTTTTCTGTGAGAATTCGTATTTTTTTATTTGTAGTGACGGGACGAGCACGTGCCTTTAGCTATAATAAACACGCTTTTGCCACGAGGGTTTAAAAAAATATAATCATTGCTCTACGGTTGTCATTACGCTAAGATCTTTTTTTCTCACTAAACACAGTTTTTTGATTGAAATATTGTGAAACGTTAAAAACAAGCAGTTGGATGCTAATACTACTTTAACATATTTTAAACAGACTTACAAAATCGGACCTGTATAAATATACAGCTGCTTAAATAATTTATAGTTTAAAGTTCAAATTTCTGATAAAATTAAAGAAAATTATTTAACTTTAAAAGCCTATAAGAAGTAGTTCAGTAAAGTTTTAACGAATACAATGATATTTCAGCTTTGTTTAAAATGTAATGATCATTCTCTTCATAAAAGCATGTGTCTTAAAGTTTCATAAAATAGCACTAGCAATTAGTAAATCCAAAAGAACCCACAGGTGGGACCAACCCAAGAGTAAAACGAAAATTGGACAAAGAAGTTACAACTTCCTGGGTTGTTATCTATATGGCAAACTTAATAAACAGCTTGATATAGTCAACGACACAAAAAACATTTGCAAAAAAAAGATTAAGAAATTTCTTTTAATACTGAACTATAGAGATGCAGAGGAGTTCATAAAACCATTAGTATAAAAAAAATGCTTCCTATGAGACACACACATACGTTGTCTATACTTACACAAACTTACACACCCTCATAGCCGCACTTGCACCCTCGCACACCTAACACACACATACTATTACACACCCTTACATACACAACACACGCACGTAGCACTATATGTAACCTAGGTATAAATACAAAATAATATAAAAAAGAAAACTACCTATTGTGCATATTAATATAATGAAGTTATAATGCTTAGCGTATTTAACCCTAACACGCACCAAAACACTTTAAACATACACCTCGGAAGAGAAATAGCTCCCACAGACACAGGGAATCCTAGTGTGGGAGCTAGGAATATCTTACTCATACCATACTCATGACTTCGGCACCAAAGTAATGCCTAAATTAATTAAAACTAATTAAAATTATTATTATACTAGAGTAATCCCATAAATTTTGCATGTAGTTGTAAGTCTGTCACGTTTATTTATAATTATTGCACTATTTTTATTTTGGAATTGTAATAGCATCATCATTTTTTTGTAAGATAATTAACTAAGTCACATTTTTGTACTAATAAATAAATTATTATTAAAAATTATTATTATTATATTCCGTCGTGCTTGAAGGTGTTTTTGTATGAATTTTATAAATGTGTGTTATCTTATTTAAAAATCTCGTTTCACAGTGCTCGTAGTCGTGCGCACTGAAAAGGTTCAACTGTTTTTAACGCTTTTTTGTGTATTTGGTAGGTATGAAAATAGGTAACAAAGGATTTTCTACCAAATTCTTTATTTACATGACAGAGCAACGTGCTGACAGAGATTTGTTCTGCTAATAATAATAAATTTACCAAAATGTACTTACACTACAAAAATCTTAACGCGTAAGGTGACTTTAGCTTCTTCACTGTAATATTTCTCTCTCTATCTCTACTTCTACAGTACATTTTTTAAGCAAATCACTCGATGGTCGTTAGGAGGGCGTGGTACGGTAAATTGAGCAAATGTTTCGATAAATAACAATATTGTCTGGCATTGTCTTCAATCAAATTCAATCACGGTGCGCGTCATACGGCTGCGCCCGCGCACACGTCAAGGCGTCGTTTGACACCTTTTCAATTTAGCATGTTGACCTTCTAAATCGCAAATGTAAATTTATTGATTTGCGACAAAAACAAATCTTACTATACAATATACACGAAAACGCTATGATTTTTTGTAAGCATTCCTCAATGCAAACTACCATGGACGGTTGAGATTTGTGCGTAGACGATATCTTCAGGAATGGTTGCTGTAACATGACATCATCTCTAATATTAAGATAAGTGACGACCATTAGATATATTGCTTAGTATACGCCAGTTTTTTTTTACACAAACACACTCTTAACGTAGTGTTAATTTAATATTCGCACTAGTGCCTCTAATTCATGCACGAACAGTGTGATTGTGATAAAAGACTTTAAATTGTTCTGCACACAAATCGGCGCAAAATGGCTCATTACAAACATTGAAAGAAGTGAAGTTATTTGGTTAACAATGTATATTTATGGCGATGAGCACGTGATTACCGTCATAGTTTAATTCAACTAAGCATTCGCATTCGAAAAGCATAAAAAAATGTGTACTTAATACAGTGTTATTTTAAAAAAGATCGGCGTTTTCACGTAAGCTTGAAGTTGGTGGCAATGGTAGCACCAGCATAATCATTGGTAATTTTTACTATTAAAATAAAATGTGAAAGATGGCTGTTCAATCATGCCGTTATAATTGAACGGATCAGCCCGAAATTTGGAACTCAGATTGACCTGTGGATCGGAACAGCACTTATGCCCGAGCGACACGAGGCTACTTTTTCAAGCTAGCAACAAAATTAGCGTTGATACTAATACATACTAACACTAGCTTGCTATCCTAGCTTGAAAAATACCAACGTGTCGCACGGGCATAAGGCTTATATCTCGAAAAAATTAAGTTCTTGAGAGAATAATTATTTTTAAATTTCAATTACAAAACATAACACTTTATTATACCACACAAATACAGCAAATAGTAATTAAATTTCAATTCAGAATCAGAACTTAGTCATAGGTTTAACATTTGTAACTCAGATACATAATAGTTTAAAAAAAAAATTAAGGAAAAGGCTGTTTTCTAAAGTCGGGGGCAAATAGTAGTATTTTATAATAGTATACACAAACATAACTTTATCTCTGTGTTTGTGCATGAAAAGACGCCGAGTTTCGTACGTCCCTTTCAAACCTTAAGCTTCTTCTGTCTGTGTACCTTACTGACATTGGATGTTTAGATTTTATACATGAGTGTTCCGGTTCTAGCAGAAACTGCGTTAAATCTTAAGTATCTTGTAAGCTTTCGAACTTTGCTCAAGTAGTTCAGTTTCGACACTTTCTATTAGAAACGGAAAGGGTGTGTAGTTTTTATTTGTTTTGTAAAGAGATTTCCACTGTCATAGCAATCTCATAGTTAAGTGCCACTTGAAAATGTTTTATGACATTTCTAGATTCTGTAACCAAAATAGCTGTACAGTGGCAGTTAAGTTGCGAAATAGGCTTCCCTGTCAATTACGCAGTCATATGCAACATTTTTAGTCGGAATGGTAGTTTTCGCGGCGGGCGGGAACAGAAACTACGGGGGGTAAAAAAAAATTGGTTGCCTGTAAAGTCGGTATACGGAAGTTTTACGTGACAACGACTTTGAGTGGTAAAATAATTTTACGGAAGGGACGCGTGCCTTTCACTTTTTATGTCTGTCTCTCTCGCTCTTAGGCGGGCTAACCATGCCCGAGTGGAAGGGACGCGTGCCTCTCACTCGCTCTCGTTGTGAGCGCATAACGTGAGCGGAGCGTAACGCAGTTTCTTGAAGTGTCACCCGGCAAGCCAATTTATAAGACGTTGTCACGTCAAAAGATCAGCGCGCTCTGACCCCTGTCCGAATCGATCTACTGGATCAACACTTACTTATACATTACAAGCTGGTATGAAATAAACATAGCTTTTTCAGCATAGAATAGTTTTTTAAATGTTGTTTAGCCTTGGTTGGAGTACTAGGAAGAGACGTTTTGAATATCATTCTAATATTTGTCCAGTCATTTTTGTTGAATTCAATTCAATGTTAGTTTTACTCTTGTACACAACTACATCCTCGAGTGATATTCTCAGAAATTCGTCGTACGTCAGTATTTATGTCAGTTTTGTAGGATTGTTCTTGTTTACTTCCGGCGTAAAAAGAAGTTTGTAGCTGTGGAGGCCTAGTGGCTAGAACGTAGAACGTGAGATTTCACAATCCTGAAATCGCAGTTTCGAAGCCCACTGAGTTTTTATCCAAGTGCTGTCGTCACTACTGCCCTTAATGGTAAGAAATTATTGTGAGGAAACAGGCATATTCCAATAGATTTTTTTTAAGGCATGTATGTCGCCAGTCGCCAACCCGCACTCGATAAAGCGGTTATGGTGGTGGTTTTTGCCAACCTCCATGTGAGCGAAGACTCTAAGTAAAATCGGCTACTGATGCTAATACATAAGTTTCATGTATCTATCTAAATGTCTGCGTGTATGTTTGGTCTTGGCATTGTACTATATTAACTAATTCACCGATTATGTTGTGATGTTCTTCGTTTGCAGGCAGACATGATCCAATAATTGAAATGGTTGGTTACTATAATTTTTAATTTCAAACCGGAACACAGAAATATTTTTACATTTCTGCTTGGCGGTAGAATAACGGACATAGGTGTCGTACGTCCCCAGGCGGACTCAGCAAAGATTCCTACCACTGCAGATTTATTGGTTTTGGTGTAGTGGTTCCGAACAACTTGCATCACATGTATAACACAAATGACAAAATCAGGGTTCTCTCTATGAAATATGTATGTATTAGTATAGACTAGCTGCTCCCCTTGGTGTAACCCGCGGCTTATCTGAGTTATATAATGTTTTATTTATTTTGTTTTAGAGCGAACTGTTGAATATCCTATTTTATACTTCTTTTGGCGCTTTGGGGAAAAAGGATGAGAGTACATTTTTACGATGCGCGCGTACGCAAATAAGAAACAGAATAATATAATAGAAGATACTTCAAGTCTAAACAGTTGCTCACTTTATATCAAGCACAAATTCGCTCTTGCATGGAGTTCTGTTCGCATCTTTGAGATGGTTCGGCTAAGTATCAGCTAGAGACTTTGGAATCGATCGAGAGACGTGCCAAAAGGCTCATAGGCAACGACACTCTTGCGCGAAAAAGACTACAAAGTCTGGATATCGCCGAAAAATTGCTAGCCTATCAGTTTTTATCGGATACACTTCGGAGAGTCTGCGACTGATTTACATGATCTAATACCACCTTGCCTTTTATGCTATCGGAATTCTCATAGCTCGAAAAAGCGACATCGATTCATGGTTGATGTTCCAAAGACACGGACGCAGAGATTTTACTCTACTTTTGTGATAAGAACGTCTAGGCTGTAGAATACGAATTTTCCCTCTTGGTTACAATCTTTGTGTCTTCAAATCGAGAGTGAATCGGTTTCTTCTAGGTAAACACACTCCATTGTAGACCGCATCGTCGCTTAACATAACATAAGAACAGGCGAGATGGCGGTCAAGTGTAAACCTATAAAAGTTAAAAAAAAGTGTTTGTTATGTAAGTACCTTACTTTCATATGTATTTAGTGAAAAAGCTGTTAATTTGATATTACAAACAGACACTTCCATTTTATTTACTATTTATTATGTATTAAATATTTAAAATTGTTCATCTCCATGAGGATTACCTTCAAGATCGACGATTAGACATCCATCGTTATTTATCTGACATTAGATAGAAATAACTAATAATCTATACTTATAATAAAACTGTAACGGGTCGAATTCTGTACATTGAAGATATTTTGAAATTTTTTTTTTTGGAGCACTCCATAGTCGATACTGATGGCGAAACTGCATTTTTTTTCTTTCATGTCTGTCTGTCTGTCTGTCTGTCTTTCTGTATAGAGATCACGCATCACGCCGAAACTACTGATTCAATTCAGCTGAAACTTGCCATGATTTTAGTTTATACTAAGGAAATTGCTGTAGGCTACTTCTGATCCCCAAATTCTAATCGGTTTTCTTGCGGGAGGGGGTGAAAGTCAGAATGTGTATTTGGTTGTAACTCATGTTTGCGTTGTTTAATTTCATTAATTTTTTTGTTAGAAAGAACACACTTTTTATATTGTCCCGTCAAAATTTGAACAATATCGGTCTGTTGGTTCGGAAATTACACAAACATTAAATAATAACGACACGCGCGGCGCGTTCGGTACATACAAACTTCTAAGTATTCTGTGTATCACAGACGATCCACAGAATATCTAGATTCTAGATTCAAGAAGTGCCCACGTGATCGCGTCGCGTCGTCTTGAATGACAAAATAATTGTCAAAAATATATTTTTGTATGGAAAAAGGAGGAGGATGAGAACATCCTCCTTCAAACAAGGAGGATGTTCTCAATCGGGTTGCATGTTTTTTTATTCGGTTTTATTTTACACGATAACTCCGCTAATTGTGAGTTGATTTTGATAATTCCTTTTTTGTTTGGTAGAAAATACTTCAGAGGTGATCTTATATATCGAAAACAGGGAGGTAGTTTTTCAAATATCAACAAAAAACTAAAATCAGCTTAAACTTATCTGTACGACGTAGTCATAGCTTCTAAAAAATTTAGTCGAACGACAGAATTAAATTACCTGTCATTGAAGTAAATTTTTGTTCTTTTGGAGAAAACATATCAGCATAATAAGTAGCAGCATAAACAACCCATTAAATGTTCCCACTGCTGGACGTCGGGGCCTTCTCTCGCAAGGAGAGAGACTACGCTGGCCCAGTGTCGGTTGGTGGATGACATATGACTTAGAACTTAGATTCTAGGTACATTTCGGTTTCCTCACGATATTTTCCTTCACCGTTTAATTACCGGCATTAAGAACATGACTCAGAAAAGATAGTGGTGCGCGTGGTTTTGAACCCTGGGTCTCCGGATCGACAGTCGGCGTTCTCCCGACTAAGTCAGCTGTAGCTTACTAGACCAGCCGTAACTTTACGTATTATTTCAATCCAAATACTGTTTAAAATTTAAAGGTAGTGTTCAACAAGCTTCGGTAACCGAAGCAGACCGTTGTTAGGGTTCCGTACCTGACTTCGCTGTCCGTCCATCCTTCCGTCTGTCACCAGACTGTATCTCTGAACGGTGATAGCTAGACAGTTGAAATTTTCACAGACGATAAATTTCTATTCCCGCTTTAACAAAAATACTAAAACTAATAAATATTTAAGAGGGGCTTATTTCCATACAACAAACTTGACTTTTTACCGTTTCTTGCTCGATACTAATAACGTACCTGTCACAGGTTGACGCTTGCACTATTCACATAATATTAAGTTTTATGTTCTCTTAAAATGTAATTAATTAAAATAAAATAAATTATTAAGGGGGCTCCCATACAATAAAATAATTTTATTTGCTATATGATTCAGAACCCTTCGCGCGCGAGTCCCAATGGCATTTGACCGGTTTTATTTTTTCCAAAATTTTGTAATATCCTATCCTTTCCTAACATTATATAAATATGTCAATATTAAAATTTTTGCTGCTTTACGTTGGAATGGCTGAATGTATCGAGTTAAAATTTGAAACATATTCTTGGCTTAGCTTAAGTAACACATAGGGACATATAGATAAGTAACTATACATAGGCAATGTTTGGCCTATGTGTTCTTCCAGACTATAATCTAATTGTATTTCAATTCTCAGCCCGATCACTTGATACGTTCCGCCATGATTAAGTAACAAACATCCAAACATTGACATTCATAGTATTTACAGTTACAGGACAACGTTGGAACGGCTGAACATATTTGGAAGGAGTTCGAAATACACGTAGTTTGTAATCAGAAATAGCAAATCGGTTACTTATAGGTTACTGTGACGTCGAAAAGACTAAGCAAATTTGGTAGAAACAGATAACTTATAGTCTGAAATACCACATATATGTACTACCTATCAACCTGAAAAGAAGCATGGGCCATAAGGAAACAAATATTAACTATCACGTCAAAACGGTACAACGAATTGGGTTGGCATACGAAACACAGATAGTTTGGTGGGTTCCCAACGAGTCACACCAAACGAGTCACACTGTGACTCGATGGGATTTTTTTTTCCCAACCAGTCACACTGTTACTCGTTGCATCTTTCTTTACTAGTTTATATTCCCATCGAGTCACACTGTTACTCGTTGGGAAAAAAAATCCCAACGTGTCACAGTGTGACTCGTTGAAAACGCACCCCAACTCTGCTCTGATAAATGTCTGAAAATTACTACTGTGTACATTTTGGCTAACTTTTAAATCTGATTACGAAATGGCAACGATGAATCATTTGCGAAAATATTTCCCGGAGTCGTGGTGAAGGATTGTTACTTTCACTACAACGAAGCCATTTTAAAGAAGCCTGCGAATTGAAATTGACGCATTCTGAAGATATAAAAAAAAGTATGGTAAAACTAAGTGTAGTTCTATCTTTACTCCCATCAAACAAATATTATAAGCGGCTGGGTGAACATTAACGCTAATCTATAATAAATATGGTTCCAAAGATCTCGAAACAGAACAATTTGGCAAGTATATGGAAAAACAATGGCTACGAGAAGGTTTTATACCCACTTTGTGTCTTTGGAGAAGCCCACAGAACGACAAATGCTTTAGAGTCTTGGCATAGTAAATTAAATAAAATGGTGGGGAAAAAACAAATATGATGACTTGTTGCACATTTTGAAGCAAGATGCTTGAATTGCTTCAATACTTAGAAATTTTGCGAAATGATAAGTACCTAAGTTGATTGTGATGAATATAGTGGTAGGACTCTCGGCAGAGTCTGCTTGGGGAAGTACCACGCCTTTGCCAGTTTACTGGAAACATTGCCCTTTGAACCGGAACACAGTAATGTTTTCACATTACTGCTTGGCGGTAGAATAACTGGTTAAGGTGTGGTACTTCCCTAGACGGACTCTGCAAAGAGTCAGGTACAGAACACCGCATTTTTGGGGTTCGAGATTGATCGCAGCTTGACGTGGAAACACCACATCGACAAGATGTTTGCTAAAGTTAGCAGTGCGTGCTTTGCGCTAAGACGAGTATCCCGAGTGGTGTTTACGCAAGTGTCACGTTAATGTTACTTCGCCATAGTGCATTCTCGGTTACAATACGGCGCCGAGCTATACGCGCGCGCTGCCGACTAGGAGCGTGCGTTCCGCGCCCAAAACGTGCCGTACGTGTCATTGTTGGCGTATCGCAATGTACATCCGTCAGACCATATTTCAAGGAGCTTGGTATACTTACTTTACCTGCTATCTTGATCTATCAAGTGTCTGTGTATGTCAAAAATAATCTAGAATCGTACAACACGCGAGGAGAGAGACATTCTCGCAAAATACGCAACGCCGAAAAGCTGGATGTTATCCCACACTCTCTCACGAGGTCACGGAAGTTGACTCACATTATGGGACCGGAAGTTTATAACACTGTTCCCAAAATAGTTATATAGGCCCCAAGTTTCGGCAGCTTCAAAACAGATTAAAGTGCTGGCTTAGTTAGTTAGTTTGGCGGGGCCTTTACCGCACCTAGCCTCTTTAGTTGGGCCATTAAAGTGCTGGCTTATCGATTAAACTTTTTATAGTTTCAGCGAATTTTAGAGAGTGGTGGCAAAGTTCCCATAAATATGTAAAGAAACTAATTTGACATAGTTCAGTACAATTGTAATAAAGACATTATAGTCATATAATGTTTGACAGTTTTTTGTACAATAATTATTAAAATACAGTAAAGTAGTTTTGTTTTTTAATTTTTATTAATCGACATGTAAATTGTACATTTATGAATAAAGTACTTTGACTTTGAGTCCTACCACTACAAAATATAGTTATAAACTAGTTGTATTTATATAGCTTTTATGACAATAGTTACTGTTGAGCTTTGAGAAAAGAAGTGTGTGTACTTATGTACGCACGTAAGAAATTAATACTTCTTTTTTACTCTTGTTAAGAAGTCTAACTTCAATCATAGAATATAAATATAATATCTTCATTGCAAAGAAGTATTATACCTGAAGTTAGGTACAACGTTTACTAGCCAAATACAGGGTTTCGGGGTTCCGTGCCAGTGTGTGCACTCTGCACGCATCGTAAAAAACATTCTCATCATTTTACCCTAACGCGCCAAAAGAACTTCAAAAAATATTAGATTCATCACGTTATTTCTTTCCGTTTATTTACAAATCGAAGGCAAAAACAATCTAAAAGTTTTAAATTATAAATCGTGATAACAGCAAAACTATTATACATAGAAAATACGACGAAGAAAAGCCTTGCACGATGTACTTACATATTGCAATTTGACTTTGTGAATTTTTATTGTATAAATATATTTTTATACAATAAAAATAATTTGTTTGGTTATATTATTTTAAAAGAATTCATTATATTATTTTAAACGAATTCATTATATTATATTAATGTTCATTTATTTTACCAATATCAACATGATCACTTCTCCCACTCTGTAAAGGTGGATAATGTCCCAACCAGTCACACTGTGACTCGATGGTTTTTTTTCCCAACCAGTAACACTGTTACTCGTTGCAACTTTCTGTAATAGTTTAAATTCCCATCGAGTCACACTGTTACGATAGTGTGACTCGTTGGGAAAAAAAATTCCCATCGAGTCACAGTGTGACTCGTTTGGTGTGACTCGTTGGGAACCCACCGATAGTTTAGAGTCTAAAATTCTATATTCTAAGGTCTAAGTCTATATTTTCGTTTTACTCCATATTAATCTATAATAAGTATATATTTTCGTAAGGAACTTGATGTGATGGTAAGGTAAAAGCCAAAAATGAAAAATATATGCACCCGTTTTGGCGTAAATAATACAGGTGATTTGCGTTCACAATCAAAATAACAAGCAACATTATATTCTCATTAGATGGCGCTAATGCCAGTTTAAATCTAAAAGCACTAAAGGCCATTTAAATTGATGTTTTGCTATTGTGGTATGTATTTTTTCTTTCATCACTAGGTGGCGTTACTGGTATTCTAAATTGTACTAATAAGTTTTTGTGCTAAAAGGATTTTGATGCCGAATTTGGATTCTTTCGTTCTTGGATTTTTTTTCTGTGTTACAATTAAATTCATACAGTAACATTTCACTAAGACTTGGCTTAGATTTACGGGTTTAACTTGCTTGAGTACCTACCTATCATTAAAACTTAAAATTTTAATCATTTGGATTCCACACAGGCTTATTTCAAAATTTTACGCGGGCGAAGTCGCGGGCAACAACTAGAAAACAGCTTGCGGATAAAAAGAGATAAGTAGGTAATCAGATCATGCACATCAGCTTCACTCTTTTCATAATGTATCCTATAAAAAATCCTACAAACTTATCACTTGCGGCTATGTTCGATACTACAAAACCTTAATAAGTATGTTTGATTTTGTTTAAAAAAAGAAAAATAAAGATGATAAAATTAAATAATTTTTTGTGTGGAAAAACAAATTCACTCGGTTTTACAATGATTACATTATGCAAATATTTTGGCGTACGATACTTCCAACTAATAATGTACACTATAAGTGAGTAACATCTGCTTACGCGAACGAAGTAGCGGGTTCAGCTAGTTGCTAATAAATGTAAAATATTCGTAGAGTAGGTTGCAGTTTGCAAATTGAAGTTTCAAGATAAGTTTAAGACCTTCAGTTGGTCATTGAACCTACACTAACAATCACAATCAAACCTATGAAGACGAAAATGTTCAAGTTTGTTATGCAACATGCTTACTTAGATTGATGTCAAGATTCAAATGTTTTAAATGCTACGTACGTATTAACATGTTACTAACAATTTTACTACGATCTAATGAAGCTAACAATGTGTTGATGTTAAATGTGTAGTTAGAACAAGCAGACGATGCAAACAACTAGCCATAAAGTGAAGTAAGCTCTGAATAAAACTACACTAACTGTAGTGATTGTTTTACAGAATAAATGTCTGATCGCTACATTTAAAAATGGGAGATAAGCTCAGTTTGTCTTTTTGAGTTCGTCACAAAAATATCGAAAAATTGTATACCGATTACAATAGTTTTTTTTTTACATATTTTTGGCTTTCGTATGATATTTGGTTACGCCAGTCAGCATAATTAAAATAAGGTCTAGAAAAAATTTTTTTTTTAAAGTTAAACGGTTTTATTGTAAACGGTCATGGTAATTTTGCAGATAAATGTACTAAAAGATTAAAAAATAATTTTGACTAAAATAAAATTGTGGGGCACTACAAAACGAACGTTTTAATCGACGATTGTAGATATTCGAAGTGAGTGCTTAACAAAATTATTTTTTACCACACACGATTTTATTTTAGTCATAATAATTTTTAACCCCCGACCAAAAAAAGGGGTGTTATAAGTTTGACGTCGATGTCTGTCTGTGGCACCGTAGAGCTCAAACGGATGGACCGATTTCGATGCGGTTTTTTTATTTGAAAGTTAATATCCGTGCGGATGTTCTTAGCTATGTTTGGTTAATTTCGATTCAAGATGGCCGCCGCCACAAAATGGCGGACAAAATATTTCTTCACAGCCTACCACAATATGGGTATCAAATGAAAGGACTTGACTAGTAGAATACTATATACTATAAAAAAAAAACAAATCCAAGATGGCCGCCACCACAAAATGGCGAATTATATTATTTTTTTCACTACTACCGCAATATGGGTATCTAACGAAAGGGCTTGACTAGTAGAATATATTGCACTATGACAAAGTTCAAATCCAAGATGGCCGTTTCCACAAAATGGTGAAATACATTTCTTTTTTCACAACTCCCTTAATATGGGTATCAAATGAAAGGGTTTGACTAGTAGAATGTCGTACAGATAACAAATCCGAGGTAGTCGGGGGTTAATCAAAATTTTAATTTTTGTTCTTGTTAAGCTTTTGTACATTTATCTGCAAAATTACCATTACTGTTTACAATAAAACCGTTTAACTTAAAAATAAAAAGAGAACAAAATGTTCTCTGTTTATTGCATTGTATATTATTATTAATTTATGACTGAAAAGCCCCATAGGGTGTACGCATGTAGTTCCCGTACAGATATTACAATGATTAATTTGAATATCTTCTCGGTTTCCGTATTCATTGTTCATATCGTTGTTTGTGTTTCGCTGTATACACGAGACAAAGTATCTTAGTGGGATCGGAGCCTATACGTGTAAACAAATAATATTAAATACGTCTGGGAAGGATTTTAAATATTTAGTTAAGGATGCTAATTAAACAAGCTTTATTTTAATCGCATTGTTCGCCTAAGAAAATGTAACTTGCCTTCTAAATTACTAAATTTTTAAATTGTAATAGGTTTGCACTTGACCGCCGTCTCGCCTGATGTTAAGCGAAGTCGGCCAAAACCAACGCGCTCATCCACTTGTTTTCTTCTATGTAAGCCACTGTAAATAAGTACAACTCAGAATGGTGGTTATTTTTTAGCATATAAATTTGTGGCATGCATTCAAATAAAAAATAACCTAACCTAACTTCCGTAGCCGAGTTAGTAAATTAGTTGGCAATGTATAAACCCAGAAGGACAAGTAAAAATAATTGATGATCTTCACGTGACTCTTTCTACTTAACTAGCTGCCTCTGTAAAGAAGATGAATTAGTTTATTAATGGCTATCTCATTCTCTCGATGCTTAGTTATTAAATGAGAAGTTTTTTTTGGCCACGTGGTCAGGCCAAAAAAATATCTGTGGCCATATTTATTATTTAACATGCCTATCAAAGTGTTAATTGTTGAACTTGAACGAAAATCAGAGCATTATACTATTTTAATGAAGGTTTTTCATAAATAATCTTTCAAACATTACATGAATAGATTCTACAGCACTACGTAGTTCAGTTACCAGATAATTTCATGAGATGATCCCGTATCGTAGTGAATCTCTGAAGATTACACTTTTCCAGAAGTGGACGGTCGAATGTCAGGAATAGAATTGCGAAATAGTACTCGGTCATACATAGTGGAATAGTACTAAATGTATACGAGAACAGTCGGTGGCGGTGGGTTGCGCCAGATTTGCCCATGAGGTGATTGATCTCTTGCCCAGCAATCTTGCATCAAGTGGTCTCCCGTCTTAATTATAGACTAAGGTGACATTTATAAATATCAACAAAGGAAGCGTGGGCGGTGGCCACATGGCACGTAAGAAATATGCTAATAGTATTGCGTGTCTTATGCAATATGTTGTGGATGCAATTTGCGTTGATAATTATTCATTAACACTATATCTAATTATTATGCAGTCTACATTGCCTCTAGTTTTATTCGGTTAAATATACTCGTATTTAAGAGTTATGTTATAATAAAACTTGCGTGAAACACGTTCCGTGTGGTAGAGCGAAATATTTGAAACATTTTAAATATTATTTGAAACAATATTTGATTAGAGCAAACATTGTACCTAGTTTTATTTTGATTTGACACTGGTTTATTTAATTGACATTGTTTTATTTGATTTATTTAGCTATTGTACTTCTGAAATGAACTATTATGACTTTAATTGTAAACCTACTGACATTGTATTTTTTAATAATATTTTAACAAATCTTAGAAGAAAAAAAAAATGTTTTCAAAAAAGAGACATTCTTTGTTGTAATGGCTTGAAAGTTTAGTGCCTCAAAAACTTCATTTTATTTAATTTAATAATCACTTTTTATCTTCTGTATATGAATCTAGTTTTGTTACATTCTCTGTTTACCTGCTTGCATGCTAATTGCGGGACCTGGAGAACTGTCATGTATTTTAAGTACCACCCTTGTAATCCAGGACCACAAGCTGAATAAATTGATTTGATTTGATTTGTAAGATTAGAATTAAGAAGTTATTATTTCAAAAAGCAATTATTTATGGTATTTGTAAATCGCCGTAAAACTAAATACACAGTTTTTGTGCATTTGTACATATACTACAAAATCATCATGTAATTCGAGATGCGTTTTTTATTATATCCATTTTTTAACCCCCGACCAAAAAAAGGGGTGTTATAAGTTTGACGTCGATGTCTGTCTGTCTGTCTGTCTGTCGGTCTGTCTGTCTGTCTGTCTGTCTGTCTGTCTGTGTGTGTGTGTCTGTCTGTGGCACCGTAGAGCTCAAACGGATGGACCGATTTCAATGCGGTTTTTTTTATTCGAAGGTTGATATCCGTGCGGATGTTCTTAGCTATGTTTGGTTAATATCGATTCAAGATGGCCGCCTCCACAAAATGGCGGACAAAATATTTCTTCACAACTTATCTCAATATGGGTATCAAATGAAAGGGCTTGACTAGTAGAATACAATACATAATAACAAATTTCAAATCCAAGATGGCCGCCACCACAAAATGGCGAATTACATTATTTTTTTTCACTACTACCTCAATATGGGTATCAAATGAAAGGGCTTGACTAGTAGAATACTTTGCACTATGACAAATTTCAAATCCAAGATGGCCGCTACCACAAAATGGCGAAATACATTTATTTTTTCACAACTCCTTTAATATGGGTATCAAATGAAAGGGCTTGACTAGCAGAATGTTGTACAGATTACAAATCCGAGGTAGTCGGGGGTTAATCAAAATTTTTAATTTTGTTCTTGTGTTTGTTTTTCATTCCATTAGGCATTATTTTTATACATTTAAAATATATTTCATTAAATTTATTTTGTGTTATTGTTAAGTATGATTTGCTACGTGTTTGTACCTTATTGTTTATTTGTTTTGTTTAAATTAAAAAATAAAGTTAATTACAAATTAAAAAAAAATATTGTACGTAATCATTTATCTCGTTAATTGTCATTTATACCTATAAGCCTGCTATGATTGGTGGATAATGGACATACGTTTATAAAATGACACATATTATTAAGACCTGTACGATATTGTAGTCTATCTCCTACTATAGATCTAATATTATGAATGCGCATATTTTGGTGTTTGTTGCTCAAACACGTCGGAAAGGAAATATAGAACACAGTTAGATTATGGTGTGGATTAACACACAGGCTTTTTTATCACGGGAAAATAATAGGAACGGGTACTTGACGAATGACTTGGGAACGTGAATAAGTCGGAGTGTCAGTCGGTAGTTTTAAATAACGCTTAATAAATAATAAGATAAAATTTATAGCTACGACAACAAATGAAAGCAAACACAAAAAAAACGAAACGACTATAGATTAATTTTAAAAGTTAATTTAAAAAATAAGACTAAAGAAAATAAGCACTTAGTAATGAGGGTGAGAAATACTCGTATTGATGTGTTTAGTAAATATATTATTTTTCACGTCAATAATAATAATAATCGTATATTATTGTAAAAAAACTTAAAAATTAAGATAAGAAATAAATGAAGTGATAATAATAATCGTAAGAGGTGTTTATTAATTTTTGACGCGTTTTTTTTTAAATTTTGTATGAACAATCTATACTAATAGATATTATAAAGCTGAAGAGGTTTATTCTTTTAACCATTGATATAATAATATGTAAACATCAAGAGTTCAATGGTTTCAAAGCGGTAATCTCAGGAACCACTGGACCGATTTAAAAAAATATTTCACAGTTGGATTTGTACGTGAATCCTGAGTGCTATTAGGCCATATATTATATAACACAGGCGAAGCTGGGGCGGACCGGTAGTATCCAAACAATTTAACCTTCGTTCATAGACGTTATATATATGAAAATGTCGCGTCACTTAAAGTTTTCATTCGGTTGTATGGTACGGTTTTGGTCTGGTTTAGATAAAATTACTAATATGTACTAAGTGTGACTAAACTTTAATTTATGGAGAATTTCGGGTGATTAATGAGCGCGTCCGAAATAGACGGAACGTTTCCTTCATCCATCAGATGCGTGAAAATCACGACTACGCGAATAAGGTATCTATGGTGAGTCAATCATCGCCATGAATATTAAACACTAGATTAGCAATCGAACAAGAATCTTACATATTCCGAATGGGTCTGCAAAGATGTACAAGGTGTGACGTTGTGTCGGGTAATTTACCACTTTCGCATGTATCTATGCAACGCATACTCAACGTTCATTTCTATTGTTGGTTTTCGCTTCCGTTACGGAAATAACTTTAACCATAAACAAGGAAATGTTGACCATTTTAATGTTTACAAATTGGTAGAGAATAATAAATTGGCAATTTTTTTACATGTTCAAAAACGCATTATTTTATGGTTCTAATTCTATATATACGTTTTATTATCGACTGGACACTCAATTGAAATGTAAAATAGTTTATACCACTTCCATATAACTTATTTTAG
This sequence comes from Ectropis grisescens, assembly GCA_017562165.1. Lineage (NCBI taxonomy): Eukaryota > Metazoa > Arthropoda > Insecta > Lepidoptera > Geometridae > Ectropis > Ectropis grisescens. The sequence goes on along the minus strand of CM029771.1, from coordinate 14,668,646 downwards.
AATCAACAAGCCTTTACACTAAAGTAGTAATATATTTGTAATTGAATAACTAATTCAATTTTGTAGCCAATTAAGGTAGACCGACTCAAGCTGATAGAAGCGTATTGAAGAGCCAAAGGCGCCACGATTTACGCTTTCACACAAACACAAAAATGTGTGTGAGCAAACTCTGTCAGTGTGTGTGTGCCTATAATTATTACAAAATGTTGAAGATGTGTGCAGTGTAAGTGACTGCTTCACACGCCTCTTATTCAGACACGGTTCAGAAGCTACAAACAGTTTTAAAATTTTAGTCAATCTATGCTTGTATATTATTCGGTAACTGAATTAAAATAAAAGGAAGTTTCTTATCAATCCTCGCGTGTTAGGTCATTGGAATATACCGCTATGATAACAACATTAGCTTTTAGCTATTCAAGGTCACCATCGATTCGGGGAATCGAATATAAGCGTTGACAAAATGTTACCGACACCTGCCACGTGGGAGGACCATTCGGTTTGCTTTTTCTCAGTACTTTTCCATCGGAGCCTTGATGCATTCGGATCCGACCAATATAGAATGCTCCTCGCACACAGCGAAACCCGATCCTCATGACTATGTATCAACACGACATCGGAGAATTGGTTTATTGCATTTAGAATTCAAGCCTTCTTTTAGAGAAGCTGGCTCAACAGGCTCTTTGAGAGACAAACCCATTATAATTAATTTGTTTGCTATCATAGCCTCGATGAAAAAGGCAATGATACGGTTGAAGACGCTGTTGTTACGCCACATGTTTAATTAATGATGGTTTCTGCGTTAACAAGCATTCTGGTTTGTGGCGCCATCGCATCAAGCAGTGTGCAGCGTCGGCATCGGACCATGTCGCGTGATCGATGTTGTTCATGCGACATCACAACAACTTGAATATCTGTGGCGTTTACTTTCTCCCATTTCAATGCAGACAGACTACATCAGCACTAATTTTGTTGTTTAACATAGTATAGTAGCGTCAGGCTTTTGACAATCTTCAGTAATTGTTTATTCTACAAATATGAGTATTTACGGATCATTAATTTTGCTATCGAACAATTTGACACCAATTCGAAGTCACATGTGTTTTCGTATGCTACAAATTTAGGCAAAAAATATGCGGTTTGCGTAATCTATGACGTGTTTCGTACAGATAACTTGAGGTAGTAGTCAATTAAACGTCTCGTTCTACAAACGTCTCGTTCTACAAACTCGATTTTATCTAGCTAATTGAGAAGCGACGACGCGTCGCGGTGTCCCACCATTATTAATCACAAGACCTTCGTTCTAGGGATGCGTTTAGCTGGCGCCAGGAGCAACTTAGATATGCAACTCGTAAGGAATTCACGACCAGTTCTGGAAGCTAGGAATGGACACATAGACGGTACGGTATTCTTTTTTATAGAATCTAGACATTCCTTGAGTTCACCACCGCGCGCATATAAATAGATCAGTTAAGAATCTTACAGATTAAAGCAAGACACATGCGACACAGCTTATCTAATAATAATACCAGGCTTATTAAATCTCTGCACATAGAAAGACATTGCATATCTACCGATAGTCGAACAATACACATTGTGTTAAGGCATAATATAATATCACGAATGAATATTTAATGATTTAATGAAGGACATCAAGAGCGTAGGATTTAATCTGAACGTATTTATTCCGTGACGTCAAAATTGATTTTTATAAAAGAAACGATATAAATTAACATATGAATTATGGCGTTCCTAAATCATAAAGAAAAACATAGTGGTATAAAAAACGAGAAACACACCAAACAATGGTATCGAGTTTCGAGGTGATTGTATGTGTCAACCCGTACCATACTCTTAAAAATCTAAAATTTAGATTGCAAATAAGAATGCAAATTCCATAAGAGTCACCTTGACAGGAAGCTCCGGTTGTTCGGTGTACGGCGGCTCACCTTCGCTGCAGCGAGTGTGACGATACCCAAGGACGGCCTTTGCCACTCTCAAAAACCTGTTGTCCGTCAGTGTCATCGTCCATGTAAATACGTGTATAATTACGTCATGCCTCTCGGACTAATAAAATTTACTTGTGTACGAGGTGCCTGTGGTCTAGCCTCATACTGGGAGCGGAATTTTAACAACCTTTACATATTTATAAAGTCTAGAATCTAAATGTATACCTACTTGCTTGAATACATTTTTGTAGGATTCTTAAAACTGAATCCACATAGTACTCCAACTAAGAGTAGTATTAAAACAACATACACCGTAAAAACTTAAAAAACTAGAGAATCAGAAAAAAACAATTTTGTTATGCCGTGTCCCTTCACGGTGGACGATGCGTAAAGAAAGGCATTTCCCCGACAAAAAATTGGTAGAAGAGAATATTTGAGACCAACTGCCAAATGTCCCTATATTTTTTAAAACAATAATGTCTACAACTACTTGTCTGGCATCAAAAAATACATAATACAGTAGCCGTCGTTTATACCTGCGACGCGCGCTAAGATACAGATAGGTGACGAAGCTCTAGTTAAGTCCCTATGGCAAAGGTTTGTTGAGCGCCGCAAGGTCCCTTTATTATTATTACTAAGAGCCCGATATGACCCAATGATGGGCAAAGGCCTCCTTACCCTCTTTCCACTTGTCTCCATCTAGTGTTATAACAGGCCAGTTCTACCGATATTGGTATCGGCCGTCCCAGCCAACGTCCCGATCCCGACGTCGCAAGGTGGCTGGCCTCTCAATATTTTATAGTATATATTTCTGGCAATGCGCGTAGGAATCTAGGAATTGTATAACTTGACTCTGCGACAAACAAGACCTAAGCGCTATCGGTTCTAGGTAGAAATTCCCGAAAACTCGAACAAAGCATTTTGAATCCATTGCGTCTGTGCTTTTATTGTATTAAAAAAACCTTTAACGTTAAGGATGTAAGTCAGTAAGTATGACACTAATTCGGAAAAGCTATTACGGGCCACAACTGGAATTTGATGCTTTCCGCAAAGAAGATATTCAATTGTGTAATCCACACTAGCCATGTGCGGGTTTGTGGATGTCTCATGTGATTGGGCCATACCAGTTTCCCTACAATGTTTTCCTTCACCGTTAAAGTAGGCGATATATTTACAAAATATTTTTAAGGATATTCATAGACGTATAGAATATTCAAAGCCGTAGCCGTACCTACGAATGGCGCGGAGAGAAAACGTGACTTATACGGCGCCGGCGCCACAATAACTGCTGAAATGTGACCAAGGTTCGGAAGAGTACTTAAAATTTGAGTGAGTAAACAAAGAACACGATGATATTGAAGACAACAATATAAGTCATTGTTAACTTGTTTTCGGCAAAAGACATGTTAAAAGTGAATGCGGAAGTAATGCGCTCGATAGTGAGGTGTCAAGTTATTGCGAAAGATACGATCGTTATATTTCATTTGGAGTTGAAATTAATTTATTGATCAAAGATTACTTACAAGAAATACCGAAAGCTTTAACAGATAAAATTGAACGATAAGAATTCATTACCAAAGAACCTCTTCATGAAACGCCGCGCGCCGTCTGAGATCTGAACAATTTTAAATACATCTGAAAATGAAGTATCTGAACGTGTATTGTGGTATTCCAATACACCAAACTATGAAGTAGTACGAAATACTCGATATTATAATTTTCCATATCAGTAGTCATTCATTGTATCTCATGGTGTAAATTTCAATTTCTGGCGATTGACAATGACATTGACTATCTAAATTTAATTCTTTTTTTCGACCAAATTGACTAAATTCTTTAATTCTAACCTTTTAATAAGCAATCAATCTGATGACATTGTAATTTAAATAAATTTTTGCATTACTCTCACGAGGAAAACATAATGGATCTAATTGTAAAAATGACATCAAATGTATCTACATATGTCTACGCAAATAAACCTCATTTCATTTCAGTTAAATTAATATTTTTCAAAATATGCATTATCCCATTAATCCTACTAATAATTTAAATGTCGAAGTTTTGATGTTCGGATATTTGTTGCTCTACTACGTCGGAACGGCTGGACGGATCGGGTTGAAATTGGGATCACATATAAATTATATAATAGTCTGGAATAATGTATAGACTACTTTTATCCTGGAAAAATAACGGGAACGGAACGGAACTGTAACAACCACGGGGCGGTGCTAGTGTGTATGGCATGTGTGAAAGTTTTTATGTTTGTTGCTGAATCCCGATAGATGCTGAAATGTAACGTAGATTGTACTCGTAGTTTGGAAATGTATTATAGAATACTTTTTATCCTGGAAAAAATATGATTTGTAGGGGAGTTGTATTTCTAAATTCTACGCCAAAGAAGTCAAGGGTAGGTACCAATAATACTAGTAGGTAGACTACATTTAACACGCACAAATTAATGAACATTCCTCACTCAATACAATTTAGCCCCAAACTAAATAAAGTTTGTATTATGGGAACTATACAGCTGATAAAATACTTATAATAATAAAAGCCTTTATTAACAACCTTATATGTTACATTTCATCGTATAACTACTTATGTACTAACTACAAATATAAAAATTGGTTGTTTATGAAAGCCCCGTAATAAAATTTTATTTGTATTAGACACCGGTTTCGTGATTGTCTTGCTCTTTGGCATAGGCCTCCCCAAAAATTTCTCCACAATGCTCTATCCCTTGCTATTCTCGTCCAACTGGTCCTGTATCATCCTCCCATCTTCGATACTGCCTGCCTTTATTCCTCTTTTTGTATCTAGGGCTCCATTCTGTAACTTCATCTGTCCACTTTTCAGTCTTATTCCTTGTCAAGTGTCCTGCCCATTTCCATTTCAGTTGTTTAAGTTGATATTTTATATCTATAATCTTGGTTATAAAAAATTAGATAAAATACTTACATAAATGTAAATACAAACTTATGGTAGGTACATAAAACAGCCGGACACATATAAACATAGCAACAAAGTATTAAGTGTTTTTTGAATGGGACCTGTGCAGTTAGCTTTAATTGGCCTCTAAGTACTGCCTATCGAACTTAGGGCAAGCGTAAAAGATGCAGGGCTCCATTAACCTAATCAGTGTTAGATGTGTATAAATAACACCCTTAACGGTTCATATGGGACTAGCGTCGAAATCGCTCCAAAATATGTTGTACGAAATTAAACTTTGGACTGACAGCTGTTTTTCTTGCGGTTTCAGAGTTCTGAATTCGGAGTCAGTAATTATTATAATGATGCAATATACACTTATACAGCCTTATCGCTTAGTACAGGTATTGAGCTTAATTAATTCTGTATTTTTTGTTTAAATTTTTGGAAAAATAAAGATGTGCGACAAAGTAAGTCTCAGTAACGGAGCTGAATTAAAAAAACACGCGTTTAATTAAAGGATATTAAAGCAATCAATAGTATTCTGAATCCAAAACACTTTGAACAGGTATTATAATTAATGAAAACATAGACAACAGACAGTTATTACAGAATCTGAATACAATAAGACATTTTCACATAAGTTTCATGGACTAGAAACGCTGAGTTAGAGCAGGTTAGGACTATCGATTGTTCTAGAAACGGAGTAAACATGGGAACTACGACACAGTTAGCTAGCCAAGGACGTCGCATATCGATTTTATAATAATAGCCATATCAACAATGAAACCGGAATACGAAATCACCAAATATCGATCATAATATACCTTGAGAACATTTCACAATATTAAATAAACATAACATTGTTCATTCTTTACGAATTATGTTTGCTGAGTGCTAATCCTTAATTCTTGAAAGAAATTCAAAAGAGAGAAACCCATATAGTTTGACAATTGTGCTTTACACTAATAAAGATTTTGTAATAATAACACATAATAATATGAACAATATTTTTCCTTACGAAAGGTAAATTTTAATATGTTTTGCTTTGTTCCGTCAGCCGTAATACACCAGCTGTAAACGGCCACGCTTCACTGTGCCACATTGTGATGCAAAATTTAAAACAATCCTTGATGTGGATTATACATATACTTATATCATTCTAAAATTTCGGCTAGGTCGGTGCAGAACTTTTTGAGTTTTTGAAGCGTACACAAACCAACATAACGTTTTTATATACAGAGATTTTAAAAAATCTAATGACGCCAATGCGTGGGAAAGAAGTTGAGCTTAAAAGTTATTTTACCGTGACTTCAATATAACCTTAAACAAAGCTTCTTAATATTACCTAGTATAGAATGGCGCATGGCGTAAATTTCAATGGCTTTGGAAATTTTTTATCGGGTCTGTATCTCAATTCGTCCCTGATAAGATAAGACACTCCCACCTTGCCGAGACGCGTGACGCATTGTCGTCTGCATAATTATGATTATAGCCGCATTTGTTATCTTCAAAGAAAGGTTGTGAGGAAAGGCACAATAACGTGTAAACTTTCCGTTCATTTAGTAACGACGTTATTGAGTAAGTGATTTGGAATGAAAAGATTTCACTGTCTGACATGGAACATTCTGCACTTCGACCGCATTTAATCGTAGCCGTCGACGGGGAGTGCACGCAGCGCGCATGCCACAGGAATAGGGTTGTCATATCTAAAAATTGGAAACCAGGTCAAGAAGCGTGAAAACCTCGGATTTTAGAGCCCCGAACCCTTTCATGTCAACAGTTTTTGAAGTGACAACGTCTAATAAATCGATGAACGTCGGCTGTATGCACGAAAAGTGTCCCGTTATGTCCCGTTACGCTCATTGTGCGCTTGCGCTATATCTATCAATGTTTTGTTCTGACGTTGTCACGTTAAACTATCGTCCGTAAACCAACCGACTTTACAGACAACCGATTTTTTTAAATGTACTTAACTATTTACAGACCTTAGTAGAATTTACTCATCTTCTATCATGAGTTAAATAACAATTTAGCGAAGCGAGACAGCTCAATATCTTTTTTAAACCCGGACTAAAATTAAACCATGCCTGAATGCTCCCCGGATGCCCTCTAAACTAGGACAAATCCGGGGAAACTCAGACGCGGCAACCCTACATAGGAATATTCGAGAACCTCGTTTCGAGATAGGAACCAAGCCTTTATTTACTTGCCAGTAATATTCCACTGACTTTTTGACTTTGTAGTTTATGTGTGCCCGTATTTGTACAAGTGCGTACGTGCATGTGTGCGTGTCTGTACGGTCACGTATGTGGTCGGCGGAACGATGGCAGTGATATAATCTAACGGGAGTTGAACCTTCACATCGATTACATCCATTTATGATTCATGCATATATTAATTATCGTTCATGTATTATGTCATAATTAAGACTACTTGCACTTCAATAGGATTTTCGAATGATGTCTGTAAAAGAAAAATAATTGAATTTCTCTCTATCGTTATTAAATTACTATCACTTTCGATAGTTTGGGTATTTTAAAAGGTGTTGATGTTATGATGTAAGTGTGAGGCAATCGTGCACATATCCATTTGTTAGTGAGATTCATCTATGACGTGGGTTCGTGTGTGACGAGACGAGACGAAAGCTCAACGAAACCCTGTACGTATGTGTGAGTTAGAGGCGTGGCAGCATACCGGGATGTTTCGGGAACTTCGCCACTTCGGCAGTGCGTAGACGCACGTGACGCCGGACACGCATTCATTATGACTAGCTACCTAAAAGCGGTTTCAATGGAGAAATACATTTTTTTGCTTTCCACAATAGGCATGATGATTAAAAAGCCCTTCAGTTAGACTATTCAAAAATACGGTGCCGCGTCTTTTCTTTAGTTTCACAAACAAAAAATAAGCGATACAGCGCTTAGACGTTTCGAGTAAAGTCACTTCATTGTTCGACTTTTACGAAGTCGTGACATTACAACCCCCCCACCCCAAAAGTTTGATAATCTGTCGATTATTAGTGATTTGATAAAACAATTTTTACCCTTTTAGTGCAAAACAAGTTTTTATTAACGCATTTGCCCAATTTTGTAGTGACAGGTTCGAGTTTCATAACTTTTGTGAAGTCTACAATTACGTCATTCAGAAAATTTTATACAAATTTTAGTTTTTGGTTCATATTTCAAAAAGCACTTGACCGATTTCGATAAGATTTATATTGGACCATTCGGAAAGCATACCAATCCGAACATAAAAATAAATTTTAAAATCGGTACGGGGTTTCTCGAGAAATCAGGTAACATACATAAAAAACATAGGGGTGGAATCGATAACCTCCTCCTTTTTTGGAAGTCTGTTGTAAATACGCGTTGGACTAATTGGAGCGGTATATTTTGAAACAGTCATCACCCCCATTCTTTTTTTAAATTTTAACGAGCAAAGCAAAAAACTATATGACTGAAATATTTACAGGGAGAGGTCAAGGTGAAGATTCAGACGCAACTGGAATTCCATTTCTGGTGTAAACAGCCATGACTGTCTAGCGTCATGGCGCAAAGATTACGGTTTCTGATAAAATCGTATAAATACACGTCCTAAATTTAGTTCGTATGACTGAATGACTCACATAGATAACAATATTCTTGAAAACTTTTAGCAACGTAACGTTGTTTTCAGGTCACGGATGGAAATTCAAACGACATATTGCAAATATTTTGCTCATCTTCGACAAAAAAAAAATGCAAGACTAATAAAACGGCTTCCTTTGTTGGTTTTATGTTGGACGTATTTTCACGTGAGCATAATTAGGTTCGTATCAGTGAAGTGATACGTAGGTAATTAGTGGCCTTGAAATTTGTAAGTTGTTGTGTTGTTCGTGTAGTGGGTGACGTGCCCCCGGCAACGCATTGCGGAGCTTCAATAGATTGCTTTATTGAATCAGCATAATATGAAGGCGTTGTCATTGTTGTTCACATCTGGTGACGATTGAGACCCGCCTACTATTATTGTTCGGTGTAAACTGGTAATAGGAAAACTAAACGAGTATTTCAGCTGAAAAGTTTAGTAGGTAGGAGTCTTGCAAAGTCCTCCTGGTAGTTTACATCTTTTTCAGTTATTCTACCACCAATGAGGAATGTGCAAACACCATTGTGTTCCGGTTTGGGGACAATGTTTAAAGATAAATTACAGGAAAAGATAAAATCAATATGTATCTGGGTAATGAGAGCAAGTGCAAGTGATTTAAATGCATATTCTTCGAATAACTCTGTAGCAAGTGTGCTGCTTACCAGACGTTACTCGTCTTTTCACTTTGTTATTAAAACTAGTATTTTTAAACGCGCTAATTGTTTATAAATTATAAAAACCTTTGATAGTCCAACACTCGAGGCAAACTAAATTAAAAATCACAGCTTTTCACTATCAATAATTCATATCAAGTATTTTTACGAAAGCTTCAAAGGATCACGATAGACTTAAAAAAGTTTAGATTACAATTCTCGTCTATTATGAAGGCAAAGACTAGTAATACACGCTGCTTTGTGAATTTGATGACAGTTATAGAATAATGTGTCAATCAATGTGTTTACCCCATACATTGGTTTCCCTAAAAAAACCCGACCCATTATGCTTGCAGTGATTCTCACACAGGAAAAAAGTCTATCATTCAACCCACTACACAAATGATTGAAACGACTGAACCTATTTTGAAAATCTTCTTTTAGCCGACAACATAGAAAGGGTAATTTATCTATTTATGTATGTCTCTTTTGGAAACATTTTTTTCTGCGTAATCGTCAATACGATGTTTTTTCGTATTTTAGTCTTTATGAAAAAACACGTCATAACCGTAGAAGTTTATTTATGTAAGTAGTTATGAATTCTCAATGCCAGTGTAAAAAGAACACAATTTCAGCGACGAGGAAAAAGCGTCGAATAACTACTAGGTATGTTGTACGTATAGCAGGAAACGTGAGCTCAAGTGCATTGGCTTGAGCTCACTGGGGGTGTGTCACTCGATAAGTTGGAGCCTGGTTTACGCGCTGACACTCATGTCAAAGATGACACACCCTCGCTCCAATAGCGTAGGGCAGAACGGTGACGTAGGAACATTGATAACTACGCGAAAACAGAATCGCCAACCCTTTCACACGAAACACAAAAAGGTTCTAGAAAGGTCTTTAGGTCCTTCATGTCCAAATAGTGTAGCACTGTACATGTACAGTAATGGGCAGGCGTGTTGCTTACTATCAAGCGCATTCCTTGCTCGTCTCGTCACTTGATATTATAGAAATAGGTTTGCCAAATTTTTTGGGTTCATAGTATCAAGTAAGAATGTGACAGATATGAGTTACTGATGGGTGAATAAAATATGTAAAATATTCAGAAAGACGCTTATAAAATTTATTTGACAAAATGATTCATTATCGCCACCTGTGACGCAAATGTGACATATTTTTGACAGGTTTTTGCATTCATATGACATTCTGAAAAGGCCACGCACAACTCTTGAACGCTTTTATTAAAATAACATCTATAGCTTACTTGTGTCATATTTTTAGGGCTCTGTATCCATAGGGTAAAACTTAGCCCTATTAGTGAGATTCCGCTGTCCGCTAAATCGTGACAAGAAACGTGATTTTTTACTTGTTTTTTTCTCGATATTGGCAACAGGTAGCTGCTTGAAATAATATTACAGAAACACGAGTATTTTCACTTTAAAAACAAATAATTAAATAAATACGAAACAAATATTTGTTTCATTTTTTTTTTTACTAAATTAAAATTAACAAACATACGGGAAAAGCAACTAACATTATTATGATTCTTAAGATTGTGTGGAAGTGATCGCTTGTAGCGATATGCCCACAAACTGTCGCACTAGTTTTAAAAGTTTTTTGTTAAAGCTTTTTCTTTGATGTGTCTAAAAAGTATAGTTTTAGTGATAAGGTCGCCAATTGCTACTTTATTTTGTTTTGTTTTAATTGTCTTTTGTTTATTACTAAATTAAGTGCAATATAATTAAAAGAGTTAATCCATCTATCTATCTAAGTATATTTTTCAATAATAATGTACCAATGAAATCTCACCATTTTGATAACAATTTGCCAGCCTACACCGGCACTTCTGGACTTAATTGTACAAAGTGGTACGATTCGTTACAATATGTTTAAAAATATTTCATCTGAACTGTTTTCTTGGAGGCTGTTCTGGTTTAAGTATTAGCAGGAAGTTTTTTTATTAAATGGTATGAAAACATCATCAAAACGTACGCCTAATGGAAAGTTTGTCAATAACAAGCCCAGGGTCATGTAGTTACTTGAACATGAAGAGTTCAAATCACTGCCTAGCACTTATTTCTTTCCGTGTTATTTTTCTACTGTCCTTATTTTTTATACTACCAGGAATTTATTATTCTAAATAAAAACAATTGTGTACCTATTCGAATTGCTATCTGATTTCTTGATATGTTTCGGTTTTTGCTAAAGCCATTAATGGTAACTTTGTATTTACAACACAATCAATGGAGCGTCAGATATGTATATCTTGGAGGTGTGTCTATTTGTTTGTTATCGTTGAATACATGTATATTTTATCATTCTTGCTGTAAATGTCTACCAACTGTTATTTTCATAGAGTTAAGGGAGTTTATCTTGTAAAGACTGTATTTAATTATCTTAGAGCTATTTTTTTCAGAATATCAAAGTTTGGTTTTTAGAAAAGTGTTACGTTGTTAAAAAAACATGTCACGGTGGTAATAGATTAATGCACAGTAAATTAAGTAATTAATAATCAGAAGTAAACTAATAATAAATTAAGTCCCTAATGTGAAATTATTTTTATCAGAATTCGACCAGTTTTCGTCGTTAAAATTACTAACATACAAATTTAAACAATTTTATATTGCAAACAGATATTAAAAGTTATTTAAGTTCATATTTAAAATATTTAAAAAATAGTTTTACTAAACTGATATGTTTAAGTACTTATTGAATATCGTGCAATTAGAGACGATAAAACTAAAGCGAATCACAGTGACTAAGTAGTTATTTAACCAGCGACTAAAATTGAAAATATACAATTCATTCTAGGTAATTCAGGTGCAAACAGGCGCCATGCACTAGTGTGAGTGTGCTGAATACTCACACATGAAAATTCAGCACTCACACAGTGAAGAGACTGTACGGATAACGGGTGGGGAAGGGGAAAGAGGTGCGGGCGGCGAGGCACCAGCGCTTTACTATATAAAACTCGGCACCGCCATCTGCAAGTTTCAATAGATAACTCGAGCTCTGAATTTCGGTACGCGCTACCAACATTTTCTGTGTTGAGTGGATTACAAAGTTGAATGTTGTGCACCATTGCATGATAGAAGCGGGAAATTGAAACTCGATTGTATGATAACTCTTCGCTTGTGATTTTTAAACTAGCACATGTATAAACAGCGCGTTTGCGATTAAAGTGTGTCAAATCGCGATAGGTGCTAAAACTGCAACAGCAAGCGTAGTTCGTGCCGGTTGAGGCCGAGCGATGTGTACTGCCCATCGCTAACATTCGCGATCCTGGATTTAGACTATTTTAAAAAAGTTCGGAAAACATAAAGTTATTAGTGTTGTTCTCCAAAGACATTACCATTTCGACGTTCCCTGACAAACTGTTAAGTGAAACGCTCCAGTGAACAGCAACAAGATGAGCTTCAACAAGAATAACCCCAACGCCTTGGGGAAGGTCGTTGGGTATCTGAAGCAGCTCTCCACCGAAATGGTAAGTCGAAGCTATATTATTTATACATAGAAATAGCCTACTTTACTTCATTAAAGCGGTTTTATGTTTAATGACATGAGCATATTAATGCTGCTACCTCATATGCATTGACCTTAATTTGCGTGCTTTGTTATTTTATGTGTCTTTATATGTCACCGTAAAATATATATTTATTTATATATTTAATTGTTAAAACCGTCAGGTTGTAATATAACGTCGTCAGATTAAATACTAACCTAACTTACTGTGAGATTATAATCTCACGGATTAGATTATAATCTAACAGTGTTGACAATTCTACGGTGACATACGTATACACATTTAAAAATAAATTATTGAAAGAACTAACTTTTTGAACAGAAGTTCGCGAAGTTTCTATAGAAAGTCGTGCGACCGGCGAACGCAGTAAGCGCCCGCAGGCGCCGAAGTAGGGTCGATACCGGTTGCACGGCAACCTCTCACCCTGTATTAGTCTAATCGCGACCAAAACATGAATAAAATAAATATCAAGTTAGCTTGGCCGACGTAGAGAGGTGTTTGACTGCAAATATCAACATACCGGGGAAGCGGTACCGGTGGCGACGCCGGTCGCGTATCCAGACGGCCTCGCAAGGTCGCCGTCGAGTCAAACGGACACACACTACCTCCATGTACCCATAACATGTGAATCGAGCTTTTAAGCTAATTTAAGTACCTAGTAGGAAATTGAAAATAGAGCAGGTTTAACACAAAATTTACTAATGCTATTTTAATACATCGTTGGTTTGTTTGTGTATACTGAGGAAATACCGTTTAAAATTAAATATTTTAGAGATTCTTCCTTGTTATAAATTTAAGTCATTAGGCAATTAAATGTTAACAACCGATTCGAAATTCGTAAATTTATTAAGGCTTAAAATAATATATTGTTACCATGTATTATATTACATATGTCGAATTATTATCACACTTACTAGCATGAAGTAACCTTACCACATAATGCGGTAAGCGATTTTAGCGCCATCTTCAGTCGCAGTGAGTTTGATGATGTAATGAACAGAGTAGACTTTACAGCGACATCTACCGGATAAGGCTGTTAACTGTTTAGTACCCTCTGCTTTCAATAGATGGCCGGTAACCTTGATAACGGTTTGCTACATGCAAACACGATAAGATGGCAGCACAATACTCTTTGTACATTGGATAATCAAAATATGTATAAACAACAATATTTAAAATTATGAGAAGTATGCATGAACGCATAAAGAAATATTTATTACCTACATAATAATATATAAGTATTCATGATTAGTAAATAATATACGCGATCTACATACAAATATTGACGTTAAATATATGGACCAAAAGAAAATAACGGTTGCGGTCTATTTGGACTGAATGTTATATTGTACTAAAACCGTAATGATAACAACGTAACAGGAGGAGCGAGTTAGACAACCACGTCAACCACGCCTGAACAAGTCCAAGACATTTAGTACGCAATATCCTGAAAAATGGGAGATGATTATTTTTATAATAATAATTTATTTGTGTCGTACAGGATTAATTTATAAGAAATGAAAATCTTATTATTAATCATGGTATAAGTAACAAATAATTGAAATTATGTACATTGTACAGCTAAGGTAAACATTGCTAGGTATTTCGGTGCATTATTATCAGGGTGCGGCAATCATGGCGGACCGGTAGGGAAACAATAAGACGATAACAACCCACCTGATCAACGTTTACTGCCTCGCATTCGTCATTGTCAAGGCCTCACCCTTCTTGTCTAATATTAATTCCAAGGTCGTCTTAGTTGTTTCAATACTAACAAACAACTCTACTTGAATAAACATGCGCTTAAAAGTATTATTATTTTTGAATTAGCATTAATAACTGTTCTAAAAACCAAATAGTGTGATAATAGCTATGAAAAATTATTAATAATAAATCCTACTAATATTACAAATGTGAAAGTTTAGCCATTTGTTTGTTGCAATCCCTTCGCAATGGCTGAACGAATCAGATAGTAATTTGAAACACAGCTACATAATAATCTGGAATAGGACATAATATAGCCGTTTTAACGCGGGAAAATTAAAGGAACGGGAACTAAGCGCGTAAAACCACGGGACGCTACTATTTATTATAACATTACAACGAATATTAGGATGTAATTTTAAATTTCTGTAGGAAAAGGCTTCAATAATTCCGAGAAATATGTAAGACATGATAAAGACAAGTAAACACATAATTAAGCTCCAAGTTAATATTGATAACACTGTTAACCCATTTCCACTATTATCAATGTATGATTATAAACGTGACTACTTGGTTTAAAGTTAGTTCAAAGTGTTCAGATCAAGGTCTGGACAAATATCTCGTTGAAATAATAAGTAACATTAATATTGAGTGAAATGTAAGTAGCGATTACAACCGATTTAAGATATTAAACCGATTAAACAAAATTGACCATTCATTTTCTAAATAAGCCGAGGCCAATAAAAGTATTAACTTCCGAGCTTCAGATTTGGTAGTACAACATCTTCGTAGAAATACACCAACAGCTACTAAGTATAACAGCCGGCAGTGCCTACTAAGTAGAATTTTATAAGACTGATAATACAACGTAAGGTCATAGACAACATGGTTATATCAAATAAATACTCAATGATAAAACATCATAAAGTAAACAAACGCATACAGGTATTACAGGTCAATGTCCCGAATGTCACAATGGCGTAGTCAAACCTATAATACAACCAACCTCGAAAAGGCAAAATAATTTTAAAATTTTAAGTTATTACAAATGCAATTGACAAAATCCGGCATCATTAACAAACAATACAATACTTTTGACAATGAATATGAGGTAACAGCACTAAAAGTGTTTTGGTTGATATAAACGCAACAAATTAGGGACAAACAACAACAATAAACGGTCAAACAACTGGGCAAACATTAGGAATGTTCTCCGAGCATCTGAGCGCTATCAGAGAGCCAGGTATGACTGCCGATGCAAATGTAATCAATACATTGATTTATAAACATCATTATAACTAAGTATAACAGGCCGCATAGCACATAGGATAGGAGGAACATAGGTAGATGACTAGACAGTAGATGGAGGTGTTAGTTATTATTGTCGTTTACTTTAGACAAAGAATAGAATTCTCTTGCCTGCCAAAAATAGCGTAGACAGGCTTATTGAGAGGGTTAGGGGTATGCACTTCGCATATTACCACTAGGGGTTATCTGCTAAATACTCAGACCGTATGACTGAGTGTAGTCAATAAGGACCCCCGGAGACCCTTAGTTCGATTCTTATTAGCCTAACTATGTTACGCATATTAGATAGTGGATATAATAAATGGGGTGTGTTTGCGAACAAACACTCCAGTATCGAATGTCCGGTGAGCTAGAGCGATCAGTCGATTCTCAAGTAATTGGGGAATTAATTGCTATACTTCGGCGGCATAATATAAATTAAGATAAAAGCGGCATAAAATAAACTTATAATAATCGATGTAATTTTTTGTATTACAGAGTGGGAGCGAGCAATCTCGCCGCGGGCAAGGCGACGAAGAGAGGTTGTACAAGACCTCTCGCGGGCCAAAATACGCCCGGGTGCCATCCCGTGCGACCCTCTCGGCTTCGACGACGTGCACATCCCTCGCGACATCCTGCGGGTCGCAGGGCACCCTAGCACCACCCAACTACGCTGCTATTCCCGAGATCATCTCCACAGAGAGCAGCAGCGAAGACGAAGACTTCGAGAAGACCCGTCGCCATTTCCAACAGCTACGGCAGATCAGTTTAGGAAACGAATTCAAATATAAAATGGAAATGGAGATAAAGAGTGCAAAGGATGAGAATCTGCGCAATTCTGTTCCGTTTGTGAAGCAGTTGAGCACGGATAGTGCTAAAGTCAAATCTGATTATGCTATTAATGGTGACACCCCGTATGCTTCGACAACACAGCGGATATATCTTTGGACACAGGTAAGAAAGTAATTAATTTTTTTTTAATTAGCTGTATGGTCACTACGGAATTGAAAATAACATCAAGGTTTGTTTTCGCGAAATTACTGTTATGTAGTAAAATCCACGTGTGCGATAAGAATCAAAAGCAATGAATGGAAATAGCCACTACAAATGGTGAGATTGTTATTTTGTGATTCGAGAAAGATTAGTGAGGTTGTTTTAAACTGAACTATTGAAGTTTGAACAGTAGTCAAGAAGTCATTGAATTATAAAATGATTATTACTTGCGGATTCGGGGTATTTTTCTCAAGTCTAAAATATCAAGAACAAGTGAGTTCTAAACGTAAACTTTGTGCTGTTCCAATCGATCATTTTCTATTATGATGTGGACCGAGCCCTGCCTAGCTATAAAGGGGTTATGCATCTACTTAACACAGGAGCAGGGATATAACTTGCCGCAGCGCTCACGTACAACCTCAAAGCTGTCCGGAAAAAGTTTGCGCGAATACGTGAAACGGGCTGCATGTGGATGCAAATTATAAAAACATTGCAAATGAAACTCACAATTTTGAATCAGGTGATCCCAAAAAACAAGTTACAAGTCGAATTTATTCATTTAATAATTTATTTTGTTTGTTCTAGCTATTGTCAGCGTTTGCTGTGTCTATGGGTTCCTTGATCGTTGGCTTCTCTTCCGGATACACTTCACCAGCTCTACCAAGCATGAGTGCAAACGGATCAAGCATTGCAATCACTGAAGAACAGGTATGTTGACATTTCTTAGAATCAAAAATCGCTTAACTACGTATGCCTTTCTTCAACGATTTGGACCGGAAATATTAAGACTTAAAATTCTTAAATATCTCAAATTATACCTTACAGATGCTTTAAGTTTGTTTTGGTTGTAAATACACAAGCTTTGTAAACTTTTTAGAATAATTTCGACACACATTTGCAAAGTAGTGTCGTGTTCTCTAAATAAGTCAATGCTACTTAAGCAACAAATAATTAATTCATATACGTGTAGGAGTTTATTGTTTGTCGATCTCAAGCTTGGTCAGTTTCTTGTTTAGAAGTCGTGAGATAAAAACTATTAATAATACGTATATTATAATACTAATTGTTAATTACAGGGGTCCTGGGTTGGCGGTCTGATGCCCTTAGCTGCGTTAGTCGGAGGCATCGCAGGAGGGCCTCTTATAGAACACCTGGGACGACGAAGGACCATAATGCTGAACGCCATACCCTTCTTCTTGGGATGGCTGCTGATCGCAAATGCACCAAACGTCATAGCAATATTTTTTGGACGAGTTTTCTGCGGAATTTGTGTCGGAATCGGTTCTCTGGCGTTCCCAGTATATCTCGGAGAGACAATCCAACCAGAAGTGCGAGGCGCTATTGGACTACTGCCCACAGCATTTGGTAACGTTGGAATCCTGTTGGCGTTTGCCGTAGGTGGCTTTCTGAACTGGTCCCATTTAGCCTTTTTTGGAGCAGCGCTTTCAGTTCCATTCTTCTTACTTATGCTTCTCACGCCCGAAACACCAAGATGGTATGTCACAAAAGGTCGTCCTGAGGACGCCCGAAAAGCTTTGCAATGGTTGAGAGGCAAAAATGTAAATGTTGATCAAGAGTATCAAGACCTGACGCGATCACAAGCTGAAGCCGACAGACAAAGTGGAAGTGCATTTAAAACTCTTTTTTCGAGGAACTACGCACCCGCCGTATTGATTGCATTGGGATTGATGTTGTTCCAACAGCTGAGTGGCATAAACGCTGTTATATTTTATGCTGCCGATATATTTAAGAAATCTGGTAGCGACATCGACGAAAACACATCAAGTATCATTATCGGAGTTGTAAACTTTGTATCTACATTTATCGCTACTGCAATCATCGATCGACTGGGACGCAAGATGCTGCTGTACATATCATCTATTTCTATGATTGTCACTTTAGTTATTTTTGGAGGTTATTATTACGTAAAAGAAGCCCAAGGAATGGACGTCAAAAATGTCGGTTGGATACCTCTTGCGAGTCTCGTAATATACGTACTTGGCTTCTCCATTGGCTTCGGCCCAATCCCTTGGCTCATGTTAGGAGAAATCTTACCTTCTAGAATCAGAGGGACTGCTGCATCACTATGCACTGCCTTCAATTGGACGTGCACGTTTATTGTGACAAAAACATTTAAGAATATCATCAATACTATTAATATGTACGGCACTGTTTGGATGTTCTCTGTGATATGCTTGATCGGACTATTCTTCGTGATTTTCTTCGTGCCTGAGACTCGTGGGAGGAGCTTAGAAGAGATTGAAAAGTCGTTGACTACACGTGGACCCCGCAAAGGAAAGGTCGCAAATAGCAACAAGAGAATACAAAACCCATGTTAAGGATTAACTTGGCCAAAAGACAAACGGACATTCCGATATGCAGATCTAACGAGTAGGTGGAAGAGTGAAACTGCGAAGCGCTGAATATTCAGTGCATAGTGAAGACTGAAATGAGAATGTAGCCATAGATTTTCTAATGTAAATATAGGAAAAATTAGATGCGTAGTTAGAAAGAATGACAGCGATAGTTCCTTTAGATTATAATTTTGTAGCATTCCGCCGTAAAGCGGCTGTATCTGATTGTTTCAATGGTTCCTTTACTGTAACTATGGATCTGTTAGCTATAAGATCCAAGACACAATCTCTGTAGTAGGTATCGTATGAGTGGGAGTATACGTGCTGGTAATGTAAAATATGCACTTAATGCAACAAATACTGCATTATTTCAAGTAAATCATTTAAGCGTACTTATTTATGTATAATTTGTGTTGCAGTGTGATTCAAAAGACGTATTTAATACATTATATTACTGTATAACGCCAAGATCTGTTAAGGAAATTGTACGTTGATCATGACAAAAAATTAAGTACTTATTTTAGACCAAAAGTTTATTTTTAAGTAACTAAAATAATTTATATCTTAGGGTATAATAACGAATGAAAGATTCCGTATATTATGGAATTTTATATTTATTTAATTGTTATTTTTAAAATATAAAACAATTTACACTACTACTTTCATGTCTTTAATTTATCAGACCCAGTATCTAGAGATATACATACTGTTGATGATACAACTATCGGGTGTAATTAAATTCATGAAAATTCTATTGACATTATTAAAGCGAAAATTTTGACGTTTGTTGCGCAATCACGTCGAAACGGCTCAACCAAATAGTTGTGTTCATAAAACCTCTCAATCTCCTCTAAAATCTCGGGCTTAGACGGGACTACGTTACCATTATTAGTCTTAGTTTAGCCAGTTGACTTTACCCAAGAGATAGATTGTTTGCGAACACTTTGTCTGCTACGGTCTCCCCAGAGCCAGTGGTTCACGCTGTGATCGCTTCTTCAATATTGTCTCATTTTGTTTCAGTATTTTATGAGCTTGTATGTGGTTATTGGTAAATAAATTATTATTCTATTCACTTTCGAGTAGATCATAGTCGTCTTCAATACTGTAGTATTGAACCGTAGATCATAGTCGTCATATTGAATCGTCATGTTGACTGAAGACTGCAACCGCATATTTACCTCGCCTAACCAAAGAGATTTAGAGTATAATCGGAGACTTTTGGGTTCTATTTTGGCGCCCGCTCTTATTCTCGTAGAATTTTCTGCCAACTGCATGAACAGTTTCTACTAGCCTGTCGTTTATTTCGTTCACTGTTACGCACTCATCTAGGGATTTGAAGCGATTTTGAAGTTTGAGTTGAAAGTTATCGGGATTTTCGATATTAGCATAACTTGAATTTTTCGAACTTATTGTTTAGATTCAGCGTGCCTCTTACCATACGGATATCGCTGCTGGTCTACGACAAGTACACGTCGTTAGATACGATAGTGTCGGTACACGATAAGTAGGTGCACTTAGGTACTGGACCCGGCCCATGGGGGTCATAACCCCATGACCCCCCCCCCCCCCTCTGGATCAGCGCCTGGCCACCTAGCCTAGATACTTAGCCGATCCATCCTAAAGGTGCGAACTGCAAACTAAAACTCCATACAAGAGCGAATCTGTGCTTAATATAACTTCCAGTCTACTACGAGTTATATACCTACTATAACAAATCATGATATGAAATAATTTTTAAATTTAAGTCGGTTGTGTTTTTGAAAAATATTATAGGTACAAAATGCATTAGATTAATTGTTAATAGAGAAAGGCTGTGCCGGTGGCGCCACTCAGTTAAATAGCACATAGATTACTTTTTATAGCCGGAAGATTGCGGGAACAGTAACTACTGCGGGGTGCTGCTGCTAAATATAAATATCATATATCTTTTGATTACGGAATACAAAAGGTTAAGAACAAAACACATCACCGAAGCACCAGGACGTCTACTCTCTACAAAAAACTAAATTTCGAAATAAACTCCCGACTTTCCTACTCCGTTCAGGTTCTACAGTCGCCAAATTACGTTTTTCGTAGAAAGAGCCCACTGGTCTAACGCTCCCGTCTGATAGCCTTTGTCCCCTGGGACGGGTCATGTCTGTGATTCCGCTGCCTACCCCTTTTCGGCTGCTGAGGGTAGGGATCATCGCAATACCGACTCCTCTTCCTCTACAGCCTCGCCGTGTTTGCCATGTAAAGTTGACGGCCCCGTCAAGGCCACCGCGGTTCTCTCCCGCCGCGGCCTCTACCCTAAACCCGCGACACCAGTAGTGTACATAGTAGGTACATAATCTTAGACTTGGACAAAAAAACAATCAAATCATATTACATACAAGACATCATCAACATTTTTTAAATTATTTTTTATCTCTTTCGCCTCATTGAGACACCAGTCAATGCGTAACAAAAAGTATTTTACAGCCGTCCACTTTGCTCACCATGAGTGCGCCACATAAACATGCGCCTAATTATTGGAGGTATTAACAGTTTGTTGGGTTAGGGTATCTCTCAGACGCCCACACAATATTTTTAGTAAGTTTAAGGTAAAGTTGGCCTTAAATCTGACAAATTACAGGCTAGGCAAGCTGAGCTGGATATATCTACCGTACAGTGTATTCGTGCAGCAGCTGGTATAAACTAGAGATGAAACGTATAGTGAATTGGCCGGATACCAGATATTCGGCAAGCTACTAGTATGTAGATAAACGAATAGAATGTGATTCTAAACTTCTGTAGGAATAGGCTTTAATAATAAAATTATGACAAATATGTAAGACATTATTAAGTCAAGTAAACACATAATTAAGCTCCAAGTTAATATAGATAAAAATTGCCAGTTATTCTAACCCATTTTCAGTAATGTGCAAACATTACTGTGTTCTATGAGTGATTATTAACTTAGTGATATAAGATCTAGCTTGGTTTAAAGTTAGTTAGGTAAGTATTTCAGATTTCATGTTCCTGAGAAAAATCTTCTTGACCATCAGGCAAAGCTCGGATATATTTTTTGAATTAATAAATTAAACCCATTTTCAAAGTAACAATTATTAACGTGCCTGCTTATTTAAAAGCAATTCAGATCACGGTCTGGAGAAAATGTCGATTCTCAATTTTTGAATTAATAAATTAAATATCAGTTTCTGCTAGAAGAATCAGATTTGAAAATTAGTTTAGAAGAATCCGATTTGTTAGTACAACACCTTAGTAGAATTACGTCAACATCAACACCTAACATCAGTACCTACTTAGTAAAACTTTATGGGCTGAGAGGTTTTAGTGACACAATGGACAAAACAGTTTTCATATTATAAATGCGAAAGTTTAAATGTTTAGCTGTATGTTGCTCAATGACTCCGGAATAGTTGAATGAATCCCCATTCATTCGCACAACCTCACCGAAGCTCAGCACCAGGCCCGTGTGGATTGGTGGAGTGATATGATACAAAAATTTTATGCAGGCTCGTCACGGCGCGTTTACGCCATTGTGACAGGTGATGAATCCTGGATTTATCAACACAATCCAGCAGTTCTACTACGAAGTCCGATAAACGATATATCGACCGAAGTTATGGACGTCTTATACCACGAAACACAATCGGTCGGTTGATGACACAAAACTGTCAAATCAGCGTCGGTCGGGATGAACGAAACACCCGATCAGATCAACCAACCGGTTGTGTTTCGTGGTATAAAACGTCCATAACTTCGGCTGATATATCGTTTGTCGGACTTCGTAGTAGACCTGCAGAAACAAAGCGTCAGTCGACAGTTTGGTTGTTTCAAAATGAACCAACGCCTACGAAAGTGAAGCGATCGAGGAGGGAAAATTTTGATCTCTAGTTTCTTCCCTTAGACGGGGTACCTAATTTCAATTCCACTTCGAGACCAAAGCAGCATCAACGCCGAATGATACAACATAAAATGCCTGTCAGAAGTTTTTTCTGCAATGAGCAACAAGCCACCGATCACCGGGCTCCACAGGGCCCTTCTTCTTTTCATATTAATTCACAATTAGCGGAGTTATTGTGTAAAATAAAACCAAATAAAAAACATGCAATCGGACTGAGAATCCTCCTTTTTTGAAGACGGTTATAACCGAATGATGTTTGTTTTTGATGTGAAACATCTATAGTCACACGTAAAACCGATTTCTGGCGTGGCGCATGCCGTGGCGACGCGTCACCACGCTACACGATGGTATATATATACAGTCTATATGCAGAAGTGTGTACGGTGTGTGTGGCGACGCGTCTCCATGCGGATTAAATTAATTAAGTAGTCACGATTTGAAGTAACTGAAGACCGATAGTGGTAACATCGTCTCGTCGAAGCCCAAGATTTTGGAGGAGATTGAGAGGTTCTATGAACAGTTATACACCTCTACGCAAGCACAACCTGTCGTTAGCATGGCAAAAGACCCCAGAGCCAAGCTGACCCGACACTTTACCGAAGATATCCCGGAAGTCAGCCTGTATGAGATTAGGATGGCCCTCAAACAACTTAAAAACAACAAAGCACCTGGCGACGACGAAATTACTTCTGACTGAGCTTCTGAGAGCGGGTGGAAAACCGGTACAAAACCGGTACTTAAAGTCCTCCAGAAGCAGTTTGACTCCGTCATACTTAACGGTAGTACGCCAGAAGCGTGGAGCAGGGGTGTGGTGGTGCTCTTGTTAAAAAAAAATTGGTTGCCTGTAAAGTCGGTATACGGGCGAAAGTTTTACGTGACAACGACTTTGAGTGGTAAAATAATTTTACGGAAGGGACGCGTGCCTTTCACTTTTTATGTCTGTCTCTCTCGCTCTTAGGCGGGCTAACCATGTCCGAGTGGAAGGGACGCGTGCTTCTCACTCGCTCTCGTTGTGAGCGCATAACGTGAGCGGAGCGTAACGCAGTTTCTTGAAGTGTCACCCGGCAAACCAATTTATAAGACGTTGTCACGTCAAAAGGTGACAACACCTTGTTGAAGAACTACAGACCCATCTCACTTCTGAGCCACGTTTATAAGTTGTTTTCGAGGGTAATCACGAATCGTCTCGCACGCAGGTTTGACGACTTCCAGCCACCCGAACAAGCCGGTTTACGAAAAGGCCATATACCACATCCATACGCTTCGGCAGATTATACAGAAAACCGAGGAGTATAATCGGCCACTATGTATAGCGTATGCGTATGCGTATGAGAAAGCCTTCGATTCCATCGACACCTGGGCAGTGCTTCAGTCTCTCCAGCGATGTCACATTGACTATCGCTATATCGAAGTGTTGAAGTGTATCTACAGTAAAGCCACAATGTCTGTCCGATTACAAGACCAGTGCACAAAACATATGCAGCTACAGAAAGGCGTGAGACAGGGAGATGTTATATCTCCGAAACTGTTCACTGCCGCGCTGGAAGATGTTTTTAAGCTACTGGACTGGAACGTATACGGCATCAATATAAACGGCGAATGCATTACTCACCTTCGGTTTGCCGACGACATAGTCATTGTAGCGGAGTCGCTGGAGGACCTCGGTGCTATGCTCAGGGACCTCAGTAGAGTATCCCAACAGGTAGGTTTGAGGATGAATATGGACAAGACGAAAGTCATGTCAAATGTTCATGTCACACCTGTACCGGTTATTATTGGGAATACCACACTCGAAGAAGTTGTTGAATACGTCTACCTGGGTCAAAAAGATCCAACTTCGACAAAGAGGTCCAACTCGGATGGGCAGCGTTCGGGAAACTTCGGCACATCTTTGAGTCCAGAATACCCCAATGCCTTAAGACGAAAGTCTTTAACCCGTACGTGTTGCCAGTGATGGGTTATGGAACTGAGACGTGGTCCTTAACTGTGGGCCTCATAACGAAGCTCAAATCACACAGCGAGCTATGGAGAGGGCTGTGCTCAGAGTCTCTTTGCGCGACAGAATCCGTAATGAGGATATTCGCAAAAGAACGAAAGTGGTTGACATAGCTCAAAGAGTAAGCAAGCTAAGGCGACATCGCTCGCAGAACTGACAACCGACTGACCGTGGCGACCACGAACCGGAAGACGCTGTGTTGGACGGCCTCCCACTAGATGGACAGATGACTTCATAAAAGTCGCTGGAAATCGCTGGTTGCAGGTTGCGCAGGACCGTTCGTTGTTGAAATCTAGGGAGGAGGCCTATGTTCAGCAGTGGACGTCTTGCGGCTGATGATGATGATGATGATGATGATTTGAAATAAATTCGTAAATTTTTGTATTTAATGTAAGTAAATGTTTATTCAATAAATAGTCATCGTTATCTGGAAAAAAATCGTAATATTTTATTTTATCATTATGACATATTTAGTTACTAACACAATATGTTCTTTTCTGCATATTACTTTTACAACATAATGTCGATGTTTCACATCTGCCAGGCGTCCCGTGACGGTTCACAGTTTTTTCACACAAAAATATATTTTTGATAATTATTTTTTCATTCAAGACGACGCTACGTGATCACGTCTACGTTCTAGGTATTCTGTGAATTGTCTGTGATACACAGAATATTTAGAAGTTAGTACATATGTACCGAACGCGCCGCGCGTGTCGTTATTATTTTATGTTTGTGTAATTTCGAACCATCGAACCATCGAACCGATTATGTTCAAAATATTAAAAATGTGTTCTTTCTAACAAAAAAAGAATTAATGAAATTAAACAACGCAAACATGAGTTACAACCAAATACACGTTCTGAATTTCACCCCTTCCCGCAAGAAAACCGTCTAGAATTTGGGGATCAAAAGAAGCCCATAGCAATCTTCTTAGTATGAACTAAAGTTATGCCAAGTTTCAGCTGAATCGAATCAGTAGTTTCGCCGTGATGCGTGAACCCTATACAGAAAGACAGACAGACAGACATGAAAGAAAAAAAATGCAGTTTCGCTATCAGTACTGACGATGGAGTGCTGCCAAAACAAATTCTAAATATCTTCAATGTACAGAATTCGACCCGTTAGTTTTATTATAAGTATAGATACATATATATTAGACTAAAATAATTGACTAATAGAACAAATTACAAATTTGAAGTAGTCGGGGGTAATTTTTTTTTATTTTGGTCTTGTTATAACTAAATATGACAGACCGCGTGGTTGATTGTGTCTGGACTATCGAACTTAGATACATAGATAGTGGTGTCTCCAACAACAATAAATATTGTTGTTTTTCTCTCCTTGCGAAAAGGCTATAATCCATCACGCTGGCCCAGTGCGGGTTCGGTTTTCGGGTGACTTCGAAAAAACAGTGGTGCGCGTAGAATTTGAACGGGGGGGTTCCGAATCTGCAGTCGCCGTTCTACCGAGTAGACCAGCCATAATTTGGCATTAACTGAGCATATTACCACTAGGTTATCTTCGACATGCTCGAACCGTATTACTAAGTGTTGTTAATGATGACCCCCGAGACCCTCTGTTCGATTCTTATCATCCCAACTGTATTACGCACATTAGATAGCGGATATAATAACTAGGGTGTATTTGCGAACGAGCACTCCAGAATGTCCAGTGAGCCAGAGTGACCAGTCGGTTTTCAGGTAGGTTATTGGGGAATTAATTGCTATACTTCGAGAAGGTGGAAGAAAAATATGTATTATAACAAACGGTATAATTCTTCTATATTTTAGAGTGGGAGCGAGCAATCTCGCTGCAGGCAAGGCGTCGAAGAGAGGTTGTACAAGACTTCTCGCGGGCCCAAAGTTCGCCCGGGTGCCATCCCGTGTGATCCTCTCGGCTTCACCGACGTGGACATTTCTTGCGGATCGCAGGTCACCGTCGCACCTAACTACGCTGCTATCCCTGAGATTATTCCCACAGAGAGCAACAGCGAAGACAAGGACTTCGAGAAGACCCGTCGCCATTTTCAACAGTTCCGGCAGATCAGTTTAGGACAACAAGTCAAAATACAAAATGGAAATGAATGCCATGGGAGCAAAGGATGAGAATCTGTGCAATTCTGTTCCATTTGTGAAGCAGTTGAGCACGGATAGTCCAGAAGTCAAACAGGATTATGCTATCAATAATGAGGCCACGTATGCTTGGAGAACACAGCGGGCATATCTTTGGACACAGGTAAGAAACCACAGAATTAAATATTTTAATAGTTGTTGTCACCACACAAAACCATTTCTTGTATTCGATAAATTACAATTTTGTAGAATCCAATGACTAAGTATTTTGTAAACCCCACGCATGCAGAAAGAATCATATGGAAATAACTACTACAAACGGTGGATTGTTGCATTGTGGAATCGAGAAAGATTAGTAAGGATGTTTTAAGCTGAACTAGGCACTGAAGTTTGAGCAGTATTCAAGATGCCATTGAATTACAAAATGATTATTCCTTGCGGATTCGGAGTGGCTTTATCGAATCTAAAACATTAAGAGGAAGTGAAGTGTAAGCATTTTAAACTTTGTGCTGTTTCCAGCGTCCGTTCTCTATTATACCGAGCCCGGTCTTTATTTATAGGGGTTACACCTACTTAATACAGAACCGTCGAAACCTGGGCTGTTTTGGAGTCTTTGCAGCGATGCCAAGTTGACTGGCGATACATCGAGGTGTTGAGGTGTATATATGAAGCCGCCACGATGGCGGTCCAAGTTCAAAACCAGCAGACGAAACATATCCTTCTCCATCGAGGCGTGAGACAAGGGGATGTAATCTCCCCGAAAGTGTTCTCCAATGCACTAGAGGATATGTTTAAGACGCTAGATTGGGCTGGACGTGGTATCAACATCAATGGCGAGTGCATCTCTCACCTAAGATTTGCAGACGATATCGTCATGATGGCTGAATCGCTGGAAGACTTGAAATGGATGCTGGACAGCTTGGCTAACTCTTCTCAAAGCATCGGTCTTCGGATGAACTTGGACAAAACCAAAGTCATGTGCAACGAGTTCGTTGCTCCGGGACCGATTGCCGTAAATGGAATCACTCTTGACATTGTTCGAAAATATGTTTACCTAGGGCAGACGCTCGAATTGGGTAAAAATAGCTTTGAGAGTGAGGCCATGAGGAGAATTTAGCTGGATTGGACAGCATTAGGAAAACTTCGCAGAGTCTTCTCGTCACCCATCCCACAATTTCTGAAGACAAAAGTGTATAATTATAAGTGTATAAAATATATAAGGTGCGTCCTACCAGTCATGACCTATGGTGCTGAAACGTGGACACTAACAGTAAAAGCAGTCCGAAAATTCAAAGTCGCTCAGCGAGCTATGGAAAGAGCTATGCTTGGAGTTTCTCTGAGAGATTGTATTCGTAATGAAGTCATCCGTCAGAAAACCAAAGTTATCGACATAGCTCAGCGCATCAGCAAGCTGAAGTGGCAGTGGGCTGGTCATATCTGTTGCAGAACCGATAGCCGTTGGGGTAGACGAGTTCTGGAGTGGAGACCACGAATTGGCAATAGTAGTGTAGAACGCCCTGAGACTAGGTGGAGTGACGATATACGTAAGGCAGCTGGTAGCGGTTGGAAACGTAAAGCCGAGGATCGGGCTGAGTAGCGTATTATTGGAGAGGCTGTCTAGCATATATGTCCAGTAGTGGACGAATGTGGGCTGATTATGATGATGAATACAGAACCAGGTATATAACTTGCCGCAGCGCCCACGTACAACCTCAAAGTTATATGGAAAGTTTGCGTGATTATATGAAACGGGCACCATTTTATATGCGTGCATTTTAAATTAGAAAAACATTTCAAACAAACGTCACAATTTTGACTCAGCTGATCTCAGAAAAACAAATTAAATAGGATTTATGAATTTGTGTGTTCTAGTTATTGTCAGCGTTTGCCGTGTCTATGGGTTCCCTGATCGTTGGTTTCTCTTTGGGGTACACTTCACCAGCTCTACACCAGCTCTAAAAAAGACATGTTTAAAGCAGACGGATCAAGTTTAAATTAATTTTAAATAGATAAAGATTCCTAAAATACATTAAATTTATTGTTACAGGCGCGTTAACTTTGATTAACAATACTAAAGTATACCACGTCGTAAACTTTTAGAATTATTTCGAAACAGGTATGTTGACATTTCTGTCAAATTAGGCATTTAAGCACGACCGTCACCAAAGATCGTATAACATTAAAATAGTTTAGAAATATTCAAGAAGTTTAAATTAATTTTAAACGAAGATAAATTTATCTATACTCGTAGAAAATACTCAATTCAAATAAGCTGAGAACGGTTTTTCCAATTTATCTTTTTGTTATTCACAAGTTCGGCTGCGTTAACTTTGATTAACCAAATACTTACTGAGCATAAAGTACAAAATACCACGTCGCCAATTGAAAAAACTTTTAGCCGATATTTTGGATACTATAAATATATTTTGACAATAATTGTAGAAAATAAAATTTTGCATCTTTTGTTGATAGTAAACTTTTTGTAAAACTTACCGTTTACGATTTATAGCCCATTTAATGATACGATTGCGATGATGCCGATAATAGTGGATGTAAATGATGTGGTCTAAGATGGAACTTGTTTCTCTAATAGAAACAAGCACAGTGTACCTCGTAACCCCAAGGTTCGAACCTTCGACAAAAACCCACTCTGGCAATGCGTTTCACAGCGTAGTTGTTCTTATTACAAAAGTGGAGACCAAACTCTTCGTACAACTCTTCAATCATGATGATGAACGGTGCTGTTTTTTCGAGCAACGAGCAATATGATAGAATAACTTTAATTTAAAAACCACGACTACAAAAAAATCTACACGTAAAAAAATATTACCTACTATCTAAGGACACTTTGGCGAGTCAGACTAGTCTTAGAATATCTTTGTTACCAAAATCATCCAGCCGTTTGGAAGATATGTGGAAATAAAAAAAAAGATTTACAAACATAAAGAAACGCGCGAAAACATAAACCCTTCTTCCATTCCGGTAAAAGGGACATGTTTATGCTACTGGGAACAGAATACATAATAAATCGTAATCGGTAAGTTCGTACTGGCAACAAAAGATGGGAAATTTTATTTTCTACAATAATAATAGGCTTTATAACTTTTTCAGAATATCAGCCAAAACGGTGGCGCTTGAAGCTCCACCGGATTTGTTATTTTTGTGATTTTAGGCTCAGGAAATGATTCTAAACCTTATATGAAAAATACGAATCGGAAATTTAGTGCAGAGTTAAATTCTACGAGTAATTTTACTGCCTAAAAGGCTTCTTATCAAATTTGGTCGAGTGTCTAAATTTCTATGTAACATTTTTACAAAAAAAAGAAAAAATTTTGGTGGTGTCACAAACTTGGAAAAGAAATAAAAAAATAAAATTCTAACAAAATACTCCCCTTTGGTCTACAACATAAAGTAAACAGCGTACTAATTAGTATCAGCGTCTATTTGCAATTCCAATGAAAACGGTATCAAAAATTAAGATCATGCGTGCTTCACTAGTAATAACTACTGATATTGTTATACTGTGGCACTATGATCGTAATATTTAAAATTTATCGGTTGTCAAAATTGCAAAATCAAGCACAGGCCGTCGTCCGTGAGCGCCGAAACGCGACTGATCAGGCTTGCCGAACGGCGCGCTATATATATGGTGGTAGATAATAAAACATAGTGAATAACTGATACTTTTTATCAAGTCAAACTCTGCGAATGCATCTATAACTTTTAGTGGCTTTCGTTGAGTCAAAATGTAGTAAAAAATCATTAGTTTAGTCATAAACTTGTAAAAACTTTTGAAAAGGGGTAACTTTGGGATTTTTTTCTATCAAGTAAAATTTATTAAATCGTGTTATTGACTGCGAAACTAGATTAGATTTAACTATTACATATATTTTTTCAGAGTTGAATACTATTTTAAAGGTCTTAAAGTTGTTTTAAAAATTCAAAATTACGGCCCACACGCCCTTAAATATATATGCCTATTGGGAGCACAGTCAGTTATTTGTTTAGAAGTTGTGAGATTAAAACTTTTTAAATTTATTAAAATACTTATTATTAAATTACAGGCTTCGTGGATCGGCGCACTGATGCCCTTAGCTGCGTTAATTGGAAGCATTGCAGGAGGACCTCTTATAGAACAATTTGGACGACACAGGACCATAATGTTCAACGCTATACCTCTCTTCTTGGGATGGATGCTGATCGCAAATGCACCAAACTTCACAGTAATATGTTTTGGACGAGTCTTCTGCGGAATTAGTGTGGGGATCGGTACTCTAGCATTCCCGGTGTATCTCGGAGAGACAATACAATCAGAAGTGCGAGGAGCTATGGGACTACTGCCCACAGCATTCGGTAACGTTGGAATCCTGATAGCATATTTCGTAGGTGGCTATCTGAATTGGTACCATTTAGCATTTTTTGGAGCAGCGCTTTCAGTTCCATTCTTCTTAGTTATGCTTCTTACGCCCGAAACACCAAGATGGTATATCACAAAAGGCCGACCTCAGGACGCCCGAAAAGCCTTGCAGTGGTTAAGAGGCAAACATGTGAACATCAATAATGAGTATCAAGACCTGACGCGATCACAAGAAGAGGCCGATAGACAAAGCGGTAGTGCATGTAGAACTCTTTTTTCCAGGAATTACGCACCCGCCGTATTCGTTGGGTTAGGATTAACGCTATTTCAACAACTGAGTGGTATAAACGCTGTTATATTTTATGCTGCATATATATTTCCAAAATCTGGTGGTATCAACATAAATACATCAAGTATAATTATCGGAGTTGCAAACATTGTACCTACTTTTATTGCTGCTGCAATCATCGACCGACTGGGGCGCAAGGTGCTGCTGTATATATCGTCGATTCTTATGATTGTCACTCTAGTGATTTTGGGAGGCTATTATTATGTAAAAGAAGCGCAAGAAATGGACGTCGAATATGACGGTTGGATACCTCTTGTGAGTCTCGTAGTATACGTGATAGGCTTTTCCATTGGTTTTGGTCCCATCCCTTGGCTCATGTTAGGAGAAATCTTGCCTTCTAGAATCAGAGGTACTGCTGCATCACTATGTACCACCTTCAATTGGATGTGCACGTTTGTTGTGTCGCAGACATTTATTAATATTATCAATGCTGTTAAAATGTACGGCACTTTTTGGATGTTCTCTGTGATATGCTTATTCGGGGCATTTTTCGTAATTTTCTTCGTGCCCGAGACTCGTGGGAAGAGCTTAGAAGAGATTGAAGAGATGTTGACTACTCGTGGTTCCCGCAAAAGGGTCGAAAATAGCAACAGGAGAATACAAAATCCATGTTAAGGATGAACTTGGATGATACAAACGGACATTCCGATGTGCAGATCTGACGAATAGGCTTAAAAGAGAGCGCTGAATATTCAGTTTATACTTACTGAAGACTGAAATTAGAATGAAGCCATAGTTTTTCCAATGTAAATATAAGATCAAATATAATAAATATACGAAAAATATGATGCGTAGTTAGCAAGAATGACAAATTCAATTTGAAAATATCTTTAATAATCTTAATTATCATAAGTTGAATTAAGTTGTTGTGAATTTATTAATTACTATTAAATAATAATTATTCTAGAAGTGACAAACAATGATTTTATATACATACGCTACAAAAGCTAATTATTAACATGCGCTCATTAAATCTTAATTATTGTCCATTGCTTTGTTTTTGGCATAACAGAAATCATAAAACATATTCAAAACCATAAATAATTACATGTAAGCTTCGAAGCGGCGTTACATTTAAAACTGGTATTTATAGTACATACATTTACCAATATGTAAGTTTATTTATTTTATTTTGTTGTTTTCGGACTAATTTTAATCTTAGCCAGAGGGTAGTTAGTACTCGCAAACATACGACCAGCATTCAGTAAATCGGCACAAGATGCAAATAGTGCATACAGCGTAAAGCAAGAATGAGACCGATAGTCCTTTAGATAATATTTTAGTGACATTCCGTCATAAAGCTGCTATATCAGAATATTTCAATGGTTCCTTTAATGTAACTGTGCATCTGTTAGCTGTAAAATCCAAGACACAATCTAATAGTATTTATTTTGTAAATGGGAGTGCATGCTAGCAATGTAAAATGTGCACTTAATGCGACAATGCATTATTTCAAGTAAATAATTTAAGCGTACTTGTTTGTGTATAATTTGTGTTGCAATGTGATTCAAAAGAATTTAATACCTTTATAGTACTATTATATACTGTACTATATACCTAGCTTTACTATTATTTACTTTATATTATATACTTTATTTTCTATAACTTTATAGTCTGTTATAGGATAGCCTAGCGCTTTATTTCGGGAAAATTACAGAAACGGGTAACTAAGCGGGTGAAGCCGTGTAGCGCTGCACGTTATTACATAAACGAATATCGGAACGTTATTTTAGATGTCTCTAGGCTTCGGTTTTAATAATTTGAAGAAATATGTAATAAATGACAAAGATAAGTAAACACATAATTAAGCTCCAAGTTGATATTAACAATATTATTAACCCATTTCCACTATTATCAATGTGTGATTATAGACGTCAAGCAGTCACGTTCAAAGTTAGTTCATAGTATGCAGATCAAGGTTTGGACAGATATCTCGTTGAAATAAAATATTGGGTATAATTTTTCAAGAAATTCAATATTGATACACAGCCTAAGAACGAGTAAATCGATGCCAATGAAAATATCAGCTTCTGAGAATTATCAGATTTGTTAGTACACCATAGTAGAATATAATTATATCAACACCAAAACCTAAGTTGCTTATTTCCATTTTGCTTATTTCCATTCTATTATGACGTATGGAATTTTATTCTGGGGTTCAGCTGGAAATTGTCATACAAATAGGCTATTCAAACTACAAAAACGAGCAGTACGCTACATACTAGGTCTAAAGTATAATGCTGACTCATGCAGAAATGCATTCAAAGAGCTAGGAATAATGACAATTTATGGTGAATTTATTTATCACAATATAATGTACATCCTTGAAAATTTGCCAAATATGGACGATGATTGTTTTTGCAAGACAAGCAGGAACAGAAACAAAATACTTGTGCCACAGAGAAGACTTGCTAAAACATCAAATAGTTTTTACTGCTTAGCTATTGATTTTTTTAACAAAATATTACCCTCCTGTGTTAAAGCTTCTACGAATAATGAAATATTGGCCCATGTAAAAAAATGTCTCATTCAGAAAAGCTATTACTGTTTAGCAGATGCTATCGCAGACAAAACAATTTTTAACAGTGTTAAATGATTTTATTCTATGTACCTATGTGTTTGTCAATATTAGTGTTATATTATTTCACTTTGACGATGCTATTGCAGATTTTACTATTGATGATACTGGAAATTATTAAATTGTAATATGAATATATTATTGTTGAATGACTTAATTATGATTGATTGGATTATACTGGAAATTATTTTATTATACATTATTGTTAATTTATACTGATTGAATATACTGGAAATTATTTATTTATAAAATACTATTGTTAAATTGACTTAACAAAAGCGTTATGCTCAAATATACTTCAACAAATTGAATTTTAACCTGTGTTTTGACGTTTCAAAGTGCATGTAATATGTTAACTGAATAAATGAATTTGATTTGATTTGATTTGATTTAATACTTAGTAAAATGTTATGGGGGAGAGAGCATCTAGTAACACAATGTGATAGAAGCGTGGACAAAACAGTTATCCTATTACAAATGCAAAAGTTTGGATGTTTGGCTGTCTGGTGCTCAATTACGTCGAAATAGCTCAACGGATCGGGTTGAAATTCGGAACATACATATCTGGAATAACATTATAACCTGTCAAAATGTAAATAAACGCATAATTCAATAAAGGCCAATGTCCCAAATGTCACAAAGGCGTAATCAAACCTATAACAATAAGAGCCTCGAGGAGGCAAAATACTCGTATATAAACAAAAAGTTTTTTTTATATAACATGAAGAGTGACAATTCAAACAGGACATGAGCGTGATGGTAAGCAACATGCCTGCCCTTAACAGCACAGTGACACGCAGATATTGGAACATAAACGAGTCCAAATCATTACCTAGCACTGCACCGCGCTCGTCACCCAGAGATATAAGATGTTATATATCCATGCCCTGTAATTTCACAGGAAACATGGCCCTTCAAATCGGAACACAGTAATGTTTGCACATTGCTGCTTGGCGGTAGAATGACTGGCAAAAGTGTGGTATTTCCCCAGGCGAATTTGAGTTGCAACTGAAAACTTTCGACAACGAATATGAAATAACAGAACTAAACGTGTTTTGGTTGATAGAGACGCAATAAATAAGGACGGTAAACAACTGGTCAAACATTAGGAATGTTCTTCGAACACCTGAAAGCCATCAGCGAGCCAGGTATGACTGCCGATGAAAGTGAATGCAACACATTGATTTGTAAACATCAATATAACTAAGCACAACTGGCCGCATGGTTGACACCGCTTAGATACTTACAAAATTAGAGGAGTTTCTAGTTATTGTTGTCTGATATTCCAGACAAAAAGACAAGATTTCTCTTGCCTACTTTTTAAGATTTTTCTTGAGATTATTGAGATGTGTGAAGAAGGTCAGGGTATGCACTGGGCAGTGAGCACATTACCAGTAGGTTATCTTCGACATGCTCGGACCGTATGACTGAGTGTGGTCAATAATGACCCCCGAGACCCTTAGTTCGATTCTTATCATCCCGACTGTATTACGCACATTAGATAGTGGATATAATAACTGGGGTGTGTTTGCGAACGAACACTCCAGTAACGAATGTCCGGTGAGCCAGAGTGACCAGTCGGTTTACAGGTAATTGGGGGATTAATTGCAATAAGTCTAAATGGCGGTAGAAAAAATGCGTATAATTTTATCTATGTAATTTTATATTTTTAGAGTGGGAGCGAGCTATCTCGCCGCGGGCAAGGCGACGAAGAGAGGTTGTACAAGACTTCTTGCGGGCCAAAGTACGCCCGGGTGCCATCCCGTACGACCCTCTCGGCTTCGACGTGCACATCCCTCACGATCTCCTGCGGGTCGCAGGGCACCCTCGCACCACCCAACTACGCTGCTATTCCCGAGATCATCTCCACAGAGAGCAGCAGCGAAACCGCAGACTTCGAGAAGACCCGCCGCCATTTCCAACAACTCCGGCAGATCAGTTTAGCAGAACTAGTTAAAAACGAAATGGAAATGAATGCCATGGGAGCAAAGGATGAGAATCTGTGCAATTCTGTTCCATTTGTGGAGCAGTTAGGCACGGACAGTGCTAAAGTCAAACCGGATTATGCTATCAATGGCGACGCCCCGTATGCTTCGACAACACAGCGGATATATCTTTGGACACAGGTAAGAAACTAAATAATTTTAATTGGTGGTGTGGTCACTACGCAATATCAATTTTAATTACTTTAGTGAAAATCAAGGCGTGATCGATTTAACTATTATTTTGTGGTTAAAATCCAAGTGTGCCATTAGAATCGATTGCAAATTGCAATGAAAGGAAATAATCGTTCCAAAATACGGATTCGGGCAGGTTTTTTCTAATTCGAGAGCAAGTGAATTATAAACGTAAATTATATGTTCCAAGCGACCGTTCCCTACTATACCGACTGACCTATATATAAGAGGGTTTTGCATCTACTTAATACAGGACCAGGGATATAACTTGGCGCAGCGCCCACGTACATATATTTATCATACATACATTTTACATACGGGTGCCATTTAAAACGCATTTTTTCCTAATTTACTTTGTCATAATGAATGAATCTTAATAAATAGTGTCATAATGTAACTTTTCCATAACAGTTTTTTGACATAATGTGTTTTAAGCATAACAATCTATTGTACTACATTCAATTCGACTATTAATGAGACACATAATAGTCCTTAGGCATATTGATGAGACGCATAATAGTCTCTAGACATATTTTATTTATTTGATGTGCTACTAAATATAGACCCAGGTTACATAGGACCCAGATCCGATCGGAGCAACCCGACTCCACCTAGTCTTGTCGCTACTACTCCTAGAGTATATAAAATATGCGGGAGCTTCTGGCGGGAGCCCACCCGGAGTCAAAAAGTGTATCATATTTCTTAGTCCACATAATGCTAAGTTATCTTTATACTATATATTTATGGTTATGTGTTTAAACATTATGGTAAGTTATCTTTATGCTATATATGGTTATGCTAGTAAAAATTATGCAAAAACAGTTATGCGTTTAGTAGTTATGGTAAATTATCATTAGTCCTAAAAACGTTTTGTCTACTGAAATTAGTACAAAACTTACACAGACCCATTACATACAACCTCAAAGATATCCGGAAAGTTTCGGTGACTACGTGAAACGGGCAGCATAAATTTATGTATAAATTACAAAAAAAAACACAATTTTGAGTCAGCTGATCCTAGAAAAACTATCAAAGCCGGATTTATTACTTTGATAATAATTTATTACGTTTGTTCTAGTTATTGTCAGCGTTTGCCGTGTCTATGGGTTCTCTGATCGTTGGTTTCTCTTCCGGATACACTTCACCAGCTCTACCAAGCATGAGTGCAGAAGGATCAAGTATTGCAATATCTGCAGAACAGGTATGTTGACATTTCTTAGAACTTGACTGTCATCAAGGGTAACAGTGTAGAAATTTATTAAGATTAAAATAACATCAGATAGCCTTAAGATTCGTAATATATTAAGTTTATTAAAGATATATGCTCGTTAACTTTGATTAAAAATACAAAAGTACACTGCTTTGTAAACTTTTATTATTACTCAGAGTAAATAAGTCGTGAAGTTTATATGCCTATCGCAAGCAAGCACAGTCACTTTTTGTTAAAAATTTGTGAGAAAGTTAAAAAGATTCAAAGAGTTAAAAGTTTTAAAAATATATTAATATACAACTATTACATTTCAGGGATCGTGGGTCGGCGGGCTGATGCCTTTAGCTGCGTTAGTCGGAGGCGTCGCAGGAGGACCTCTGATAGAACACTTTGGACGGCGAAGGACCATAATGCTAAACGCTATACCCTTCTTCTTGGGATGGATGTTAATCGCAAATGCACCAAATGTCATAGTAATATTTTTGGGGCGAGTTTTCTGCGGAATTTGTGTCGGAATCGGTTCTCTGGCATTCCCGGTGTATCTCGGAGAGACAATCCAACCAGAAGTGCGAGGGGCTATTGGACTACTACCGACAGCATTTGGTAACGTTGGAATCCTGTTGGCATTTGCCATAGGTGGCTATCTGAACTGGTACCATTTGGCATTTTTCGGAGCAGCGCTTTCAGTTCCATTCTTCTTACTCATGCTACTTACGCCCGAAACACCAAGATGGTATGTCACAAAAGGCCGACCACAGGACGCCCGAAAAGCTTTGCAATGGTTGAGAGGCAAAAATGTTAATGTCGATCATGAATATCAAGACCTGACGCGATCACAAGCTGAAGCCGACAAACAAAGTGGTAGTGCAATTAAAACCCTTTTTTCGAGAAACTACGCACCGGCTGTATTCATTGGATTGGGATTGATGCTATTTCAACAACTGAGTGGTATAAACGCTGTGATATTTTATGCTGCAGATATATTTAAGAAATCTGGTAGCAACATCAACGGAAATACATCAAGTATCATTATCGGAGTTGTAAACTTTGTATCTACTTTTATCGCTACTGCAATCATCGATCGACTGGGACGCAAGATGCTGCTATACATATCATCGATTTTGATGATTGTCACTCTAGTGGTTTTGGGAGGCTATTATTATGTAAAAGAGGCGGAAGGAATGGACGTCAAAAATATCGGTTGGATACCTCTTGCGAGTCTCGTTGTATACGTGATAGGCTTTTCCATTGGCTTTGGTCCCATCCCTTGGCTCATGTTAGGAGAAATATTGCCTTCTAGAATCAGAGGTACTGCTGCATCATTGTGCACCGCTTTCAATTGGACGTGTACGTTTATTGTGACGAAAACATTTAATAATATTATCAGCGCTATTAATATGTACGGCACTGTTTGGATGTTTTCTGTGATATGCTTAATCGGACTATTCTTCGTAATTTTCTTCGTCCCCGAGACTCGTGGGAGAAGCTTAGAAGAGATTGAAGAGATGTTGACTACTCGTGGTCCTCGCACAGGAAAGCTCGCAAATAGCAATAGAGAATACAAAACTCATGTTAGGAATGAACTTGGACGAAACACAAACGGACATTCCGGTGTGCAGATCTAACGAGCAGGTCGCAAAAGGGAAACTGCGAAGCACTGAATGATCAGTGTATACCGAAGACTGAGAAAATAGCCATAGATTTTCTAATTTAGATTTAGGAAAAACTAAATACACAGTTAAAGCCTTATTAAACTTGGATAAATTTAGTGACTGAATTCAGAAGCAAATTTAGTAGGCTGAATTCAAAAGCCAGTTTATCCTCGCTTCTGAATTTAGTATGTTAACTTAGTGATATTACTCTTCAATGAATTCAGTAGCGATTAAATTCAGTCGAATAAATTTAGCCAATTGTAGTAAATAACTTTTTAGCCAGAATAGACAGCGATAGTTCCTTCACTTAGATTATATTTTTAGTATCATTTGAAACGGCTACTTCAGATTGTTTCAATGGTTACCTTTACTTTTATTGTAAGTATGGATATGTTAGCTGTAAGATACGAGACAAAATCTCTGTAGCATTTATGTTATGAGTGGGAGTATAGATGCTAGCTATGAAAATATGCACTTGATGCGATCAAAACTGCTATTTCAGGTAAAAAAATAAATTAAGCGTACTTTTTTGTATATAATTTGTGTTGTAGTATGATTCAGAAGAAGTATTTAATACATTATTTTTAGTACTGTATAACGCCAAGATCTGTAAAACGTACCCTATTTTAGACCATCGAGCAACTCGATCTTCCGCACAAGCACGGAAGGGAGTAGCCGTAGCTAAAAAATATTGTTCAAATCTTTCTGGCATTTCTTGCGGGAGGGGAAAGTTGCACACAAGCTCAAAGCCGCACTATTACATACAAAAATACCTGTACCGATCATACTCACACGGCCAAATCACTAACACATAAAAAGTAAAGCACCATTCACAAATCTAGCCCCGCCCTCAGCCACAGTATATTATCTAACTCCATGGTCCACGCGGACTTGTACTTTGACAGAGGGGAAACGCTGTGTATGCCTACTCCCTTCCGTGTTGCTTGCTGTTTTAGACCAAATGTTTATATGTTTAAAGTAACTAAAATAATTTATACCATAGGGTATAATAACAAATGAAAGATTCCGTATATTATGGAATTTTATATTTATTTGATTGTTATTTTTTTAAAGATAAAACGATTTAGACTAGTTACGATTGTTATGTTTCTAATTTATCAGTTTCCAGCTCATGATACAGCATCGTCATTAATCCAAAATGTTTGATTTTTTTAACTCTTCAGAAAACACATCATAGAGACACGAATCAATGCGTACCAAAATGTATTTAGCAAAAAAAGACAGCCGTCGAACTCTGCCCACCATGAGTGTCACATAAACAGGCGTTAAAGGATTTGAGGAGCTATTGGTCTATGAAACAGTTTATGAAGGGCTATCTCCCATCCATTATTTTGAACAAGTTTAAAGTAAAAATGGTCTTATTAGCCGTCAATCAGAAGTAGAGCTGGGCAAGCTGAGCTGGATATATCTGCCGCATAGTGTACTTAGGTATCCATACGACGGTTGCTATTAACTCACAACACAGTGTCGATGTTACAATTACAAGTTGTTAGACCAATCATAGGCCCTTTTAAAACAGGGCGGGATAGACTAGACCGCTTTTATCTGAACTGAACGCTTTGTGTGAAGTCTTTGGACCGACCGTGTCAATTGAAACGAGTATGGGAAGGCTTTTACCCAGCAGTAGAATGAAATGAGTCAAAAATAATAAGCTACTTTTGGAAAACACGAAACAATACAAATAACAACTCAAAGGTAGCGCCTATCGTTAGAAAATGGCAAATGATAATTTGCAGTTTTGCTATAAATAATCGATTTCAAAACTAAACAGGTGAGTGATATTTTTAAGCGAATCTCAACACGTTAATTACATTGCTGTGTTCCGTATAGTCCTCCACACAGTTTCTCCTACTGCTCGAGTCGAGTTTATACTTCATCTCTCCACCGCGCTAGAACGAGATCCACTATACTTAATACTACTCCAGTTCATTGAAAATCTTTTTCGTTTTCGGTACACCCGGCCAAGTATCACAAGTGTGAAGGGTATAACAGTTTAATACCTATATTACTGCGATTATAAAATATTTTATCAAGCTCATTTCCTTACAGCTACTGTGTAAGTTTAATGATAATCGAATAAAAACTCAAATGACTACGCGATTACAATAACAAGCCTAATAGCGGTCATAATTGAAAAAAACGCAACGCGGAAAATAAACAGTGACCTTTTAGACTTAAATTTTTATATTTGATCACACTGGTCTGTGACAAACACAATTATGCTAAATGCAATTTTATATGTACTGTGCTAATTTACTGAAACAATATACAAATTACCATAATATGTTAAGGCATAAAATTT
Organism: Ectropis grisescens; assembly: GCA_017562165.1. NCBI lineage: Eukaryota > Metazoa > Arthropoda > Insecta > Lepidoptera > Geometridae > Ectropis > Ectropis grisescens. Next base: position 14,627,025 of record CM029771.1, on the reverse strand, counting down.
GTAGGTGTTTGTCAATTCTTCATGCTTTTTCGATCAATCGATGGGGATAATATTTGGTAGCATTTGATGATGCAAGCCGCAGCTATTCCTAATTACGAGTATATTATACATAAAATTATATGTGAAAGTATGTATGTTCTGATGTTTATTGCTCAATGACGCTGTAAGAACTGACTGTCCGTAGGATCAGGCTCAAATTTAAAATGTAGGCAGATTATAGTGTGCAATTACACATTTTATCCGAAGAAATATTGAGTTATTCAGGGAATGGTTCTGTTCTGGACTCTACCCAGACAAAGTTGCGGACAGACACTCGTTTATAATAACATATAATGGTTTGCATCAATACTCAAGTCATGGATACTACCAGTAGGTACATGACATACACTCGGGCAATATGTACTTGTCACCGTAAAATTACAAATACCGTCAGATTGTAACCTAACGACGTTGGGATTATAAACTAACGTAACCTACCACAGGACAATAATGTCACGTAATCTTCGTTTTATTATCGATATACACCAATGGATGTGCCCTCCCAAACTTCAGGCGCACGGAATTATGTCACTGTTGGGAAGAGTGACCTCGCTTTTTCCTATCTAGTCGGTTGCAGGAAGCGGTGAACGCCGGACGTTTTTACCTACACTATTCGTTGTCAACAGGCAAAATAAGTAGAACTACAGCATATCTCGCCGCTCATTCTCAATGATAGGGGCAAGTAGATTTGTTGTGTGTAAACCACATACGATACAAACAGAGACGCAGTTTATTACTAATTCCAAGGTGCTCAGGCCACATCCCTTGATTTATATCGATACTCACTACATACACAGGTGACAGACAACAAACGAAACCGTGGCGCACAGCTAGAACCTTGATAAAACGTAAACACTCTAGAAGATCTAAGTATTGAGTAACTGAATGACATTGATGTTAGGTGATGCTGGCATGATTCTAAGGACCACCGCTTTGACGAAACCGATATATTGAGAAATATACATCTGGCCAGAAGAGTCCATGGCATAATTCTACACACTACTTTTCCGGTAAAATTATAATTTACAAATCACGAGTCTAACTTAAATCTAGTTCTAAATGTCAAGTCTAACAACACTTACATTCAAATATTTGTCAAACTTTGCTTTATTTCTTTGCCATTCGTATTCAATAACACGCTCGAGATGCAGGCAAGTAAACATAATAATACAACTTATAACACATTTTATAATGCAGTGGCTCAGACCAGGCAAAGATATTATTTTAAATCGGTGAGTATTTTTTTAATTACATATTTATAAATCTCCTCAAATCAATCTTGATGTTCAAATAAAGTATAGCCAGTAAATCTTATTTAGCGGCGTAATACTGCCTGTGTTGATTACACGTATACTTTAAGAAGGATACGAGATGGGAATTTTTAATTTTTAACTATAGACATCATGGAAAAGGTAAATTTTTTTCAACAAGTCGTTTTCTTGGGATATTTTATTTTTGCTGTTATAAGTGTTAATGACAAGTACATTTGTATTACGAAGAATTCTTCGAGGTGTAGACGCTTAGCGAGGCTCGAACCCCAGCATCATGTTTTGAAAGCAGGCGTTTTCCTGCTCAGTTGCTAAGTATTATAGGTTCAGATTATTAGTGAGAAATGGAAACGTGAATCATTGACATCTTTGTACCTTAATTTTCTATTTGACACTACTATGAATATTTTTTATCCTTTTTTAAAGTAAACCTTTAATCAAAAACATGAAAACTACAAAAAATTATAATGCAAAATTGTGCATGGTGTGAAAATTGTATTTTGAGATTTAATAACATTAGATTTAAACTACTATAACCAATCCAAATTGAAATATTCACCGACGCGACGGTTAAAAAAATCTATTACTCTCCATGGATATTTTATGATGTGAGGCTTCATATTTTATGTAAAGTACTCATCGACGAAATCCATATCAACTAATCGGTATGTAATCAGTCTACCAACACATACAATTATTTCCTTGAATATATTTGGCGGTGAGAAAAATGTACTATGTTAATGACACCACATACAAAAAAGGTGCAAATGGTTAGGAACTTTACAGATCCATAAAATATTGTTGTTTGCTATTGTATTTCAACTGAAAGATGACTGGTATGGTAATAGTAATTTAGTATTTACGAATTATTCTTTTCAGCTGATTTATACTTTATTGTAATCGTGACGTGACTATGGTGACGTATGTATGATAACATCTAAGTGTCATTAGAGAACAAAAACAAGGACTTTTTTTTTGTTAATGACGATTTCTATCACGGGAACAAGTTTCCTAAACTTAAAATTCTACTTCCGACGTCTTAGGCTACGCATTGTCTGTCAAAAAGGGCTTTTTCGGGCTGACGACAAAGTTTTTATATTTTGTCTACAATACACAACTTAGTGCATAATTTACTTATTTCAATTTGAAAGCAGGCACTACAGACAAGGCCCAAAATAACAAAGCCTAAAAAGGTTGTAGGTATTCTAATCATAACCAGTAAACAGAATAATATTATGACGCTAAGAAAAACGTCCGATACGCAGAAGGTATAGCAATCAGTAATCAAACACATATGTGCCGTTAGTATCTACAAGTAACGATCGTTAAATATGTTTATCAAAAGGCAGACATTACGAATTGTAAACACGGAATAAGCCAGCGCTAACTTTCAATAACATTATTACAATGGCAACCAGGAGAGTGTCAAAATTTAAGAAGGCTATTGACCTTCAGATGCCTATATTTTTCAGTAATTTTGCTTCACACACGTTTTCTGACGACCTCGTGTTAGTATTTCTCCAAAGTCGATGTATAATAATTATACAATTTTTAGTCTCAAATTCAAACGTCAAGGAACGAGATAAAATAACATGAGCAAGTAAAATCTTAATACAAATCACATGGCTAAAATTTTAAAAGCAGAATTTACTACATCAATTAAACATCTTGCTACTACAGTATACCTGATACTACGTAATCAAGACAAAATATGTATTAGCAATGAGTAATGGAATACTATAGTGCGTGCTTATGAGGGTAATACATTTGCAAAGAGGCCAAACAGCCGACCTTATCCGACGATGAGGGATACAGTAATTAATACATAATCACTTTTCTAGTAAACTGGAAAATCAAATCAAAAAACGTTTAAAAATAACACAGCATATGGAAAAAATACTGTGCGATTTCCAAAATTTTCAAGTGCAAGGTTTACGTACATTCATAAAGGTACAGGCATGCTTAAACGGCTTCGAGCATGGTAAGAACAACAAGAACAGAATAAAAAAAATATTAACCCCTGACTACCTCGGATTTGTTATCTGTACAACATTTTACTAGTCAAGCCCTTTCATTTGATATCTATATTAAGGGAGTTGTGAAAAAAGAAATGTATTTCGCCAATTTGTGGTAGCGGCCATCTTGGATTTGAAATTTGTCATAGAGCAAAGTATTCTACTAGTCAAGACCTTTCGTTTTATATCCATATTGAGGTAGTAGTGAAAAAAATAATATAATTCGCCATTTTGTGGGGACGGCCATCTTGGATTTGAAATTTCTTATAGTGTATAGTATTCTACTAGTCAAGCCCTTTCATTTGATACCCATATTAAGGTAGGTTGTGAAGAAATATTTTGTCCGCCATTTTGTGGAGACGGCCATCTTGAATCGATATTAACCAAACATAGCTAAGAACATAAGCACGGATATTAACCTTCAAATAAAAAAAAATTGAAATCGGCCCATCCGTTTACTGTTTTACCGTCCCAGCTCTACGGTGCCACAGACAGGCACACACAGAGACAGACAGCATCGACGTCAAACTTATAACACCCCTTTTTTGGTCGGGGGTTAAAAATTATCTGAGCAGGAATGTGATACTTTTTGTTATGTTTGTGTTAAATTTTGATTTTATAATAGGAGTTTTATATATTCTAAAGGATGAATACAAAAGAACGACGGTCAATCTTCCAAAATCGACACTTTCGTTAATTATAATCAACCAAATCTCTACATTGATCAGTGTAAACATAGCAATTTGTAACTATTAAATCTTGTGTGTGTGTGTGTCAAAACTAGTTAGTGTTAGTTTTATGCGTAACTAAACAAGAGCTTTGGTCTCTAAACAGTTTCAGGAGTTTGTTTTGAATATCACAGCCTCGAAAGCCAATCAAGTTTCGTCAGTCAATTGTCGCCGTATAAAATGACCAGTAGCGTGGCGCACCACTCATTTCTTCAGTAGCTTATAATATGTGCGACCGTTCAGTGCATGTCGATCTCTAAGTGCAAGTACTGTTAGTGCAGTGAGCGTTTTTCGTGAGCTGATTGAAAAATTTAACAAAAATGAAAGTTTTAATGAGAGCTGATACACATTACAGCATCGGTGTAAGGAGTGATGGATTTGAGCAACCGAGATTTACATTTTCACAGGTAGATCAAAATCAATTTATTTTTTTAACAAGTATAGTACCAATATCGTTTTTAACGAGTATTCGTGACACAACTGGAAAGTTAAGTCCACACAGTGGGCAGTACCGTGTTTTTTATGTGATCAATTCAAAAGTAATAGGTTCTTTTGACGGCATTTTTTTAAATTAAAACTACGAGTAGAATTAACATAACGCTGTTCAGGTAACAAAAAAACAGCGACCATTTAAAAACATTAAAAAATATCACCTAATAACATATTTACTCTTGAATATGAATTCGAGAAATTCACTAAAGACTTAGTGTAAGGCTTTGTGAAGAAGATGGATTTCAGCGAAAATGTAACTTGTTGAACTTGCTATTATAATGATGGCATGTTTAAAGCAATTGTACTTGGGGTTAATAGCGAACAGTGATAGACATGGTAGTCAATTGGCACCAATAATTCTTCTCCTAAATACCTACACAATTAGTAAAGCGTGACAAGACCACCATTGGCGAAATTGATTACAACTTTCAATTATAGAACCTCGTGTTAACGTACGCGTGACGTCACAATCAGATGTGAATGGCTACAGGCTCATCATGATGGTGTTGTGCGTGAAGTATCCATCGATATTTATTTAATTACTAGACGTCTGCCCCGCCTTCGCCCGTAGTACATAAGATATTACACTCAGGGATCCCGTAAATATCCACCGGTGAATACATTTTTGAAATCGGTTCAGTAATTCACTTTCAAACAAAAAACCTCTTCAGCTACCTGCTAAACCACCTGTCGAAAATTGGTTGTACCAAATCAGATTTAGAAACCTTCTGACTTTAGAAACAAATTTGATTAGCAAAGGTGACTGCGAAGACAGTTGTGCGCGTGGAATTCGAAACAGGGGCTCAGGTTCGTCAGTAGCCGTTCTCCCGACTAGACCAGCCGTAACTTCGAACTATTATGATTAATAATTAATATCTTTTTTTATTTGGGACTTCCTATTCTGCAAGATGTAGGAATGAGCCTTTTGTCAGTGTCCCGAACTCGGTGATGACAACTTCTTTAATGGATAATATTTGTTTACATTATTTCATTTAATATTATAAATTCAATTTCATGAATGATATTTTACTCCACTTTTATAGTAAGAACATCTAAATTGTGGAATACCTATTTAGGGTATTATTCCCTGATATATACGATGAGGGCATCTTCTGTCTGGGATAGTGTAGCGGTTTCTTGTAGGTAAGCGTAATGCATCGTAGACCGAGACCGAACAGGACAGTGCTAAGTAGTGTTATGGAGTCTACATGATGTTTGACAGTGTTATTGTCTGTGCTTACCATCAAGGGTTTGTACTGCTAGTTCCATCACTCTACGTTATAAAAAAAACTAATATTTTACTGACAGTCAAGGTTCTATGCGGGACAATTGAGAATAAAATATATTTTTACATTAAAAATAACTATAGGATGGCCATTAAGATAACAAGATGTCTTTATCTTAATTAGCAGATATAAAGATAGAACAACTGAAAATCTCGGTAGTAAATATATCCCAATATTATAAAGGCAGAAAGCCAAAGACGCAGGTTGAATTGATCGTGTGAACCAATACCAAAAACTCTTACACTTTTGCTAAGTTTCTCCAAATTTATAAACATGCACGTTTATTTGTATGGATTTTATGTGGATCTCTTCATTTCATGCAAAAACTACTGAATGAATATGGACTAAATTTGATACAGAGATAGATTATCTGGAATAACTCAAATGCTAATTTTTATCGCAGGAAAATTATAGTAATGAGTGCAATCTAGGAGAAACTACACGTGCTACTAGTAATCCTATATTTTACTAGTGTGAAACAAATTATACAAAATTATGACCTCTAATGAATACAGTACCATCATCACATCACCCTATCGGAGTTCACAGCTGGACATAGGTCCTTCCCATGGCTCGTCACTTAGTCCGATCCTCAGTTTTACGTTTTCATCCAAAGGACATAAAGTATACCCCATATAAATGTATATTAGATATTAGATCGCACAAGCACGTAAAGTTATCTCGCTACTGCAAAAATAATAAAACTAGACGCATTTTATTTATGTGATAGAAACGTTAAATTGGTAGCAAAAACAGCCCACGAAATGGTTCAAACAGCTGGGTCGCGGGGCCTTCTCTTCCAAATAGAGAGTTAAGAGTTAGATAGTCACAATCCACTACGCTGGCTAAACGGTAATCCATACGGGTTGGCTGACAACATACTCGTATGTCCTCGAAGGATAAGTTATAAGGTAAGGATAAGGAGTCGGTTCCTTCATTATTTTACTTTATTCATTAAAGCCAGAGGTCATGATAAACCTGTCATTTGCATGTGAAAACATACTCGGAGCTCCACGAGGTTACGGGTCTCCACGATTCACGACCTCACATTTGTGCAATGTCGTCGGATGTTTTCGCCACTGGGCCACCACGGCAACACAGTCGGTAGCAAAAAATTGCCAGCAAAATAAATCAATATCACACGATTGATTCATTTATTGTTGGGCTCGTAAGTGAGCACAATCAAAGTGGTTGATTGTTTAAATTAATAGGCGGCGCGGCGGCGTCGCTGCGCACACCTCCCGCGAATGGCGTCACCAGCCTCGCCTCCAAGAGGAATGCTTCAGACTTTGACCTGAGAGTGTATAGCATAACTAAAATGGTTTTGCTATTGCTCTCTCTTTAATTTCGAGTAAACAAAGAGAGATATAACGAAGCTGCAACCGTTCTTCAAGTTAGGCGCTGGCGCTACTTTTTGAAACTAACGTACCTACCTGTAATCACTTGTGATTCGGTATTACTGCCACACAAATCATATTGATGCTTTGAGTTTGGAACTGCCGATCGATTTTATAAAAGTAAACTCGACTCCACCCCGGGTTTGACGAGTTATTTTAGCGACCTACGGTGGTTGGCCTCAACTGCTTACCGCAAGGCTCGACAACGACCTCGCTTCTTCTGCATCTTGTCACAACACTAACAGTCGTTTCGAGTCTTCGCGTTCGTAGGTTTATTATCACAATGAGTCTGATATCAAGTCATAACTTGCATAACTTCTGCTATAGCAGAAAAGAGCCCAGCATCAAGCTAAGCCTTGAATTTCCTATGGCAGAATAGCAATCTTGAAATCACTCGCCTATAACACGTGATTTTAGTATGGTTTTGGTGGATGATACATGTTCTCAAAGATGTCTTTCTTGGAGCACGCCGGTTTCCTCACGATGGTAACTCTTACATCTGCTCTTGGATACTACCTACGACGTCACAATTGTGAAGTCGGACTTTCTGGACTAGAACACTAGGACAGCTGGGCTTGATTCAATATTGCTATCTCACAAATTATACGTCAGTACAAGCTACCAGTACAACTACCCGAGAGAACGCAATCCACTCGCCTAGCGTGAGATAAACTTAGCTCGATGCAAGCACCGTATTCTCTCTTTATTCTTTTAGCTTGAAATTATAGAGACAGCAATAGCAAAGCCAAAACAGATTTAGTCAGGCGGTTTACCTGCAGAACGGACGTCACAGTAAGCGTTTGGTTTTCAAAAAAGAAGCCCCTGAACCCGTTGTGCGAAATTTGATAGTTAACGTTACGAAATATTGTTTCGATAGGTATTATGGAATTTGCCACTGTGCTGCAATAAGAATTAATAGAGCTACGTTAGGAAATAACAGTAGTGTCGTAAATCACACTTCTGGCCTCAAAATACAAGCTTTGTCGTTAGTTTGGGGCCCTCTAAATATTTCAAGGATATTCAGCGGGCCCTAAACTAAGCATGCACGTATAATATATGTGGTTCAACTAAATGTCTGTAATGTTACACTTCTACAGTTTTTTCCTGTGTGTTTTGATGTTTTTGTGTAAAAAAACATAAATTTCATTCAACCCTAAGAAATCCAATTAAATAATATGAAACTCGCATCATGGGCACTTCAAACTATGTATGATAATGTTTCCAGAGAAATTACAGGGCTTAGAGATATAAGATCTTAGATCTCTGGGTGACGAGCGCAGTGCAGTGCTAGGTAATGATTTGGACTCTTCATGTTCCAATAGCTGCGTGTCACTGTGCTGTTATGTGTCAGGCATGTTGCTTACCATCAGGCACATGTCCTGGTCGTCTCGTCACCCTTTATTAAAAAAAAAAATGATGAAACTAGACGAAGCAATCATAAGAATGGTTTTGAATCTAGCTTTTGTGCAGTTCATCTTATCCGCTGTACTTTTTAAAGCTAACCTAGCACTGGGCCAGCGTGGTGAATTATGCCCATAACTCTCTCCTTGCGAGAGAACGCTTAGGTATTTTTTATGGATGAAAGAGAGTGTATATTTATGTGTGTATAGGTAGGTGGAGGTAGTATCTTAGTGAATCGAAGTTTCTAATGGTTCTAAATCGAATTTCCAGGTGGTGGCAGCTGTGGCCGTGTCGATGGGCTCGATGATCATCGGGTTTTCATCGGCATACACGTCGACGGCTGTGGTTTCGATGGAGAAGGGGAATTATTCGATAACAGTTACCAAAGAACAGGTTAGCATTTCAAAAATCTAATGCCCAAATTAAATAATTTAGTCTAGTTAACGTAAGTACTCATAAAATCCAACAACAGGTGATGATCTCGTTATTTTATGAGATAAAATAACGAGCTGCATGTCACTGTGCTGTTATGTGTCAGGCATGTTGCTTACCATCAGGCACATGTCCTGATCGTCTCGTCACTCTTTATTTTAAAAAATATATATATAAGATATTACTTTTAGTGTATGTAAGTTTTCGAAAACTGCACACGAAATAATACTTCACAGGTCAGTAGGTACTAATGTGTAAACATTCCTATGATCCAATGTTTAGGGAAAAGTTTCCGGATAGATTGCAGGGTAAAGAGATTGATTCTATATCTTTGGGTGACGAGAGCACGAGAGCAATGCAGTGTTGGTTGATGATTCCGAATATTTACGTCCAAATAGCTGCTTGGCTCAATATCTCTCTCTGCTCTAGCTCTGTTATGGAAAGACGTTTTGCTTCCCATTAGGCGCTTGTCTTGCGAGTCCATAAGTAACTGTCCATTAGTTATTAAAGTTTAAACTCATATTAATTAATATACCAATATAAGTGAACTCTTTAAACATTTGCTACGCTACATTTCCCTGCATAAACTTAAAATATTGTAATAGATAAGTATGTATCAAATAGTACTCGTATAAGAAGACTCACACATGCCAAATTACAACTAGAAGACAGCTAACAATAAGTATTCTAAGATTATAATTGTTTCAATAACATTTTTTTTTTCTTCTGCAGGGAAGTTGGATCGGAAGTCTCATGCCATTAGCAGCGCTTGCGGGTGGAGTGATTGGCGGCCCATTGGTGGACTACATAGGACGAAAGAGAACTATACTCTTACTCGCACCGCCCTTCTTCGTAGGATGGATCATGATAGCGAGCGCTGGAGTTGTGGACCTTGTGTTTGCAGGACGAGCCATCTGTGGCTTATGTGTCGGCATCGGTTCTTTGGCCTTCCCTGTCTACCTCGGCGAAACGATTCAGCCGGAAGTGCGCGGTGTGTTAGGACTCTTCCCTACGGCTATAGGTAACATCGGAGTCTTGCTATCTTACGTCGCTGGCAAGTATCTTAACTGGTCACAACTAGCGTATTTGGGAGCTGCCCTACCTATACCCTTCTTCATACTGATGTTGATTATCCCAGAAACGCCAAGATGGTACATATCGCAAGGCCGTGAGGAAGACGCGAGAAAAGCTTTGCAGTGGCTGCGGGGTAAGAATACTCAGATCGACAGTGAACTACGTGAAATCGCCGCTTCAGACGCCGAATCCAAATCAGATACGTCTATTAAGGAATTATTCACAATGAAATACATGAAAGCTATCTTCATTTTACTGGGTTTGATGACCTTCCAACAGTTATCAGGAATAAATGCTGTCATATTTTACACGGTCAATATATTCGAAATGTCTGGAAGCGTACTCGACACAAACCTGTCAGCTATTATTGTGGGTGTAGTAAACTTTGCTTCTACGTTTTTGGCGACAGTGTTCATCGACAGATCAGGTCGAAAAATTTTGCTGTACATATCCTCGGTGACTATGATCTTGACGTTAGTCATACTGGGATCGTTTTTCTATGTACGTAATGATTTAAAACAAAACGTGGACACGTTAGGGTGGTTGCCATTGGTAAGTCTTATGGTTTACTTGCTTGGATTTTCGTTGGCATTCGGACCGATACCGTGGTTGATGATGGGCGAAATTTTACCAGCCAAGATAAGGGGTAATGCGGCTTCAATATGTACGGCGTTCAACTGGCTGTGTACATTCACAGTGACGAAAACGTTTCAGAATATCGTCGATGCAATAGGCCCGGCTGGGACGTTCTGGTTATTCGGCTCTATATGTTTTGTAGGTTTATTCTTTGTTATAGTTTTTGTACCGGAAACGCGCGGTAAAAGTCTCGAACAAATAGAAAACAAAATGACCGGTAGAGGTAGCATAAGATCGAGAAGAATGAGCGCTATTGCTAACATCAAACCTTTACCTAATGGCTGCTAGCACTTTTAAAATATATCTTATCTGTCACGCTACTACCCACAATTTGTAATTTTGATGTCTTTAAAGTACAATTGCGACATTTCAATATGAGATAATATTTGCATTTCGTTTTTGTGTTTGACAACTAAGAATGGCCTAAAAGATGGTTAGGGAATTCATACTGTCGAAGTCAATAGAAAACATTAAAAACATGTTTTTAACTATATTACACTTACACTTGACCGCCGTCTCGCCTGATGTTAAGCGACGATGCGGTCTACGATGTAGCGTGCTCAAGTAGAAGAGACAGTCACGCTCGACTATGAAACACCAAGATTGTATAGTAACCATCGGGAAAAACTCACTCAGGCAGTGCCTTCCACAGGCTAAATCACGAGTGATTCTTATCACAAAGTGGCGCAAACCTCCTCGTTCGAGTTTTTGTAACGGCAACCATGAAATGATGTCGTTTTTTCAAGCTACGAAATGATAGAAAAATGGACAAGGTGGTATTAGATCCTGCAAATCGCCGCCGAAATGTGTCCTATAAAAAAGCCGATAAGCACGCAATGTTTGGGCGAAATTCAAATTCATTCAATTCAACTTTGAAAACTTTTTCGAACAAGGGTGTCGTTGGTTGAGCCTTAAAACATTTGTACTCCGTAAGGGTTGACTTAATAAAATATGTAAATATATAAATAGTTGTTTATACTAGACAAAGAAATTAGTTTAAAATCAGACATTAAAATGTAATGTCTGTAGTGTTTAATTTGTGCATTGTTATGTCTGTGACATACATTAACTGACAGTCACACAGTGTTCAGTCAAAGCATGCATTTTATGTGTATTTAATTAATATAGTATGTAGTGTAGTAAGTACTTAGGTCTTAATAGCATCCAGTATTATAAGAACATCACTATTTATTTTAAAAAAGTCCTTGCTCTATGCTCTCAAATATTGTAATTGTAATTGTAGATCTATACAATAATTACCAATTTTTTTTTCAATCAAATATCATTGAAAATTATTCAAGAAATTCTCAATTTCAATGGAATATTGATGACAAATTGTGATGATTGTATAATTTATTTGGTTGTAAATTTAAACTAGAATTGTAACCAAAGACAACAGGCTGTGTACGTATTTGATTGTGATTAAAGTGCTTATAAAAAGATTGACTATTATTTTATGTCTTAATTATCATCTGGATTTACGTTTTAAATTGTTGCTGACCTCCATAGACTTTGGAATCTTTACCGTTTGCTAATTGTAATTCAATGTCAGGAAATTAATTTATGAAATAAGAAGCTTAATAGCTTCTTATATTGCTGAAATTGATTTACAATATTACTACTCTAGTGTTAATATCACCCTGATGCTGACCACGTTCCTCAGACTTGAGGGACTGACCATAGAGAGACTAGCATTATTAATAACTAACGATCCGTCCCGGCTTCACCATGGTACGTACTATGTAAAATGTAGCCTATAGTACATAGTATAGAGATCAAGTAGATATCCAACTTTAAATTTTTTGATATTCTTCCAGTATTTTCTGAGATTAGTGTGTACAAACAAAACTCTTCAGCAACAAAATTCTATTAATATCTATAGATAGGATATTTGCCATGATCATAGAATGAATCTCCAATATTTCAGTGCAGTTACATACACCATGATTATGGGTTATATAGGAATGTTTATCCATTAACATCATGCTTGAAACTGCTCCACAATACAACCATCACAAACATATTAACTTAACATAACTTTAATTTAAAATTTAACTCAGACACACAACTAAATCATATTATTTTTGTGAAATCTACAATAATGTCACCCAAATAAAGGTAAGCAAATTTTAGTTTTTTATTGTTTTCAAAAACAACCACATTAATTTCGATAAAATTTATTTAAGATCATCATCAAACTAAAAACAACCATATTGAGAGAGAACCTCTTCTTTTTTTTAACTTTGATAAAAAAAAAGGAATTAATTAATATAAGGGGATCTTTCCTCCATACAACTACAATAATTCCATAATTAATACTACAGTAACAAGTACTAGTGTAGTGAACTCTTGCGATATGTAGGTCAACTTTATTGTTTGAATTTTGGAATTTTATTTATTTTCCAGAAGATCCTGAGTTTTTCTTTTTGTTATAAAATAGACCAACATAATAAGTGGGTTGGGTCTTGAATCAAGCTGCCTGAATTTGAGGATTCTGCTACTGTGGAATGGTCAAAGGGATTTGTCTTGACCCTCCAAATTCGATTTTAGCTGCCGGAGTTACACGAAAATATTTTAAATTATTGTTTCTGTAAATTTGCACGAAAAACATTTGAATGCATGAAATGGTACGCAATATCAGGAAATATTGCATAAGTTTGAACGTCTCCGATGTCTATATTTGTGTAACGAAACGTTTTCATGATGTTATATGTGTGGAGGCGATGTCTATAAGCCAAGAAAAGATCTTTTTTTAGAAATGATTCATACAATAAATTATGTGTATAAATTATATGATTTTGAAATATAGTACTCACATCATTTTCCTCCCTTCAATACTTAATAAATTACCCATACCCAGAGACCAACTCAGACCAGTTAGGTCGAAATTAGTCACAAAACCGACACAGAGTACCCCAACTCCACCTAGTCACAATTAGGCACAAGCCCCTACCCCTAGAGTGTTTATAAATAATGCGGGAGTCAAAAGCTCCAGGGAGGTCCTGAACGTTGCTTTGCTGCATGAAGCCAAGTTAAGCGAAGGGGGGAGGTGGCCAGCGAAGCGAGCCGGCGACCTCCGTAGCGAAACGAAAGCTGAGTGTGATGGAGCAAAGTTCAGGGGCGACCGCTAGAGCTTCTAGCGGGAGTCCAACTCAGACCGGTGGGGTCGAAATTAGTGACAGATACAATTAGCCCCACTCCTTCCCCCCTCCCTAAATTTAGGTGTAAAAGTGATTTAGTAGAGTAGCAAAAATTATTTTTAATATTTAATTTAAAAAAAACTATGCGGTGCCGGCAGGAAAAAATGGTAGGGTGAGTTTTCCTCTCCCTTCCCTCCACCCTCCACCTACTTCCCCTCCTAAATTCAGGCGGCTCGATTCAAGACCTTACCCTAATAAGTAAATCAGTAACCCTAATTGAAAACGATACATATGCACATGAAAGCACATTGCTATACATATTTTAATATGGCAATCATAACTGCTGCCCTAATAACTGTAGACTTAATACATGGATACACCATCACCATCACTGATAGTGAATGGTGTGTCTATTTCTTAACCAATTTTTTTAAAAGTTGAGTGTTCATCTGTATTAGATTATTATCATGGGTATTTTTAAGATAATTTGGATACTTATTCGATTTAAATATGTTAAGTAACAATGTGGACGAGATAGAGCATGTTTATTTAGCTCAAACCTGCCTATTCTCAATTAGAAAGCATCCAAATTATACCGAAAAGTGAATACCTTACACCTTTTTGACGTCAACATTTTTACATCCTTGATTACTTATTGACACAAAATACACATTATTCAATTTTACTTTCAGTTTTCAGACTCCTCGCAGAGTCTACCTGGGGAAGTTAGCTCTCCTACCTACCACACCATTGCCAGTCTATCTAGAAACAAGCAGTAGATAGTATATTCTGTCAACAAACCGTATGTAACAGAATTTAGTTGTTGTTGCTTAGAATACCACCTGAATATTTTGTAGATCTACAAGATTGTCATCGCCTCTGGCTTAAACTGTGAAGGAAAAACATAGTGCAATGACTGGCCTGTTCCAATAGTTTCTGTTGGTTTGATCCAGCTAGCTTGGACTTACATTGAATGAAACTTTATGGGAAAACTAACACATTTGGAAGATGTTAGTTTTCAAGAACATCTTTTATGCTCTTGTATGTAATATCTGCATCCTCTGCTTATGCTGTTTACTGCCTAGGAACCAAGTTTGCTGTTTAGGAACCAAGGATAAAATTTGAAATCTGTACACCTACACCTATGAGTATGGTGATATGGAAATGATAGCAGTTTAATAAGCATATAAAAAGTTCTTCATACTATTTTTCACTTTTTATTATATTGTTTAACTACTACTAATTTGATAAACTAGGTATATAGAATATGAACTTAGTCAGTAACAGCAGCAATAGTTAAAGAAAAATTAAACTAACTAGGTATATATTACTTATTATGACTTATAGATAAACATACAATGACCCGGGAGTCTGTTGCAATCGTATGCCATTCTGTTGCTGAGGGTGTAAAATGCAGTGCTTTACTTTGTTGGTGTGTGCACCCCGCAGTGATGATTTATTATGCAGACTTTGAGATATTACTTGATTTTCTTTGCTACAACACTTACACAATTCATTTTTGATTGAACATAATTTATAAATTTAAAAGGACGCGAGGTCCAGCCGTTTGTCAGTTATATTTTTTTTCCTGGAAAGACCCATTGTTGTTTAGACATATATTTTTAAGTGAGTTTATACTTATTTTAAAAATTATTAATTGTCGAAAAATATTTAAGTAATTTATATTTAGCTTTACTTGCGCTACCTACTTGAGAGATAAGTTCTCGAGTCCCAGCAATGGGAATATAAAATCTTGTGCTCAACATGGCCTTTGTAATACTTGCGCGTGTGACGTCATTATTTCATTAATCATACTGATGGAAGGTATCACTAAACTAATTTTACCAGTCGGGAGAGAGGATAAACTTGTGCTTACCCATAACTTGAACGCGGCAAATAGCGCATGTGTCGCACTCGACATCCCAGTTCCACATAGCGACTGCGTTCCATTTTTTCAAGGTGAACATCTTCTGTCCATCAGTTTCAGCTCGATCGGGGGTATCACAGTTCTCTCCCGACATTTTTCACAATAAAAATATTTTGAATCACACACGAAAACTAAACATGAAATGCAAAACTAAAAACTTCCAAACAGGGAAATTCCAAATCAAAACAAATTAGAACATTGACATTGACAAATTTGACAATCAAAACAACGACAAAACATTGTTAAATGACATAGCGCCGGAATAAAAATGTAAATCAGTGTTTTTTTTTTCTTATTGGATAATATCGCAGTGCGTTTTCCACTATCCATCAGTAACTTAAAAAAGATAAGGATTATTTATTTATTATCGATAGATAGCAGTGTTTTTACAGTGTAAAAAAACAAGGTACATTTCAAACAACAATTTTGCACATATTTTTTTTCAGAAATCTTCAATTCTGTATTATGGCCTTTTCTCACCTTAGACTTTAGACTTCTTAATAATATTCTTAATTCAAAACACATGCTTTTGTCATAGGTTACTTACTCCCATTGATTACACACCTCCTTACTCCTAATCAGTTAGTGATGTAGTTTTAAATATTGGTAGATAAAAAATAAAAACAAAAATAGTTTTTCGCTAAAAGAGATTGCAGTCTCAGACCAAAAATTTTTAGATTGCGGTCAACAAAAATACTGAAATTTTAAAATTAACTGAAAAAAAGATAATTTATAATTTGACTTAATCACTTATTTAAGATATTACTAAGGAACTTGTTCTATATTTTAAATGTACTATTAAGGCGTAGGACGAAGTAGGTTAGTAAGTAAGATATTTAGTTTTTCGCAGGATTTCGAATCTTGATCACGACGAAATCTTTACCATCATTTTTTCGTGTTGGGAAAATGCATTTATGCATCGTCCACCGTACAGGCATACGGCGGGTGTATTGGACTCGGCATCACTAACATCGGTGCCTCCTACCGACCAAAACACTCACAGGCTTCTTCAGCATGGCTTGCTTAAAGTCACGGGGTCACTTGTGTCAGGGGCCCTGACCCACCACCACCGCCCAGGTGGGCTTGCTGCGTGGTGGAACGGAATCCCATGTTTGGCTCCAGTAACGCGCCAGAAGCGCAACAAGTTGAGTGCAAGCCAGCGTGGGTCACCCCTGTGGCCGCTTCCTCCTCCGCGGTACAGCCGGAGGATCAATTTCTCTAACTGTTGTTGGTCTCCCTCCGCGAGATGATGGCCTCGCAAAAAGAGACCACTGCATCCCACGACCTCTCACTGTCGAGCATCGATATTAACTAAGATGGTCGTCGAGGTCCATCCCCACGACTGCGAATGAGAATAGTCGCAGCTCCTTCTCCCACGAACATGCCTACAGTGCATGTTGCGCGGTCCTCCGCCCAACTACACTGGTGGCAAACCACCAGGGGGGGGGGGTGTACCCTTCCCTTCCAGTGGCTCTACACAGATACGACGCGAAATATCGAGAGAGCACGCATGAGAGCATCCATGTACTCCGGAAGGGGAGAGCTCCACGTATTATTATATTATGCCGTCCCAGATCACGCCTTCTTCACTTCTTTTTGGTAGGTACCTACTGATATTTAGATAGTTTTGGCGGATTATCATATCTAAGAAAAAGGCAAATTCGTAAATAGATTTAAATTTTATTTATAAAAAATAAGCTTAATAGTACCTAGTGGGTATTTGGTAGCTATACATAATATATGTTATTTGATTGTCTAATAAAAAAAAACTATTTATGCAGTTACGTAATCAATTAGGTAATTACATCGATCGATTAATGATGCCAAAATAATAAATAGGGCTTACACAATCATAAATAAATAAATATAAACAATCAATAACTATAAGTCACCCTGTTAAGTGTAGCGAGTGATACATTTTTAGCACTCCTCAATTAGATACTTATTATACCTACTTAACTAAAAAGTTACACTTTAAGTCCTATAAAACAAACATTCTCAATAAAAACTAACAAGTACCTACAAACAAAGACAACAAAAATCGTACCTACAGCATAGAATAGATAATATAGACCTACAGGCAATTTTCAAACCACAAACATCTACCTTGATTATCCAAAGATACTAGTGCAATCTCCTACCGGCTATATACTCATGGCTATCATATATGTGCTCAGGTTGAACCAAAGTTAAAAATTACAATTAATATTAATGATTGATAATCTCATTATGTTTAATAATGTGATGATGAACGTCATAACATAACTTTGTCATTTCAACTTAAAACAAAAACTAAATTAATCGGTAGGCACTAAATACTTAGGTACTATTTTGAGTACCGGTCAGTTTCTATAGAGGTCTGACAACAGCAACGAAGTATGCGAAGAGTACGAAAAAGACACTAGCTCCGAGACTTCCAGCACCGCTGAAGCAGCCCAAGTCTTCGATCTGCACTTGGTATCTGATGTCATACGGGAACCGGCATGCTGCGTTGTCTAAAAAAAGAAATTAAACTAAATTTCCTGAAAGAGTTTGTTGATTTCAGGCGTTTCTTCAACACTTAGATAAAGTTTATGCAACACTTCAATCGGCTACAAATACCTTAAACTCTTGAAATTTGGAATAAGTAGTAAATAATTACAAAATATCGCCTTCCTGAATAAATATTGTGACTTACCTGTGCAAACAGCAGACGCGGATACGGTGCCGCCTGTGTCAGACTGGACGGAGACATATAGAGGCGGGCACGTGTTGATGGTCCAGTAATCATCGCAAGCGTTCTGCAGAGGAATCTCCACATTTCCGCTGGCTGCTAACGTCTGGCAATTGACGGCGTTCTCATCAGCGCCGATGACTGTTGCGTTGCGTCTACACAAGATAAAGATTATAAAATACATATTGTAAATTTTAAAGAACAAAAGTATGCGTGTATAGAAATTCTTGAGAATTTTATATAGACATTTGTTTTTACCGGTATTTAAAAAAATACGTTCTTAATTAGACAAGCTTATCGATCAGTTTTATGTTATTAAAAAATAAGGTAATTATTTTATAATAGTCAAACTACAAACCGTGGCTGTTCAACAATCCGCGAATGACATATTACTAGGCTGCCAGTTCCACCGCTGCTTCTCACGACCCTTATCTTCCTGTTATCATTATGCACGTAGAAATAGTTAGGGCTGACTCTGTAGAAATTGATAAAGCCAGGTTCGACGAAGTCGTCGAATTGCCTAGTTCCAGACACTTGTTCATGGATGAAATCTGATCCGCATAGAGGATTGATAACTCTTCTACCAGCTGTTGAAAGATAAATATTGTTTAAAATCACAGCAAAGAGCGTTTTAACGGTAAATAAACAGAAAGCCACTAGAATACTAACTTTGTTCAATACGTTCCAACACAGGATTCATAGTAATGTCGACATTGGTTCCAGTTGAAGTCAGCGAAATTGTCTTGATATCGTTGTGCATGTCACGAACGAGATTCCATAGATTGTCGAACTGGTTGTTAGAACTTGCAAAGAGAATTCTTAAATCTGAAAAGAAATTTATAAATTAGATTTATTTTATAACGGTTCTTCATTGAAACTGTAAAATATGTAAGTGAAGGTATATAATTTAGCTTCTTACCAGGGACAGTATCATTGAGCGTTCTTGCTTCTTGCCAAACGGCTTCATTGTTTTGAATGTTGCCCGAATTCAGCAGGTAAAGCAGTACAGTTGAGTTACCACCGACGTAGTTTCTTAATGATTCGTCTCTGAGGTGTTCTTGCATCAAGGCCTTGATGTTAGCCAGACTAGTCTGAAGGTTGACACCGGTCATTACTGTGGATGATTTAAATATTATTTAATCGAAAATTGGTTAGAATTTGACATGAATTCCAGTAAATTAAGTAATCGTCCTCTTACGTGACTGATGCGTTTGCAATGTATAGTTGGTGTGGAATTCCGAAATGGAGAATGTAGTATTAACAATAACTCTTCCGTCGAATGCATTGAGTAAAGTGATGCTGGAACCAAACTTGCTGACTTCGATTTCATCTAGCAAATATGAGATAGCAGGATATATGGCTGCAAATTGCCATGATGCGTCAAGAGCGATGTATAGGTTTGTTTTGGTACGAAAATCTTTGCTGCTGCTTTCCGTTGTTACACAATTCATATCATTCATGGTGTTTGCTAAAAATAAAAATACAAATGATTAACTTTATAGAATACTATTTCTAATGCACTCTAATCTAGATTCAACGAGGTTTCACTCTAATCTAGATTCAGGTTACTCTACAAATACTAACAATTACAAATAATTCGTTATACCAAGGAATTTGTTAGTACGGGGTTTGTCATAATATGTATCTAGAGGCTACATTGGAAAAAGATTAGTTCCAAGGTAAAAACTTGCAGGATCTTTTTGGTAGGATTTTCGTCTACATGATTAATAATTTTTATTTCTCTGCGACTGTTAAGGAAAGCATTATTGTAACTTAGTGATTCGCCAATATTTAATTTATTATGGATAAATTGTAGATATATAGCTATTCTTAGTATATAGGTAATATAGGTATATAATAGCATAAGCTCAGTGGTTTATTACCGGATTTCGACACATTCGTTACGTTAAGGAGAAACATCTTAAGTGACACTATGTATTTCACGAATTTGTTACAAATATTTTTGTCTTACCAGCATCGATATAATTAAAGAAACGAAGATGAGGTATGCCATAATCTAAAGACAACATAACGTGGCGAAAATTTGTTTGAAAAATTTGAAAATTGAATTGTCAACGAACGTACACAATTGTCAGCGAACATGGCGAACGTACACAACTCCTTGTTGCGACTGAGACTAAATCAGGAGACGTCACCTGATTTTGCATCGCCATAGTAGAAGCGCGTTTGCCGCTTCTGCGTTTTTAAGAGTTCGATGCTTACCAGAGTACGTTTGGAAATTATTTACAGCACTTGTAACAAGTGATTCCAACCCTCCGATGATTGTACCTCGAAGAGGCATGTTGGTGTCTAAAGCTGCGGCAAATGCATAAGTTTCAGCTGATAGAGCATCGCTCGTGATATATTGCTGATTTAAAGATCTACGGTTGCACGCTCTGAAATCAGCACTGAAGACGCCATTCTGAAAACATAACTTAAATGTCAACAATCTCTCTCACAGAGACATAGTGGTTAAATATTTCGTTGAAACACAATTATGGCCTACCCTTGGTGAATAATACATGTCCAAGAGCGTAGAAAGTCTCAAAGAACTGAAAATATTCAAGAAGTTGGTAACAGAGTTTCCAAGGACAAATCCATCGATATCTCCTCTAATTTCAGGATCTGTCATTTCAGTGTTGATCCGACTGTGTATCATGTAATGCCTGGGAGCTTGAGTGCTGTTCCAATTTCCTGCAGTCCCAATGGAGATAGAAGAGCTTCCTCTTTCCGTGCCTTGAATAAGGATTGCTTCTGCCAAGTCACCTAGAAGTTTAATATGTGTTTATTAATTAAAGTATTTTTTATTCAGTTGTCGTGAAATCAATAAGTTAAGGCTGGTCGTGCCAACGGCGACTGCCGATCCGGAGACCCCGGTTTAACTCCACACGCACCACTGTCATGTGCGTAATGCCGCTAACTTGTAAAAAACGGCGAAGGAAAACTTCGTGAGGAAACCGACATGTACCTAGAGCCTTTCGAAGTCATGTGTCTTTCACCAATCCGGACTGGGCCAGTGTGGTAGATTATGTCCCTGACACCCTCCTTGCGAGAGAAGGCCTCGAGTCCCAGCAGTGGGAACATTTAATAATCAATAAGTGGAATCAATCATTACTTACCTGTTAAAGTTGCAGGATAGATGGAACTGACAGTCGCTTGAACATTGTCATAGTTAAGAACTGATCCTTTAGCCAGAAGAAGGACTTGAACTCGCTGTAACTGTGCTCCGGCTGCTATCCCAGCGATGAGATTACCCGCAGACACCGCTCCCCAAGCAGTGGAAATGACTCCGCCGAGTAAGGGGCATGTGCTATCTCCCAGTAATTGCTTTTCAGACATAGCTCCTCCATAATTTGTGTATTCCACATCATTCTTAGGATTGAATTGGCGCATTTTACCATTCTTATTTGCAGAGTCTCTGAAAAAATCAAGTGAGTTTTAAAAACTAGTGAATTAAAGTAAATTAGCTGAACAGAAAAAAGTGCTTTCTTGCGGAGGGTTATTAACGCCGTATTACGTTACTCTACAATTTATTTGTGTAAATATTATTTTGAATTTCAAAACAATATTTAGAAATTACCTTGTAATTTTGTAGACAAAAAAACTTACAACTCTGACAAATTAAGGATCTCCACATCGTCGTCGACTGAGCGGGCGGTCCTGAGAGCACGATACTGAGACAGCTGGTTGCAGCTGCTCTCATCGCCCCGGACCCTGGCGTCCACGGTCGTTGACAGCATGTGGTGTAGAGCGCACTGGAATCATAAGTATGGTATCGTAAGTTTCGTGATCTGAAGTAATGACCCTACAGTCACATTTTTTAAATATTGCAGTCGCTTCAAACAAGGTATGGGTATTTGTTAGACACGTGGCTGGTGATTTGCGCTCACTCATGCGCCTAGCATATGATATTTTTGATTTTGATGAATATCAAGTCAAAATTATAGAAATAATAAATAGCGTGTGGGTTATTTCATAAATATTACATGTTGATGGTTTTAACCGACTTCAAAACAGAAGTAGGTTCTCTACTCCGTTGTACCTACCTATGTTTCTTTTGCATGTATGTATGTGAAGCGATAGCTCCGCTAATTATTCATGAATCGATTTTGATGGTTCTTGTTTTGTTTGGTAGATCATAGTTTAGAGGTGGTTCCATATAAACTATCGAATTCGATATGGCAGTTTTTGAAATATGAACTAAAAACTACTTTCATTTATCTGTACGACATTTTGAATTGAAAACTTCTTTTGGCGCCGTACAGACAGATTTTTCGTGGGCTGTGAATTGAATTCTAGAGTCACGCTCAGGAATGATAAGAACTCTTCGGGCAAACTTGAGACCATGGCCAATGGTCATTGGCCATCTAGACATGAATCAGCATTTCTCATTGGCTGACGCATTTCTTGATGGCCATGCTCAGGGCCACGCCCTTCGGATTCACCCGCGTAGTTTCCAAAGTAAGCTATCAAATTCTGAGTTATAAGTTTTCACTTCTATCGGCAGTTCCTATGACCGCCAATTTTTTTATTGAAATTTTGTCGAGTGTCTTAATCTATTTTAAATTGAAGTCGGTATATGTTTTTTCGGAGAAAATAAATTATAGCATCTCACCTTTAACGGTGAAGATAAGGTGTTGTTGGGAAGCGTCTGTAGATTCCTCGGGATCAACCAGGTGAGCAGCAGACGATGGCGGTGGAAAGAGTGGAATGTGGGTGCGAACGGTAAGACATTGGACGATTGGACCATCGTCGATTCTGGCTGGTGGAACTCGATGCCGTCTTGTCGGTAACTGAAAATATGAGAATTACATTTCAATAACTGCTTTCCTTTCCTTAATTTCCTTTTGTCTAGTGCTAGTGATGTGTTTGCGGATATAGTAGTTATACTTCAGGTAGCACCCTGAAAAGCTGTCTTTTATGAAAATCAAGTAAGACAACAAAATCATAGACATGCATGCTTTAGAACCAGTTTAGAACAGAACACCAATTGTCGCTATAATTTTATAGAAAGTTTTTTATAATACATATTACTATTCCTACTATTCGTGGACTGGCTCGTAGTTTGGAAAAACATAGTCTTGAGCTCAACGATATTTCTTCGTCAAAGCTTGAGCTCGTCGTTGGTATACTGTCCTACAATTAAGTTTTCTGAGCGTTTAAATTGTTCACGTGTGCACAAAGAAATCTGAACATCACAGGTCGCCAGTTATTCAGTTTCACTCATAGATTTTTTTGTTACATTCGACGTGTTTGGTTTCACTAGTCTTACTGTTTTCCTAATTTGTATGTTTTTTTTTTAATTACACTATTTACTGTACACAATAAATAATTTTCTTTCATTCATTACTTACGTGTGAAGCAGTAAGGCAGAAAGTGTTCTCAAGTCCATGTTAACATTAGGATCATCTTCAATCTTGCGGATGATGTCGATGAGCACTTGTATGGTGGTTGGTGGGAGATTGTTCCTGTTGACCAACTGCGGATCAAGGTAGCATTCCCTGAGGTCTGGGGCCACGCTGGTCTGGGCAGTGAGCTGTGCGTACGTACCGCCAGTCAGGGCAACGAGGAGGATGGGTAGCCAATACATGTTGGCTGTTTCTGGAATGATAAACAAAATACGTTAAATGACAATCTAGGATCTATACTGAAGGCATATTTTACTTAAAGTAACTAAACATTTGACATAAAGTAATAAGATAATTATTTCAGGTCCCCCCGACCTGCGATACAGTGCCACGCAGCTATTTGTCCAAATCATTGCTTAGCATCACGCTTACCACCCAGAGGCATAAGCTACAAATAAATGATTGTGTGGTTTTATGAAACCACGGTAAAAGTGAAAGATATTTCCGCATTGTAGACATTCAACTAATTTTTTTTTTGGAAAAATATTCGATTTAACTGTGTGAACTTTATTTATTGACTAGCGGCTCCTCCTGGCTTCGCTCGGATAGTAACCAAAATATCAAGTGCAGTGCCATCAACCGGGCTGATTTGTGAATCTAAACCTTCCAGGGCCCTGCAAAATACAAGCGTATACAAAAAAAAAATCATTCAAATCGGTCGAGCCGTTTAGAAGGAGTTCACTTACAACGAAAAGTGGCATTGATTTTTATATAATTATATAGATTAAAAAATAGGGGTTGGTGATAAAAGGGTAAAAATTTAGGGTTGTATGTATTTTTAATGCCACATTATAAAAAATAAATTGGTGGATAAAAAAAAATTGACCAAAACTTAAAAAAATATTTTTAGGGGTGAACAACCCTTATCACTTAGGGATGTGAAAAATAGATGTTGGCCGATTCTCAGACCTACTCAATATGCTCACAAAATTTCATGAGAATCGGTCCAGCCGTTTCGGAGGAGTTCGATTACGCACCCCGTGACAGAAGAATTTTATATATTAGATTAGCGGCCCGCCCCGGCTTCGCCCTTGAATGCTGTAGGTTATATTATATATATACACATTCAAGGATTACGTACATAAAAAAGAACGGTGAATGATTTTTTTAAATCGGTCCAATAGTTCCCGAGATTAGCGTGATCAAACTATATAATTATATGCTATAGGCTACTTTTGATCCCCAAATTATCGTAGACATCTGTAGTGGGTCAGAAGTGACACCTGTAGACATCTGGCGGGGATAACTAATTAAATGACGATGGATCAGTTTTCGACCGGAGAGGAAAAATGATTAAATTACTAAAATGGCTATTAAAAAATAAGGGTTGATCGTAGAAGGGTGAAAATTGAGGATTGTATGTATTTTTGTATGTTGTATCATAAAAAGAAAGAAATTAAAAATGTTGTCTAAAAATAAAAAATAAAATTAGGTGTGGACTACGCCTAACATTTAGGGGGATGAAAAATAGATGTTGGCCGATTCTCATAGACACCGGATAAGCACAAAAAATTTCATCAGAATCGGTCAAGTCGTTTCGGAGGAGTATGGCAACGAAAACTGTGACACGAGAATTTTATATATTAGAGATTAAGTTATTCAGACTAGTTTGGCAACAAAAATCCTTCGTAAAAAATACTAATAAATTCCTGAATATTTTTTACACAGTACTATCTAGTCCCATATTAAGTAAAAATATTTACCTCGTCTACGTATACTTCGATCGGTTTGTGATCTTAACGAAAATAAACTAGTTTTTAGATCCAGTTCACTGTTGTTATTATATTGAACAAATTATAATCGATTTGTTCTACATGAAAGTCGAAGGATCCATAACGTGTAGATAGGCACGATAACGAGTATCGGTGACGACCATCCAAAGGCATTTAGGTACGATTATGTACTCTATTATCAGGTAACTCAGGGAGTGGCTGAAATGTAATCCTTGTACAACTTACAACTCATGTGATCAAATCCATTGTTTTCTGTTGGCGCTGACTAATGTTCTAGGAAACTTATCGTAGGAAGTAGCCATTTCCTATTTCAAATCCGTGATAGGATTAGATGAGTCGGACTTTCCGATAAAAACAAGATTATGACTTAGCTTTTCTAAAACAACTATTTTGTGTACAGTCTATTTCACAATTGCATTCCGTCTTTTTTCTAGAATATCTCTTTTAATTCGTTGACGTAGAGTCCTCATTGATTTCCTAAACAATTATTTAACCCGACTTTACTTATTTTGGTATTTCTATAGGTACCTACTTATAATTTTTAGAAGTTTGTACCACAATATGCATTTTGTAAATTTTAGATAAGGGATAAAATTTAGTTTCTTTTTAAACGGCTTGTTAAAATGTCAAAGGTACCAGACACAGTGGACAGACCCTGGATAGGGCTGGTAATGATCAGACTAGGTTCATGTTCGGGGTCATGCTCAATGTCCAAGCATCACCAAGTAAGAGTAGTTTTTATGTGGAGCATAGTTCCTACTTGCGGGTCTACCGCCAAACTAAATCTGCTTTGACGTTGGTATTGCAGTCTCTGTCATTTTATAAGAAAAGAAAAGAGAGAGAGAGAGAGAGCAATATCAAAGCTCAGACAGTTTTAATTAGGCGGTAGACTCGCGGGATTATAAAAGCTTGTGCTATATTCAGGATTCTCTAACTACAGTTACAGTGTACTGCTGTGTTTGTTTATCGCTAAATAATAAGGTTATCCTTATCAGTGAGCAGGTAAATAGAATTGAATTGAGAATTAGAAGGTTGCCCAATTCATTGTTAGCACTCGCTCGCTCTAGTTTTGATAAGGATAAATCTAGAGATAAAACGTACAATGTGATTCACGTACGTTTTATAGGTTTGTGCAATAAGCATCTACTGGATGAGGAAAAACGATTACGGAGAATAGAAAAAAATATTTGGCATATAAAATAATTCATAATAACTAATTAGTGAATAAAAATATCCCAAAATACAAAGACCGCTGAGTCTTCGCATGTGCACAATCGGTTTACGATTTCCAAGCCACCAGTAGTAAGCGTACAACATCAAATTCATGGAATCGATGCGTATAACATTATGATAGGTTTCCAATCATACAATTAGGTGACAACAAATCCAGCCGTAAGGACCGCTTCAAAGTGTCTCTCCGTGGATGTCCGGTTTATAACATACATACACTAAAACAATGAATTTGTAATGTCCAAGTGCACGACAGTTGGTGTTTGTGAAACGGAGCATCAGTTGAAAGTATATACGGTACGAAGGTACATGTATACATACATACATGTATACATGTATATGTATACATGTATACATGTATGTTCGAGGTGTATTTTAAATTTCACCATTGTTTTAAGATATTACGGTTCTTCACCACACTGTCATGAACATGGTCCGTTTAGCCATGATCATGGAGTCTGAAATAGCATCGATATAACGGGAACTGACTCGCATCACTATATAACTACAGTCAATATTCATTTATTTTATCCAATCAGAAGATAGTTTACCCCAAAATTGTGTCACAAGTCACAAACCGCAGTTTCAGCATCAAATTACCAAAATATGAATGGTGTCCCAGTCCGAACGCATCTTTTGGGCTATCCGAAAATTCGGAAGGCCTACAGAAACCATTTGAGGCCAGCCGCCTTATAGGTACTCTTTCCAAAAAAGATCACGCATTATTACAGAGGAGGTAGAACTGTCCAAAACAAGCTTTTGTTTTGTTGTAGTGTGTAGTGTGTGTTACCAGTGTTGTAGGTCCTTCTAATGTACTCAAGTAGGTACGTACATACTCCTCACTGTAGGTTAATAAGAATCGTAGGCCTAATCCGTCAATGACATCAACACATTCCACATGAAACAAAACCAACTTACATTCGAGGTATTTTACACCGACACTAAACTCTTCGTCACTTCAAACATCAAGCATTTCTGGCACCGAGTCACAGAGTCTTCAAATCACAGACACAAAACTTATAGTCAAAAGATCTAATTTGTAGTACAAAGAGTAATATTTTCGGCGCGCCCAACGTATGCCTGACTGACTTGTAAAATAAAGGGTGCCAGTGCCGCGATACATCGATAAGATAAAAGAAAACAGGTCTAGATAAATTCGTAGCGTTGATAGCTGTACGCCGAACGCTATCTGTTTTTGCCAGCGATTACGGTGATAACGCCTGATTAGGCGAACCTGTTGGTCAACCAGTGAAACTATGCATGTAATTGAAACCCTATTTTGTAGGTGCTGGGAAGTCGGGAAGTAGGTTATTGGCTCACCCAATAACCTACTATGAATGCAATGAATATCAAAACAAATTTATAGAAATGTAAATTGTATTGCCTTATTCAGAATTGCGAGTTTTTTTTGAGGAGCAAAATACTGAACCAGTAAAAGCCGGTAGCAGGACATAGCAGTATGACAGCATGTAGTACATTATTATTATTTGCACTGTCATAGGAAAGTTGTAGTGGTACGTAGAAACCCAGAACTCTGTCTACAACTCCAACTCTGTCCTTGAACTTCCGACTGAGTCGCCCTAGAGAATTACCACACCTTGGCCTGTTACTCTACAGGTTAGCATTTGTGCAAATATCATAATGTTTGAAGGACAATGTTTCCAAATAAATTACAGGGTAATCTCTCGGCCACGAGCGCAGAGGAGTGCTAGATAGTGAAATAAGCTAAGCACAGTATTGCAAGGTAGGCGTGTGTTACCATCAAACGCCAGTCTTAAAATCATAAAGCTACAGGGTTTTTCTTTGAACGCGCTAATCTCAGGAACTACTACACCGATTTCATAAATTATCTTACCATTTATTTTTATATTGTACGTGATGCCTGAGTAATACATGCTATATAGTTTATACCTACCACAGGCAAAGCCGAGGCAGACCGCTGGTAGATAATATTAAGCGCTATTACTCTTTATTATATATAGGTACAAAAACTTACTTCTGTACTTATAAAAACAGTGGGTCGAAAACCGTCGGATTTTATGTCTCTATGATGACCCCTAGGTAATCATTAAATTAACTATAAATAAAATCTTTCGGAATTTAACTACTCGGACGAGCTATAAAAATATTATTTGATTACCAAATTAATTATTTTAGAGTGGAAACAATTAAATAAAGAAATGTTTGTGCAAAAAATTCGACGAGGATGGGATTCGAACCCACGCGTGCAGAGCACATTGGATTAGCAGTCCAACGCCTTAACCACTCGGCCACCTCGTCTGTTGTACGTAGTGGCCAATTTTAAATTAGTTTACTAAAAGTCATTCATAGTTAGAATACACATGTAATAAAAGACAAATAAATAAATAGCATTGAGTCATTGAATAGACTGAGTTGCAAATAATGTACATATTTGTGACTAAATGGACTATTGGCAGATAAAATAATTACTGACACTATCGAGAATCGGAGTAATTTAGTTGCATAGTAAAGTTATTAGCATTGGAACGCACTAAGAATATTATTATGGTTCCGAAATAAGTATGTAATGAAAATTTATTTACATTTTAATAGATTTGAGCGACATCTGTCAGTTTTTGTTAGCATTATTGCAGAATTTTGCAACAGAATGAAACATTGTTGTGTGTGATGTTGGCCAAATTTTACACAAGAGCTGATTTAATTTTGCGCCATCTATTGTACCTACGCAGTACTACTTACAAGCAGACACTACGTTCTTGACTATTGATATCGTGGTATTAAATGGTTCCAATAGATGACGTTAAACTGAATAATCATTAGGGATGTAATGATAATTTTGTTTAAAAAAATCCAAGCTAATGAGGAACCACACTTTTTTTGTATGTTGTTATTATTTCTCGCAAAAATACACCGATTATAAAAAAGATTACAACATTAGATAGGTACCTACATCAGCTCAGTGTTAAAGTG
Organism: Ectropis grisescens; assembly: GCA_017562165.1. NCBI lineage: Eukaryota > Metazoa > Arthropoda > Insecta > Lepidoptera > Geometridae > Ectropis > Ectropis grisescens. Next base: position 14,597,154 of record CM029771.1, on the reverse strand, counting down.
TTATACGTAGATGGCTATATCTATAATATTTTGAATAAATAGGGATCCCTGCGTAAAATGGAACATTGGAACCCAAAAGATTAACATTTTACGAGATCTGGAAGTACACGAGTGAAACCACGGGATGGTATTAGTAGGTATACAGTAATACTAAATGCGGCTTGCAGTTCCCGTTCCCGTTATTTTCCCGCGTTAAAAACCCTACAATTATATTATTGTCATGAATTATATAAATTGTAATACCTAAGTGGATACATTAAAGTATACTCGTATAGGTATATAGTCAATATAGTCTGGAATAGCAAATATTACCTAGTAAGGTAGGTATTAATTTTATTATTAAATTCCAAACCGATGCTTTTAGCAGTGCCGACGTGATTGAGCAACAAACATACAAACCATCTAAACTTTCGCATTTGTATCATTAACTGCTACGATAGGTAGGTACCGAAATGAGTACCTAAGACTAATGAAATTGTTATTTCTACTAGAGTTTAATAAACCTTTGTATGTATAATCATAAGTACTAAATGAATAATAGTGGCTATTTATTATATTATTATCCGTCATAGAAAACCATCACCTAAAAATTATATTTATTGTACAATTCTGTATTATCGGGCCACAGAAAGTTTTACTTTCAATAAATTAAAAATAAAATTAATGTATTTGAACTTCAAAGTTCAAATACTTAACGAAGGTCACTAGAATCTTTTCTATTATTAGGAAAGTTTATAGAAAATAAATACCCACTTAAATCTCATTGAGCTATTAATTTTATCTCGCAGTTCAATCACCCGAGTTTACTCGACTGGCGCCGAATTCTGAGTTCAAATCTTCATGAATGGAGGACGAACGCCGCTACTAGCACATAATCTGTGACGTTACAAGTCCGATGTTTGGGTAAGGCTTTCTCGTTCTAGACATTTTTAGAATTAGGTAAATTCGTTGATATTAATCTAAGAACAAAATTGCTAATGTTGAAATTAGAAATTAAATTAAATTATTTTTTTAAATTAAGTTTACCCAACAACTGTTAATAACTAATTATTAGCAAGCGATCGTTTGGTAGGATTGCGTCTTGGTACAAAGGGTTTTGTTTCTTTATTGGACCCAAGTCCTTCAAAACCGGGAATTAGTTAAACTACCTGCTTAAAATATAATATTCATCAAAACATTATACTTGAAAGCATTAATATATACTTAAGTACTTTAACAGAGAAAAGAAAAAGAAATTAGTGATAAAACGTGCATTTTTAGATGAATGCGCGGGTAACTCACGTTTGATATGGTCATCGCGTCCGGCGGGCTTTTTCAAGGAGAGTGACGCGCGCTTCTCGTTTGGCTCGTATGGCAAACGAGCAGCGGTCACCCACGTGCACTCCCCTTAAAAAAGCCTGCCGGACGCGACCGAAACTTAAGTCGGACTAGGCTAACTATACCTATCATAGATACCCGTGCATGCATTTAAAATGTGTGGTTATTACACATTTTAAACGCATGCACGTCAGTTTTTAGACTAAAACATGCATTTTCTTATAATTTTATTCCTATTTTGCCATAACATTTACAAAACATACCTATACAGTTTTTGGTTTGTGCGAAATTGTAGGTGTAATAAATAACATAGAATGAACAACTAAGTGAACATTTCAATTTCACTTAGTGCCCTCAGTAAGTGAAAATAAATCCGTAAAATTAAAAAAAATATATAAAAATGATATCGAGAAAGCAGAACACTAGCAACGGGCTTTATCCCTGTGTCTAACCTGCAGCTATGACTTTGAAGGACAAAGTTATAATAACCTAATCTGTGCAAAACACATTAAGCTATAACTACAAATATATGTACGTAGAGACGAGAATGGAGTATCTAAGCTTTTGTTTAAAGGTTTGTCTAAGTACCCATCATCGAACTCTTAAAAACGCAGAAGCGGCAAACGCGCTTCTACTATGGCGATGCAAAATCAGGTGACGTCTCCTGATTTAGTCTCAGTCGCAACAAGGAGTTGTGTACGTTCGCTGACAATTCAATTTTCAAATTTTTCAAACAAATTTTCGCCACGTTATGTTGTCTTTAGATTATGGCATACCTCATCTTCGTTTCTTTAATTATATCGATGGTACCTATGTATGTTTTGTTTACTTGATTATTTTCGACAGCCGTTCAGCTGAACTAAACATCCAATATTCCCTTAGAAAAATATGCGTTAGCAACGACCTTTTTAGGATAGGCATTTTCCCCTCCTCGTCAATCAAGTTAGTATGAAATGTCTATACGTACGTAGTGCTTTGAATGTGATACAAATGTGTATTCTATTCTTCAATTTACTTTTTATATCGTTGTACAATAATTTAAATTGAAATTTCTAATTCCAAAGGAATTTCCTGTTATTAACCTTCCACAGCCTAGAAATTGAAAATATCTACAAAGTTCCATATTTCAATAAGCTGTATATTTATAAGTACAGTCGAAATGTTACGTTATTATGTTGTTCCAGGCTTCCCCCTCCTATAATAATTTAATGCTTAAGTAAATACAACACAAACTTCGCCGCTCAAAACAGTTTATATATTTCTGTATTAAACATGAGGGAATATTCTGCACCAAAACAGCGAGATATTTTTATTTTCATTCTGCGGAGTTCAGACAGGCGCGTCCCGCGTCGGGCGCCAACCCTACTGGTTGCTAGGTAACGCATCCCGCGCCTGTTTGACCCTGGGCCCGTACTATGACCTCTTTCTGCAACCATTTCTCGACTGAATCAACGCTTAACATTTGAGACACCGCTATTGTAAACCGTAACGTTTGACGCTAAGGTTCATGGTCGCAAAATGAAATTAAGCATCAAAAATCGAATTGAAACATTATCGCAACCAGAGTTCAAAGTACAGGCGTTGTAGGTAACTGTTACTTAGGCTGTGAGGAGGGATTCGCAGGTCACTCATCTTTACCCTCGTCCCTCGCTGAAGGCATTTGTTTGCTGATACTATCGACGCTCGGATTGGGCTTATCGTGGACATGAGAAAACTATTTTCGGAATGGCTTGACGTTACGTGCATTTTTATTATTATTCCATATTATGCTCTCCAGTTAATAGTGCTAACGGGTATAGTGTAAAAAGTATATTTGGTCCAAGTTTAATAAAGTAAAATCATAAACTAAAATTTATTTTATTAACATACAGATCTTAACTATACTTACAATATTTTCCTACAGTTATAAATAAACAGGGATATTAATTTTATCAGCATGAACTAGGTAGAACCTGTGTTTCAGGCGAGAAAAATGCCTATTTTATCTAAGAGTTACATTAGGGAGAGAGATAATAAAACTAAATAATAAAACCAAACAACAAAAGTCTTTGTGAACTACTTTGCTTATTAAAAAGATAGGTATGCCATTTCTTAATTATTTTGTAACTAATATTAAATGTTCAGCTTCTTCATATGATAGTGTTAGCAAATATTCACAGACAGTTTGTTTACAGTTAAAAAAAATTTGGTCTAGATAGCAATCTATTAAGTCGGTTGTATAGTAGTGGACCAAGAAATATAAAAAATCTGCTTGTGAAAGCATGTTTTATCTGTGCCAGTGAGCAACATACGATATCCTTACGTCTCTTGTAATATCAACAGTAATATCAGTGCACTAGGAAAGTTTTTGTGCTGTTTTAGTGTCGTGTTCAAAATAAATAGTTGTCTTACTGATAGAATGACTAACGGGTTTTCGTTAAATTAGATACACATATTTTGACAATCTGACCATCTAAACAAAAACATAACTTATTTGATTGACAAGTTAAAATAAAAAAATATTGTTACAGCTGTAGTCGATCCTGGTCGAGTCTGGCCCAGTGCAGGTTGATGAATGGCATATGACCTCGAAAGAGTCAAAGAACATGTCATGTTTTCATTTACTGTTTTAAGTTAACGGGATTATGCACATGACTTCTAAAATACAGTGGTGCGCATGGGATTCTAACCAAAAGTCCAGTCAGAGAGTTATTTGGGTCAGTTTGAAAAAAAAATTGGCAAATCCATGATTGAAGCATATTTTTACCTTTTGCTTCCATATATGAGAGTTCTCAAGCAAACTAGTATGTTTCAGTTTTTTATCTTTTTATTTATCAACTAGTGGCCCGCCCCGGCTTCGCACGGGTACATACACACACACACACCCTTTTTTTTGTATCGGGGTTAAAAAAAAGTAAAATTATAAAGGGAGTTTGAATTTTTTTTATGAGTTTTATTAATGTTTTTTGTATTTTTATTTTAAAATTTTATACATATATAATATTATTTACAAAAAAAAATCCATTAGTTTTAGTGAGTCAGAGCTTCCCTGTAAACGATATTTGAAGTAGTTTTATTTTGTGGCAGCAAAATAAATAGATTTTCAGGAGATTTACAGTTGGCCATGAGTGAAACATTCTTTTCGTAGGTCGATCCCTTATAATTCGAAGGTTTGGACCTGAGTCTTGTTAATAGTTAACGCGAAAGATGATTTCACCGGAAACTGAAGTCGTTTAAAGGATTGGCAGATCAGTTGGAATCATCGGTATCCTCGGTATATGAGCTAGTTGACCAGCTGCTGGGCCAGTGATAAAATTTTGTTCAGCAAGCCGCTGCGAACGCTCGATACTTGACTCTCTAGCACGCGATTGCGACGCGTATTCTCTCCGACTTGCAAGGCGATTTTCAGTTTCTGATGAAGATTCCTCATTACGCCGTATTTTTATTGCCTTCGCCTGGGAACTATGTTTAGAAAGTTGATATCTTGATCTTTTTGGCATTATAAAATGAAAAATAGAAGGAAATAAATAATTAAACAGGATTTTACTAAATTTTTGCTTATTGGACTATATGAAGTACTAAGCTGTTTGAATAATTAAAAATATAATATTTATTATCAGGTAAGTAGTAGGTACTTATTGAAAGAAAATTAAAAATATGGGCGTAGAAAACTACCTTTTACTAAATTTTTGCTTAAATTTTGAACAGGAATGAATACCCATAAAATACTACTATAAGCAGTTTGAAAAGTTACATTAAAATATAATATTTATTATCATATACTTATTTACCTACGAAACGAATTTAAAACGAATTCAAAAATTTTTCAAGCTAAAATCATACGATCACGCACACGACCGCTGCGTAGGGAGCCGATCGCGCGAGTGAGCCGCGCGGCAGTTTATTTTATTACATTGACTCGCGACACTTTTTGTAGATAATGATGAGTTCTGCAAAGTCGTAGTAAATGATTTTGTTCTATCATCAATAGTTTTCGCAGCGCACGCGACGTAAGGAATTTTTCAGGTCTTTTTTTACACCTTATGTTACATTATTGGAGTTTTAGTAAGGATTCCTAATTTTTTTAAATATAATATAGCCTATGTTACTCGGGGATAATGTAGCTTTCCAAAGGTGAAAGAATTTTTGAAATCGGTCCAGTAGTTTCGGAGCCTATTCATTACAAATAAACAAACAAACAAATCTTTCCTCTTTATAATATTAGTATAGATAGTATAGATATCAAAAAGCAACAAAGATACATGTCTCGTTAATCAATTATCGACCTATCCCAAGATGCAGCCGGGATCGTCTAGACTCGAGACGCCCCATCTGGTAGACTTGCTACCGAGCCGAGCACATCAAATTGATTTGCTCGAGGAACCGTAGTATGCATTCGACTGCGCTGCGGTGAAATTCATTCCAATCTGTGAAACGGAATCCGTACAGTATCCAAGCACTTAAATCCATTCATTCAAGTCACAGAACAGAAAAAGAAGTCGTGTAAGATCTAGACTCGTTCAGTCTTATTAGCTGAACTCTACGCAAGGTGTACCTACTTTTATAACCTTGCCTAGGAATGTTAAGATAGTTTCTGTGAGTTTCTGGTCGTTTGTTCGACAGATTACCGTGTACAGAAAAGTCATAAACAAATTCTTAATCTTGTATATTGGTACAGATCTTATAACATTTAGTTCGGCAAGGCGCAAACAAAGACACTTTTCCTATGAAACTACCGATAAAAATTTGTTTTAAATAGAACTAGAATTAAATCACTCCCCCTCCCTGCGCACACGTAAGCATTTTGCGTATCCGAAACTGGTAATAAATAATACTCGTAAACTGCTAAGAAATATACAAATAATACTCATTAAGATCAAAAAGTGTTCGGTGTCGGTAACTGGAACCTAAAAGTGACGTACGTTTGCGCACCACCTAAAAGGCAAAGAAAAACAACACTCCAAGAAGTCAGAATCTAAATCAATTTTCAAATAGAAACAGCGCCACGTAGTTTTAATGGCTGTCATATAAATACGTAAGGACCTGCCTAGAGTACCTACCAAGCTGACACTAAAAAGGATTGTGGACGTGTTTCCTTTTCACGACTTTCCGACACTCCGACAGCCCCGCCGAACCGCTCTGGTCACGAAGCAGCCTCTAATGCACGTACGGAAACGCAACTTTATAGGATCCTGTGTTCAAAAGTGCAACTTACTACGGGAATATATCATGTCAATCAGGAAACGCTTTTGTAGCGCCAGCTTTGAGCTAGTCGAACAAGTTTGACATGCCTACAACTAGTAAATAGTGCCAATAAACTTGCAACATTGTAAGTAATTCACACGTTATAGAGATTTTCTACGATAACATGGCCCGCCCCTCCAAATTACTGTTTTAATGTGTGTAGTCACATCCTTACGAAAGAATTTGTATGTAGTTGTAATTATTCATCTTCAGTAGCAGGCCGGCAGTGGTCTGAGACAGTCAAGTCGTTGAGTCTACGTCGCTCAGTGACACGAAAGTACTGACCGCAACACAAACTACCAGGTCATGGAAAAGTCAATAAAAAAAAATGTGCGGAGTCAGGGAAGAGAAGTTATAGCTACAGTATACCAACATATGAAGCATGAGGCTGAAAATGGAGTAGAGCGCTTGACAGACGCTAGATGGAGAACTTCCAGAGCTGTGGGAGTTAGCGAAAGACTATAACAAGAATTCTCAAAGAAAAAGCGAAATGTGATGCAACTGGTACACAAATGAGCTCACCACATAAAAACAAAAATCCTCGCAAACGTTTAAAGCGTGACATCGATGAATTTGACAAGGGGGTAATAAGGCGTACTGTCAGTAACTTTCATACAGAGTATAAACAATATCCAACATTAAAAGCTTTGAAAAGAGTGCTTACTGAAAAGATAAATTTTGATGGATGTTTCGAGACTTTACGGCGTATACTTCTTGATTTAGGATATGAGTGGAAAACTACTGAAGACAATCGTCAAGCTCTAGTTGAAAAACATGACGTGCAGTTGCTTCGCTATAAATATTTAAAACAATTGAAGAAATATAGAGAAGAAGGCAGGAATATTGTTTATACCGATGAAAGCTACATTCATACCACACATGTACAAAATAAATCATGGGGTACTAAACAAGGAACAGTAGCAAGAAAAAAATGTCTAAAGGGTTACGCATCATAATTGTCCACGCCGGTGGAAAAATGGTTTTGTCCCCAATGCTTCTTTTAATTTATAAGGCTAGTTCAAAGACTGGCGACTAACATGACAATATGAACCACAATAACTACAAGAAGTGGTTCTCAGAACAACTTCTGCCAAACATACCAGAAAAGTCCGTAATTGTTATGGATAACGCCTCTTACCATAACACATTTACTGAAAAAGTTCCCACCTCCAACAGCAACAAAGCTGCCATGAAAGATTGGCTCGTGAAAAAACACATCGACTTCGAGGAAGACATGAAGAAAATCGAACTCTATGATATCATTTTAAAAAATAAGGATAATTCTAGAAATTACGCTATCGATGGCGAAGCAAATATAAATGCGATATATTAAGACTTCCGCCATATCATCCCAACTTAACCCCTGTCGAGAAAATTTGGGAGTGTTGAAAACTACATAGCCAACAAAATGTAAACCAAAACTACACATCCATCATGAAATTACTTCATGAGCGTCTGGACATGATCGATCGCACGATGTGGGCCAACACTTGCAAACATGTGGAGGAAACGGAATCTGAATACTGGAAAAAGTACGACAACGAGCAAGAATTTATTATTCGCGTAGGAGAATCCGATTCTGAAAATGACACATCAAGCTTCTATGACAGCGACGAGCAAAATTATAGTTCCAGTGCCAATAGAGATATTAAGATTTATAATAATGCCCGGGCAGTATGAATATTGACTAATGCCTTTATTAACACTTGGACCATGCGTTTTTATAATAATTGTGATTACTGATCTTTGAAAAGGATTTAGATGTCTTATTTTACTGAAATTGTTAAACATGCAAAATATTTCAATATTTGTACACAATAAAATTTATTCATAGTTTTGTGCAATCAGTACTTATAATATCTCAATTGTTATCAGATTTGTTGGTCAACTCACCATAATTTGTTGACCGCGGAAGACAACGCACGTGTCCGTTTCATAGAGTACGTCAGTGCAGCGCCATACTAATAATAAGAGCGATTAATGAATGCCGCTAGTCGAGCAACAAATCCATAGATTTGTTAGCTCGACTAGGTGTTTGACAGCAGTCGCAGTACGCACACATGCGTGGTGATGCGTTGTAAATACTTTCACTAATACTTTCAAACGTTTAGAATTCTGGAGGGGCGGGTCATGTTATCGTAGTAAATCTATACTACCGCAAACTACTTAGTTTTCCAATTTCTTTGGCAAACTACCCTCTAATAACCCTCAAATCGGAATTGCTATTTGAAAAATCCGTACCGCTAGAAAAAAGGTGCGTTCGATTTTTTATTACAGTTGTAATATAGCAGTATATTTTTTTACCTTTGTGACGTCAAGCAAAGTCAGCGGCAAATATTAACTTAAGCATGCTTAAAGTTTGAAATACTTATAGCGTTTTTTTGTGTTTTATGTTTTGATGTTCATGTAAAATTACTTTTTTTTTCAAAAATTATTCACCATGGTGTCTTGGTTCCTAATAATAATAATCGTGCCTAATTAGCATGATAATATGACACAGTTATCCTGTAGAGGATATGATACAATTTGTTTTCAAAGAGTAGCACCAAAATTCCTCTGCTAAAAATACTCTTCCAATATTTTACCCACAAACTTGGCACTCCGAGTTATACTAACGCAATAAAGAAAAAGTGAGTTCCAATCCAAAGAAGTCATAAAAATGGCCGGGACTAAAGTTGCAAATACCAGGATTTGCTACAAGAACATTGAAAGGTCTTCCAAGTCTATGAATTTCACTGGATTAAGGTTGCGGTATACTGTTTCAATCGATTTAGTTCTTACCTACAAGTTTCAGAGCTTATTGGAGTATGTTGTGATGGTATTTGTTAATCAGATTTAACTGGAAGGTTTAATAATTTACAACTACATTTTTTTTGGGATATCATTTTCCTTTTGTGTATTGCCAACCATTGATGCCAAACCATTATTGTATTTTAGTTTGAAAGTCTTCAGAGAAATTAATCGCACAAAAAGTTAATCCATTTTATATCTCCGGGTGATGAGCGCTGTGCAGGAGGTACTAGGTAGTGATTTGAAAGCACCATGTAACATTATGTTAACAAATAAATAAAAAAATTGGTTGCCTGTAAAGTCGGTATACGGGCGAAAGTTTTACGTGACAACGACTTTGAGTGGTAAAATAATTTTACGGAAGGGACGCGTGCCTTTCACTTTTTATGTCTGTCTCTCTCGCTCTTAGGCGGGCTAACCATGCCCGAGTGGAAGGGACGCGTGCCTCTCACTTGCTCTCGTTGTGAGCGCATAACGTGAGCGGAGCGTAACGCAGTTTCTTGAAGTGTCACCCGGCAAACCAATTTATAAGACGTTGTCACGTCAAAAATAGTCATTTAAGGCGTTTATTAACAATACGTTTAATCGATAGAAAAATAATAATTAAATCAAAGTCGGTTCATCCAATTGGAAGTTACGATGCCACAGACATATACACACAGGCCTGGCAACCTTATCACACCCCGTCGTTTTAGCGTCTAGGGCAGAATACTGAATATTATAATTTTATTGAAAGTGTTTATTATAAAAGTTTGTCATAGGTTGCGCGCAGCAATCGATCATATCCCCTAGCTAAAGCATATCCTAGCAATATATTTCTACACAAAGACGAGACGAGGCGTGGTTGAGGGATTATCCACTTTCCCGAGATGGATTTTTCACCTCGTCTCCTCATAGAATAGCTTTAAAATGAATTTCATTTTGCTATACGATCATATTTTGATTTATTTATTGGATATGCTTTTGTGTATTATGTTGAGCAGAAATGACAAGATTCACATTCGTTTGGATACTACGTGCTCTGAATTATTTGTTCTTATTAGAAACCAAGGGTACGCCAGTATACCTTGACCTAAGATTGCACAGTATCGTATAAGTATTTGGGTCAGGTTATACTTGCGTATATCGATTATTTATTATTAGTTCACTGTTTTATAATTAGTTCATCATATCCGTATGTTTATTTACACTATGCGATTTGTTTGAGATCTGTACAGATTTGAATGATCTTTGTTTAATTTGTCAAGAATACCATGATTCCTTTTCAACAAGGAAAAACACAATGAAACTAAAGAGAGCTTTACAGCGTTCGCATATGACGTGTAACAAATGTATAGATTTTTTAAATTTAAACTTTTTAGGCGTGTTGGGTATTTTTTGAGATGGTAAAAAGCAATACAAGTTGCGACACTATTTACCGACATCTCTGCAAACAATGATGTATAAGTATTTATGTTGTACTAGCAGCACCCCGCGGTTTCACCTGCGTAGTAAGTACCCTATGTCGTTATTTTCTCGGGATACAACATTTTGTTCATGTTTCATGTGTTACTCCAGACCATATTACCACCTATGTACTACCTATGTACCAAATTTCAACCAAATCCCTTCAGTATTTTTTGCGTGAAAGACTAACAAACATACATCCTACATTATTTCAAATTTCGCGTTTATAATATTGTAGGATTGTTCAAGTTATTACTTCTGTCGCCACCTCAAGAGGTACTGTTTTTTAAAATAAGTGCCCAAATAGGATAAAGTGATGTCTCTTTCTCTATGCCCCTTTCTTTTCCCCATCTCATACTCACGCTCTACGTTGGTCGACAGCACGACGCGGTACCAACTTCATGCAAAATGCGTTGGCAACTTAGATAGAGAATAAGTAAATAGATCGGGTTTTTCCTCACGGTTCCTTTGTATCAATTGTAAGCAGATACGCGCATGCTAGCTATGGTAACAGAGTGATGTACCGCGACATAAGTTCACACAAGACACTTCCACAAGAGCGATCAGATCAGTGTATTCGGTGTAAAGCGTTTCTAACTTTATACGTACTATATGTAAACTCTTTGGTTGGCAACGTCTCAAATCCATCTATCCGACAACACGAGTGCTCAATGATCGTTGGTCGAATCAAATAGCGCTCATATACGGGGTTTTAATCGACTTCCAAAAAGAGGAGGATTTCAATTCGACCCATACGTTTTTTTTATGTACCTATGTTACCTAATTTCTCGAGAGCCCGTACCGATTTTAAAATTTATTTTTATGTTTATGATTATGTTCCGAATGGTCCCATATAAATGTTATCGAATTCGGTCAAGTGGTTTTTGAAATATGAACCAAAAACTAAAATTTGCATACAATTTTCTGGATGAAATAATTGTAGATTTCACAAAAGTTATGAAACTCAAAACTGTCACTACGAAATTGGGTAAATGCGTTAATAAAAACTTGTTTTGCATTAAAAAAGGGTAAAATAAACTATTTTCGTACAAAAAATTTAACCGACTTCAAAACCAAAAATAGGCACTCAAAAGCGAAAAATATAAAAATTATATCATTATTACAAGTGTAACCACAGAACATTTGAAGTCGGTACCAGACTGCCAGTCAGGCCAAAAATACTATGTAGGGACGTGGTAGGTAGGCATATCCACTACCTGTTAGACTTGGCTAGCACCGACTTCAAATGGTTTAGTGAGTAGCACTTGTAATAATGATATTAATTTATTTTTCGCTTTTGAGTGCCTATTTGTGGTTTTGAAGTCGGTTTAATTTTTTGTACAAAAATAGTTCATTGTTACACGTTTCTGCCCCATTTAACGAAATAATCATGCCAATAAATAAATATGCCACTAAACATATCCAGCTACTGAGAGGAAAGATGTCACACGTTAAAAATAGTCATTACTAAAATAAAGTAATACAGGTTTTCAAAAGAGCAGTAACAAGCAAAGTTTTTCGAGCTGTAATTCCACTCAAACGTTTAAATAGAGCCTTGCAATTATTGTTTATTACTGGGGATCTTGCACGAAAGGTCCTATTTACATCCATCTCTACAATAATTATTGTCATTATTATTGGTACTCGTAGTTTCAAGGTAGAAACAGGCAATAAGTAGAAACCAAACTGGATACAGAGAAGTACAGGTAGTTTAATTTTAAGTTCCTAGTTACGGAAAAGAGCTTATAAAGTTGTGTGAAATACAATAAATAACTTATGATTGAGTGCAAATATTCGTAAAAAAACTCTCTTGCAAGGAGAGATTTAAGGCCATAATCCACCACGCTGGCCAAGTTTACATAAAAAAAATATGTACCAGAACTGGAAAAAATCTCAGATGTGCGGGCAAGATTCGATTCTACAACCTCACGATTTAGCATCGGACATTTTCATCACTAGGATACCACACCTTTTTTATAAATAAAGACGAAACTAGAATGGAATGGAACATACCCAAGTAAGTAGTAAGCTTAGATAAAGAATAAGTAAATATATCAGGGTTTTCCACACGGTTTCTTTGTACGAGTACCAATCGTTAGCAAATGAGATGTATGTTAGCTGTGGCAACAGAGTGATGTGCCGCGACAAAAGTATGACACTTCCACAAGAGCGACAAGACAAGAGCGATCAGACCCGTGTATTCGGTGTAAATCATTTGTTCTAATTCTTTACGTAGTATATTTAAACTCTTTGGTAATATTGTTAGTAGTAAGTTGTAATCAAAATTTTCCCGAAAATCATTTATTAATTAAAAACTAACATCGCTGTACTGTCGTCCTTGCGTTTTAATGATAGCATTTAAGTACATAAATTTTCTAAGCTATACACATAAATGCAACTCCTACAATATAGCGTGCAGCATTCAAGCTAGCGGCAGGCAAATTGTCTCTGTTGAGCGGAAATGTGCGGTGAACCGTTCAACGGGCGGGCGTGGTGAAGTGATGCACTAACGAAATACTACTCCAACTTGCAGTTTTTGTTGTACGAAGGGAATTAATATTTTTGAAGTGAATACTTCTTTTGTCGCACTACATACATATTTTCCGTGAGCTGTGAATGAAGCTCGAGCGTCACGTTCGTAAATGAAAAAAAAACAGTAATCTCGGATAATCTAGATGGCCATGGTCATGGCCACGCCCTCCGGTTTTACTCGCGTAGATTCCAAAGTGAGCTAGATATAACATTTTGAGTTATTATTACTCGTTGTTTTCACTTCTATCGGCAGTCCCTATGACTGCCATTTTTTATTTTGTATTGTAAAGTGGAGTAGTCGTTTTGTATCATTGCAAGTGCCCATGTTTGACATTGTGCGTGTTTGTGTTTTTTTTTCTTATTTTACGCTATTTTCAGCCAGTTTATTATAATTGCTACATACGAGGGTCAAACTGAAAGTTCTTAGAAAATCAAAAACTGATTACAATAGCCAGTTATTAGTTTTATTATATCTTTTCAAAATATTGTCCATTCACGTCAATACACCGCTGCATGCGATGGAACCACTGGGAAAAGCACTTTGCCCACTCGTCCTTAGGGGTCTCTTCAATGGCATCGCGATACGCAGCCACCGCTTCTTCAGCATTCATAAACCGCTTTCCTTTAAGTTTTCTTTAATTTTGAAAATAAATAAAAGTCACAAGGCGCGAGGTCGGGGCTATACGGCGGGTGACCCAGTAATTCAACGTTTGTTGTCGCCAAATAGTCGATCGTTCGCTTGGCGGTGTGCGATGAGGCGTTGTCGTGGTGAAGGAGGATCCTACTGCGAGGTCGTTTCTCTCGAACTTTTCCAAGACAAGTGGCAAACAATTGGTAGTGTACCATTCTGCAGAAACTGTTTTTGATCCTCTAACACAATTGTTGCGAAATGACCTATCCTTCCAAAGAACGAGGCCACCATTTTTTCCCCGCACTTCGATCTCTTCGCTTTAGTTGGAAACTCCTCGAAAGGAAACACCCACTGAGCAGATTGTCTTTTGGTTTCAGGATCATAACAGTAAATCCAGCTTTCGTCACCTGTTAGTATGTCGAACACAGCATTTGAGTCACCTCCGTTAAATCTTTCAATCATTTTACGGCACCAATCCACACGATGGAGTTTTTGAGCCTCAGTTAAATTATGAGGTATCCACCGGGCGCAAAGCTTCCTGACCGCTAAATGTTCGTGTAGGATTTTGTGCACTTGACTCATACCGATGCCTAAGCTTGTCCGAATCTGCTGATAGGTCACTCTTTTGTCAGTCTCTATCATACGCCGCACAACACAGATGTTATCTTCAGTCGTCGCCGTAGAAGGCCGTCCCTCACGTAAATCATCAGTGAGATTAGTGCGACCACGTTCAAACTCATTAAACCAGTTGTAAACAGTCGCACGAGATGGGGCTTCATCGTGAAAGGCCAATCGTAGACTATCATAACTTTCTTGTTGACTTAAATGACATCGAAAGTCATAAAAAAATCATTGCACGAAAATTTTCTCGTGTTAAAGTCATGTTGACGTGACACAGACAATTTTCAATTTGCCGCCAAATCGTAAAACAAATGACAAATGAATGAAGTATATACTCAGTAATATTGGCAAAGAGTTCTATTTTAAAATTATAGATTTTTTTTTTATTATATTGTTTATAAGTGGCCAGTTCTAAGAACTTTCAGTTTGACCCTCGTATCATCGCGAAATAGTTATGAAACAAGCCATTCTTAATTAATATATTAAATTTAGAACGACGATTTTGCCGTTTGTGTTTAAAAGTGTGACAATATTAGTAGGAGATCCCGCTATACAACGACCTTCACCGAGCTGTTTATTGGATGAAAAGTGTTTATATGTAATTTAATATGTCAACAAATATATTGCAAATGGGTTACCTAAAGAAATATTTATTATGATTAATTAACAATTAAAAAATATTTTTTTAAATGTTTCACTTAAATTGATTGAATTTTAGAGAAAACTATATAGGTGACATAACTTATTATTTTGGCTTTAATAAGTTTAATAAATTATGTTATATAGTTTTTTCTAAAATTCAATCAATTTAAGTGAAATATTTAAAAAAATATATTTAATTGTTAATTAATCATATTCTGGACTGAATTTTTTTTAGGCAACCCATTTGCAATATATTTGTTGACATATTAAATTACATATAAAACACGTTTCATCCAATAAACAGCTCGGTGAAGGTCGTTGTATAGCGGTATCTTAGACTATATCTATACATAAATCTTACACTAGTAAATAGATTAATTTAACAAATTAGTTATGATATTTTTTATTTGCCAAAGCGTCTTAAGGTTATGCATTTTTATGAAAAAAAATCTAAATATCAAAAATCAAAATAGCAATCAATTATCATCAGAATATTGATATTACTACCTATCTAACTACTAACACTAAACACATCTAAATTATTCATAGGCCGACGAAGGTCTGAAGATAATCAAGATGATCAAGCCCGCTACCTGTTGGAAGCGTCCACAGCATACTGGCGGGATTACCACGCAAAGCTTAAAAACGTTGAGCCAAATAGTCGTAAGCATTTTGGTCATGCATAGCGTTGACCGTAAATTCTATGCCGTTTTCATAAAAATCCATAAGTCTACAGTTTAGCACGGCTCCATTGTAGGTTATTCCTACATGTTAGCTTTTGCTAACCCAGTCCAGCGTGTTTGCCTACAAACTTACTAATCCAGACCCAGTGAAGCGTGCTAGCTTTGATGGCTGTTAGGATTACCTATCTACTGACAGATTGCATCAGTATACTCGTATGTGGAATTCATTAAGCTGATTTTATAAACGACATAGCAACGACGTTTTTTATAATTTATCATAACTTACAAAGTAATGAGAGATTGTTTGTTTTCCACGTTCATCTCAACCCGGTAAGTATCTTTGTTATTTGAAAGAACTTAGGTCTTAAAATTATCTGGGGTCTACCGTACAACAAAATTGCTTATAGCATTTGGTCTTGTTTTCCCTACGGTTCGCGTTGATCTTCCGGTTTGAAGGACAAGGTTTCCAGTAAAATCATAGGGCAAAGACTACAACATCTTATATCTCTGGGTGACGAGCGCAGGACAGTGCTAGGTAATGAATTGGACTCGTTATGTTCCAATAGCTGCGTGTAACTGTGATGTTATGGGACATCATGTTGCGTACTACTTATCAGGTAGGTACATGACCTGCTCGTGTTGTCACTCTAAACTATAAAAAAAAACATTTTGAATAAAGCGGCAAAAAGGTAAACATGTTTAAAAAAAATTGGCTGTTACAGGGACAACCGATAGAAGTGAAATTTTATACTCAGAATTTGATATCTCACTTTGGACATTACGCGGGTGAAAACGGAGAACGCTATTAGTCTGGGATAAAATTTCAAAACATGGACATCTTAAGTCTTCTAAATATGGCCATCTAGATGAATATTATAAGCATGGCCATCTAGATTCGGCATCTAACCATGATCATCTTGAAATGCGTCTAGTTCACCCGAACATTTCTTTCATTTACGAACGTGACGATGAGTTTCATTCACAGCCCACGAAAAATCTGTGCGTGGTGACCGTGGTGCACCAAGAGAAATTTTAATTTCAAAACTCTTTTTGTTGTTAATTATTATTTTATTCTTTTTTTCAGTTTTGTACCCATGTAAATTCAACCATCCTTTATTGAAGAAGTTCACGTAAATTAATTGCTTTGGAAGCTTAGGCACCTAATTACGTTCCGTCGGATCGTGGACTGTATAGTTTATTTCCACACGAGTATCCAGCATTCTCGGCAATTACCTTCACTTCTTCTCAAATGCAATCTATTGTAAAGTAACATTGAAAGTGGTATTTTATTGTCTGTTCTATTGAAAAAAGAAATCCATTTCCGCGCGAAACTAATCTAGAATGTTTTATTCTTTACAAATAAAGCTAGTGCTAGTAACCGCCACCTCAAAATGGCGAATTTCATTTTTTTCCACAACTCCACGAATAGGTATCAAATTAAAGAGCTTATCAAGTAGAAGAATGTGCATTATAAATCGTGAAAGGGAATGAGGAATATTAACTAACGAAATTAAATACTTGAATATTACTATGCCATAATCCAGATAATTCATAGCTGGAGGACTCATTTTTTTAAATTTTATTCTTTTCACAAACGTGTAACATTTACTGCAGGGATACTCACGAGCTAAGTTAGCTATACACAATTTTTATTTCTACCCGACAATTATTATAAACCTTACAT
The DNA here is from genome assembly GCA_017562165.1 of Ectropis grisescens. NCBI lineage: Eukaryota > Metazoa > Arthropoda > Insecta > Lepidoptera > Geometridae > Ectropis > Ectropis grisescens. The sequence continues at coordinate 14,579,585 of CM029771.1, read as the reverse complement.
TTTTAGTTGGATACAATTATTTAGAGAATATTTAAGTTTGGATAATTGTTCTTCGGTAGGTGGGTCAGGGTTTCTACGGAGTGGACGCCATCGGTCAGTCGACCCCAGGGTCGTCCTCCAACGCGATGGAAGGACGAGCTTGGAGCGTTTAAAAACGATTGGACGATGGCAGCTCAGGACCGGATAAAGTGGAGAGAATTGGGGGAGACCTTTGCCCTGGAGTAGAGCAATTGAGGACAAATAAAAAAAATGTTTTTCAATCACGTCGCAACACCGAACAGACAAAAAAAAAATGTTGATAGACAATTCACACACAACATTGGGCCGAGATATAGAACACTGAATATAGGCTGGCATAATACATAGAAATACTTTTTATCCCGGGAAAGTAACGGGAACGGGTGCTAAGCGGATAAGACAGCGAGCACTACTAGTTTTTAGTACAAATGTATAAGCCATTAAAACACAAACATAATTCGAAAAAGTTCTGCTGCAAATTAAATTTAAATCTTGTGTTATTTCACTACCTATCTGAAATTCAATAGTGTAAGTTCAACGTCTCTAGATTCTTTTACTTCTCGCTTTTAATCTGGCCTCCAGACGCCTTTTGCTTCAAAGTGCCTCGAACAGACAATAAACGGGCGAGGAAACAGCTAACAGCCAAAGTGAACGTTTTTCACTACTACCTAGAGCTACCTAGAGTACCTAGAGCTTCGTTATCGTGAAAGCAACAGCATCTTAAAAGGAATCTTTTGTATTTCACTTGCAAACCGGTCAAAGAAAATAATTTTCTCCTTACCTTGCAGCGAAACCAATTTCCTATCTGGTCCCTTGTCTGCTTTTAAGTGGGGTAGATGTTTGTCCTCTAATTTTCTTTCCTAGGCCTTGAGAGGAATACCTAAGTAGCTTTTATGTTTCATAATTTATTGACCGGTTCTATAGGAAGGTTATACGAAAGACCTGAATTTGTAAGCAACCTGATTGCAGGGAAAAATGGAAGGTTATTTTACGGTTATGTTAGGTACCCGATATAATTAGGTATTCCGTTTTATCTAATAACAAACTGATGCTGAATCACTTCGTAGGTAGGTACGTGTCAAATATCTAGGACTGGAAAATGAATTCCGTTTCCACTCTCAATCGGTAGAAGTTTATCGAATGTTTTTGAAAAAAATCAGTAACATTTTTTTAACTGACTTCAAAAAAGAAGACGTTCTCAATTCAGTTGGATGTTGATTTTTTTGTTTGTAGGTATATTACGCGATAGCTCCGCCAATTGTAAATCGATTTTGATGTTATTTTTGTTTGGTAGGTGGACAAGTCTAACAGGTAATGGGATAGATACTACTTACTTGTGGCTACTTACCACGTGTCTACATAGTATCAATCTATTAACTTTTTGACCTAACTGGTACCGACTTCAAATAGATGAGTGAGTAGCGCTTATAATCATAATTTTAATTTAATTTTCGCTTTTGATTGTCTATTTGTGGTTTTGAAGTCGGTTAAATTTTTTATACGCAAATAGTTTATTTTAAATTAAAGTCGGTCTTTGTTTATTTCGCACATATTATAGTTTTTCTAGGAATTGTTTTTTAAATATGTTTTTACATATAAATATTATTTATATTATATTATGAATTATTTATATGAGTTCCTTAATATTTTATTTACTAAAATAATACAAATAATTTTGATGTCGGTTCAGTCCACGTCAAGTCCGTGGGTCGTTTCACTAGAGTGATGGTTGCTACGTCAAACTCGTGATCCGGATACTGATTGCGGTAAATATACAATAAACTCATAGCAACATTTGTCATACTACACCAAGTTTAGCTCTCAATTATGCTTCTCTAACTCTATGCCTGCCAAATTTAACAAAAAAAAAAACGAAATTGTAAATTAAAAAATCTGGTTGCCTGTAAAGTCGGTTTTACGGGCGAAGATTTTACGTGACAACGTCTTTTTCTCGGTAGAATATTTATTGATATGAATATAATTAAATTGCACAATAGGAACAAGGAATTGAATGAAAATAAGAATTGCACAAATTTTAACTATAGAAATATATTTTGTTTACTAAAACATTGTACATGTAAACTTAAACTTAACTAATTCCTATTTGAGTGATTTTGTTGAGGATAGGACGATGATAGGAGAAATATGAAATAAAAGGAAGTGTTTCTGCTGTAATGTGTCTTGCGAAAGTCAAGTCGATAGTTGTTCCTTTTAACGTAGTTGACTTAGAAACGTTTGATACGCAATCAAGATTATACGTATTTTTCATGAAATTAAGAAATTAATCAATCAATCATAGTTTACGATAATGAAATATCAGTGTACAATTATTTACCTTTATTGTTGTAGTTGTTGTAAATGACGAATCTAAGCACTCCACATTTTCACTACAGACACAGCTGACGATACTTTAACCACACGTGTGAACTTGTATTATGACGCTTTCTTGTTTTTCCAACGCCAAGAACGTTCGAGAAAGACAAAGACAGAGACACAAGCATGCGCCGATTCAATGCGCCTAATTCTCTAGTGCCAGCGCGCGGCAGACCGATCATAGTTGAGTGGGAGAGAGACGCAAGGCATTCGGCGGGCCTCTCTCGTTCGGTGACTCATCGTAACGTTACCGAGCGTTACACTTTTTCATAAGTGACTCCCAGCCGCAACCTAATTTAAGACGTTGTCACGTCAATAAAACTTAACATAACATAAAAAACATGGACAGTGAAGCTGGTATCTTTATCTATTTTTAGTTCAGTTCTAAGTTATTTTGATTTTATTCAAAGTTTTTTGGCTCGATACATGTTTCAAATGCAGCGATAAGATCTAATTGTCATTATTTCAAACTTATTGTTACCACAAAATGTGTCTAATATCGTTGCATTTAAAAAACGGGATTCGTTGAGCACTGTACATATTTATATGTAGATTATGAATTTAATACAATAATATTCTATTATTGCATAACATTTTCGAAGAAGGTACCTAACCTACCTATACTAGCCTAAGAGAAGCAGCGGCAGATTCGGTATCCCTAATTGTACCGAAGTTACGGCTGGTCTAGTCGGGAGAACGGCGCCTGCCGATCAGGAGACCCTGGGTTCAAACCCCACACGCACTACTGTCTTTTTGTAGTCATGTGCGTAATACCGCTAACTTAAAACGGTGAAGGAAGACATCGTGAGGAAGCCGACATGCACCTAGAGGTGCACATACCTTTCGAGGTCATGTGTCATTCACCAACCTGGGCCAGCGTGGTGGATTATGGCCTTAACTCTCTCCTTGCGAGAGAAGGCCCGAGTCCCAGCAGTGGGCATTGATTGCATTGAACATTTAGTGGACTGTTGATGATGAATTGTACCGTACCATTTGCCATCGTAACTGTATTAAAAAATATCTTAGCCATATATCTACGCCTTCAGCTCACAATAAGCTTTCATGCCATTGTGTCGCGACAATATACGATAATGGGGCTCCATATCGCCCGTTGACGTGGCAACAAATTAATACTCCCATTGTGGTCACCCAATTTTCCTAGATTATCAGAAGCATTAGAAGTTTTTTTTTGTTGTGTTAATATATCGCGTGTTACACGCATCATGTAGGTACCTTGATGCGATAGTGTGTAGTGTAGATAAAAAGCTTATTCCTGTGGAAAGTCATTCACATTTATAAAGATTTATGGGTGCCTAAATGCCCTTTGGATGATCAGTCAAAATGGGCTATGTAGTTACAGTTACGGCTATGCTAATAAAGCTAGGTATAACTTGATTGGTGATCAAAGATAATCAATTAAGACAATTAATTATTTCAAAATGATTTTTAAACATCCATATGTGATGACAAAGTTATCTGTCTGTCGTGTATCGTCCACCTTTTAAATAACTAAACCCTATGTATTTCCTAGTTCCTATACTAGAAATACATATCTTATTAACATTGTAAGTGCCAGCAAGATTGGATTTTTGAATATTTGGAGCAATTATAAATTTTAACATATTTGAGTACCTACTAATTCGTTACATAAAGCTACGACAAAACCATAGCGCGTAGAAACTAGGTCTTCTCTTTCAGTGCACGTGAAGGTGTTTGAAGAACGCCTTTCATCCTGAAACATGAAAGATCTTTCACACTTCTGAAAAGGTTTTCACCGCACCGCCAGCCGGGGCTTAGGTCACGGTCACTTGAGACCCTCAGAATACATGAGTTGGGACCGTTGACATGTCTCTACCATACTTACGTAGTATGTTTCCCAGTTCAACAATTTTTTTCCTACCAACAAACATGATATTTCACTTAAACTAGAAAAATATGATGACATTAACAACAACAACAAAAGTAAGATTTATACGGTAGAAATCGGAAACCCTCCTTTTTTAAGTAGGTTAAAAACAGTATTATGATGGCGTTCATTAATTCAACGAATAGACTTTGCCATTCAGCTTGATAATGTAGCCAGTTTCCTGGCAACTTTTCTAACTGGTGTTCTGAGTGGGTCCTGAGCATCTAGATTAGATACGTGTTCTTTTAGGTATATTTAGATTAGATTTTAGTCTTTAAAGAATTCATTTTTTATAGTATATAGTAACGGGATGTGTGCTGGATGGTAAGCAACACGCTTGCCGATACCAGCACAGTGTCACGCAGCTATTTCCTTTTACGTCTATATATCTTAATCTATCCAACATTTTTCAATTATAATGTTCTTAGCGCAAGTGCCTATTTAGATTTACTCGTACATGTTCTTCTATTTCATTTTCGGTAAATCAACCACGGCAGGATGTAGCATTTTCGAAATAGCTTGTTATTAGTCCGATAAAAAGCTCAAGGTGTTGTTAGATCTAGACTATTAACATAGTGACGATGTTCAAGACTAAAGTTTTTTTGGAACAAAGGAATTGTTGCCTACGAGTTTTTTGACACATTTCTCGATTGGATTCAAATCCTTCAGCTGGTACTTAGCTAGCCATCCCAAAGGTTCAATTGAAAGATTAAAAACATCATTCCGATATTTGTTTCTATTTTGTAAAATTTTTTATTAAAAGCGACAAAACACAACACGATCCACGATCCTATTAGGTATGTGGGATATTTCAACATTATTTTGATCTAACACTGACAAGAAAACAATTATAAAACCTTCAGAATTTTCAGTCTTTCCATGATATCTACCTACTGTGAAATCATCTTCGAGATGGAAACTTCGGAGCTGTCGCTATTCGCAAATGGTATTCTATAAAAGCATCGCCAAAGTCATTAACGAAATGAAACTTGGTCGATTTCAGCTTTTGCAAACATTTCTGTTTATCCCCGTCCTATCTACTTCGGGTACGATTAGACATCGTATTCTGCAAAAGCATCAGAGGACGAAGCATCGCGTTTACATTTTCTATGACATGTAGACAATCGGACAAGTGTCAAAACATTTAGATCCGTTCACAGGATAATCATCTCAGTGGGACTTCAAAATTTTTTTCGATAGCTGTCACACGGGAGTCGTGAATTTTATTGAAAATTACGAATAATTGTGCCTTAACGGGCATTGTGTGCGCGAAATATCACGTATTTGTGTTTTTACTAGGTGGTGGTATAATTTAATACGGCGGGTGGATCTTATTTTGCACTTTTCTGGTTTTTTATTAAATTTTGACGTCCATCATGGACGCCAAGAATCCAATTCCTCCTGTCCCTCCGGATATCTTCACGTCTTCATCATCAACTGGTGCTAAACGCCGAGCTACTGATGTTTCCGGTCAAACGGTTGCGAAGAAAACAGTTGTTAATCATGAATTATCTAACTCCTCTATGCAAAATGTGTATATACACCCATCCCTAGTAATAGGTATCAAACAATATACCGATTTAGAGAAAGGCCCATTTTGGTTCATATTTCCGCTCAGACCCTGACCTTGCTACTGACGCCTCAATAAGAATTATCAAGTTTGGCCAGTTTCTTTGTAAGAATCACGTCGCTAATATTTGCCCAGATGGAATCAAAAAAGTGGGTCGTAACAAAGTTTCTGTAGAGTTTACATCGAGTGAAGCAGCGAACAGCTTCCTAGATAATCCCATCCTGGAAGCCAACAAATTTGTCGCCTCCATACCAAATTATAATATTACGAAAATGGGTATAGTACGTCACGTCCCCGTCGACCTGTCGATGGACGAGTTTGCGAATTCCCTTGTAGTCCCCAATGGATGTGGTATCCCGCTTAAAACTCGCAGACTTAACAGGAAAGTAGTTACCGAAGGAATACCCTCCTGGATCCCTACCCAAACTGTGGTCATAACCTTCCAAGGCCAATGCCTTCCCAAAGGATTTTTCTTTTTCATACTTCTCTACAGGTAGAGTCTTATCAATTTCCTACTATACAATGCCTTAACTGTTGTCGTTTCGGCCATATTAAATCTCAATGCCGCTCGAAGCCCAGATGTTTCCGATGTGCCCAGCCTCATACTGGTGACTCATGCAATGTTGAGGAGACAGATGCCTCTTGTTTGCATTGTTTAGGGCATCATTTTGCTAGCAACAAGAGTTGCCCTGAGCAGGGCAGACAAAAGGCTGTAAAAATCCTGATGTCGCAAGAAAATTTATCTTATGATGAAGCTTCCAATCGTTACCCAAGATCAAGCCGTCCATATGCAGAAGTTGCTCAGTCATCTTCATTTCCTTCATCACTCACTCCTTTATCTTCCTTCCCCATCCAATCCCAATCATCTACTAGTAGCTATAGAAAACTGTTTTTTCTTCTCCCGCCCTAGAGCTCCGTTGTCCAAATCGTTTGACAGATCAGCTCATAGTGCCATAACTGCGGAAGAGTCTTCTGTCCTTCCAAATGGGTTTGCTTTATCTCAATCTTCTCCCTCTCCCAGGATCATAGCATCCTGGATGCCCTTCTTTCTACACTTATTACTATTATCTCTCAGTATAATTTCAACCTACCGTCCCACGTTGCCCAAAACTTTCCCAGATCTCATCAATTTCTAATTATGGACCAAGTCATTCTACAATGGAACGCAAGAAGCCTTCGTCCCAAGAAATTTAGCCTTCTTCACTTGATTAACAAGTTTAACCCATCAGTCATTGCCATCTCGGAGACATGGCTGGTGCCTGGTTCTCGTTTTCGAGTCCCTGGTTACTCTTGCCTGCGGGATGACAGGGCTGACGGGTATTCCGGTTGCTGCTTATTTGTAAAACGTTCTCTCTTTTTCCCAAATCGTCCTCCTCCTCCCTCCCCAACATTAATATCGTAGCTGCTAAAGTAGTGGATATCACCTATGTTTCCATCTACATATCTCATCCCCATTCTTCCATGATAGCCGATATCCTCTTACTTCTCTCGGCAATCCAGCCTCCCATGATTGTGATGGGTGATTTCAATGCCCACCACACTTCGTGGGGCTGCAGTGCCGATGATGATTTTGCCCTTTCCCTTCTTGATATTTTCGATGATTTAAACCTTTGTATCATTAACAATGGTTCTCCCACCCGTAGAGTGTCTCCTACCCAAAACCCAAACAGTGCGGTTGACCTCACCATCTGTTCACCTGCTTTAGCTTCTGTTCTTTCTTGGCAAGTTCTCTCTCACACATATGGCAGTGACCACTTTCCGATCTCCATCTTCTTTTCTATCAGACCTCTACCTGCTCGTAACTTTAACCTCTACTTAAATACCGGCTATCTAACCCTAACTGGTCGTCTTACTCCTTAGCCCTTGAAACCCGAATAGAGTCCTTTCCTCCATCCAACTACATAAACGTTCTCCAAATTTATCAAAATTTCGTGGAAGCCATTTCCTCGAGTGCTGACGAAAATTTTCCTATAAAAAAACCATTTAATTTCAAGGTGTCAACTCCTTGGTGGGATGCTGAGTGTACAGCTGCTGCTAAGGAACGTAAGGAGGCTGAAAAAGTGTACAAGCACTCAATGACTATGGGGAACTTCCTTGAGTACCAACATATTGCTGCCAGAGCCACTAGGTTGTTCAAAAAGAAAAAAAAACAAGGTTGGATAAATTTCTGTCAAAGTTTGTCACCTAGGACCCCATCTTCTTTGGTTTGGAAGCAAGTCAAACGTTACCGAGGTTCATTCCGTCCAGACACTTCATCTAGTGTTGACCCTAGTGCTTGGATTGAGGATTTTACCAACAAGATAGCTCCTCCTTTTGTTCCTAACATAGATTGCTTTCCCTCCATTTCATGTCCTCTTCCATCTTTACATAATCTGGATTCCTCTTTCTCTTATTCCGAACTACAACTAGCCCTTAATGGACTAATAGACACTGCTCCAGGAGGTGACGGTATTCCGTATTCATTCCTAAAAAACGCAACAGACAAGGTCAAGGATTACTTTTTAAATATTATTAACACATTTTTTGAATATGGTATAGTTCCACCTGCATGGAAGTCCCAAATTGTCATCCCAATTTTGAAGCCTGGAAAAGATCCGTCCAACTCTCATAATTATAGACCAATAGCTCTATCTTCTGCTTTAGCGAAAATTACAGAGCATCTGATAAAAAATAGACTAGAGTGGTTCTCAGAACATAACAACCTTCTTGCTAAGACACAATATGGATTTAGAAAAGGTATGAGCGTTATGGATAGTCTTAGCATCTTGACTACAGACATTCGTACTTCAATAATTAAAAAAGAATATCTGGTTGGAGTATTTCTGGACATCGAAGCAGCATATGATAGCGTAATTCTTCCAGTGCTCAGGAGAAAACTGACACAAATTGGTTTCCCTCAGAAATTGGTTCGATTCATTTATAATATGTTGGCCGAAAGAACTATAACAGTTAAGACTCCCAACTTGTTAATGTCTGCTAGAAAAGTGTGGAAGGGTTTAGCCCAAGGCTCAGTTTTAGTCCTATATTATATAGCCTGTACACCCACGACCTGGATCTGACAGTATTGCCTTTTGCGAGATTCTTCAGTACGCTGATGATTTAACCTTATACTATTCAGGTAATTCCTTTGAAACAGCTATCAGTCAATTGAATATCGCTCTGGAACATCTCATGAACTGGTTATCTCCGCATGGTTTTGCCTTAGCAGCCTCTAAATGCAAGGTAGTGGTGTTCACTAATAAAAGGATTGTCCCTCCGGCTGTAATTACAATCAACGACGAGGTAATTCCAGAAGATCTAAAAGTCAAGTTTTGGGTGTTTGGTTGGACCGGAAGTTATCAGGTATTCCCCATTTTGAATTTGTCAACAAAAAATGTGAAAAGAACATTAATGTTTTACGGTCCTTATCTGGCGTATGGTGGGGTGCTCACCCATTTACACAAAAATTAATGTACAATGCCTTAGTTCGGAGTCATATAGATTACGGTTCATTTCTCCTGGACCCAGGAAACAAAGCAGGTCTAAAGAAACTAGATAAAGTACAAGCTAAATCGTTGCGAATAATTCTTGGGGCTATGAGATCGTCTCCTATAAACGCCATGCAAGTTGAATGTTGTGACCTCCTCTATCTCTCAGACGTCAATTTCTTTGCGATTCTTTTCTCTCTAAACTGGCTCAACAGAAAGAACATAGCTTGCTGCTCAAACTAGAATATCTAGCCTCTCTTTATCACCCCCAACGGTTATTCGACGATGACATACCATGCCTGCTTCGTAGCTTCCTTTTCCTATTTCGTCTTCCTCACCCACTTTTTCAGGCTTCCTTGTTACCCCTTTATTCTACGCCTTTTGAAGCGCTTACTTTCCTTCCCAGCAATATCATTTTAGACTTTGGGGTTGACAAGAATACCATTGAAGCAAACAAGGTTTTCTGTCACAAAATTAACACGGAATACAAAGATTGGATCAAAATATTTACTGATGCTTCCAAGTCTCCTTTTTTTCCTGTTGGTGCTGCTGTGTGGATCCTCACACTAATATTATATTGAGTTTTAAATGCCCTCCGTAACTTCAGTTTTACGGGAGAGGCTATTGCTATCTTGGAATCTCTCCTATTTATAATATCACACAACCTAAACAATTCTATAATTCTATCAGATTCTAAGAGCTGCCTCCAAGCTATTCTTGCCAACCCCTTTCGCTCAAAAACCAGGTTTCCTATAATTCTCAAGATCCGAGAAGCTCTTTTAGAATGCCTCTCTCGTAATATTAATGTAGTACTGGCCTGGATTCCTGGTCACGCAGGTATATTGGGAAACGAACGTGCTGATGCATTTGCTAGTGAGGCTGTTCAGTCCGGTCTTTCTACATACTCTCAAATCCATGCTCATGACTTATGTACTATCCTTAAACCAATGTTACGTAAATGTTGGTCCCAAAAGTGGCAGGAATCTAGGATCGAGAAAGGTAAATTCTACGGTGACATCCAGCCTGAAATTCCCCATAAACCTTGGTTTTTCAAATTTTTAAAAGCAAATAAAGCTACTACTTCTGTAATTTCTCGTTTACGTCTCAATCACTCATGTACACCTGTCTTCCTGGCCAAACTAAGGATTAGGAATCACTCATTATGCGATTGCGGTTTGGACGAAGGAAATGTGAACCATATTTTTTTCAGTTGTCCCTTAATGCAGTCTTCATTACATGATTTTATCCCTCCTGATATTCCTCGTCCCACCTCCGTTAAATGCCTGCTGTCTCTTGTTTACACCCCCTTTGTTTATATTTTATGTAATTATATTAAAAGAAATAAGATTAAATTGTAAAATTAGTACTTGTGAATATTTTAAGTTAAATATGTGTGCATTATATTATTATTAGATTTTTTGTGTATATGTCTGTTATGTAGCTTTAAGTTTTTGCGACCTAGTAAAACATAGAATACGTGACAAATCCTCTTAGTACAATACTCATATTACTGGCCCCTATCTCTTTGTTTGACGGCCTATCATTTAACGTGTCTTTGGCGGAATTGTGAGGCTAATCCACAAAGAGCCATTCATAAAAAAAAAAAAAAAAAAAAAATCATCTCAGTGACAGATGTTCGATGTGTGTTCTGTATCTTGCTGGATTAATAAAAAACTTAACTCCAACTTTGTCTCTTTGAGGCCATTTCAAATCACAATAAAATGACGAACTTTTTTGTGATTTGAAATGGCCTCAATTTTGAAATTTGAATTGTTTTATTACCATTTGAATTTGGCTAAAAAAAGTCCGGTTTTTGGCTCTCGTAACCCTTGATTGAGCCTTGAGCAAAAGATTGAAATTCGGTAGTCATTGTATATTTCATGTGTTCAACCAGTTACCAGATTGGCTCCCATAAAATAAGGTTAGGCTATTTTTAGGTATGTCATATATATCCATAAGTACCTACTATTAGAATAGGTACTATTACCATATAATATGTACTTACTTCTATTAGTATTATTTAGTGTATCTAGAATATATCCCTACTTCTATTAGGTCGCGATATATGTTTTGTTAATTTGTACATTTTATACCAAACTATTATGTCACGCTCTATTATGTCACCTTGGTAACGACAAAGAGCTCATCTCAGTAACCATTGCATAGTTAGATTTTCCGTATTTTTTACTTTTGTTGAATACAACACTGGATTAATAGCTAGCTCGCTCGCATAGCTCTAAGATTAATATTTTATTTTGAGTAATAATGGCTTCAAAAACAGTCATAGACCTCCGATTACAACAGGCGCGTGATATTAGCAAAGACAATTTTCTGCGTTTCGTTTCAAGTTAGTTTTTACACAGTAAAGTCCCCGGTACGATCATGCTGTGGTACAAGTCCATCCAATCGCTTGAATAACGTGTACACTTTTAACGGCTTTGCAATAAAAAGTTATTATTTGACAAGCTTAATAAAACAGGACAAGGGCAACAGACAGTTACATTGTGGGTTCAGTATATCTACATAAATATATACATCACATACATGTGAATAACAAACTAATAGTTTTTTCAACCGAGCGAACTAAATAGTTTTAAAATCTATTGTGAACCTGACACAGATTGCTTTTTGAAAAATATTTAATCAAGTTTCAAAGCCATAAAAATCTCTCGAAAATAGTTATCAATTCAATCAATTACTCTATAGGCGGTTAGAAAAATTGGATAAGCAAGGTACACTAATGTCTATTCCCGTTAAGTTCCTATAATAATAATAATTTTATATACAAACACGCAACAGAACAGTAAAAAAATGACCTTTCATGAAATTCTGAACTTATTGTAAGACTGATCAAATGTCTTCGGATTGGACGTAAGCATCCCGCGAAATAATTATCACCCACACCTGGAACTTAGTATTTTTAGGGGTTGAGAGTTGGTAGTGGCAGATGACGTCAGTCTTCGAAATATAATTGAAATCTGCCGGTTTCTTCAAGATGTTTTCCTTTGCCGTAAAGTGAATAACAAATTTGTAGAACTGCAGTTGAAAAATAGTCAAAAGTGGAAGCGGGTTCGAAAATACGACCTCACGATTGTGGAATGCAAGTTCTAGGCACTCAAGTATTATGGCTTCAAGCTTATAGTTTACACGGTATAGTCAATTGAAATGTATTATGTTACATGAGCTTTGCATTTCTTAGAGGATGCAATGCGATTATTTTTGGAACTTGTGTGGGGATCAATTTTCAACCTTCAAGTTCAAGGATCAAGTTTAAGCAAAAATAAGTAACATTGCAAAGAGTGTCTGGCCGGGGGACAAGGGTGGCAACCCCACAAACTTAGAGTTATGCTTCTATTGAGTCCCACAATACTTTCAAAAATAATTTTAAAATTCCAAAAATTTTATTGCAATATGCAATAATATTGCATCATCTAAAAATGCAATATTAGGTCCTTAAATTGTAGCATTTCATTGGGCTGTCATATTTATAGGAATGTCATTAAAGACAGATTTTGTAAGAACTTATGAGAGAGAGAAAGTATTTTAAAGCTCCTATTTGTTTTTGTCTCTCTTTGGGGTCATTATATTAAAAAGGTACATTTTCAGGCCCTACGATACCCTAAAAAGTTATTATCTGACGTGCTCAAAATAAACAATTCGTGTAACCAAATGCAAATACGTTATCGATTCCATCTTTAGTACCTACGAATATAATGGAGATCGTGAAGAAGTATTTTAAAGTTTTAATTGAGTATTTACCTACAGGGAGCATCTGATAATGCAACATTGTATTATCGAGCAATGATCTCGATTATTCCATTTGTAAGGAGCTTCAGCTCATTTCAGATTCCAATAACCCTTCAGTTCGCCGTAACCCTCTAATCTGGGGTTACATTTTTCATATCGTTCGCATTTCATGAAAATCATCGGAGCCGAAATAATGTCCGTAAAGATCGATATAACATTATAAGTCTAGTGTCTTTCTTCTAATGTGAGTATCCGATTGTACGTGAAGGTCTACACATATTAAAACAAAAGAATTTTTATTCTATATAATCTTTATATCTATTTTAGACACGGATATTTTAAATCTCTACTTAGCACTGAGGTAACAGATTTTATGGTTGCGGTCTATTTGGACTGAATGTTATATTTTTATTGCTTCTATGCCTTATCTATAATTTTACTGAAAAGTGAATAGTATCCACTATTCTTTGAATCAGAACTTACTTTAACATAACATACATACATTACAATATTTGTAAATTTGTGTTAGGTGACATAATAATAGTACTTTTATGTTTTATGGCCAATATTTGTAAAGAAATTACTGCTCTAAAGAAAAATCGCTTTACATCCTATAATATCTCCTGGTGAAGAACACCGTGCATCGCGCAGTTATTGGAACATGAAGTCCAAATCAATACTCTATTCCCTACCCTTCAAACCACAATACAACACAATGTTTGCATATGACTATTTGGCGATAGAATAACTGGCAAAGTTGTGGTACTTCCCCAAGCGGACTATACAAAGAATTATATCACTACAAAAGTTATTACATCACTGGTACCACGCCACATAACAGGGCCTGATGGGAACCAGAACATAAATACATACTAACACAAGCATAATACTGGTGTTCGATTTTAAAAATAGCGTCTCAGTTCGTTGTAACCCTCCAATTTGCGAAGTAAAAGCGTTCATTGTGAAACAGATGCTCCCAATTACATAAGGTGATCGACCCTGGTGAAATAACCTTACGACATTGTGGGAGTGTCGACCCTGGGGGCTGCGGCCTCGCGGGATGACTCCAGGGTCACGGGCTCGTCTGGCGAGGGCGCTGGCTGCAAGCGTTCACCCCGCGACGGGAAGTGCCCTTGTGAGCTTGTGACTCGTCTGCGTCTCTTCAGTACTGTGTTACAGAAATGAACTTTCTAGAAGTTTTAGGTTGTTGGCCGAACGTTCACCCTGCTGTAAACCTAAGCATTTATCTATTATTTTCTTTGTTAACCGTTTTCAAAGAATTAGGTTTTCAAACGTCGGAATCATTATATTCATATTATGATTGTGAATGTTTGAATGTTCACATGTTTGTTTATATCATGTTGCTCAATCACGTTGTGAAATCTGAACGGATAAGTCTAAAATTTAGAATTTAGATAGGCAATTATAGTCTGGAATATCGCATGGACTACTTTCCGTCACAGAAAACAGAAAACTATCGGGAAACAAAATCGCGGGTTGCTGCTAGTTTTCATATAACTTCACCGATCACTTGAAGATGCATATAGTCGTAATTCATATATTCGTATTCGTAGTGATCCCATTAAAACGTAATTAAGATCAGTCGAGTGTTTTTTGAAAAATCAACAAAATCATGTAAAATGAATTTTTTATCGCTATATCATTCGAGAAGTTATTTTAGTTGCAACTAAACTAAAACTGCTAAGTTTTATTTGATTTAATTAAAATCAGTGGAATGTGATAATTTAATTTTCAACTTGAAGTCGGTTGTGTGGATTTTCATTGAAAATTAATGGTAGGATCTTTTTTGTTTGTGATTTTTGGAAACTTACCATATCTAACAAATATATCAGTAAGAGTTTTTTTAAATTAAATTTCACATGCTCACGTGAGATTTGAAACAAAATACCATCGTGTTAGAATCTGGACATTCATTGCCGCGGAGAAACAAACATACAAACTCATATAGTCGTATCGTTTAAGGTTCCTGAAATGGTAGGTACCTACTGTCTCATCGTACCCTCTATCTACCTTAAGTACATGAAATAATCGAGTATGCTTTCAGGCATACTTTATATATGTCTTCAGACTATGCTCTACATAACATGTGCGAAGTAGGTAGGTATTGTCAGAAAGTTTATGTTATTAGTGTCCTGCACCTTTTGGTTCAAGTTCGGTAGGCAGAATAAATAATTTATTTTCATTGAAAAAAAACAAAAATCGACTTCAATTTAGAATGCATTTTTTACAATCGACCAAATTTCATAAGAATCTACGAGTATCACAATCACCATATCGTCTAAAAACATCGAAAGCAAATTTTAGTTTTTTGATCATGTTTAGAAACGTTTCACCGATTTCAATAAAATTTATATATGACCACCTCTGAAGTATGTTCTACCAAACAAAAAAAGAACCATCAACATATATTCACAATTGGCGGCGCAATCAAAATGATCTAGAATCGTACAACACGCGGGGAGAGAGACATTCGCGCAACATACGCAACGCCGACAAGCTGGATTAACATAACTACTACACTCTCTCGCGAGGTCACGGAAGTAGACTCACATTATGGGACCAGAAGTTTATAACACTCTTCACAAAATAGTTATATCGGCCCCAAGTTTCTGCAGCTTCAAAAACAGATTAAAGTGCTGGCTTATCGATCGAACTTTTTATAGTTACAGCGAATTTTTAGAGAGTGATGGTAAAGTTCCCATAAAAATGTAAAGAAATAAATTTGACATAAGTACTGACCTATGTATAATAAATGTGATGTACTGACATCACAACCAAGGCAAAGATGAAGCTGCACGAGAGCGTGCCCCATGCGGTAGTTGCAATCTCACGGCACACGGGGACGTTCACATACTACGCTGATGACACCGAAGACGCCATCGGTCGGTTCGTGCGGCGAGCGTGGGCTGCATCACCGAAGACCATCCCCGATTTCAACCTACAGATGGCCATCAGGGACAGAAATGCGGCCGTTGTGGAGGCTCTGGGCCGGGAGGAGGCAGCTTAGGCAAATGGCAAAAGGCAATTAGGCAAACACTCGATGTCGAGTCGATTACTAGCGGAATCCCAACCGGTAGTGATCGGCTCTACAGACGAGCACTAGAATTAGATTTTAAATGTACCCAACTCTCTCCTATTCTCCTCTTCTCCTTATCCAAGAAATGTGTAAAAAAAAAGATAATTGTAATGACAAAGATCACGGAACCCGGAGTCTGTGGAGTGGATAATTAAAAAAAAAAAAGTACATAGGTCAGTACAATTGTAATAAATATACATTATACTTGTATAATGCTTGACAGTTTTCTGTACAATAATTATTGTAATACAGTAAAGTAGTCATTTCAAACTTTGAAAATGTATACAATTTGTATGCTCTTTCTTTTATTTTTTATTAATTGACGTGTAAATTGTACATTTCTGAATAAAGTACTTTGACTTTGACTTTAATCTGTTTCGTTTTTGAAGTCGGTTAAAAATGGTCAAACTTATGACAGCCTTCGGACAATTTTATTTAATCCTATCTGTTAGGTTAGTATTTAGTAAAACAGGGGGATAAAAATAATAATTTCGGGATGTGTTGAAAATATTATAAAGTCGATGTTTGGCAATAATTGACGATGTACCTACCTGATTTACTCGGAATTTACGGATTGGAAATTCAAACTTTTTTTCTTGTTCTTTAAAAAGTAGTTAAATATAAAGAAACATTTAGTTTACCTATAAGCTTTCGCGATTTGCACTTCTATTGAATAAACAAAAGTCTAAAAGAAGACTTAAAGTTTTCTAACAAAGTAAGAAAATGAACAACACTAGCCGCGCCCGCGGTGTTACCATGTACCTAGTTGCCGTTCCCATAATTTTCCTGCGATAATGTTAAGCTGATGTACTACTATTCCAGACTATAGTCTGTGTTCAGGTATTCCGATGTGATTGAACAACAAACATCCAGAAATCAAAATGTTTGCATTTATAATATTAGTAATATTAAAACAATTTCTAGAAGTACAAATATAATTGTTTCATTTGTCTTTCGGTGTGAGAATGGGCTCGCTGTTCATATAATTACATAATAACGTACAAAACAAATGAACATTGCAAAATTGACGTGTAAGAATAATTAGCGAAACGTATACCTAATTTGTTCAAGGAAGGGAAAAGTCAGATCCGCAGGGAGGCAACAAATCGATGTCGGCTGAAATCTGCCGCGCCATATCATAATTTCAACTGAGCCTTAAAATTGCTTCGCTGGCTTAATAACTCTGCCGTGGCGCCTTTCCCTGTGTTACATATTTCACACGTAAAACAAACATTAATACCTGAACAGCTGTTTTATAAAGCACGCGCCTACTTCTGAATGTTTACGGTGACAAATTGGAGTTCAACGACCTTGCGTGTAGGGTGTTTTGGTCAGGCAATGTATGTGTTAAGGGTTAGTAAGGTTTCCAAACCACATCGTAGAATTCATTGCCGCCTTTGTGTTTTCTGAATTATACGTCTGAAAATCTAGTAAATAAACTATATATTATTAAAACGATTCGACTACTGGTTGTAACGCTGTTGTTTTGATCTTACTTAAGTTTTTTTTTTGTTCATAGGTGGTTCTACCCCATGTAGAGATAGATTATGTAAAAAGACATACAGCCTAACGAGATATTGTTTATGATGAAAACGATTACCTATCCTTGTTTTGAGAAATTGTCAAAATCTAAGTATTTACTCGAATCTAACCAAATTGAGAGCATAGAAAGCCGAATAGAATCGAACCAAAAATCTGTCTACCTTTGAGCAAAGTACAGTATTTTCTATTCTGTTCATTTCTGCCTGTACATAACATTTCGACTTTTGTGACGTTAAACATAATAAAACAAGAAGAAACGAAATAGAACTAAAATCACATGTTGTAAGGCGGCGGTAAAAAATCCTACTATATATAATATTTTAAATGCTAATGTTTGCATGCATGGATGTTTATTACTCTTTCAAGCAAAAACTACTAAAGGGATCTAGATGAAATTTGGGGCATGTATAGATAATAGTCTAAAATAACACATAGGCTACAAATAATAAAGTTGGAGACGAATAGTAACTATGTTGACAAATACCAGTTCAACGACCTTATAAAAATCTATAGTATGTGTAGGTACATATGCCAGGTTACGCAGAACGGGGGTGTCAAAGTCAAATGTCAAATGGATTGTAATAACTTTTACAACGGGTCTAACTCTGAATTGCTGGGCGCTGGCGAAATTGCGGTGATATAACCGAATGGAAGGAAGGAAGGAAGCAAAATAAAAATAACACAGAATTGGGATAAATGGATGTTATATTTGCGAATAGAAAATCTATTTCAAATGATGTTTAACGTGTGATCCAGTTCAATGATCCAGTGTTCAATATTGTTTAGTTTTTTTTTTAATTCCAGCTGTAATATATCATAACGACACAATTACTATTGTTTCGGGGTTAACTAAACAAATATTGGCCCGGCTTTTATCCACAATCTTTTATGGCAATCATTACAATAGCTTGCACCAGATTAACCTGATATAAAGCGACGATGATGTGATCTAAATAATCTGTTGGGGAATATCCAACCCATTAACATATACTATAGTGTGGCTATACTGATAGGGAAAGTGGGATTAAAATGCTTTGTTCGTGTTTTCATGAACTGACGTTGCTTTTTCCAACTTATAAAAAAGTGACCAGCTAAATGTTTATGAATAAGGGAGTGGCTACAGGTTTGTTTTATCCACATATGAAATAGAAAGATATATATTTATGTATACTAACTAACTAACTAACTGGTAACTTTTTGTCAGTTTTTTTAAATTTGTTTGTTAACAAAACCAAATTACAATGAAAACCATGTTACATATTATAAATGCGAAAGGCATGTTTAGATGTTTGCTGCTCAATTACGTCGGAACGTCTGAATGAATCGGGTTGAAAATTTTGAACGAAGATTTGTAGTCTGGAATCACACAGGCTACTTTTTATCATGAGAAAATAGTTGAAACGGTAACTGTGCGGGTAAAACTGCGGGGTGCTACTAGTGAGACATATAAAGAAACTTTCGTCATAGTACATCTTTTATGTCTAACCCCTACACCTCCGCGCGTAAATATTTTCTCGTGTCGACAACGCACCCCTTCCATCTGGGGGGTGAAAATAGTCATAAAAACACAGACATTTTTTCCGTTCGCAGACGAGTCGAGTCTCCAGAGCCGAGGTGTCGGTACTAGCCTCGGGCCTTTGATAACTCATGAAAAATTCAACTGCTCCCGACAATATCTGGAGATACGAGTGCTTGTACGAGGACTGCTTAAATCTCGCCACCTCTAAATAACGCTGCGTCTCGCGGATTTATTTTTTTGGCTCAATGAATACCAAAACAGGAGTGCGAATTCGGTGGCTTCTCGAGAATATCCTACACTACCTACGTCAAAAATTCCTAATAATATATTATCAACTGTATTATAAATGCGAAAGTTTGGAGATTTACATGTTTTTGAATGTTTGTTGCTGAACCACGTCGGAATGTCTGAACGGATGGGATTTAAATTTAAAATACAGTTGGATTGTTGTCTGGATTATCACATAGGCTTAGCACTTACTTTTTATCACAGATAATAACAGGATACAAATAAGGGGGTAAAAACACAGGAGTTTCGGCTGGAGAAGTACCACACCTTTGCTAGTTATTCAGACGCCAAGCAGTAAAATGCATTTTTTTAAATTTCTTTGTTCATGTTTGAAGGACAACGATTCCAGTTTGGACTACAACAATTACAGAACTAAGAGATAAAAACGTATACACTGTTTGCTCACACACTTGCCGCTTTTCATCCAAATAATGTTTCTGAAAATATTAACATAAGTATGTAGAGGTCTAGAAAAAAGTGGAATTAACGAGTTCATTCCACCGCGGATTCGCATAGTTAGATTTAGAGACATAGTTGAAAAGGTAGTTACTTTTGCTAAAACTAGTGGTCCACTGGCTTTCCCAGCTTTCCCCGTGGTATAAATATTGCCTATAGTACTCAGGGATCTTGTATTATCCAACTGCAAAAGAATTTTTGAAATCGGTCCCATAACTCCTGATATCAGCGCGTTCAAACAAAAAAACCTCCTCAGCTTTATAATATTAGTATCTTACATGAAATGCCTACAAATTAACAGCGGAATAAAGCTTGGGACCAAGTTTCATTGCTAGAAAACAATCATACAATTTGAAATTCGCATTTCTAAATGTTGGGACGATTGTTGCTCAATCCATGGACGTATAAAAAAGTTAGACGTAGTCTCGCTAAAACAAAAACTGTGTCTCTAAAGTCGGCCACATTTGCACGTGTGCGTTGTCAGGTTGTCACAGATAGGCTGACACGCACACATATACACAAGTAGCGCGCGTAATGACCCACTGATGTGTGCGTGTTAGCCTGTATGTGACAGCGCACACGTGCATATTATGTGGCCGACTCGATGGACACAGTTTTTGTTTTAGCGAGACTACGTCCGACTTTTTTATACGTACATGGCTCAATCATATTCAGTACTGAACAGATAACTACAAAAACTTGGCTTAAAGATTATTGTGGGGAATAGCCCATAGGATTGGCACATGGACTTGTGCCTGATGGTAAGCAACACGTCTGCCCATAACAACACAGTGCCACGCAGCTATCGGAGCATGTAGACTTCAAAACATTACTTAGCACTGCACTGCACACGTCTAACAGAGATATAAGATGATTTCTCTCTATGCTCTCTGTGATCTCCCTTGAAACATTGCCCTTCAAACCGGAACACAGAGATGTTTACTCATTCCTGTTTGGAGGTAGAATAACTGTAACTGTCAAAGATACTTCCCCAGACGGACTCTGCAAACGATCCTACCACTACAGAACAAGTCGCCAAGTCAAAAGAAGTGTCGGAATAAAGTCTAAATTCACTTTTTTCGCTCAAGCGCTCATTCGCTCGGAGCGTGCAAGAAACTTGGGTACAATAAGGTACCTAAATACTTGAAGAGTTGTTGACTCAATAACAAATATTACCCTAACTGCAGCGTCGCACATAAAAATGATAATTCGTGTCGTACCGATGCAAATCGTCTCCCACTGGAATTGTGGAATATGTTTATTCCAAGTATGTTTACTCTAATAAAAACTCGTGTAATAGTGCAATCTCAGCTTCCCTTCAGATACCGTAGATATATTACCCTCATATCGGCTACGAGCAGTAAATTGGCGGGAAAATGTTGCTGATCCCTCGCATAGAATAGAGTATGTAATACATATTTCATCAAGTTACACATAAACACAGTTTCTTACTTACCTACATTATCGATATAGGAGTCTTATTTATATTTTGAATCAATAAACTCGAGAAAAGGAAAGGAAATGGAAGATGTTATCTTGTTTGGGAAGCGTTGAGGCGTCGCGTCATCGTTTTTATAGATAACTTTGTGTTTGTACGTATTTTTGTGAAGTAAGAAATTGTTTGTGGAAGAAATTCGGCAAATTATTTTTATTACGAGGCAGTATTATAAGCAGCCCAATTTATATTCCCACTGCTGTGCCTCAGGGTCTTCTCTCACAAGAAGAGATTTTAGTTGTAGTAGGACTCTGCACAGTCCGCCTGGGGAAGTACCCACCTTTGCCAGTAATTCTACCGTTAAGCAGTAATGTGCCAACATTACTGTGTTCCGATTCGATGGGAAATGTTTCCAGTGAAATTACTGGGCATAGAGATAAAAACATCTTATATCTCTGGGTGCCAAGCGCAGTGCAGTGCTAGGTAATGATTTGGGCTCTACATGTTCCAATAGCTGCGTGTTATTGTGCTGTTATAGACAGGCATGTTGCTTACCATGAGGCACATGTCCTGCTCATATTCTATACTATAAAAAAAATCAAGAACATAATCCACAACGATAGCCAAGTGCGTAGGATGACGTATGTCCTCAGAAGATGTCTTTTTTTAAACAAACAGTTTTTTATTATGTGTCCTTCACCGTTATAGCCAAAAGTAATGCTAATGAATTGCCCATCTACACTTGGTAAGATATTCAGAGATGCAGGCGGGATTCAAACCCAAGACCCAAGACCTCACATTTGTGAATCAGACTTAGTGGCCACTAGGCCACCACGGCTTCTGAAGATACACACGGCACTCGCCTTTCGTTTCTATTAAGTATCTTATATTTGTAGCCGATTTCATTTAGCAATGGGAAAACTATGAAATGAAACCGGTACTTTCAGCTCTATAAGAATCGTATTAAAATAAGACTTACATACAATAGGTACCTTTTGAAAAATACTCGTACCTACATTCCTATAAAGAAAAACATGTTTTTTGCTCACATTGAGAACGTAATCAGTGAAAGCCGAGACAGACCTGAAGAGGATTTCACGTATGTAAATCAGTTTACCTGAACCTCGCAATTGGCGGTAAATTGAAGACATTTCGCGGAAATTTTACGACAATCGCATCATGAAACATCTCGTTTTTACCGTTCTCTTATTGGGTAAAACTGGGGATATAGCTACAGAGTGGTTGCGACGTAGAAATGTAATCATTGGTCATACAAACATAATATTCGCCCTATGTACACAAGTCATTTGTACAGAACAAAATGAAATCACCCTTCTTACGATAATCTTGGAAACTTCTAAGGGATAGAACAGCCAACTTCTAAGTGAGTTTTATGTACTTTGTAAATTGGATGTATCATAATATATGTTTGTTTGGATAGGGGTCTATAATCAATTCTGAT
Organism: Ectropis grisescens; assembly: GCA_017562165.1. Lineage (NCBI taxonomy): Eukaryota > Metazoa > Arthropoda > Insecta > Lepidoptera > Geometridae > Ectropis > Ectropis grisescens. The sequence goes on along the minus strand of CM029771.1, from coordinate 14,556,705 downwards.
GGTAAAACTGCACTTTTTTCAGGTCTGTAACACACTCTCATGAAGCGTTGAAATGCACAGGTATCGGTATCTATCAGTTTCGATTTCTACTTTATTTTAACAACGATACTGGCTACATTTTCTGTATATCTCTTTACACCCGGGTTGGATAATAATAGGCAGTAGGTTTTTTCTACAATTAGTTTTTAGTTCGTATTTTATGACTCTTTTGTTCAATAGATACGAAGTTAGATCCTTATGTCCGAGCGACACGTGACTAGTTTTACATTCTAGGATAGCAATCTAGTGCTTCTAACTTCGTGTAGAAAGAACTGGCGTTGCGTAGCGTTGTCTACATGAAGCTAGACGTAGCTTGCTATCCTAGCCTGAAAATCAAGTCTTGTGTCACTCGGGCATTGATGGTAAGGGCTCTGTACAGTAAGTAAACTAAACTTTGCTTAGTTAGAACTGATGTATACAATGTTATGTGGGAAATATCCACCAGCATTTATTTATATTCTGAGAAAGATGACATGAATAGGATACGAGTAAACTCAGATTTGACGAATGTTAGACACGAATGGAGGAAACGAACATGTTGTACCGACCCTACATAATAGTGAAATATAGGTAGGCGGTAGTCGGTATGATGATGATGTTTAAATTTTTTCTCTTGAAATGATCCAATCTCACTCTAAGTGGATTTTCAAGAGAGAGAAAGATCACAAGATCTCTGCTTAGCAAGTCCCAGTAATGAATGTGAATGGAGCCAATTCCATGAGCAGTTTCATTCGCACGTGCCCGGAGTTCCAACACAATACCTGTAATCAACTCTGGATACTTTATTCTCCTACGCAAACAAATTATATTATGAGAAAATGTGACGTTGTACTAATTACACCTATTTACGTTCGTACGGTCTAATATACTTCTATATTCTTATTATACGATCTGTTTTTTTTGGTGGTTATTTCACTCACATCACCACCTAGCCCCAAACTAAGTAGAGCTTGTACTATAGAAGCCAGATAGCTAATACAATACTTAAATATATTTAATAAGACACCCACGTAAAGTAATATATGTAATATAATATTTGCGCAGAGTGGGGATCGAACCCACAACTCACGGCTTCGCAGGCAGACTTACTACCAACTAAGCCACCAGGCCAGCCAAATTTTATTCAGATAACCAAAAGACTACAAGGACGCGGCATAAAATTTTTAGTTACATACAAGTAACTCAAGATGGTGTTATCTTCATTTTGATATTTACAACAAAGTATTTGTATATAATAAATACTATTAGAATTAGTGCTTTTCGCGTAATCTCACAATAACTATATCAATAATCTTTGTTGCTCACCATGTCATGAGTTTTTCCAAAGTTAGTCCATCACAAGGTAGCTTGGCAGAAATTATTGTCAGCGACAAGGCCTCCAGTTGATACACTACTTATTTTTTAATTATGTGTATCATTTAATAAAAAAAATTACATTAATTTATTCAAAATACATTTCAAAGCAATATACATAAAATATGTATTTGTTGAATAATTATTTTGTGAAATCTATTTTCTCAGCAGCTTTCCTTTCTATTCTACAGAAAGATTATGATTAGTTCTGAAAATCTTCTTTGTATGCTGAAGCTAGCTGACATCGTAAACGTTGTTGCCCTATAAATTATTCACAGAAAAAAACGTTATAATGACGCGATACTTCATATAAATGACTATGAACGATGGTTATTTGGATATTGTTCATACACAAGAACAAAATTAAAAATTTTGATTAGCCCCCGACTACCTCGGATTTGTTATCTGTACAACATTCTACTAGTCAAACCCTTTCATTTGATACCCATATTAAAGGAGTTGTGAAAAAATAAATGTATTTCGCCATTTTGTGGTAGCGGCCATCTTGGATTTAAATTTGTCCTAGTGCTCTACTAGTCAAGCCCTTTCATTTGATACCCATATATTGAGGTAATAGTGAAAAAAATAATACAATTTGGCATTTTGTGGTGGCGGCCATCCTGGATTTGAAATTTGTTATAATGTATAGTGTTCTGCTAGTCAAAGCCTTTCATTTAATACCCATATTGAGGTAGGTTGTGAAGAAATATTTTGTCCGCCATTTTGTGGAGGCGGCCATTTTGAATCGACATTAACCAAACATAGCTAAGAACATCCGGACGGATATTAACCTTCAAATAAAAAAACCTCATCGAAATCGGCCCATCCGTTTAAGCTCTACGGTGCCACAGACAGACAGACAGACAGACAGACAGACAGACAGACATCGACGTCAAACTTATAACACCCCTTTTTTGGTCGGGGGTTAAAAAACTGATTTAATGAAGAGTTAAAAATACGTTACAACCTATTTCTATTATTATATTAAATTCATGACCCATCCTTCAACAGCGTATCGATCAAATACACATGAAAAACTTCATAAAAATCGGTCAAGCCGTTTCGCAGCAGACCGATCACAAACACCGTGACATATTTTTTTTACATAGAGGTTATTATTGAAATTGATGTAGGTAGTCGTTTCAGGATTTATAGGTCAATCAAAAAGCGACCTGACATATTTTTTCGATGGTTTGCTATTTTTAGCGACGGAAGTGTATTACGTGTCATCGGACCTACGTGACGTTTGAGTTGTAAGTGGCATTTTCCACCGAATGAGCATCCACACAGTTGAAAATGTCATTCCGGCCACTCATCTGATGACTGACAGTAACATCCGTAACGGACTTAACTTTGCTGATTGTTGCTGATGCTGATGATTGCTTAGTAACATAAGGTAATGTAAAGTCGAATTACTCTACTATACCGTTTTAGCTGGCCTATATAATGACTTAGTTGATAGTAGGTAAGTCTGTGTGCGGAGCCGTAAGTCATGGTTTTTCTTCCCATCCAGAGCAAACATATATGTGATGAATGCAAATAATTATTCTGGGTTTTTCTATGTTTAACAACTATACATTTACAGTTATTTAGTTATTATTTTATGTCTGGTACCATGGTACAAGCTTCGCTTAGTTTGGGACTAGATGGTGTTGTGTAAGAAAGGTCTACTAATACCTATATAGTAATTAGGATTACATTTTTAAAATAAATCTATTTGCTAGTCGTTTACGAGTACATGGTTACCTATTCGGATTGTCTTTAGAACATCACCATATGAGTTCCGTTGGGTATGGTGAAAGTAAAGATACTGATATACATACTGGTACTGATAAATATATCATTGAAACTTTAAATAAAGAAGCTAGTGCAAAATAATTGAAGGATATAAATGATATCTAGTTTAATCAATCGGGTTCTCAGACACCTGACAGCGGTACGTCTGCAGCGACTACGTTTCAGTTTCATTACCCGCCACTTCTGTGGGGGTAAATAAACCCCAGTTCGGATGCACTAAGGCAAGCCGAAAGGGGTACAGGCTAATGGGACAAGACTGCCGATCCGCCCTTCTACCGCCGACTATGGCTTTGCTGTCTCTATTATTTCAAGCGAAAAGAAAAGAGAGAGAGCTATTTCAAAGCCAAGACAGTTTTAGTTAGGGGGTAAACACTTCGGAGCACCTAGTAGTCGCACGTTATCGCAAAGTCGGGTGCCTATTGCTGCTAACATTAAAACGGTGAAAGAAAATATCGCGAGGAAACCGATATGTTCCGAGAATCTTTCGAGGTCATGCGTCATCCACCAACTCGCACTGTGCCAGAGTGGGGGATTAATTTGGCCTTGACTCTCTACCTGATGAGAGAAGGGACTCGGGAAGGACCAGCAGTAGCAGCAGACATTTAGTGGGAGTAGTTAGAAATTTAGTGTTTATTTAGATAGATAGATAGATAGATACTCTTTATTGACACGAAAGTGAAAGACACTTTATTGAAAGATACACAGCAAAAAAATAAACAAAAAAATAGTTGTTCCTGCGTCACATGCATGTCACTAAATGGTTCAGAGATGAGCGCGTGGTTTATTGCTATAAAACGGAACCAATCTAATATCATACTAGTTTTATTATATTTTAATGCAAAATTTTGAATGTTTGTATGTATGTTTGCTTCAAGCTACTGAATGAATTTGGATGAAACGTGATTGGATTAGTAATAAGTCTGGAGTTATTATATCGGCTACGTTTATCCCGGGAAAATAGCGATGATAGTGAAATATGCGAGTGTAACTGTGACATACTACTAGTACCTATAAACATTATATCTTTATACGACAGGACGAGCAAGACATGCTAGAGTACGATCCCACGCCAGGGCCGCCAGATGTCACGTATTTTCTGATGAACGACTGAGTAGAGTTCGTACGTACTAAGAACACATGCTTACCCGCTAACTATGCGACATTGTAGTAAGCAATACGCCTGCCCTTAACAGCACCACTCAGCTATATTTGAACATGAAGAGTCCAAACCTCTGCCAGCGGACGTCACCCAGATATACAACATGAGTTACATAACATTCGTTCGTACGACATACATAACCCTCACACGCATTGCAAATTTTCGAACTAACCTCATAGATTTTCAGATACCACAAATTTTTGATTGCTTAAAGTCACTACTAATTATTACAATTGACAATAGAGTTAGTGACAGATAAAAATACACAATCATTAAATTATGTTTTGTCTAGAAAAGTTGTTCCATAAAAAGTTATCTATCAAAATAAGGCTGAAGATTATAGCATTGACCCCCTGCTAGACACAATCCTAAATACGCCCACCAGTCGGATGTAAATCATGTCATTAGGTGGCGCGATCGAGCCCGGTCTAATTGGAAATAAATCTCATTACGCCCCGAGGCCGGCTGAAGCGCATTTTCCGTTTAGTTGATTCAATGTAGAAGCTAACTTTTTGTGGAAATAGTCATGCGGCTAACGATATTTCCTGCCTCTACATATAAACAAGATTTAGCTGAAAAATAAACCAATTTCTTCTACTATGCTCATTCTTAGAGCGAAATCAATAAAAAGGTATATTAATAAACGGGCCCCAAGGTGTAACTGACGTGTTAATAACCACAAACTCTAATGAGTTAAAAGTAGCCTGTGTGTTAAATCTTTTTCGTATATATTATATATATATATATATATGTACGTAGTGAATACATTTGGACCCGTATAAAATCCGCTGAACGATTGCAGAGATTCGTTTGAACAAACAAGCATACAACTTTTTGATTTATAAAATTAGTAGGTAACTAGTAACTTTTTTAAGTAAAAAGTGACGAGACGAGCACGACATGTGCCTGATGGTAAGCTACAGTAACAGCACAGTGACACGCAGCTATTGGAACATGAAGAGTCCCAATCATTATCATATTACCTAGCACTGCACTGCGCTCGTCACCCAGAGATCTCTATGATGTGAGAGATGTTATATCTTTAAGCGCTGTAATTTCTCTGGAAACATTGCCTTTCAAACCGGAACACAGCAATGTTTACGCATTACTGCTTGGCGGTAGAATAACTGGCAAAGGTGTGGTACTTCCCCAGGCGGACTCTGCTAGGAGTCCTACCACTACTAATAACTTAGTAACTAATACAAAAGAAAGAAAACGTACAAGTGTCTCATGGTCACGCGTGTTTCATCATGTTTATTGCTTTATAGGTAGGTGAGATATGGCCGAATTTCATGAGACGAACAGGTTTTGAGCCTGATGGTAAGCATTACGCCTGCCCATATCAGAATAGTGTCACGCAGCTATTAGAATATGAAGTGTCCAAAAAAATGCCTAGCACTGTACTTCACTCGTCACTCAGATAAAAGATTATTTATCTCTATGCTCTGTAATTTGTCTGAAATAAGTACCATTCAAACCGGAACATAACGATATTTTCACATTACTGATTGCCGGTAAAATAACTGGTAAAGATGTGGTACTTATCCAGGGGGACTGTAAAAAGTTCTACCACTAAAAAAGTACTACTATAAAGTAAAAAGACACCCGTGCAATCCATCTTTTCAATCAACCACGTTTTAATCTATCCAATAACTCGAGTGCTCAATTTGAATATGCAAACAGAATTTCAACAGCGCAGCTGAAACAAAATCACCTACTTCTGTGTGCAATAGATAAGGGTTATAAATGAAGACCGATAGCAGCAGTGGAAACAAAGCCGGCTGTTTGACCTGACTCAGATATCCCGGCGGGAATTAAATGAAACGGGGCCAACGAGAACTATGCAGCTTTCGACGAGGAAAGCTATTCATGTATTAAAAAGATTGAAAATAGCTGAAAGCGAACCGATTTCCCGTATCAAAACTGTACATATGAATGATCCGGAATGAAACGACAGAAGCATGTTTGATTTGTTATTCCGATTCTACGTTCGAAAACGACCCAGATTTTTTGAAATAGCGCGATTGGTTTCAGGATTTTTGCTACATGTACTCATATTTATGTGTTCTACATTAAACAAGGAAAGGTCGCTTTGTAGGTCAATCCGATGATTGTGGGATGCACGAAAATACTTCAGTAAAAAAGGTCACATAAATAACGAATATCAGACTAAATTGGATATAACAGAGTTTAGAAACAGTAAAAATAGACTTCCGGTAAATACGCGAGCCCGCGACAATCAGAGTTGCCAGAGACAATCAGAGTAGTTGTTTTTTGAACAAAAAAAAAGCGATTCGGGATTCCGAAATATTAGAATTCAGATTTAAAATTGTAAGGTGTCACTATCACGACGGCTATTTGTAATTATTTGACGAACAAATTGAGAAAAAAAACTTACTTTTCCATTAAAGGCGAGTTTTCACAACAACCTACTGGTAACACTACGTAGCAACAAGCTTACAAATGCCCGTCAACAGGAAAGGAAGGCACCAACGGTAGACAGCCTGTACAAGGGGACATTTTCGTTAATATTTTAGCGAGTACGTGGATACTTGGGTCGGGAAACTCCAATGAGTCTTTAATGAATTCACAGACATCGTGAGACCTAGCACGTGTAGCGTTAGGATGATTTATTATCATTACATGCATGGAGCTGCATAGGAGAAAAACAAAAAAAGGGAACTTATTTACGCGTTGAGGGAGCACGTATCTAATTATCCACTTATTACAGATTTTTTTAACCGGCAGTGCCATTATTCAAGACTTTATCATCGCCGCAAATTAGCAGCGTATCGCGTTTTTATCGGACACACTTTGGAGAGTGTGCAATTGATCTGCATGATCTAATACCACCTTGAACTTATTTCTATCGGACTACTCGTAGCTCGAAAAAACGGCATCGTTTCATGGTTGATGTTTCAAAGACCCGGACGAAGTTTGACTCTACTTTTGTGATAAGAACGTCTAGGCTGTGTTGCTGCATCGTCGCTAACCATCAGGCGCAGTGGTGGTCAAATGCAAACCTAAAACAGTAAAAAAATAACAAGACAATTACATACCTAACCAACTAGGTACACTCTGAATCATCCATAGACAATAAATGTCTAAAGCCTGGGTCTAAAGCTAATCAAGATGATCATACCAGTCAGAAGCGTGCCCAGCGTGATGGCAGCATAACCTATCTGAATGCCAAATAAACGTCACCATTTTGGTCATGCGTCTTGTGGGTCAAGTCAAGCGCTGAGAGGTTTTTTAAATAAAACAGATAAGCCAATAAATATGCAAATTGATTCAAAATTGAGCACGCGGTTAAAAAACAACTTTGCTCTCTTGTATAACAAATAACTATTACATGAATTTATTGCACGTTAGTTAAATAAGTAATGTCTAGTGTTGGCGATCTGTGCCTATGTATGCCGACAGCCTTTGAAAGAACGCTGTCATTGGTCGTTCGAAGAATACGTCATCAGCGGAAGCGCGCAGCGCCGCCAAGCGGAAAAGATACAGACGACGGACTGCAGGCAAAAACTTAATAAAACCCCATACGACGATCAAAATGGCCCCTCTTTCACTTCCAAATTTTGTACTGTAACGATCTCCAACTTATTTAATATAATTATATCAGTTATTTGACTCTCTTATTTATTTTAGAGTATAAGGTGAGCTTACACTAGTTTTAAAAAATCCCAAGAACCAATCGTAAATTTTCAAGCATGTCCAATATCTTAAGTAGGTACGTCAGAATGGTTTTTAATAATGTATTAAAACAAAAGGATATATATACTCTTTAAAATCCACAGTGGCCTTTCTGTAAAATAGTTTCATAGTCTACGGTTTAACTTGGATGTTTTATTAAGTTAAACTTGTTCGATTGCCTCGCCGTCTACCGTCTACCCGCTTTTGAAGGCTTACTCAAACCAACAAACTTAGGAGCTTGATTCTTTCACTGTTGGGGGGGAAGTTTGAGGTAGCGTGCTTTTGATTGGGTTATTAACTTTGTTAGCAACGGGGAAACTTACGTTAGGAAGACGACTAGAAGTTTTGATAAATTCCACATGTGCTATTGTCGTCTCACTAAGTTAGTAGTAAGTAGGTGGTATGATGTTTTTCTTTCGTTTTTTATTTTTTGTAATATGGAGCGATGGGATGAACCAGTGAAGAGCCCGATGAAAAACAACACCTTTTCCCATAATAGCACAGCACCACGCAGCTCATAAATCTGAAATAATGACTAGCATTGTTCTGCGCTCGTCACCCAGAGATCTAGGATGATCCATTGTGTCGTTGTGCTGTAATTTCACTGGAAATTGCCCTACAAACCCGAACAGTAATGTTTGTATATTGGTGTTTGGCGATAAAACAATTGGAAAAGATGTGGTACTTCTCCAGTTTAGTCTGGTTTGCTATTTAGTAGTCTACGAGAAATAATAAGTTATTTTATCATATTTCATTGTAATGTCCTAATCTTGGTGTCTTCAAATCGAGAGTGAATCGGTTTTTTCAGGTTGCATTGTCCATAATGGATGGCGGTCAGTGTAAACCTATAAAAGGAAATATGGTTCAGTGTTGAGTATTTCACGTGAAGCATGGAGTCGTTGTTTCAAGTCCTGCCGGCTCTTCTGATTATAATTACAAGTTTAGATATATAAGTTATCATTACTACTGACGTCAGCGAGAAAAGAGGATTTCACGAGAAAACCGAAATGTATCATGAAAGATATAATTTCAGGACATGGCACATAAGTCACCATAAAATTGTAAATAGGTACCTTCACGTTATAATCTAACGACGCAACGTAAGATTATATTATTATCTAACACACCGTAGGTTTATAATCTAGTTAGGATTATACGTAGCGTCATATTTTAAATTATAATGTTCACAATTTTACGGTAACATTATATACGACCTTCTTAACGAATTAACAAAAAACAGCTATGTAGTTAGTTATAATTTATCCGCTGTAGAAGTAGGAGCGAGAGGTATACCACCAAAATCTCTCGATAATTTGCTGAAAGACCTTGGCTTGTTCCGAAGTGCAGTAAGTTCTATACGAGAACGTGTATCTAAAGCTGCACTAGTAGGTTCATATCAGATTTGGCTGGGCAGGAGAGAAGCACGAGTAGTGAAGGTGAGTGTTGATGTACGTCCGTATCACAAGTCTCGAGATCTACTCGGGATTTCTCTCACTGCCACACGATGGATCCGGCACCCGCATGGTGAATCCATGGAATGCTAAGAAGTTCGGCTCTCTTAGATAAAGTATAAGTACAAGAACAAAATTAAAAATTTTGATTAACCCCCGACTTCCTGGGATTTGTTATGTGTACAATATTCTATTAGTCAAGCCCTTTCATTTGATACCCATATTAAGGGAGTTGTGAAAAAAGAAATGTATTTCGCCATTTTGTGGTAGCGGCCATCTTAGATTTGAAATTTGTCATTGTGCAAAGTATTCTACTAGTCAAGCCCTTTCGTTTGATACCCAAATTGAGGTAGTAGTGAAAAATATAATATAATCCGCCATTTTGTGGTGGCGGCCATCTTGAATTTGAATTTTTTATAGTGTGTAGTATTCTACTAGTCAAGCCCTTTCGTTTGATACCCATATTGAGGTAGGTTGTGAAGAAATATTTTGTACGCCATTTTGTGGAAGTGCCATTTTAAAATCGACATTAACCAAACATAAGCAAAACAAACATAACATAATAAGAACATCCTTACGGATATTAACCTTCAAAAAAAAAATCGCATCGAAATCGGCCCATCGTTTGAGCTCTACGGTGCCACAGACAGACACACACACAGACAGACATACAGACAGGCAGACATCGACGTCAAACTTATAACACCCTTTTTTTTGGTCGGGGGTTAAAAATGTAAACTCTTTACTTATACCTGTCTCGTCAATAATTACAAAATTGGACAACACTCTATCTATCTATATCTGTCGAACTATCTAACTGTCTATCTACTAACCGCGCCTCTATCGATAATAGTAGTAGTAAACAGAAATTTGTTATATAAAACATAGTTCAACTTATTTGCCAAAGGAGTTGAGTGGTTGTACGCCAACCAGACCGATTTCATTCGTTGCACAGGTGCTACTCTACTATCGCCGGGAATAAGTGGCATCCGCTGAAATCTCGATAGATCACGTTCGGAGTTCAATTCAGCGTCGTGTGTATACACATCCAATTTATTTTTCCACAAGTAACTTTTTTATTTTGAAAACTGGGAGATAACTACGATGGATTCAGTTTTGCTTAATACATAGGAATTTCAAGAAACTTTTTATTGTCTTGCAAACCACTCTTTAAAAAACTTCGTTCAGTATCCAGCGGGATCTCACATAGTATATAGTTCTTTGTAAAATTCTTCATAATGGTTTTAATCAACTTTTTGTTAAAACTACAAATATCAACAACGCCTTTATTATTAATTGGCTAATTATTTCAACAGCTAGTTATTAAAAATAGGTCCAGAAACATAAAAATATCAACACTCAGTAGGTACCTACTTGCGTACCTACTGTCCTTCTTTTTAACTTTTATAGGTTTACATTTTACTGCCATCTCGCCTGATGTTAAGCAACGATGCGGTCTACGATGGAGCGTGTTTACCTAGAAGAAACCGATTCACTCTCGATTTGAAGACACAAAGATAACCTAGTTAAGTAATTTAAAACATTGATTGTAATTTTTTTATCTATAGTATAAACTGACGAGACGACTAGCCAACATCACAACACAAGCCGAGCCTGCCACATAACAACACAGTGACACGCAGCAAGCTATTGGAACAAGAATCTGAATTCATGAAATGAATGACTATCTGAGGTGATGATAGTTAATATCAGTTTTTTGTATTCACAGCAAGTATCATTCCAATGTAATTTTTCTTACTGCAGAATTAATTGTAACGTTACAAATATTAAACGAGTAAATAGTCAGTCAGTTAGGTATTAGGACAAACCACGGATATGGGCAAACTCTCTTCTGTCTTCTGCATAGCACCTACTTTACGAGATAACATACAATTCTAAGACTTGTTAGCCGTAAACAACTTTTTTAATTTTGTACAATTCTTTGTCCGTAAATTTTATCGCGGATAAATATCTCGATAAGCTTTGATCAGAGTGTCATTAGATTCATTGAGAATGTAAAACCTGTTTAAAATTTTGAGCAAACTGTTTTATCGAGGGCGGTAATATAGAATCAAGTTTAATTTGTTTCCAGTATCTTTCATTTTTTTTAAGTACCTACATATTACGTCGATTAAGGCATTAAAGTATGGTCTGACTCTCTGACTGATGCTTGTGGATTCGCACTGGAGATTCTTTCGCTTCGGATTCGCCGGATCGCGGGATTGCAATACCTAGTGATGTGGTTAGTGATAGTCTAAGTTTTCAGTGAGCTAACTCGAGCTATTAACTTAAAGATTGTCAGTGACTGATGATGGAAGTGAACCTTTTAGTTTAGGATTGCGCTAATGTTGCACAATACATAACCTGTACCTATAGCTACAGGTATCATGCTATTTCGCAGGTCGATGATGGGAACTCAGAAGATTTCTTCCATTCAAATACGTCTATCGCACATGTCCGGCTGCGGCGCCGCCGCGTATAATCGTCGATATAAATCAAAGGATGTCTCAAACATCAGGCGCACGGAATTATATTATCGTTGGGAAGAGTGAGCTCACTGTTTCTGTTGTAGTCGGTTGTAGAAAGCTGTGAACGCCGGACGTTTTTACCTATCACTGTTCGTTGTCAACAACCAAAATAAGTGAAACCGCTTCATATCTCGTCGCTAGCGATTCTAGGGGTCAAGTAGATTGGTAGTTGTAAACCACCAAACTACACACTGAGATGCAGTTTGATAACAATTTCAAGGTGCTCAAGGCACATACATTAATCTATATCGATGTTTGCATAGCATGTCGGTGACGCCAGCGCATAAAATGTTTCCTTACCAAAAAGATCCTTACGATTTCACTTCAAAAACAAAATTAAATATCATAACCTCATTTAAAACAGTTTCCTATTTTATTTAATGTTTCTTATATTAAGGACTTAATTTAAAATGGCTAGAAGCAAATCGCGTTATTACCTCGTAATCAGGCCGAGTCCGGGGAATCTCATTAAGGGGGAAATGCAGACGACTGTTTGCGGATTCCAAATCCCCGGAGATTCAAATGCCTTGGGACTTGTATACGAGTATGTTGGTTGTCTGCACCAGAAACCAGAAATGAGTGACGAGACATCAGGAATTTTACATGCCTGATCATAAAGAACAAGTATTTAGAGTCCAAATTTACCTAGCAATCACCCAGAGATCAGGCTGTAATTTCTCTGGAAACATTGCTCTTCAAACCGGAAACTTCGAAAGAACAAGTATTTAGCTTTAAAATAGAACAGGCAAACATGAATTAAGTAAAGGTATCTACATAAAATAAAATATTTTCGTCAATTTACTGGTTACAGTTACTTAGTCAATTCTTTATGGCTCATGTTATGGTAAAATATTGAAATAATAACAATTCCCAAAAGACACATACAAATGCAGTATTGGTGTTTATTATATTATATAATCCATAGGTAGTTTGGGCATACAAGCTTCGCAAAGTGAAGTTTACAAAAAGTGATTTCTACTTTTGACCTCGTTGCGTAAAAGGGTTTGTTTGTTTATCGTTTACAGTGATTCTGGAAATAACTACAACCAAGTAAACCAAACACGTTCTCTTTGTTCATAATTCTTACGAATTTAATTAATTTAAAATGTTATTTGATTTACTAGGTTCTATGGATTATATTATTTAAAAAAAAAACAGTTTTCTTTCATACTTCAACTTTTCTCAAAGCAATATGCGCGGTAACAAAACCTCGACAGCTTACCATACGTTTCAGAAAATATGGACGACACACGTTAGAATAATACACCCTAACGCTTTAACTTTAAAGCTACATATCGTAAATTCTATAGGAGATGAGAGCAGGTTGCATCTCCCATCTGCTCTTCAGACAATATCTTACATATTCCTGTATACTAGCCTCTCCTTTGTGCTTCGGTAGGTAATAATGCTCTTAGGTATATTGAATCGGTAGAAATATTGCTGAAAGCACGATATACTAGACTATATTGCTAAGAAAAATGTATCCCTTCGGCTTAATACATGTGCGAGCAGATGTGCGAAATCAAAAATTGTAAAGTTGTCGACGAAGCAGAATTAACAAAAAAAAATCCACAGATGTGCAACTCCTAGGACATTTGACAGTCAATAAGAAAATACTTTATTAATTAATAATGCTTGTAATTTACATAAATGTCAAATAAGTTGTGAAAAAGTACCACTTATTTGTCAGTTATTCTATCGCCAAGCAGTAATGTGAAAACACTGTGTTCGGGTTGAAGGACAATATTTCCAGTGGGATTACACATATCTGGGTGACGATCACAATGCAGTGCTATGTAATGATTTTCCAATTTGATTACAATAGCTACGTGCCACTGTGATGTTATGGGCAGGCATGTTGCTTACCATCAGGTACATGTCCTGCCCGTCTAGTAACTATACCTACTTATAAAAAAAAAAAAAAAATCAGTTTGTGTAAAACTGAAGGAAACTGACCGTATACTAAATCATATCCAAATAATATGTATCTGTAATGATCATGATAAATGAAAGCTACGTTTACCGAACTATTAAGTCATATAACTATAACACAAACTCTCAATACTTTTTAAATGAAGTTACATCAGTGTCAGGTGTTCTGCCCCGGAAATGCAGGACGCCAACGACGAGATGAAATTTGCTTGTTGTTCAAACAAAAAGTGCTCGCATCGCTCGTTCATCAAACAAGCTGTGAGTCAGAGCCGGACTTTTTCATACGGAATTGGCTCAACGACTTTGAATTATTAAAATATGCTATGTTTCCGACTCTCTGCATTTTACGGTAGGATTTTCATAGATTACTGCAATATTGACATTGCCTATCCTGCTAACATAATTAACTATTAACTTAACTATAATTTCCCGCAGTTTCATTTGCATATTATGATGACCTTATGACCGAGATGTCCTAGTGTTTCTTGGAACAAGTCGGTTCTTCGCTATGTTATCCTTCACCATTGAAAGCTGTAGTGATGACAAATTTGTACATTTGGAAAGATATTAAGAGGTTTTCAGAGGCAAGTGGGATTCGATCCTAACTGCCTCTCGATTACGAAATGGTGTGTTCTCACCACGCCTGTGTGAGTGAGTTACACAGAGTTAATCAAGGAATAACAATCGATTAACTACCAACGCAGTTCTGTAGATGTTCTTAGTACGAAAATGGCGTCAAACCACTAGTGCGACTCTTAGAATCGTCACTCATGGTCATTTACCGGTGAATTTTGCGGCCAAATTTTACCAATTGCAAAATTTTACCAATATTTTCTGGAGAGTGCTTCAAATTTTGTCTGAACCCTTGTCATAAGTTTGGATTACGTTCCTGTAAAATTCGATTCACGTGACCTCGTTGCAAAATAGATTACCTGACGAGATCTCCCTGTTACAGGATTTGAAACTGCCATCCCTAACTTCATCACAATCAGTTTTGGCCGCGAGAGGCTATAACGTTTCTGCTCGTAACTTCGGTGGTTTTTTAATATTCGGTTCTACATAACTCCTATGGCTTCAATTCACTTTGTCACTTTGATTGTGATTTGATTGTTTAGTGCAGTAGTGAAATGACACTACAGAACTTATAGTACTTATATTCTGTGGTTCCAAATCAGTAAATTAGTAAGGGCATCATCAAGTCACTGGTGAAAAAAAATCCGACAAACCGGGGATTTATTTGAAAGCTATTATAAAAGTTACGATACAAGTTGTGCATAACCAAACGTTTTAGTGTCGTTAAGATGAACTTAATACCTAATATGAAGTAGCAAATGACAACGCACGCAAGAAACTTCTAGAGAATATGGAATGTCGTAGCCGACATTCCATATACTCATTCTTTTCGAAGTTATACCATAAGGAGAAAATTATGTCGGTAGTTCGTAAAGTTCTGACCAACTTATTATTTTCTGGGTGGCGTTACTACAACATTATTGTCTGGTTTGGAATTACCACTATCCTTATGAGTTTGTTTGGAGCCTGCAACATTTCAAATTACACAAACATAAAGATCGCTGTTAATAAAGCAACAAAAATATTTTATATTATTCCACGCCACCTAAATTTGGTGTTTCTTTTCGTCTTGACATTTTACAAGCGAGATGTAAGCGATCAATTTTCCTTACATCTATACTAATATTATGAAGCTGAAGAGTTTGTTTGTTTGCTTGAACGCTAGGATCTCGGGAAGTACTGGTCCGAATTGAAAGATTCTTTTTCTATTGGATAGTCCATTTATCAAGGAAGGCTTTAGGCTATAGAAAATAACTCTACTATTAATTGAAGCGAAGCATGAAACAAGAATGTAACAAAATCGGGAAAAAATATTCCCCTTTTGAGAGTTTTCGTACGTTTCGTGCTTTGACATGACACATGACAGCATGTGTCAAAGATTGCGTCATTGAATTTCAGTAATCTGTGCCTTGAATATCAACCTTTGCTAATTTTTTTTCTAAATCTGAGTTGGTACGACCAATTTCCGACAGGTGGAGTAGCAGGTTGCTGAAGAGGTTTTTTGTTTGAAATCGATATTCTCAGGAATGAGTGAACCGATTTCAGTCATTCTTTCACCGTTGGATATCTACGGGATCCCGATGAGTGCTATATAATATACCACGGGCGAAGCCGGGGCGGGCATCTAGTATTATATATATCTTCCATATTGTGTTCTTTTAGATAGCAGTTTGCCTCAGATGGTCAAACTTTGGGATAACGCAGAAGGCGCAAGGTCTACTAAACCTAATCTTGCCAAATTATATTTTCGTACATCCGTGAAATAGGGTGGCTGGCGTAGTTAGTGGCTTACTTGGTAGTAAACCTACCTGTGATGCTGTAGCTCGCGGGTACGATTCCCACCCAGCCCAAATATTTATGTGATGAACGGCACTACCAGTAGTGCAGCTTGGTAGTGCCGTGGGGGGAATAAGCGATGAATACGAGTATACACATATACAAATATTTGTTTTTACCTGAGTGTGGCTTTTAAAAAGTATGTATTTACAATTATATATTCTATACACTAGCTGACCCGGCGAACTTCATCCCATTTATAAATGACATAGATACATAATACAGCTATCTCGTGGGTTGATTTGTGAAACTGAACCATCCTAGATGGTTGGATGGATGGATGGCACCACCCAAATGCATACAAAAAAATCATTCAAATCGGTCCAGTGGTTTAGGAGGAGTGCAGTGATATTTATACAGTAGAATTATATACTAAATGTATGTAAAGAAGATTGTAAATAACACTTTACTGAAGTACTAAACCCAGCTGCCGGCCATGATGCAGATCTGGCCTACAAATGTCACCAATATTTATTTATTTTCTGATGTCTGAACTCTTGTCTTTCAATAGGTACGTATTTCTAGGTTTTCACCCGATAACTTAGTAATGACGCATACTCTCGTTGATATTACTTTTTTGTGATTACAGTTACAACAATATTAAGGCGATGACTGGTGTTATACTTTATGCCCATTAGGTGTAATCTGTCGAGCATTACGCGTTTCTCATTCTGTTCTGAACATTACCAGGGCAAAGTCATACCAGTAGAGTGCTATTAAAATTGTAATTGCAATAAATATTATGATGATCGGTGAATATTTATTACTTTTCGTTGTGGTTATTTTCCAACATTGTTATAGTGGTGCCGACGATAGAGGTAAGTTAACGTAATGTTCATAAATAAATACTGCTGTGTATCGAGACAATCTATAGGGATAAGAAATAATCCAAATTCTGTAATCTGGAATAGTATACCTATAGGCTTTTCAAAACGGGGAAATAACGGAAACAAATCGGATAAAACTCGGCCGATGCTAGTTTCTAAATATTTATCAACGTTCCTTACACTATCTAGCGCCAAACTATTTAAAGTTAGTATTATTATTTATGTTGACAGTAATTTACGTTTCAATTAATTAATATTGAATAATGTTGAATCTAAATATTGTTTGAACAATCACTCTACATTTTTTCCTTGTTATATAAATACTGCGGTAGGAGAATTTTTACGCAATAATAATTTGTTTTCAAGGATACCATACTTTTTCGTAGGTATTTATTAATGGTGTAGTAGGTAAATACTTATACACATACTATGTGTGAAAGCTGTGAAACATAATGTATAATTGTAAATGTAACGTAATTTACGTCCGTAATTTAGTTGTAAATGGGCTAGTTCTAAAAGTGAATAGCCGTTCGTGAGGTTATCTATCTTCGAACTTTGTTATTTGTGTTGTTAGAGTATGTCAACATACTCATTGAAATGCTCTCAGTAACAATATTTTTAGGTAAGTACATATAATTATGTGGATTCATCAAAAATTTAATAAATATTTTAGTATAAATCTAATACAAGTCGGTTCGAAAGAAAAAAAAAATCAGGAATAAGATGTTAGAGGAAGTCGGTATGAAAGCTGCAGGTATAAGAAAACAATTTGGTAGATTTTTAATTCTAAGTCCCTGGTCTCAGAAATTAAAATCTACCAAACTTTCTAGTAGGTACGGGTGAGAAAAGAGGAGATATTTTATGAGGAGATTTTAGACCTGATGGACATTGTGGAAAATAAACAATCTATTTTATTGTTTTGTAGATCGCTACTACGTCGTGGACAGAGGGCTGGCTCTAAATGCGATACGGAAACCTTACCGCTTCCAGAAAAACATTCAGGTAAAGTGATATTTTATGCAGTTAATCACAAAGTTTTTTTCATATCTCCTGCTCGACAAAGTCCAATTATATGTCATGAAACGTCAAAACAAAGCAAGTGATAGTGACCTTTCAAAAAGCAGAGGTAAGTAATATTGAGAAGATTCCCTAGGGATTAAAATTATTTGAATTTGGAACGTTAAAATTCGTATGAAAATTCTTACCCATAGTACCATTGCAAGAAGACTTTATTAAAAACTCGAACTTTTTTTTCCAAATATCGAACTGGCCACCCGCACGCACAGAAACAAAACACAAAAAAAGAAAATATGAAAAGGCGCCCTTGAGTCGAATTTTGTTAGTTTTGAATTGTATCACTTTAATTCTTAAAAAACCAAACAAAAAACACCAAAATGTCTTCAAGCGATAGTGAATTGACCTCGGAGTTCATCAAATTGGACGCTCTAGGGATTATATCTACTTCCTGAAAAATCGAAAGATAATGCTTATTTTACATAGTCCTTTCTTTTAATTGCCTCGCAGAAGACCTCTGAAGTAAAAAACTGTCTTGTGTCATAGGCGACTTGGATCCCTCGCTTCACTCGGGACACTACAACTCCCTCGCTTCGCTTGGGAGTTGACTCGAGTCCCTCGCTGCGCTCAGGATCCAATATGACGCCCATGACACAAGACAGTGCTTTACTCCCTTGTTGAATAATCTACTATTATCTATATGAACACATATTTAAAATTTACGTAATAAACGTCGAATTGCCTCTAGAATGCATGGCAGTGAACACTCGATTTAAAAATTTCGAAGTCTTCGGAGATATAATATTCTTCGAGAGATAATGTTTAGTGGTGTTTTGTGAGTACCTAAATGCTTGCTAATAACAAAAATATGAGCATTTATTAAGTAAATACTTTGATACCGATACAGCGCTTTGTTTGAGGTTAAGTTTATCAGACTGTTTTAAGAAGTAATCCATCATCTGAAAAAAAAAATTTTACAAACGCATCCCACAGTAGGTTTCATCACAAAAATATTTTTCTTTGTGAAAATCGGACCTACAACCTACCTTTTTGCGGGCAAATTTACTACCAACTAAGCGACGAGGTCAGCCTACAGCAAAATCCTCCTTAAAGCATAATTATAAATACAATAATATTTTATTCACGATGGGTATTTTATTTTTCAGGTGAATAATATCCAAGGGCAGCGTGTGAAGATACAACTGTATTACGAAAGCTTGTGTCCTGACTGCAGAAACTTCGACAGCGGTGAATTCAAAAACACTGTTATAGCATTAGCGCCATATTTGGATATCAATGTTTACCCTTACGGAAATGCTGAAGTAAGAAACGCAATATCTACGTGTTTAGCCACAATCGACAAACAAAATTATGCATATATAAGCTTAGTACAAGCAACCCATAATATGCACAACTGCTAGGACTCGGAGCTTTCGCTTGCAATCAGGGAATTAAGGTCAAAGATTATCCCAATGTTGACTTCATTTTGTTCATTTCAAAGTTATTATATATCAAAGACAATATAATATTTAATCTGTGTTATATGTGAAGGTTTTACAAAATTTGCACAAATACTATCTTTGCAGTACAATATTATGTACGAGTAAGATTAAATACCTATTATTTTTTGAGAACAGAAGCTAACTCAAAAACTTTTAAAAATGTTAATTAGCTACAATTTGATCGTGCACAAATTGCACAATACTTTTTAGAAAATTTAATGCGTAAGATATCTGTTAAGCTATATTAGCTTTAGTTTGAGACGAATGTATGGTTGACGGATAACGCATGACCTCCAAGGATTCTGACAACATGCCGATCTGCTCAAAACACAGATTACACACCTCGCTCAAAATATTTTCTTTCACCGTTTTGCATACAACATCTTTAGTTGAAATAATGTATTTTCTCCAAAAAAACCAGAAACCGACTTCAATTTAAAATTAAATTCAGACACTCGACCAAATTTCAAAAGAAATCTATCACTACATCGTCGTCTAAATACATGAAAGCAAATTTTAGTTTTGTTCACATTTCAAGAACCAGCGCAACGATTTTGATATTTTTTATGGGACCACCTTTGATCTACCAAACAAAAAAATAACCATCAAAATTGATTCACAAGTTCTAGGCGCAAAGCCACCACGGCTTCGAGATCATGGTTGAGTGATAATTATATTTATGAAGGCGGTTATTGGTTTTCACCGTACCACAACTGGCCCAATATTGATCGGTGGCTTCGTCGGTAAGTCGGTCGAGTCTGCTGGCTAAGTCGTAGTGGCTGGTTGTGGGTTCGATTGAGTATATTTTTATGGCACATGGTACAAGACGAGTAGGTCATATGCCTGACGATACGCAACATGCCTGCCCATAACAACACAGTGACACTCATCTATTGGAACATGAAGAGTCCAAATCATCACCTAGCGCTGTACATAAGTAAGGTGTTAAATCTCTTAGCCCAGTGATTTATCTGAAAATATTTACTTTCAAACCGGAACATAGTAAATAGTAATGTTAGCACACTGCTGCTTGGCGGCAGAATAACTGGCAAAAGTGTGGTACTACCCCAGGCGGGCTTTGCAAAGAGCCTTATCACTACAAAATTATATTTCTTGATTGCGTACATAAAATGATATTCAATTTAAGTCTTATCATAATTTACGTAGACATATCAATAATATTGATTTTCGCCGTTCAACATGTACGTCATATGTGCCCTCAAGTAACACGTAGTAAGTTTTCCAGCGTAACAAATCACTTTAGACACGTCTCACAGTTTAAGCCCGTAGCTAAATTTACGTCTTGGTTAATCAAGTGGTTCGATACAATTAAATTTTAATTTTGTCGAATAATTTATTGCACTTATCGCTTACGTGTAGGTATAACTGACATTGTAACTATAAATCGATGATTGCAATCTGTGCTTTCTAACACGTAAAGTTTAAAAAAAAATGGAACTTGTTTTGTCTTATTTTGACCCGCCGTGTTATTTTTAGAAGGACCTATAAGAAGTTCGCCTCAGATGGCCTCTACTGCCTACCCAACTTTGGGTTAGCGCAGTAGGCGCAGTGTCCTACTGACCTAAACTTAGTACACACACATACACACATAAACAGCCCACAAAATTTTCCCACTTCTGGGGATTCCTCTCGCAAGGAGAGAGTCAAGGCCATAATCCACCGCACTGGCTTAGTGCGGTTTGGTGGATGACACATAACTTCAACACGATGTTTTTCTTCACCGTTTTAAGTCCATTTCTAGTGGTAGGATTCCTAGCAGAGTCCGCCTGGGAAAGTACCACACCTTGCCAGCTATTCCACCGTCAAACAGTAATGTGAAAACATTACTGTGTTCCTGTTTGAAGGGCAATGTTTCCAGAGAAATTACAGGGCTTAGAGATATAACATCTTAGATCTCTGGGTGATGAGCGCAGTGCAGTGTTAGGTAATGATTTGGACTCATGTTCCAATAGCTGCGTGTCACTGTGCTGTTATGTGGCAGGCATGTTGCTTACTATCAAGCACATGTCCTGCACGTCTCGTCACTTTTTATTTCAAAAAAAAAAGTCGGCGGCATTACATATATGTTTTCGAAACGACAGTGGTGACGTTCTGCCGATTAGACCAGCCTTAACTTCGACTAACTATACTTATACATATACGATGTACGACAACTAGCACAAGGACTTTGGCTTGGCCTGTTGCTGGTAGGGGTGGGTCAAGGATCGGCCTGGCACTGCCCTATGACCTTAGTAGGGGTGATCTGGAACTTGCCGACGAGTCCCTACTGTGTAGAGATGATGAATATATTTTTTTAATTTTCTGATGTTGGCTGACATAGTATTCAGGGATTACGTTGCAAAATATATATTTCGGCTGACTGATTTCTGTCGTTGGACTCTCAGGATGTGGACTACCCTCAAAGTACCAACTACATACTGAGTATCGTATCATAAAAATTATATCGACGGGTAATTTTCCGGATTAAAAATTATTTCGGATCATATGTATGAAGTTAGAGTTTTGATTGCTTCACTTGTTTTCAGACTGAAGTCCACAACGGTCATATAGAGTTCAAATGCCAGCACGGACAGGCGGAATGTTACGGGAACAAGCTGCACGCCTGCGCGATAGACACCCTGCAGAACTCAACGCTGGCGGTGCTCTACAACTCGTGCCTGATGGACCCTGGCCACGCCGGGGACGGCTCCGACGATCGGGCGGCTGATCTGGTAGGATATACTGAGAAACGTTTTAGTTGGGGCGTTGATATCTCAACGGGAGACCGTCCTTAGAGTAGACCTTAAACATAAAGGAGACAATTCTGCAGCGATTAGAAAGACAGTGTCTTCTTAACCCCGATACTACTCCTCAGCGTCCCGTATAAAGTCCCTAAAGCAGAGAAGATATAAGGGAGCGCAAATACCCTACACCCAACCAAATACCCTCTTTTTAGTTCACACTCAAGAGGAGAAGGAGACCCTGGCAAACCAGGGTTATGGGTCAGGTACCGGGTCACGCATCCTTACCATGAAGCTCAGGGACTGACATACGAGTCGGTAATCGCAATCAAAACCAAGGCAAACATGAAGCTGCACGAGAGCGTACCCCATGCGGTTGTTGCAATCTCACGGCACACGGGGACCTTCACATACTACGCTGACGACACCGACGATGCCATCGGTCGGTTCGTGCGGCGAGCGTGGGCTGCACCACCGCAGACCATCCGAGATTTCAACCTACAGATGGCCATCAGGGACAGAAATGCGGCCGTTGTGGAGGCTCTAGGCCGGGAGGAGGCAGCTTCGGCAAATCGCAAAAGACAATTAGGCAAACACTCGATGTCGACTTTACTTTTGTGATAAGAACGTCTAGGCTGTGGAATACGTTGCCTGAGAGGGTTTTTCCCGATAGTTACAATCTTTGTGTCTTCAAATCGAGAGTGAATCGGTTTCTTCTAGGTAAACACGCTTCATCGTAGACCGCATCATCGTTTAACATCAGGCGAGATGGCGGTCAAGTGTAAACCCATAAAAGTTAAAAAAAAAAAAAAAAAAAGATTACTAGCGGAATCCCAACCGGTAGTGGTCGACTCTACAGACGAGCACTAGAATTAGATTTTAAATGTACCCAACTCCCTCCTATTTTCCTCTTCTTCTCCTTATCCAAGAAATGTGTAAAAAAATAAACATATAATTGTAAAGACCCCGGAGTCTGGATTCAAATAAAAAAAGCCCGATATTTGAACACTCAAGGGACCTTCTCTCGCTAGAAGTGAGTCATAATCTCGGATAGCACATATCCTCGAAAAATGTCTTTCTTAGAACATGTATGTTTCTTCTCACAGTTTTTTTTTCACTGTTATACACAGTGGTAATGATAGTCATCTGCGATTGTAAAACATACGCGGAACTGCCTGGTTGGAAATATGCCAACAATATTATTTATTATTTATTAACTAGCAGAACCCCGCATATTTTCTGTTACCTGAATTATATGGAGCTAGTCTACCTATGAGCTATTTCAGACTATAATATAATTCTGTTCCAAATCAAGGCGATCCGTATGTCATATTTGTACTTTTTCATTAATAATATTAGTAGCATTAAATATTTATATCAGCACTCGAACTATTAAGTCTTACTTTTTTAACGTCTACTTTAAACCCGGCATGTTTTCATTTCCAGTGTGGCCAGGTGATGCGAATCAACTCGGCCCCCATAAAGCAATGCGCGAAGAGTGACCGAGGAACAATTCTCCTCAAGTACTACGGCGAGGAAAGCAAGAAGGCGAAATTCAATTCTGTCCCATACATCCTACTCAACGGAGTACAGAACAGCGGGGACCACTTCATGCAAGATGTGTGCAAAGCTATCGCTAACCCGCCTCCGGCTTGCAACGGGCTTTACTGATATTGACTGTCTCTTCTAAGATGTTTAGTGTAAATTATAACGTAAAGTGCTAAAAAAAGTGAAAGAAAAGTCTAAATCATTGATTAACACTACTCTGCCCTCATCAGCTGGAGATATACGATGATTAACCTTTGCCCTGTAATTTTTTTTTTTTTTTTTAAATAAAGAGTGACGAGACGATCAGGACATGTGCCTGATGGTAAGCAACATGCCTGACACATAACAGCACAGTGACACGCAGCTATTGGAACATGAAGTCCAAATCATTACCTAGCACTGCACTGCGCTCGTCACCCAGAGATCTAAGATGTTATATCTCTAAGCCCTGTAATTGCTCTGGAAACATTGCCCTTCAAACCGGAACACAGTAATGTTTGCACATTAATGCTTGGCGGTAGAATAATTTATCTGCAAAAATGTCTTTCAAACAGAAGGAACTTTTTTGACGTTACTTTGTGGTGGTAGAGTAACTGGCAAAAGTATGGCTTAGTGACTTGCCCAGGCAGATTCTTCAAAAAGTCCTACCGTTGCCAATTAAGTAATTCAAGATTCAAGTATTTAAATAGTATTTTCTGAGTAATTTCGTCCAACTTCAAAATAAAAAAAGTTCTAATTCAGTTGCATGTTTTTTATGTATATTACGCGATAGTTCGATTCGATTTTGATGATTCTTATTGTGTTCATTAGACAATAAATACTGCAGAAACAGTTTCATATAATTTTATTGATGTCAGCTTAGCGGTTTTTGATATATAAACACATTTGTTTACGTCGATGATATATATTATTACCTATTCGTGCTACCTCGCTGTCTCATTGGAATAGTGTGTTTAGTTGAATCTAAATTGAAGTTGCCTTTTAAGTTCTACTATCTAAATTGAAAACTAATCCAAAGCAGTAGCGTAAGCAGTAGTATATACCTACCTAGTACCAAATGTCATCTAAATCCAAGCAATAAAAAAGTAACATATTTAAATATCCACAATTTTGATAGTCATATCCCCATGACAATTACAAGTTTTATTGGTTGTGTACTTTTGTCTAGACTATTATGAATGTATGTGTAAATCCCCCACTGACCAAAGCTGTTGATACTAGAAAGATCCTACACTACAACCAGAACCCTCTCACAAAGGTTTGATTAAAAATTCACGTTCTCTTAGTGGTTAGCGTCCCCTTCAATGTAACGGAAGAGTATCAGTGAAACATTTTGGTCAAAAAAACTATTGAATTGATCTAGCTATATAAAGTAAACTAGATACCACAGGTACATGTACTTACTTGGTTTCAGTGCAATATTGACAATTCAATTATCATTCATCTTGACAAGAATCGTATGTAATTCGTATACACGTCTTTATGCAAATACGTAAATCAATTTGAAGTGTTCGTTTATAATTCCAAATTAATAGCATTTTTTATTTGAATTTGGAATCACACGTGTAGTTCCTAATCCCGTTATTTTAGTTTGATTAAAATTAATCATTTGTGGTTAATGTAAATACTAACTGTACACATTGTACTCCCCGTCTTTCATTATTAACTTCTTTTTACCAGCCTACGGTTGCCTGGAAGAGATCGCTCTTAGCGATAAGGTCACCGATTGCTACTTTATTCTGTGTTTTTTCTGTTTTATTGTTATTTTTCTTTGTAATTTAAAGGGCAATAAAGAGTTTATCTATTTATGTAATTGATTGTAATGTTAATACTATTCTAATTGTAGGAGCTGAAAAATAAATAAAATCTGATTATAGGATGGACAATGTGACAATATTACGGTAGGTACACAAGGCATGGTACTTATATAATATCTAGTAGCATAATGCATAGAGCATAGCGGCTATAGTAGACGATAAGGGTCCGTTCACACAGACTGGCTCGGAAAGTATCGAAGGGCATTTTTCTTTTCACACAGACCGTATCGTATGCTTGGAGTTGGTCAGAGCGGAGCAGCCAACTTCTTTTCTCTTCGCTTGAAACGATAGAGACAGCAATAGCAAAGCCATAGCCGATTTAGTTAGGCGGTAGAAGGGCCCGTTTGTGTGAATGGACCCTTAGGATTGGGAGGAACATTAACAGTAACGTTTGCAATTTGGCAACACTACAAAATCTGGACCTAGGTGCGTTTGTAAGTAAGTATCCTCACGCCATATAATATTGTGCCTAGTACTCGTACTTATGGCAACAAATATCTAGGCGTTGTACCAACCCAGACAGACTCTCGTCTGTTCACGTCCGAACTAAAGGTAAAATTTACATAGGATTTTGTGATGTTTTTTATTTCTGAAGTGGTACGTACGACTCATTATAAATTCTGGCTGGGAAAGTTTAGAAGACCACACTTTAACGCGTTACTCAAGCAAAAATGTTCAAAGATTACTGTGTTTTGGTTTCAAGAGCAATTTTTTTCAATTCCAATTTCAAGGCATGGAGATAAATCATATTTAACCTCTGCGTAACGAGCTTAGAGTAATACTAGACTCTGATATGGACTCTTCATGTTCATTGGGTACTATCGTATAATGCGCAGGAGTTTTGCTAAACATCAGGCGCATGGATTTTCGTTCCGTTACTCCATACTACTAAATAAAAGTAACGTGATTGATTGGTTGAATTTTATCTTGTTTCTTACTTTTTATTTAATAAACAATGAAAACACAGTCAAAAAGCAATCTCATCTTTAGAATATATATCTATTTTTAATACCTCTATAATAGTCAAATTTCTGGTTCCGTACTAGGTTCGCAATATAAAAATCATATAAAAATCGCGTTAATGCGGAACTTTCAACATGCAAGTTCCATTCTCGTTTGTCCTGTGTATTCCAGTTTTGTGGCAGCGAGACTGTTTTTTAGGCATTACAAAACAATGTCCCAGACTGTTCAGGATTTCAGGATACAACGTGCAAGCTCGAATACAAATCGATTATTCGCTCTACAACTGCGGTTCAGTTTGCTCTACAATTTGGAGAAAATTATTATAGCAATATCTACGTTGAGTTGTTATGCGCGTGCTGTAGCATATGGCTAGGAAAATAACAGTTTGTTGTGTCTATTTTTATGTATTTTTATGCAGTATAGGTACAAGTAATACACTATAGTAACTTATCCAACAAAAATATGGAAATATTTAGTCGATAATTGACATCTCGGCTGGTGTTAAGCGACGATGCTGCCCAAGATGGTGTGTGCTGACCAAAAAGAATAAGTGATAAAAAACAGTTCAAATAAATAAGTGGGGAAGTCACTACCCTATCAAGTTCCAAAACCGAGAAAAGCCCGCACCTACTTGAGGTACGAGTACCTATAACTGAAATTCCAGTGTCATGATTTTTGTTCCCATGGTACTCTTCGCCAAGTCAACCGATAATCACAAAAGCTGGTATTTAAATGTGATTTAGCCCAACCTGAGAAATAGGATAGTTTTTGCTTCAGGTAGTGTTCTCTATAATCTTCAATTGATAATAATTTGATAACTATGTTGATTGTTGTTATTATTGATCGTATGTTTTATAATAGTCACATAGATGGAGTCTCAATAGGCCATATAGATTAGTTATCTGAAACAGCGAAGTTGGGGCGGGCTGCTAGTAATATCCACCTATATAAACTGATGGTTTTCATGCCATCACGAGGAAAAAAGCGCATTCCTTACTAAGCAGAATGCGTGACAGTCAGAACGGCATCCTTAACACCATATCTACCAAACCCGATTGTCCGATCCAAAGGCACTTAGTAAGTCTAATTTTCCTGTTTTTAAAAATACATTGTGTAATTTAGTTTTGATGTTGTGTAAATTATGGACTGATGTCTGAAATAAATAATATATTATTATAAATACAATAGCTATTACTCGCTATTTTTAAACATGCCACTTGTGCGATAGGTAAATGATAGTGTTGTAAATCTAATTATGCATTGTCATTGCAGTATTTTGTTTTTTTCTCAAGGCTAAGCGAGGCAAAGTGCCGCTTATTTATTCAATAAATTAAATCAATAAGAAAATGACGTTCAAACGTCATTTCTGACGTCAAACGTCATACGCACTAAAACGTCGTAAGTTTTTGTTCCGATTGGATCTTGCTAATTCTCACAGCTTGCTCATTTAATTTAAAGTATTTGACCCAAAAAATCTTATACGTTCAACGAAAAATCTAAAAAAATTAAAATATCTAATAGTACATAGACTATTTTTTAACGCGTGAAAACAACTGGCATGGGAACTACGCCGGTAAAATCGTGGGGCGGTACCTACTAGTAAAGTATTTTCTACTCGATTTATTGTATTTCTACTGGTGACCCCCCAACCAAAATCTGAGGCTGCGTACTGGTGACCCCCTCCAAAATTCGAGGCTGGGACCGCGCCTGGAAATAAGTCTATGCGTAGTGCCTTGCGATAACAGTACTATTGTCAGTGGCAATTTGCTCGTCAAATCATACAGGCACTAGTGTAGATAGAGTTCAATGACTGCTTCTAAGATTACAAAAATACTTTTCTGATCATTTAAATTAAATCGAATTGGACAGAAAACCCCAATATTTTTATTATGTAATGTATATGAAATACATTAAGACTACTTCAATTAAATTTGCCATAAATGGTCATTAAAGTGCTAAACATAAACCTAACAACATTTTGAGCTTATGTAAGTGAATCACGGAATAAACGTTCCGAATGTGGAAATATACTCATACTACTTTATATTATGTATGTACATACATAGCCAAGCCAAACTTACTAAGTACCTATATTTATCTGTATATTTGTACATTTATATAATATCTATACATTCTATAAGACGTATATGCCGCCCATTCCGGCCTCGCTCGAAAATTTTCATATACAGACCATTAATCAAAATAAAAACTATCCTATCTCGAAAGTTAAACGAAATTACAAGTTGGCATTTATGTGTAATTTTCTCATTATTATGTTTTTTTTTCTGGTTCCATGGACAATGTTTGCAGAGAAAAACAGGGACTTGAGATAAATTAATCATTCTCATTCAATTCAATCATCAAACTTAATAATTCTGCTAGTAATGATTTTGACTTTCATGTTCCAATAGCTTCGTGTCTTCAACTTCAACTTTGGCTTCCATTCGGTAATGTCACCGTAATTTCGCCAATGTCCACCGTTTGAGCATTGGGAGTATCTTTGTTATTAGCTTTGTGTCACTGTACTGTTCGGCACACGTCCCGTCACTCAATACGTACTTAAAAAAAGAACTTACGCACATACGTAGAGCATTTATAAAGTAAAAACTGCATGTTCACCGTTTATCCCAACATTGTGTTTATATTTATCCTGGTGAATACTACAAATTACCTACTCGTATTAAATACCCTCCCAATCTATTCCCATAGTCATGTTTCTTAGCCACATCATTTAAGTTTATTATACTCTAAACAATTTATCGAAAGTCCAGAAGAACGCAGTCCATAGGTGATTCATTTTACAAACATTCCAGAAATTCGTTCCGTTATGACTAAGAGTGCAGCAGCCATTGACCATAAGTTATTTATAATACATATAGCACACAAGTATGGAAAACTGGAACTGATATAGAGAAACAATGTTATTTTTCAACATTGCATATTATAATTGTTATGTATTTACCATTATAAAAGTAAAATACCGGCTATCTGGTTCCCATAGTACAAGCTTTATTTACTTTGGGGCTAGATGGTGTTGTGTGAGAAATGTCCTCCAATTTACACATTGTTCCTTATTTTTCAAACATAATACTAATCTCATTTCGATTCTCTGTCTTGTACCCTAGCAAACGCGACCCAACATTATTTAAAAAACTCTAGCAACTTGTAATTTTAACTGCATTGTATCTCCAAGTTTCCTGTATTGGTAATCATTTTGTTAATACGAATTCAAATAAATTATCCGTGATTAAATAATTCGTCAAATTTTCGTCCCTCGAAAGAAATAACACAATAGAATAAAGAAAGAATCTTAGGACCTTTAAGCAAAATATCGGGTACCTCTATATGTTGGTCAAGCATGTTGCACCTTGAGCGAAAACTTATAACTTAGAATTTTAGTATTAATCAGTACTAAGTATACCTATGCTATTTCACGTGTCAGTGATGCGAATCCAAAAGCTTTACTGTTCTACTGTACTAAGCTGTTCTGTTCTTTCAGATTTGTTTTAAATAGTGTGGAACCGTTGACTATTCAAATCAATAATACCAGTTTGCAAACATCGATATAAAACACCCGATGTGCGCTCCCAAACTTTAGGCGCACGGAATTATGTCATCGTTGGGAAGCGTGAGCTCACTCTTTCCGTTTTAGTCGGTTGCAAGAAGCGGTAAACGTAGGAAATTTTTAACTATCACTATTCGTTGTCAACAATTCAAATAAGAAGACCACAACATATCTCGTCGTGGCGATTCTATGGGTCAAGAATATTGGCTATGTAAGACTTACCCTACACACGCAGCGTATACATTTATTACCAATTTCAAGGCGCTCGGGGCATATCTTTTGTTTAATATCGATGGTTGCAACTATGAATGTTTGATTCTACATCGCTGCTTTAGCTATGAAGTAGAAGGCTAACTAAATCACCCGTTCCCCGCGGAGCCTCAACTAAATGCCCTGAACAATTCATACAATGTCGCCGAGACCTCTAGGTCCAATTACTTTAGTTACAACTGGCTAGTCCTGTAGTGTACAGGTATTGTATGTGTTTGTGGAGTTCTTGCTTTTCCTTGGGGAGTCGGTTGTGGTCTGACTCTCAGGTACTCGTCTTAGAAGCTAGGCTTGTTTCTAATTTATTTTATTTAAGGTCAATGTTTACCGTTCTGTTATACCGTGTACCTACTAAAGATAAAGTTTTGTAATAATATTCTGTGTCTTCTTTACCCTTTGTTTTTTTATAGGTATTGGTCGACAATCATAAGATGCTCTTCGTATTTTCAAATCGTATCTAAGTCGGTTTTTTCTAAGTAATATACATAAATATGTGGTGTATTCTAAGTAGATGTATGGGAATGCCTTAAATTTTTAACCTTTGTACGATCTCTAGAGTGAAGATCGCGGATCGGCAAACGTAGAGTAGGAGACGCTGAGACTTGATGGAGTGACGATGCACGGAATACAGCAGGCAGTGGATGAAAACGTAATGTTGAGGATAGGGATGAGAAGCGAGACATGGAACATGGCTACATCCAGTAGGTACACTACGATAGGCTGATGATATTGATAAAATCTTTTTTTTTCATATGAAAACTATATAAAAAAAAAATCTTTTTATATATATGAATCTCCTGTCACGATGTTTGTCTGCGATAGACTCCTAAACTACTTAGCCGATTTTAATCAAATTTGTACACCGTATGTAGTTTGATCAAACTTAAAAGATAGGATAGTTTTAATTTCGATGGGCTTTATGTGACAATATCCGAGCGAAGCCGGAACTGGCCGCTAGTAGACTATAAAATAGAATATTCAGAGGTTCGAAACAATTATTATACTTATCACCGAGTAGTTGATTCCACGACATTTGTTAGTACTAAATTATTTGGCGTCACGGCTTCCGGATTCAAACTAATTAAAACTCCAGCAGTTCCAGACATCGCTACCCACAGGTACAATTACTTTGCTTCACTTAGTAACAACACAACTAACCTGCTGTATTTAATCCTTGCTGATTGGCCTCTGTCTGGGATGCTAAACATTTGTTCACACAAAACAATGCTTTAATACAGTTTGACATAAGTGCGAATATGAAGTAAGTATGTACGTAGTTAGTAGTACATACCTTCGTTTGTATTTAAAACATAAGCATCCCACTTTGTGTTCCCACTTCCCACTGCTGGGACTTGAGGAAAGTGTGTGGGTGACACATGTCCCCGAAAAATGCCTTTCACAAATGACACGCCGATGTCTTCACGATGATTTCCTTCATAATTAAAGCCAGTAGTGATGACGAACATCTACACGTAGATACTTGGAAAAATACTTATAGGTACAGGCGGAATTCGAACCTACGACCTTAAGTATGAGTAATTATGAGTATCGTAGTTTCTCGTCTAGATATAAATGACGTTGTTCACAACATTTCCAGGAATTTTATCTGAGTTGAAAATCAAAAACTCGGTCATGATCAAATTAAATTTAGCCACTATTTCAAATGCCTTATAATTCTGATTCAAAAGCTGTTGTTATACTTAGATGCCACCCACCCCTGAACTATGTAAATAATCACTACTTAAATCTATTAATTTCGAATTCCATTTTTTACGCTTAAGCTTAAATCCACGTTCTTGTTAGAAAACTCAAATTATTCTAATAGCTGCATAAGCAATAGCGTAGGCTGGTACAAAAATCAAACATTCATCTCTCACAAACTACGGCAGAAATAGGTAAACTTACTCAAGGTTGGGGCACAGCGAGTTCACTTGGAGCTTGGATTCTCTTACATTAGACTTGCTGCAATGTAGTTTCACTTTTTATATTGTATAAATTAAAATATAATAAAAATAAAAATATTGTATAAATCTAGAATAAAATGCGCTTATAAACAGCCTTGATAAAATATAAAAAATAATCCATTAGGTAATACCCACTCCATTGATGTAGCTTAATACGAGCATTGAGTCAAACAAAGATCTCAATACATGCTTAATATCGATGGAGTCAAACATCTTGGAACAACGTCACTTTTTTGAGCAACGAGCACCCTAAGGAAAAATAACAAGGTAGGCTCTGAAATGTATCCGACCACAGATTTCTAAACTGTCTATCCGACAAAATACCAATAACGATGTGACGCATGATACAAAATGCTATAGGATTAGCTCTTATTTTCGTTGCTGTGGTAATGTCACCAGTATGTTGATTACGCATCCAAATGGATATTAAGGTTATAGACTGTGTGTGTTGAGCATCCGGATTATCGGTAGACTTTCGTCTTTTTATGAATATTTACGATGTATGAATCTATCATACAATCATTTAAGTATTTCAAATTGTTTAAGTAATTAGATAAGTTGCGCTAATGAAAACCCTGCCCCAAAAAAAGGTTCTAAATTGTGTCCATATCTACATCTGGAACATCAGCTTTTTTAATGCTAACCGGGTTACGATTGACCTTAACCCACTTTATCGATCATAAAGCCGAAGGTCGTTTGCCCAAAAGTCATTTATTTACTCTTGTTTTGAAGATACCTAGGTTATAAATTGACGCCAACAGTACTGCAGGTAGCTCTTTATTTCAAGCTATAGTTATACGGAAAACAAACTTATTTTCAAACTGTTTCGTGCGAAGGTATCTGCAAGTGGAGTGATTTTCCGCTCTTGGATATTTGGTGTCTAGGTAGGTAGGATTAGATTGAATAACTCATTAGCACACTCTCCAAAATGCAGCCTGTAAAACACAGAGAAGCAGGCAACTCTATGTCTGTGCTGGAAGCTCTGCAGTTTCCTTCCAACACGCGCCTTGTCAGTAATTAATTTAATAGTATCGAGGTCAGAGCCTCTAATTGGTGTTTGGCTAAACACACCATAGATGACTGCAGTATTCCGTACGGGGCCGTACTTACGATAGTATAGTATCAGTAGTTGCTCTGATGTGGAGAACTTCGTAATTTTGTTCAAAATACAAAGCTTTATTGCCGCAGTCTTCGTTCATGAAAATCATAGTTGCATAGTTTTCATTCAGTGTGGATGCAGCTTGTGTGCCAGCGCCGAAGTCCTTGATAACAATTCTCCTGCCGAGTCGAATTATGGAGCACCATTGAAACTCCACGCCGCCGTGGCAAGTTAGACGACTCGCTTAGTTTAGATAGGTGGTGTAGAATGGAAGTCGAGGAACTAAGTAATGATCCCGGTAGACGGAGTACTGCTTGGTGCACCCTCGACAGTATTAGTACAATTCACCAGTTTATGAATAAGTTTGACGATTGCTTTTGCGACTTAGTTTTAGTTTCGGTTTAGTAGCTTTGTATTTTTTAACCCCCGACCAAAAAAAAGGGGTGTTATAAGTTTGACGTCGATGTCTGTTGTCTGTCTGTCTGAGTGTGTGTGTGTCTGTCTGTGGCACCGTAGATCTCAAACGGATGGGCCGATTTCGATGCAGTTTTTTTTATTTGAAAGTTCCGAATTTTTTTTCATCCGTGCGGATGATTTTAGCTATGTTTGGTTAATATCGATTTAAGATGGCCGCCGCCACAAAATGGCGGACAAAATATTTCTTCACAACCTACCTCAATATGGGTATCAAATGAAAGGGCTTGACTAGTAGAATACATTGCACTATGACAAATTTCAAATCCAAGATTGCTGCTTCCACAAAATGGCGAAATACATTTCTTTTTTCACAACCTACCTCAATATGGGTATCAAATGAAAGGACTTAACTAGTAGAACGTTGTACAGATAACAAATCTGAGGTAGTCGGGGGTTAATCAAAATTTTTAATTTTGTTCTTGTTTAAGTAATACATATTTAAGTACGTTGAGCAGTTTTTGGACCAACAATAATCATGAAACTCGCATCATCTTCACTGTACGCTTTTCCGGTGTGTAACCTGTACTGTGTATCTATGTGGACTTTTTGGGTGAATAAAAAGCGTGAAAGTCGCGGCATCGTCGACACACGAATCTCAAGAGCATAATCACGAATCCTGCTAGCTTCGTATAGACAAAACTAGCGTTGCGTAGCGCTGTCTACACGCAGCTAGAAGTAAGAACTACCTTGCTAGCTTGCTAACACTAGCTTGAAAAACAGTCCCTATAACTGTCATTTTTTTAAGTTAAGTGGTCTAGACTTATTATTAGTATTAGTACTAACGGCCCGTTCCGGTTTCGCTCGGATATTGTCACATAAAGCCCATTAATCGAAATATAAACTATCCTATCTTTTAAATTGGGTCAATCTACACACGGTATCCAAATTTCATTAAAATCGGTTAAGTAGTTTAAGAGTCCATCGCGGCCAAATATCGTGACAGGAGATTTATATATAATAAGATTATGACGACTAGCATAGATACCGGGGTGGGTTCCCAACGAGTCACACCAAACGAGTCACACTACCGGGACTTGTTTGCGGTTCTATTCTATCGTAAATTTAGATAAACAATATTATTCTCTATTAGTGTTTTGTGTAGTAGTGCTTATGACCCGCTGGATATTTTATTTTTATTCATTACCATTTACAAATTACGTGCAGAGAGATCATAAAATGGGCTGTTTACGCTACCCTACTGATGTTATAAATGTCAATATTTAGATATTTGTATGTTTGTTGCTTACTCACGTTGTAACGTATAAACCGGGTTGAAATTTGGAATATAGTAAATTATAGCCTGAAAGAACACAAAGGCTTTTAATGCCAGAAAAATAACTGAAACGGAAACCACACGAGTAAAACCGGCGGCGCTCTGCTAGTAAGCTATAAAGGAATATATGGCCTCGAATGTACTGCCTACCGCCACATTTCACATCGCCATACCAAACTGTAAATCGATACGTAGCATATAAAGAATAATACTATTTAATGCACTTGTTTGTGTCTGGGTGTTTCTATGTATAATAAGTATGTATTTAAAACTATATAAGTATTATATCAGCTATCTGGCTGCCATCACACAAGCTCTGCTTAGTTTGGGGTCAGATGGTGTTGTGTGTGAATTGTCCACCACCAATATATATATATACTAGCAGCCCGCCCCGGCTTCGCACGGGTATTATGGAAAATACGTATAAAACAAAATTATTAGACTTACAAATTTTAACACACTCTTGGCAGAATTGCCATGCTTAGGACATAAGACAAAACAAACAATCCCAATCATCTGTTTATCATTTAAAACGCATGTTTTTTTGCTTATTTTACTTTATAAAAAAAAAATGCGGGAGCCAGAAGCTCAAGGGAGGTCCTGAGAGGAGCGAGCCAAGCGAGGTTGTCGCCGTAGCGTAATTGTTATGTTTAGGTATTGTGATGCTTCTCTCAATATGTGCCTTTAAACATTATGCTAAGTTATGTTTATGCTATATACGGTAGCAAAAATTATGCGAAAACTGTTATGCGTTAGTTGTTATGGTATATTATCATTAGTCCTAAAAACTTTAGGCGTGTCTGGCGTCGTTGTTATTCCCCTTTTACTTTTACGCATCAAATCAAAAATTAAATCAGTAAATATTTAATTGTTGTAATTTAGTGCGAGTGCCGCCGTAGCGAGAGGTTACACTCAATGACATAGAGCTTGGCCTCCGGGAGCTCACCCGGAGTCAAACTCCAGTGATAGACCATAATAGGACCAATTGTTATGTTTAGGTATTGTTATGCTTCTCTCAATATGTGCCTTTAAACATTATGCTATGTTTATGCTATATACGGTAGCAAAAATTATGCGAAAACTGTTATGCGTTAGTTGTTACGTTATATTATCATTAGTTCTAAAAACGTTAGGCGTGTCTGGCGTCGTTGTTATTCCCCTTTACTTTTACGCATCAAATCAAAAATTAAATCAGTAAATATTTAATGGTTGTAATTTAGTGTTAAAAATCTGCTAATGCCACCTACGACGTAGTTTATGGTTGTGCAATGTTTTATGTAACTACTAAAGTCTATTAGTTCTAAATACGTACTAAATAGTTACGGCTGGTCTAGTCGGGAGAACGGCGGCGGCCGATCTGGAGCCCCGGTTTTAAATCCACGTGCACCAGGCACCACTGTCTTTTCGGAGTAATATGCGTAATACCGCTAACTTAAAACGGTGAAGAAAAACATCGTGAAGAAATCGCCATGTACTTAGAATCTTTTGAGGTCATGTGTCATCCACCAACCCGCACTGGGCCAGCGTGGTGGATTATGGACTTGACTCTCTCCTTGAGAGAGGGCCCCGAGTCCCAGTAGTAGGAATATTTAGTGGGCTGCTTATTGAATCTATTGACACAGCTAGATTTCATCGTAGTCCTTAATGCTCCGTTTTATTCTACTTTAGTAGGTAGAATAAAGGGGACCTTTGGGGATGACCTATATCGTATCCTATCCCCCAGCTCAAATTACACGCGCATCACTATTTTTCGAAGGCATGTCCGTAATGCCTCCAATTTAAAACGGTAAAGAAAACATCGTGAGGAAACCAAATGGAATAAATTTAATGTAATACTGTGTAGAAAGTGCGAGAAAACTTGAACAATAACAGTAAAGGTAGTTCTGAAAAGAACATTTTGATAGGAACATAAAAAAGTGTTACGAAAAATTGTTTAATATTTAGTATCATTTGCGTCCACTACCTACGTAGCGAGGCGACCACGCGAATTAGTAGACGCGCGCGCGGCTACTCGTACTTACCTATTTCATAGCTGCGAACACCTCTCCCCCGTGCCTCGGTGTCCCCTCTATCGCTGTTGCGCCGCGCGGCGCCGCATTTTGATAGGATTGATATTTTTAATTTCGTTAAATCTTTTGAATGGAATGTCCGACTTCAATAATTCAAAAAGTAATCAATAGGTATTAAAAGAGTCTTGAATAAGAAATAATTTATTTGGATAAGAATTAATACAAATGTGTTGATAACATGGTCTGAATTTGATAGGCATTTTTACTTACTTTTAAAATGTAAAAAAGTAGTTGTTGCGAGGTAATTACTGTAGTTAGACATATGGTCTCGCGAGGTTTTTTGTAGATTTTAATACGCTCTATAATATTGTAGAACATTGTTTTGGTCTATCATTAGTACTTTCCGCAGCGTATGCGATGAAAGCCATTTTATGACTGTTTTTTTATACCTTGCGTTGGTTTTAGTAAAAAATTCCGTAGATATCTCATTTTTTTTCGTAATAAACATAGCCTATGTTACTCAGTGATAATGTAGCTTTCTATTGGCAAAAGAATTTTTGAAATCGGTCCAGTAGTTTTTGAGTTTATTCGTGCCATACAAAAATACAAAAATACAAATCTTTCCTCTTTATAATATTAGTATAGATTAATATATTGATGGACAGCACACGACCGCAACATGACTTATATGTCCTGTGCCTACTGCGATGAGTAACTTACTTCAAATTACCATAATTGGTATGTTGTACCTAATTATGTACTTAGATACACAACTACCCGTATGCAAAGGACGCTTAGGTATATCACTGTGGACGATACTAGGGCGTATGGAAGGAAGGTTAGCATTGCTCGAACAATTTTTTTTTATCGCGTATAGGTCCGCGTTTGACCACCAACTCGCCTGATGGTAAGCGACGGTGTGGTCGAAGATGACGCACGTTGACCTAGAAGGTACCTATTCACTCTGACCTTGAAAAGTTCTAGATTATATCTCTCAGGGAACAAGGAGGCCGGCAACTTATTCCACTCCAAAGCTGTACGTACGAGAAACGTACGTGGATTCAAACCGTTGTTTGTAAAATCCACAGTGTATGGGTGGTAGTGAGCCGACTTAAGACTTGTCCTGTAGTGGATAGGGGGAAGGCAATATCAGGTCGTGCAACTCCGCTGCACGCTCTCCAAAATGTATCCTGTAAAACACTGTCAGACTAGCCACTTTTCGACGATGTTCGATGTTAAATTACAGGGCTTGAGGTATAACATCTTAGATCTCTGGGTGACGAGCGCAGTGCAGTGCTAGGTAATGATTTGGACTCTTCATGTTTAAATAGCTGCGTGTCACTGTGCTGCTATGTGGCAAGTATGTTGTTTACCATCAGGCACATGTCCTGCTCGTCTTGTCACTCTTTATTAAAAAAAAATTGCTTACGTGTTTTAACAACCATCATTTCAGTAGCAAAATATCTTGATTGCAACAATCCACGTGTACGAATCACCTTATGATAAACAAAACCTCGTAATAGAATGAAGAACGAACACCAAGAATATTACCTCTAGATTTTCAGACAGCCTGTTTGGACCCATTGGGAAATATAGACTCAGGTAGAGTACTCCCGGGGTTTCGCAAAGCGATTTATAATATGGATTTAAGGCGTTTTATTCGAATTTTCGGAATGTGTGGTAGCTTGGGATTTATTTATTACTTATGTAGAAATCTTAATGACTTTTCATGTTATTCATAGAGTCTGGCTAACGAAAGTAAATACGGTTTTTTTTGCACTTTTTACATGACAACACTCAAGTGTTCCTACCATCGGGTATTTACCGAGCGAATGAACGAATTGGGATATTTTAAACAGAAAGAACTTAAGTAAACTTGATTACAAAAGGCATTTTTAAAACATACCGTTTAAACATTATATGAAATAAGTTTTAAAAATTCGTACGAGGTCTAAAATTGTATTCATTAAAAATATAGACGAGGTATGTACGTGTTGGTGATTATTTCAAGAGCAACACTAAGCCTTTAGTTGGCCTAATAAATAGATTCATTAATTACGCTATTAAATAGAGAAAGGCTTGTACAATTTTATTTTGAAGCAATTAAGTTTCGGCGATAATCCGAAAGATTTGGTAGAATCAGAATCAGTGTATGGTATCCCCTATCTCTGAAACAACAAAATGGCGTGTTTTTGATGTTTCGTAGTGGCTGGCTTGTGTTTGTTTTTGGCGAGATTTTCAGTTTAGGGATGCCATGCTGATATATTTTAAATTTGCCGCGCTTTGTCAATTCAATTCAATTCAATTCAATTCATTTATTCATACCATAAATTCATAAGAACACTTGGTAACGTCATTTACAAAAAGGCAAAGAATCTGTGTACATAATATGATAAAATAACAACGTCAAAAAGAATAAAGCAGCTGTAAAGGGGCCTAGTCAATTACATGCAGCTGTAAAAAGGCTTTGTCGAAGACAATATAACAAATAATCAATACACACAGTATACAGATACTACATTAGTACAAACAATGTAACATCAAAAGTCTTAAAAATCTATTATTTTACCTTATTACAAGATTCTAATTTCGACACATTTCTCTTCCATACGTTACTATCTTTAACAAAGTCGTCTATATTATAATATGCCTTGCTCAATAGGTAGCTTTTTATTTCATTTTTAAACTTGGTTTCATTGAGGCCTTCCACTTGTACAGGGATTGCATTATAGAAGCGAATACCATTACATTTGAAAGAGTTATTTGTTTTCTGAAGTCTGCACTTAGGAAATACAATTTTGTGTTTATGGTGCGCTTTTGGATTCAGATCAGTTAATTTCTGCAGACGACTTCGATTTTTTCTTACATACATTATACATTCATAAATATACAATGAAGGGACTGTTAATATGTTAATAGTTTTGAACATCTCCCGTACTGATTCTCTAGGTGATAAATTATATAGACCACGGATTGCTCTTTTTGCAATACGAAAACAGAGTTTCTGTCCGCAGCCGAACCCCATAATAAGATCCCGTAGGACATAATACTGTGAAAGTAGCCAAAATAAACAAGCCTAGCTGTTGCAACGTCTGATATTTTTTAATTTGACGAACTGCGTGGGCAGCTGAACTGAGTCGATCAGCTAGTCTCTATGTGAGGACCCCATTGAAGCTTTGAATCTACTGAAATACCCAGAAAACAAGTAGATTGTACAGGTTCGATAAGTTCATCCTTCAGTCTTATATCAAGTTTACCGCACATTACATTGCAGAGTGTGAACTTTATACATTTCGTTTTAGTTGGATTAAGTACTAGATTATTTGCATCAAACCATTTGTACGCAATGTCCAAAAGTACGTTTATTTCAGTGAAATCGTTTATTCTCTCTTAATTTTGAATAGAAGTGATGTATCATCGGCGAACATAACTATTTCTATATTTTTATGTTTCTTTATCATAAAAGGTAGATCATTAACGTATATAAGAAACAAGAAAGGTCCAAGTATGGAACCTTGTGGTACACCCATTCTTATAGGCGACTCATTTGATTGCACACCGTCAACATCGACTATTTGTACACGGTCTTTAAGATATGAAGAAATAAAATTTAGAGCTGGTTTCGAAACCCCATAAAACTGCAGTTTCTTTAAAAGAGTGTCATGATGAACACAGTCGAAAGCTTTTGATAAGTCACAAAATACTCCCAGAACGTCATGATGATCTTCCCAGGCTTTCAATATATAATTAGTTAGTTCAATACCTGCATCGGTAGTGGAACGTCCTTTCGTGAATCCAAATTGGTTACTATGTAATAGATTATTAATATTAAAGTAAGATAAAAGTTGCTGGAGAACAAGTTTCTCGAATATTTTGCTGATGCAAGGCAAAACCGAGATGGGTCTGTAGTTTCCAAGTTCGTTTTTGTCTCCAGATTTAAACAGAGGTATCACTTTACTATATTTCATCATGTCAGGAAATGTACCATTTTTATACATTCGTTAAATAATTCTGCTAAATATGGGGCAATGTTGTTAATAATCCCTCAAGTACCTTAACAGATAATCCCCATAAGTCCTCTGTATTCTTAACTTTAATATCTTTGAACGTTTTTAGTATTGCAGTGGCAGTAACATGATGAAATTCAAATGTAGATGAAGGACAATCAACATTTTCTGTCAACAATTTTCTGCAAGAGAG
This sequence comes from Ectropis grisescens, assembly GCA_017562165.1. NCBI lineage: Eukaryota > Metazoa > Arthropoda > Insecta > Lepidoptera > Geometridae > Ectropis > Ectropis grisescens. Next base: position 14,515,075 of record CM029771.1, on the reverse strand, counting down.
GGAGACGAAGTTAGATGTTTAGTTGTCTCTAATGGAATATCAGCAAAATAAACCTTGAAGGCATCTACTATGTCCGATTTTTTCGTAGTGACTTTTTCGCCAATCCGAAGTGCGCTCATCATTTCACGACTTTTAATTTTCCAGACTCATTGTTTATTATCTTCCACGTGCTTTTTATCATATTATTGGAGTTTTAATTTGATCCCGTATAAATATTGCTTTTGCTCGAATACATACATTTCTAAAATACTTGAATATCTCTTAACATATAGTTTTGTGGCATCATCGTTGCAGTATGTCTTTAGTTTGTATAAATTGTAAAGATTGCTTCGACTTTTAATAAGACCTGGTGTTGCCCATTCGGCAAACTTCGGTTTTGCGTTAATATTAACAAATTTGGCATGGAAAATATTATTAAATTGTGTACTCAGCATTTTAAAAACTCAGAATAATTATGATTAGGATCATCAATTGTCATAATGCAAAATTTGTTGGAAAAATGATTAGTTATCGCGGTATTTAAAGCTGACATGCGGGACAATGTAATGGGTCTAACAAGAACTTTCTCTTCCGCCCTTTTCATACAGGCAGGAAGAGAAATGCTCTGCCCCTATGGTCCGAACGCAAACAATCCAGGACCTCAGAATGAAAGTATTCACAGTTTACAAAAACATTATCAATGCAGGTTGCAGAACAACCTTTCTTAGTTACTGCGACCCTAGTGGGTTCAGTGAACACTTTTGTCAAATTAAAAGATTGACATAACATTAATATGTTGCTCTTGTTACGAGATTCCGAAAGTATATCTGTGTTGAAGTCTCCACACATCACAATCTGTTTACTTTTCTCAGATATTCTACTCAATGCTTCTTCTAAAGTAGTTAAGAAGATCTCAATTTCGGCACTAGGTGGTTTATAAACACATAAAACAACATATCGATCCAATTCTACGCAAGTTAGTTCACAATGTCGTTCAACAGTTATATTTTCTACATCTTTTCGAGACTTATATTTCACATTATTGCTAACAAAAATTATGCAACCACCTCCTATTGCCAATTTCCTACAGTATATACTACCTATTGAATAATTATTTAGGCTAAAGTTCAATTCACATTTCGATAGCCACGTCTCAGTGAAACAAATTACATCGTATTTGTGTGAGCTTTCCAAGAATAGCTCTATTTCTTCTAGTTTACCTAACAGCCTGTTTATATTCTGGTATAAAATATAAACGGTGTTCTTTTGAACCATCTGAATAACATTATTTGTTCGTTTATTGCAAGGGGGCCTAGTTTGTTACGACGCTTTGTTGTAACATAATGAGGCCTCTCTGTTGTCAAGGATTTCAGTTTAAACAGACACTGTTGGTTGTCACAATATTTGTCAAGTTTTGAAATTTCCTTGTTCGCTCGTTTGACAATGTAAAACAATCAGTTTAGCAATTTTAACTTTTAAGTGTCGGGCTAAGAACTGTTTTCCATTAGACAATACAAAATTGTGTATAAAATTATTAATATCAAATAATATAAAGTCACCGCCTTTGTTTGAAATAAGGTTGTGTAAAATAACATTCAAAGAATATATTTTTGGTTTTGTCTATCACTCAAAGATGTTGAATAAGGAAATGTACATAATACAATTTTGCCAACTTTACCGGAACTGTGAAAATCCACTAATGATTCTATACAATTTATAAGATCTCTTTTTGTGGTACTCAATGAGTTACCCATCATTATTACAACAGTACCAACTTTCGTTAGCCAGACTCAAACATTTTGTTTTTACTTTTGTGAAGAGTTCTATGGCTATTGACCTCAAATGGCCTCTATTGGCCACTGAACTTTGGACTTAAGCTACCAACCTAAATTGACTGATATACTTACTGCATACCTATACATGCATACGTATTCCTACGTAGAGTGTACCTGAAAGCATTCCGACTGTAAATAATCTGAAATGTAACGCAACGCAAATTCTCATTAGTCTCGCGTGTAAACTCACTCCATCTAGGGTCTCATTTTCAAAAATCACTTTGTTATTGTCATATATTATTTTCGCACAGATTGCACTGCGTGGGTAATGATGAGCTTCTCCCACGCTGACTGAGCGGTACTCGCTCGCTTGAACAACTACAATATATTGACGCATGAGCTGTATCATGCATTTGATAATAAAAAGTAGTCAATCGTGATCACTAGATAAACAAAAAATCTGTTGAAATTTTATTTCGAACAACATTTTTATCTGTTTATTTCTGTTCATTAACAAAATTTTAAAGTATATATACCTAGAATAAATAAAGAAACCTAGAATAAAGTACCTATACCTAGAATAAAAATAGATACAATCTATTTACCCTAAGTATACCTATCTAAATTATCCATGAACCGCTGAAGCTCTGGTGATAATCAAGGTGATCAAGTCTACTCCCAGTTGAAAGCGTTTCCAGCAAACCGGTGACATTACCAACCACTCCGAATCGCAAAGTTTATACGTCAAGCGAAATAAACGCCAGCATTTTGGTGACATGTCACGTCGAGCAATAGCTCAAGGTTTGAACAATAATCACGCGTCCGCAGTAAATAGGCTCAATTCAAATATTTTAGAGCAAAATAAATATATAATCCAGCGAGCGATTTTTAAAAATGATGCATAGTTCCGTGCGTGACGGCGGTGGTAGGTACTTCGGCTTCGAGCCGGCAGGCAGCCATTCTCAATTATTTCCAGCTTTGACGAGCCTTGCATGCTAATTAAAAAAACTACGTACAAAAACTAGAGAACCCGCACAACCACTATTTTAGAGAGAATTCATGTGGAAAAATCTAGAATTTTTTACTCACTTTTTTTATTTACTTTTATATTTATGTATAATACAGAGTGATGAGGCGAGCACGACGTAAGCCTAATGGAAAGTAGCACAGTAACACGCTCGCCCATAAGACATAACCACGTAGCTTTTTGAACACGAAGAATCCAAATTATGCCTAGCACTGCACTACGCTTGTCGCCCAGAGAATTAGGGTGTTTTATATCTTTCTTGATGTAACGGAATGGAATAAACATGTCTAAATAGTTCCTATCAGAGAACACCCACTTAAAGAGCATAATGCTAATGGTGACCGGTCTAACGTAGAATGGAAACTACGAAGGTAAGGAATAATAAATAATTTAAGTAAAGGTAATTAATGCCTTAATAGCATATTAACTTTTCCAGCTTTGTATTACCAGGAGAAAATACAAACAAATAACCCGTAGATATAGTACAATATACACTTACATGGCCTTAGACTACGACAGACGATTAAATCAGCAAACTCTAAGAAGGCTTCTCTCACAAGGAGAGAGCCAATGCCATAATTTGTGACGCTGGCCAAGTACAAGTTGGCGGATGATGCATCCCTTCGAAAGATGCCATTTCTTTACCGTTAAATATATTGGCGATAGCAAACTTGCAGGTATTTTGAGAAATACTCAGAGGTGAAGGTAGGATCAAAATCTGTTCATCACTATTATGGAAAATTCTATCGGAAGTTCTCGATACCAAGTCCCCATGGTTAATCATAATAATATCATTTATTAAAGAAGTGAAAACTTGAACAATTATTTATCACTTACATATACAATACATGGATGTACATTGTACAAAAATACATATAACCTAACCTATATACATATATGTATATAACCTTACCTATACCTACAGCGGTACCAGTTATGGTTATAGTGTCCCGAGTTCAACTGCTTTTTTTATCCAAAAACACCTCAAGACTTTTTTGTTTTCACTTCAATAAACAATAATAATTGGAATATAAAACTAGTAGTTGCTGAGTGCGAAATTTGACCAAAAAGCTATATTAATATTTATCTATAATAATCTTTTCTTAATTTAACCACAAACTTTAACAATATCTTCCTGTCCCTGATCGCGATCGCGCACGCACACTCTCCTTGAAAAAGGCCGCCGGACGCGGCCGAAACTTGTGTCGGATTGGACCGACCATATTTATCACACGTGAGTTACTCGTTGCCTTAATTGGTAATGTTTTTTATTAATTAAATGGGTTTCTAGCAAAATAAAAAAATTGTAATTCAGCACTCTTTCTCTTTATAAACTATGGGTGAGCAAAATTATATAATCCTCCGTCCACGCAATTTATACACACAGATTCATATTAATACCTTCACAGTAAAGAACAAGAACCCTAACAAAATTGTATAATCCTCCGTCCACGAAATTTATACACACAGATTCATATGAATACCTTCACAGTAAAGTACAAGAACCATAACAACATGAAATAAAATCGGGCTATTGTGTAAAAATAAACTCAAAACTTCGTCGTGTTTTCTTTGAATGACGCCTTTCAAATAGAACTGCTCTATTTCATTATTTTCCAGTTCTCTGGTCTGTCATTTTAACATCGCGACTCATGTTTTTTGGTACGAAGCATTGAAATTAATATAATAGGTGCACGTCACTGCGGACGATTCATTGAAACGAAGGTGTCTCTATTCACTGGTTTACGCTATAATAGCTCATTAGAATCGAGACCTTGGCTTAACATTTGAAATTGAATACTGGAACCGCAAAACATGAATGCGACGTGGTTTGCAATACGATATTACATAGATGAGAATGTCATTGAATTATATAATTACCGATGGAATTAATTGGTGATGGCATTGTGTATGGTAATGATATTTATGGCGTGCAATCGTGTTTTTGTTTTGGTACTTTTGGTTGCATTACTCCTAACGTAGCATGTTTATTGGTGTTGGGACTCGTGACTTGGGGCTCTATCACAAGGAGAAAGTCAAGGCCAAAATCTATCACGTTTGCCAAGTGCGATTTGCCAAATGTTGCATGTTCTTAAAAGATATCTTTCTCGAAATATGCCGATTTCCTCGAAATATTTTGGTACTAAGAATCGCTGGTGGGATTCGAACTTACTGGCTCACGGTTGTGATTAATGCCAATGTGTCATAGGGTATTTTATGTCGTATTTTTTTATTGAAGTGAAATCTACTTTTGGCGCGGCACAGACAGATTTTTCGTGGGTTATGAATTGAATTCTAGCGTTACGCTCGGGAATGATAGTTCCCGCGTAGTTTCCAAAGTAAGCTATCAAATTCTGATAAGTATTCACTTCTATCGGCAGTTAATATGACTGCCAATTTTTTTATTTACTCTATTTTTATACTTCATTTAAAAAAACATTTTGTACTACTTACTCTACGTAAACTTTGAGTGTGAAATTTCATACTCCTCCGTCCGCGCAATTTTTGTAAAAATTTAGACAACACACAAGGTTTATATGCACAACTTTTCTGCTTCACGTGTTCACAAATAGATGTAGAGACTACGGCTTGAGCATTCATGCTCGTTTAAAAGCTTCTTCTTGCAGCGACGTAACGTAACAGTTCGCCCTCTTCCCGCAAATATGTTCGAGGAGAGCGATGGCTGACACATGCATGCGTCCTACTCTTGAAAATTTGCTGCTTGCGAGACAAGAGAATGTAAACGGTCGGAATATATAATAATAATATATGTCACCGTAAAATTGCAGTGTAACGCGTGAGTTTGCAATCTCACGGTAGGTTAGGTTAGTTTATAATATAACGTCGTTAGATTAGGCATAATCTGACGATTTTTACAATTTTACTAGGTCTAAGGTTTACTCCACCATCTACACTGCCCTAAACTTTTAATGAAAGAAGCAATACCTAGTAATCAAACTATTTTGTATAGAAATTTTATTTTAAAATTAAAGTCAGGTACTCCAATATTTGAACAAAATCAACTGAGTCATTCAATATCACTATAACTAATTCAATAAGAGTTATTTTTCTGCGGTTTTGGAGCTCCTATTCACCAATTTTGGATGTGTTTTTCTTTGTATGAAAGCTGACATGATCGGTGATCATGATTGTCCTTAAACATAATTTATGCGGGACATACTTAAAAACATAATTATTGTTACTGTTAAGTTTAATACTGCCAAGTACTCTAATTATCAAACTATGTACCGTCTTTGTTTCTGAACTCCTTTAGATTTAGATTACAATATCACGCATTAGATTATAATCTGACGGTGTTGGCAATTTTACGATGACACCTATAAGCCAGACACCTATAATTGGCTGTCAATTTTTTTTTTTCAAAGGCAGGGCAATTATGCAATGAGAACTGCACTGCACTACATAGCCGTCGCTGCGCCTGACAAGTTTCATGTATGATATTTTTAAGATTTTGGAAATATAATGAACTGGGGAATTTTTATTTTGCACATACAATTTTTTGCCAACGCGTTGCCGTTGCCGTTGCAACGGTCAAAACACCTGAATTTGCTACATACATCTGTTTCTAGTTGGAATTTAACAAAAAGAAATTTATCAACACATAGAGGATGAAACGGAGATCAAATTTTTATGCTATAGTGAAAATAACAAAAATGCACAAATGGAACTTGGCAGGTGCAACGACGCATACCTAACTTATTACACTAAGCATTTCTGAATTATCCGTAGACCGAAGGAGGTTTAAATATTTTTTTAGATTTTTTCTTAAGTTTTTGTTTATAAAACAATTCATCGACCCATCCTTTCCGTCCGTCCCCATCCATCGTATCTACTACATTTAATAAAACATATTCTAGGACGCTCTTTTATGACGCCATTTTCCTCGGTCCTGTGCCAATGAGTCCACGTCCGATCCTCGATAGAAACGATATTATCCTTATTTACCTCTGCTATGATCCGATAAAATTTATCCGGAAAAAATTATCCTGGATACCTAATACGAGCAATACCTTACCCATACAACTTTAAATAGCTTTGACTTGGCTGACAACCAACAAAAGGTCAAACGGGAACAGGTTTGACTTAGCTCAACATTTTGACAGGTTGTAGGCTTGCGTTAATTTTGAGTAAATGGTTGAAATGTTCCGATACGTTTTGTATGAGTTACGTATTGTACACAAACATAAATTGGTTTTAATTTATACGTGATTTCAGTATTGTTCATTAACCGCAGCCGTGGCCAAAAACATTTTTTGTATGAGATTTCTTATATGTGCCGTGCAGCGGTTAAAAGTTGTTCGTGGCAAAACTTACTACAGATTAACATACAATAACATAAAATACATTTACATCCTAACAAAAACTTAAGTGCAGCATTTAACAACATTTTATTTTTTCTATAAAAGAGTCAAAAAGTTTCAGGGTACACATAACAGCAGTCATCAATGATCGAAAACGCTTAAAAATCCAACTAACGTATGAATATGAAACCATACTCGTACAAGCAGGATAAAATTTTAAATTGATCAATTTATAAAGTAAGCAAAACGAGTAAAATTTAATATTTTCAAGAAAACCAAGGGTTGCCAACGTACCGAGGGTTGAAATGAAAATGCATGCATTCAAGCAACATGTCGACTGGCATCCATCTATAGATAAAGATAAACAGGGTTATGCACAACTGCTGCACTAAGTAGAAGTGAACGTGATTTACTCATCCTCAAGCAGAGATCGTACAGTTTAAGGAGTCCTTGCGCTATAGTTAATTTCATAGTCATACGAGATGTACTACGTAAAGTACAACGGTTACATAATATATAGCCTATAGCACTCACGAATCATCCAACGGCGAAAGAATTTTATGAAATCGGTCCAGTAGTTCCAGAGATTAGCGCGTTCAAACAAAACCCCCTGCAGCTTTATAACATATTTTTTAACTTTTATAGGTTTACACTTAACCGCCATCTCGCCTGATGTTAAACGATGATGCGGTCTACGATGGACGTGTTTACCTAGAAGAAACCGATTCACTCTTGATTTGAAGACACAAAGATTGTAAACTATCGGGAAACCCCTCTCAGACAACGTATTCCACAAGCCTTGACGTTCTTATCACAAAAGTAGAGTCAAATCTCTTCGTTCGTGTCTTTGGAACATCAACCATGAAACGATGTCGCTTTTCCGAGCTACAAGCATTCCGATAAAAAAGGGCAAGGTGGTATTAGATCGTACAAATCAGTCGCACACTCTCCGAAATGTATCCGAGTAATCTATTCTTCTATTATTATAGAATAATAGATTAGTAAGCTCTGCGCCTTCTGGGCTAGCCCAAAGTTTCACTAAGAGGTCACCTCAGACCAACCGCAATAGATCACCTTTTTAAATAGTGCAGTTCAGTTAACTACGTAATTTTGTTTTGTCAGTAGACATAAAAAAATTACGTTATTTTCTTAATTCACACTCTTATGTTAAGGTCTCATTGTATTTACAAAGTGCATTTTGAAATAGGATAGCTTTTAGGTCATAATAGAGTTTCGAAACGTGTCAGGACAGCAGCGACACACGACGGCTTGAATATGACACTTCACCGGTCATGGCGTCGTTCGTACTATCCTACAATTTCGCTATTACTTCAATATACCATAAGTATTGTAATTCAGAAATAAATACTGTTAAATGCGTTACGTTATTATTACTCATAGTTAGTTAGTTAGTTAAACGGGGCCTTTTCCGCACTTAGCCTCTCAAATTGGGCCATTGTGCGTGGCTCATACTACCCTTCTACTCCAGCCATCCCAGGCTATCCCAGAAGGCAAGCAACCCATTCAGGTTGGTGAAGGCCTCTGGGACTGCTGCTGGGGAGTGGAGGAATTCTGCCCGTTGATCTGCCACGGTCCTGCATTCCACAATCACATGCTGTGGCGTTTCCTCCTCCTCCATGCATCCTCTGCATAGAGGGCTGTCTGTCACACCTATATTGAAAAGGTGCTTGTTTAGAGGACAGTGGCCAGTCATAATACCTATAACTTTACGTACTTTGTCCTGCTTAATCTGATAAGGTTGCGCGCAAGTTTTTTTTTGTTGCTACCGGAATAGCATTTTGGTTTGCCTGCAACCTTCAGTGTTTCTCCATTCCATTAAATGTGCTTTCCCAGTATTTTCCTGCAGCCATGTTTTTATTTGGGCCTGAGGTATAGGCATTAATGGTTCCGGTCCATATACTACTGCCTTTGCTCCTCTTTTGGCCAGTTCATCAGCTGCGTCGTTACCTAGTGAGTCGCTGTGTCCTTTGATCCATTGGAGGGTTACTCTGTTCGTCCTGCTATGGATTGGAGTGCATTGTGGCATTCAATATAAGGACAGAGGTTATGGTATTATTTTTAGGGCTTGAAGCACTGACGCGCTGTCGGAGACAATTTTGATGTTTAGATCCCCAACATCTCTGGCTGCGACCGCCTGTGCCGCCCTGGTGATACCGATACATTCGGCTTGGAAGATTGTATTTAGGTTACTTAGTGGTGTTGCTATTTTTATGTTTAAGTCATTTGAGAAGACGCCGGCTCCTGTACCTTGTGTGGTTTTAGAGCCGTCTGTGTATATCCTCACTTCTCTGCTACCAGAGCTATCTTTTGATTCTGCATTGAGTTGGATATTGTATCTTCGATCAAAGACATGTTGACATATTGTTCTGTCCATAGGTGCCTCCAGAAACGGTATTTCTTTCAGCACCTGTTGCAGAACTTTGAGTGTTGTGTTTCTATATTTTGTTTCCACAGTCCGTTTGCCCTTAGTCGCAGGGCGGCTGCCGTAGCCTCCTCCTGTATGACTAAGTGTAGAGTTCTCAAACTTAGGAGATACTCAGTGCGGCTGATGGTGTGGTCTTCATGCATCCAGTAGCTGCTACGCTTGCCAGGCGTTGCAGACTTTGGAGTTTAGCTTTTACTGTGGTCAGTTGTGTTCTGGGCCACCACACAACCGATCCGTAGGTCAGAGAGGGTCTGATCACTGAGGTGTACAACCACAGTGTGATTTTTGGATTGAGACCCATTTTCTCCCATCGAGTCTCCGGCATTGCCAAAAAGTTAGGCAAGCCCTCTTAATTTTTGTGTCAATGTGACTCGCCCAGTTCAGTTTATTGTCAAGAATGACGCCCAGATATTTCACTTGAGTTGATAGGGAGAGTTTGGTGTTAAATAGTTTTGGGAGATGTAGTTCTGGTAACTTTCTTTTGTTGGTGAAAAGAATGAGTTCTGTTTTTTCGGGTTTACTGACAGTTGATGTTCGCCACACCATTTTTCTACAATCTGAAGGGCCGAGCGCATGCACTTACAAAGGACATTTTCAGCGCTTCCGCTTATCAGTATTGTGAGGTCATCTGCATAACCAATAGTAGTGTATCCTCTGTCATTTAAGATCTTTAAGAGGCTGTCCACCACTATGTTCCATAATAGTGGTGATAAGACGCCACCTTTGGGGCATCCTTTACTACCTTCGCTCTTGTGGTAGTGTTCATCACTATCTGGACCGCTCTTTTGCTAACCAACTCGGTGATCCAGTTCCTCATCACTGGTTCGACCCTGAGTTTGCAAAGGGCGTGGTTTATGCTGTTGTGCATTGTTTTATCAAAAGCCCCTTCTATATCGATGAAGGCAGCAAGTGTTGAAAGTTTGTTTGCGAGAGCCGATTCTATCTTATGTACGACCATATGTAGAGCCGACTCTGTTGATCTACCCTTCCTGTATGCGTGTTGCTGAGGATGTAGTTGTTTATGTTTCAGTGCCCCGTCTCTTAGGTGTCGGTCCACTAATCTTTCTAAAGTTTTTAGAAGGAATGACGTTAGGCTGATAGGCCTGAACGATTTGGCTTGTGTGTAATCCTCCTTACCAGGTTTTGGTAGGAAAATGACTTTCGCCTCCCTCCATGTTTTCGGGATGTATTTAAAAGCTATACATGCCCTATATATTGGTAGCAGGTGCTCTATTACCTGATTTGGTTGCCATTGTAGTAATGCTGGGAATATGCCATCCAGCCCTGCGGCTTTGAAGGGTTTAAAGCTTTTTAGTGCCCATTCTATTCTATCCGCGGTTACTACATTGTTTGCGACTTCCCATTCTTGGGTTGTTGGTGTGCAGTATTTTCTTCTGGCCATTCTAACTCTCCTGTGATCTGGCATCCAGGAAAGTGAGTCTCAGAAGCACTGCACTTGTTTCTCGGTCTGTGTTTGTGTAAGTGCCGTCTTCCTTTTTTAGGGAGCCCGGGAGGTTGAGCTCGCCCTTGGCTAGAACTTTCTTTATTCTACCGGCTTGGTTTGTTGAGTTTATGCTATTACAGAAGTTGTGCCAAGATTCTGTTCTGCGAAACCTGATACGCTTCTTGTAATGCCGTTGTGCAATTTTGTAGTTATCCCAGTCTTCCATGGATCTGGTGTTTTTGCCCTGTTATAAAGTGTCCTTAGTTTATGGCGTAGTCTATCAAGTTCTGGCCCCACCAGGAACCTTTGCCTACGTTATTTGATTTTACCACTGGACATGCTAATTCATAACTATTCAACAGAGATTTGGTTAGGAGTTGTACGTTCGTTTCTATATTTTCTGTACTAAGTGTTGCGTCGGTCAGATGTGTATCACCTAGTGCTTGGTTTAGTGATGTTGTGTACCTTGTTATATCGGTTTTACGGGGGTTGCGATATGGAACAGGGTCTGTTGACTTATACTGTAATTGAAACAAACGCGGCGGTGGTCTGCGAATGATGGCTCGTTTGATACGTGCCATCCCTCAACTTGACTAGCCACCGCGTTGGTTGCCAGTGTAATATCTATGATGGTTTGGTACCTAGAGCTTACAAAAGTAGGTTCCGTACCCTGTTCAAAATATTAAGATTGGTTTGGAATAAATATTCGGCTAAAGGCTCACCCCTTTTGTTGGTGTTTTTACTTCCCCACAGTGAGTGATGAGCGTTGCAGTCGGCAGATGCGATCAGGTCCCAGTCTTGTGCTTTACAGTGTTGTACCAGGTCGGCCAGTTCTTTTGAGGGAATATCACCCTCGCCCGGCAGGTACACTGATGCTAGTACTAGGACAGTTTGGGTTTTCTGTTGTGAGTCTCACTGCTGTAAGGTCTCTAGAACAGAATTGGTTAAGCAGAGTGGTTGTTATAGATTTAGGCATATAAATGCAGGTTCTGGGGTTTTCGACAGTAGTGTCTACCATTAACTTACCGCCGATTTTGTTGTTTTTGATCCAGGGTTCCTGGATCATGGCGACGGTCTTGTTATTTTTCTCCAGCACTCTGCGCAGTGTGGCCGCCGCTATTTGTTTGTGCTGGAGATTGGTTTGTATGATGAAGTTGAGGGGGCTAAGGGCTACGCAGGACGTCATCTTCGTCACTGCTGGAGCACCCTCACTTTGCAGCGGTGAAACCGTTTCCACTTCGCTCTGTTTGGATTTAGGAGCAGAAATGGAGGGCTCCGGAGTCGATGTCTCCTTTGCCTCTGTTTCACCAGCTGTGTTGGTCTTCACGGGTTGCTGTTCGGCCGTTTTCGCTTCCTCTGAGGAGAAGAAGCGGATGTACCCACTCCCGACATGTGGGCCACCCGGCGGTCTCTGTCTAGGATGGTTTGTTTCTGGTCCTCGGTATTCCTAGGATGAGGTGCACTACCTTATCCTTGGAGCCCGTGACCTCCTGTGGTTTCTCATCTACCGTCATGTCGTAACACTGCCACGAGTCCACTTTGTACCACGGATTTTGGGCACAGAGGACTCGGTGCAGTGTTGCAGCGTCAGCAATACGGGTATGAATCAGAAGCCCTGCCTTGAGCCTCTTCTTCATATCCGATTGCCTCATGACCGTTAGATTGGTATTTGCAACCGGTGATGGTAAGGTTCTGACCGTTTCTTCCAGCCAGCTGAGTGAGTTCTCGTCTTCGCACCACATCGCTAGCGCCCCGTCCAATAGGAAGGGTCGACCACGGAAAGCCGGTGCGGATGAACTCGAAGAGGTTGGAGACAGAATGGCCTGGAGAATGCTGTCATCGACAGCTTCTCTAAGCGCCTCTGCCTGGGTCTGCGAGAGGTCCCTCGGTGGGACGGTAGTAATCACCACCTTCAGGTGGGATTGAGCCGCGTCTGCGTAGCTCACCGTTCGCTTGGGTTTTGGGTCGGTCTTCGCGCGTTTGGCTTCTCCTCTGGGATTATTACTCATATATACACCTTTATTACTGTTTTTATCACACGATTTCAGAGAAAACCCATAGTGAATAACAGCGTCTGCACATCATTCACGCGTCCTTTTCGCCTTAATGCAGGCGCTCTGCGTAACCCAAAAAAGGAGGTCGGAAAAAATAAATAAACAAGGGTAGAAGATGCTGAAAAGAACACGGCAAACTCACAAATAGGTTATGAAACAACGACGTTAATAATGAAAGCGAGTCTTTGTAAGATACTTACACAACAGAGTTAGTGAACATTACTGACGGTATATTTTTTAAAAGCTGTTTGACAGGGTACATCAGCTGATATTTATTTTATTACAAAATAATTTTTAATAATAACATAATTTTTTTCTCACCTATTTTTATGATAAAACTTACCGTTTAGCTGGAGACCTCAAAAAACCGATTTTTGCAACATTTGCCCTTGCCCGTCAAGTTCCAATAGTTGCGTGATACTGTGGTGCTATGGGCAAGCGTTGTTACCATCAGGCACATGTCATACTCGTCCTATCGCTCACTATAAAAAGTACTAAATAAAAATTCTAACAATGTAGTAGATACCATCGATATAAACCATTGGATGTGGCATGAGCACCTTGAAATTGGTAATAAACTGTGTCTGTGCAAGTTGCCTGTGTGATTTACACACCACCAATGTACTTGGCCCTTAGAATCGCAAAAAAGCTATGTTTCTACTTATTTTGGTTTTTGACAACGAATAGTGATAGGTAATACGTCCGGCGTTCACAGCTACCTGCAACCGACTAGAACGGAAAGACACTTCACTCTTCTCAACGATGACATAATTCCTTGCGCCTGAAGTTTGGGACAGCACATCCATGGTTTATGTCGATGGTAGAGACGAGTTCGTGCGACTCTCATCCCCCGCGGACTTGGCGCCGCGCCTGGTCGCGTGCCATGTGTGCTCCGAGTGAATTGTAGCGTATTATCTATTTATTAAAACAAAAGGAGCACACCAGTTGGTCTTTCGTCCAGGGTTGAAGAAAATAGTAATACTAACACAGTCACGCCACCTTTTCAAAGTATTTCTATCCATTTGTCACCGTAAAATTGTAAGCACCACGTATCTCACTATAGGTTAGGTTACTTTCTAATCTAACTTAGTTAAATTATATTCTGATAGTTTTTACAACTTTACGGTGACATACCGTCAGATTATACACTAGAGATTGTAAGACTACGGTGGGTTAGGCCTTAGGCTGTTTTATAATAAGACCTCGTTAGATATTAATTGGACGGTATTTACAATTTTACAGTGACATATAGCAATGTTTTTCATGTTTGTATATGCTTCAAAATTATTGATATATTTCAAATTACGATACGATTTGCAACTTGTTTCAAAGGTTGTTTTTATCAACTTTTTGGGTTAGTAACTTCCTGTGACAACGAGAAAACAGCTTTTGAAACGTATGCTTTGTTTAGTCATTTATTTCTCATCCCAGCAATCATAATGTGCTGCATCGAAACGGGACAGAGTTCTAGTGGCTAGTTTTTTTTGAAACGTGCTTAACTCTACATTACATAAGATATAATAACTATTACGCCATTACAATGGATATTACTCACGTGAGATTGGCCCTAAACTAAACAAACCTTGCATTTACCATGGGAAGATTGCTGATATAATAACAATAAAATAATAGTAAATGCATACTTAGAGATATAATATACAGAAATGTCCAAATATAGAACAGAACATTTGTATAAATCACACAAACATTCATCCTGAGAGGATTCATGGAGGAGGAGTTAATTTCTACTTAGTCCCGAAACCATAAGCCTTCCACATATATGTATTGGTCTACACTTTTACACCTTCTCTATTTAGTCCCAGTCCCGTACCCATAAAATAGTAAATGCCTAAACTAAGCAAAGCTTGGCTTGTCTGCCAGAGAGCTGACATGGATTTTTTTTTCTTAATTTATGGCGCGCGCTGTGACTTATGTTTGTCACATCTCTGCCAAAAGCTGACATGGATAATACTCGTAATACCATTTACATAATTATGTCACCGTAAAAATCCAATCACTGTCACTTTACAATATAATGCGTGAGATTAATCTCACTGCTATACCCAAAGAGTTTACGTACACATACTACGTATAAAGTTGGCACAAACGCTTTACACCGAAAGCACGGGTGTAACATACTTTTGTCGCGGCACATAACTCTGTTGCCATAGAAAGTATGCACATCATCTGCTTACTATTGACACAATGGAACCGTTCGGAAAGTCTAACTCTATACGTAGTATACATATGTAAACTCTTTGGCTATACCGATCAAACTTGAAAGCTTGTACCAACCATACATAGACACTGGCAAAGTGGCGGTCATGCTGCATACAGAAGCCAAAGATTAAAGTTGAAGTTAATCTCACTGTAGGTTAGGTTAGGTGAGTTTGTAATCTGACGCCTTTAGATTATTATCAGACGGTTTTTAAAATTGTACGGTGATACATACGATAAATTAAAAACCATTTACAGGCTTCTTAGATACTGAACAAACTTAGTGACTCTCAAATATACAAAAAAAAAAAACACTTCTGGATAAATATATATATGAAAATTATGAACAGGCATATTTGCTTACCGTAAGGCGCGTGTCTAGCTTGTCCTGTCACTCTGTGTTATTATAATGCGGTATAACCCGCGGCTTTACAGCTGACTAACTTAAATGGTTTTAAAGTAGTTTATGTGTTAATCCAATGCACTTGCGATATATTTAATTTCATTCAAATCGATTTAGCCGTTACTAAGATACTTCAGAACAAACCTACACACAAACCCTTAAATTTTGGCCTTTGTAATATTTATGTGATAAAATGGTTTTTTTTTTAATTAGTTTTAGCCACTCCACAGACCAGTGTCTGTCACGGACCCCAGAGGGTCGGTGACCTTTGTCATTACAATTTTTTTTTTACATATTTCTTGGATCAGGAGAAGAAGGGAAAACAGGGGGGTGTTGTGGGCATTTTGAACTTAAGTCTAGTACTAGTCAGTCGGATTTTGTCTGTTGAGCCGATCACTACCGGTTGGGATTCCGATAATAATCGACTCGACTTCGTCTTTTGCCTAAGCCGCCTCGTCCCGGCCCAGAGCCTCCACCACGGCCGCATTTCTGTCCTGTATCCTGTATATATTTAAAAATCTCGTTTCTGATATTGTCAGTTATCTGACGCCCATAGAACAAGCTTTGCTTAGTGTGGGGCTAGGTAGAGTTGAGAGGAATGTTCACCACCAATTCCTAGAGCCAAACACAATATAGAAACACACTTAAGATCGAAATAAAACAAAAGAATTGTAAAACGAATAATCATGTTCAGACGCAGGCTGATATGGAAACGCAATGCAATCAATATGTAAACGATGCATTAAATAATTATAGAGAATTTCTTCTTTGCGTGCAGATGCGCAATTGTAGCTCTCCTGACGCGTCTATTGCCCGAGGGCGGCAATTAGTGACCAGTAGACTATACACTGTTGATCAGACATCTGCAACTAAGCTTAATTTTTTTTTGGACATAGACGAGACGAGCTATTTTGCTTACCGGCAACGCACCTGACCATAAAGTTATAGCTACCACGCAATAGGTTTTTCAATAAGAGTTCAAAGTACTGTATCGTCCCCAACAGAAAAAATGTGTAGACCTGTTGCATATTTGTACCGTTTGGTATTGAAACATTGAGTCTTTGAGGGCCGAGAGATCTCATTCTCAAAAAAAAAAAGAAGTGTGGCACTCGGGGACTGCCGCGGTAAAGCTATTGCATGTTGCATGCATTTTTATCAACATAAGCAATAGGGATGTTAATAATTTTTCGGAATTGCTTTTATTTTGAAGAGTGACATTTGTTTACCATAAAAAAATGCAGAGAAGTAAACAATCTAGTCAGTCTTCAACAGCTAAGAGCATTTAGTCTGTAAAGCTAATACAAATAAGATTCAAAGTAGAATGACCGAGTGGGGAGGACGGTGTTACGGTCTTCCGTCCCTCTTTCTTGTGAACATAAGAAAGAGATGCACGATCACTAAAATTCGGTCCCCAGGCCCGCGATAAAAGCTATGCAATAGCTTAACAAGAACAAAATTAAAAATTTTGATTAACCCCCGACTACCTTAGATTTGTTATCTGTAGAACATTCTACTAGTCAAGCCCTTTCATTTGATACCCATATTAAGGGAATTGTGAAAAAGGAAATGTAATTCGCCATTTTGTGGTAGCGGCCATCTTGGATTTGAAATTTGTCATAGTGCAAAGTATTCTACTAATCAAGCCCTTTCATTTGATACCCATATTGAGGTAGTAGTGAAAAATATTATATAATTCGCCATTTTGTGGTGGCGGCCATCTTGGATTTTAAATTTGTTATAGCGTTTAGTACTCTACTAGTCAAGCCCTTTCATTTGATACCCATATTGAGGTAGGTTGTGAAGAAATATATTGTCCGCCATTTTGTGGAGGCGGCCATTTTGAATCGATATTAACCAAACATAGCTAAGAACACCCGCACGGATATTAACTTTCAAATAAAAAAAACCGCATCGAAATCGGCCCATCCGTTTGAGCTCTACGGTGCCACAGACAGACACACACACACAGACAGACAGACAGACAGACAGACAGACCGACAGACAGACAGACAGACAGACATCGACGTCAAACTTATAACACCCCTTTTTTTGTCGGGGGTTAAAAACCAATCGGAGCGTTTGGACGACGCGATGCGATAACAAAATTCTGTCATTTATTTGTTTCAAAGTAAAGGCATTGCCATTCAGCGTGATAACGCCGCTAGTATGCTGGGTACTCTTCCAAATGGTAGTGGGCTTGATCACCTCGAGATCTTCCTCGATCTATGGATAATTGAGATGTGCTGAGGGTGATTAGTTTTACCTATAAGTGTAGTTTTCGTATTTTTTTTTTTATAAAAGTTCTGCCTGTTTTCACTGAAAATTACATTCTAAATCTAAACTAGAACGTTAGAACATTGCAGGTACAATAACTGACAAAGTTATTACTTCCCCAAACGGACTCTCATATAAATACAGCTTGTCTGTTCATAGTGATACGCACTCGGGTGATACGTGATGTGGGAAGGAATATTTCTATAACCATAGAGTTATGTTCTGTTTATAATGTAACAAGCTACGTGTCAAGGTGTAACTCGCAACTTAACAACCACTAACTTAAACGGGATAAATTATAGTAAAGGCGTCAATCCATTTTATACTAGAAATATTACTGCAATATAATTGCTTTCCTTTGAATCCGATGACCTGTATTTTTTTAAATAACGGGTGACGAAACGAGCAGGACTTGTGCCTGATGGTAAGCAACATGCCTACCACATAACAGCGCAGTGACACGCAGCTAAATATTGGAACATGAAGGGTCCAAATCATTACCTAGCACTGCACTGCGCTCGTGACGAGCGCAGCCGAGCCAGAGATCTAAGATGTCATATCTCTAAGCACTGTAATTTCTCTGGAAACATTGCCTTTCAAACCTGAACATATACTAATACAAAAATCTTTATTGCTGTTTGCAGCTAATATTAAGCAATATTTCTGGCATTACAGTTTCTATTGGTCTGAATTTATACAATGATAATAATAGTCAGCTGATAAAGTCTTCTTTTTTTTAACACAGTAATGTTTGCACATTACTGCTTGGCGGTAGAATAACTGGCAAAGGTGTGGTACTTCCCCAGGCGGACTCTGCCAAGATTACCACTACTAAAACAAACAAACAAACTGTTCCAACAAACACATACATACAACGTACGCCTATGTTACATCCTACTAATATCAGTGCCAATGTATAGGTGTTTGTTACTCAATCATCATGTCGTATCGTCATCATATCTCAGAACGGATCAGGTTGAAATTTTAATTACTGTCTAAAATAACACATAGACTACTTTTCATACCGAGAAAATAAAAAGAAAGGACTACACGGTTGACGCTAGTTAATACTAAACACATATTATAGATATTTTTTTATAGTAGAGAATGATGAGACAAGTGACAAGAGTGCGACGAAATGAGTAAGGCGACATGCGGTAAGCATGCTTGACCTTGACATAACAGCACTGTGAATAACAACACTCTTTGAATATGAAAAGTCCAAATCACTGCCTAGCACTGCACTGCGTTTATCACTCACTCGTGAAAAATACGAGTATAGTGACTTAGTGATAGATGATACCGGCGATATCTAACCGTGATGGTCCAGAAAAACAACTTGCTTGAACGTGGTAATTAGAATCTGGGTCGGACGTAGAGAGGTCAGTTTTCATTAACGATGTTATCACTTCGATGATTTGAAGCCAAGGTTTTAGGAAATCGTACTGTGTTTGAATTACTATTAGACTTGTCTGATTGTGAAATAGTTTGCAGTGATTCAAGCACGTTTTGGTCGTAAATGTGATGAAAACCGATTTTGAGTTTTATTGGTATAAATGTTTTATTGAACGACTCAATAGGTTTCCAGATAAAAGGGAAACGAGTGTTGGGTTGACTAACTAAAATAGTGTTGGGTCTGTTACTGCTCTTTATTAACCTTCAACACAAAAACGGTAGAGTGTTTTAAGTTTGACTTAAGAGTGTGTGTCCTTGTGGCATCGTAGCTCTAGAACGGATGAACCAATTACTACAAACGTATTGTCCAAGACCTTTTGATCAGATGTACTCGTACTTGTTTTTAATAATGACTAATGTACTCAGACTATGGAAGAGAATGTATGATCTCGTTATGTCACCTGAAATAAACTATTTTCGTACAAAAAATTAAACCGACTTCACAACCACAAACAGGCACTCAAAACGAAAAATAAACTAA
Source organism: Ectropis grisescens (assembly GCA_017562165.1). Classification (NCBI taxonomy): domain Eukaryota; kingdom Metazoa; phylum Arthropoda; class Insecta; order Lepidoptera; family Geometridae; genus Ectropis; species Ectropis grisescens. The sequence continues at coordinate 14,495,198 of CM029771.1, read as the reverse complement.
AATCATTATTATAAGCGCTACTCACTTATCTATTTGAAGTCGGTGTAAATAGAAAAGTTTATTTTACCTACAAATAGTCCGTCACACAAATCTAACCTGTGACAAGTACGGAAGAGAGGTCGCAAATTCACGAAAATAGTGTGGCGTAGGTACTTCGTAAGTATGAACGTATTTTGAGTGTAAACCGCGAATCGACAAACTTAGTGTAGGACACCCTGAGCCCTGAGACTGTTTGGAGCGACAATATACGGAAGACACAAGGCATTGGATCGAGGTCAGTGGCTGATGATGCTGAGGATAACCCCTAGAAAAGAGATTCCTCGCGGTACGTATCTTGCCAAAATAGACGCCAAGAACGCATTCAGTACGGCTCACTTGCTATGGGTGTTTTTAATCTTCAACGCTTTTGATTCATTTGTCTTGTTTTTGTTTTTAGAATGCATAGGTATGTTTATGTTCGTTCACGTTCGGCCAAGTTCGGTCAAGTGGTTACGCCAACTACTTTGAGATTGCAATATTAGGTACAATAGCATTCAGGGGCCTGCGAAATCCTACTAATACGAGTATTATAAAATCCAAAATGTTTGGATGTTGTTGTTGTTGGATCGGGCTGAAATTTGGAATACAGATTAGGTATGTATAGTCTGGAATAACACATAGGCTTTTTTATCAAGGAAAATAACGAGAACGGGTTAAAACCGTCGATTGATGGTAATAATTAATTATATACATGTATTTTCTCCTAGGAATAGTTTGTATTTTTTGAGAAACAAATATTCGAAATCATTAAAGGAAGTTGCACTACTTTTTCTAAGCCCTGAAAGTAGAACTCAGTAAAGGAAGGTCAAATTTGAGATTTAGTTGTTGAAAAAGTACCTAACAGGGGAACAGACAGCAATTTTATTTATACCGTTCGTTCGCTGGTGGTCTACAGCTATACACGCTATAAATTTCCTCAATCGTTGTCCGTCACTGTCATTTACATAACACGAAACATCCTTATAACGCAACCGCGATACCATCAAACTGAGTGCTCCAAATATGTTATAACAAAGTGCATTCGTTATGAAAGGATGCAAGGGATGGGTCATCTCGGTGACGTCACTGTTTATTAATTCTCTGCGGCCACGCCCTGGTCGCGGATGACGGCGGCGTCTGGTCGGTGCGCCGGCGCACACGGCCTGCGTCTGTGACTCCGTCTACCAAAAACGATGCCAAGTGAATAATATGCCGGCACTCACGTATTACTAATCTAGGTTCCTTATATTGAATACATCCTCTTTGGACAAATCACATGTGAATTGAGAATTAGTACTGATGATATAACTTGCGACAGAGCTTGTTGTGGCACTTCAAGTTCTCAAAATGACTATTATTATCTACATCAATGGTAACTTACAATTCTTTAAGCCTAATTTGTAACATAAATGGTTATGAATTATGAATAAATTACTATGACTACCTGTCATAAAGATAAAGAAAGATAAAAAATATTTGATTTTCTATGTTTTTTTAATAATATGTTTCTTCTTTGTAACATTAGTGTAGACAAAAATAAAGTTAATAATACTGAATTAATAAAATGTAATACGTTCAAAATGTCATAAAAAATGAAAGTTTGATCTTGGACGTCAAAATTCTACAAATTTTATATAATTTTCTTAAATTTCGTACTATAGAGCAATAAATACAATAGCTATCTGAATAAAATGTATACATAGTTAATTTTTGTATAGTATAGCAAATTGTGAAAGTAACATCTTAGTTTGACGTTAACACCTACATTATTCTACATACCTACGTTGTAAGTTAGTTGCAGAGACCTGTCTATCTGCGCGACAAGACACCCAATAATAATAGTGATTGTATGTAGATGTCAGTTAACTGCTTAAGAGGCTCGGCACGTCTGTAGAGTGGCCATCCGGCTGGCTGGCGCGCATTCTCAATCCCTTCACAGAACTGCTAATAAAATATATTAATTCCACACGCTCCAACATCAAAATAACCTCAAGGCTCAACGTCGAAGATTTCATCACGACATCGTAAATTGCGTGATCTATTTGTATGAACCGCAGTTCATTGGACTCCTCTGAAATCATTTAAAACAATGACATCCTGTTCATTGCAATATCGGTGTCGCACCGCACATGCTATGGAAACATCAATCAGGGCGGCGATAACGTGTCCCTGTGTGCAAATATTATGCCGTAAATCAGCCTTTTGTTATTATTGTTGACTGACAACTATATATCAATCATACTTCACTTTAATGATCGAATTATAACCATGTAATCATAAATACGATTCGGTACGGACGTAAAATTTTAAAGCACGCATCTTATAAAACTTCTCTGAATTGATGTAAAAGTATTCAATAAATGATCACTTTAATCACTCCATTAAAGCCGTGTTCCGGATGAATCAGAATTCCGACGAAAAATGTATTATCAAGCTGTGGCAAAACAAAGCACTCGATTCAAGAATCGATCGACTCTTCCCCGGCTACCCATTTATAAGCTCGATACGCCTGGAATAGACAAGTTGACTTTACGCTTTCGATTCTAGGAAGCCGTCATTGTTGTCCTTCGCGAAGGTCGACGACATAGAAGTTAATCACCGCGTTTCCCAAATAAATATACGTGTTTAGGAAATCTGGGCATGTTTTCTCTCAGCCGACATTCGTAGATATTTCGGGGGATCGGAATGCTATTTCATTGGCAATAAGCTGTTGAATTGATCGTTAGGCAGTGCTCGCGGTACATACGTGAGCAGGGGTGAAGAACCCACCGGGGTCGGGTGATAACCACGCAGCCGCTACCCGGTATGTTTACCGACGATCATTATAAATCATATATACATAAACACAGAGCTTCTGACCCTCGTTAGTGTTTGATGCTTGCCACTCGCTTCATGAAAGTTATTAGAAACACTCATTAAGCGTACAGACCCTGTTACAGAGAAAAGGTAGACGAAAATCTTAACAAAAATACTATATCTAGTTCTTACGAAATAAACAGCCTATCAAGATATTTGAAAATGACCCTAGAGGATATCACTCGAAAAGATTTAAGAGCATTTCACATAAAGTTTTTTTAAGAAATACTCACCTACATACGTTTATGGCCCGTTAAGTAATGTAATACAACAACATTGCGAGTATTTGTAAAAAAAATATTAAAGAAAAAAATACCACTTTTACCCTCAGGCCAACTAAATCCTCAAAGCTTTTACCACTTTACATGCCAACAATCATTTTAAAACCGAAATAAATTTGGGTGTGAGCGATTGCTGCAGATTTTCAATTATTCATTTTTTTTTCAAAAGTAACCCAGAACATAACTGAGTCGGAACGGATAAGGACTATTTCGCTGTATCCAGTTTACCCCCGTGTTTTAGCACCAGCTATAGGACGAAAATACCAACAAATAGCGATAGTCGAGATTTAATCAATCTTTATCTCTATCATCTGTAATTTTTTTTACTTCTGTCAAGTCTACTTATTAATAAAATAAACAAAAAACCTTGTATTTCAGCAAAAGGTTACATAAAATGGAGTGGTACTAATATTTGAATTAATACATGTTACACATTAATATTTAATCGTACTAGTATATTTTTGTTTAATACTGTTCTGCGTAAACTTCTTTAGATATTCCTAATGAGATTCCAGGGATAGCCTTCTCTAGATTTTGCTTTCAGCATTTAGTTGGGACCACCGAGCTTTACAACTTCATCTATATGCCTAAAGGTGTGTACCCAATGAATTGTCCTTATTATTAATTTTCTTCAGAGATTGAGATTGAGATTTTCAACAATTAATTCCAGAGAACAAATGCATAAAATAATCAACCCAAAAAATAAACTATCGAGTATTGAACAGTATACGAGTAACAATAATTACACTTTAAGTTGAGAACTAAGTAGATTATCTGATTTTCCCGGAATATATCTAATCGATTTTATTGTTGTAGCTAAATTGTTATCTTGAAAATCATTCTATTGAAATTAGAAATTATGAAATTTTATCATCGTTGTCTCAAAAATTATTACGCACAAAAGATAAACCTACTTTATGTTCCCATAGCTGGGGCTTATTAGAGTCTCAACACACAAGGAGAGAATCAAAGCCACCAAGCTGGCCACTTGATAGATACCTAGAGAGAACAAAAAAACAAAACAGAAACAAATATAAGATAACAACGAGCATATAGTAGCAAATGACAAGCTTATCGCTAAAAGTGATCTAAAACGATCAAGTGCCATTTCGTACTTATTACATAACATTATCGTACAAGTAACTGAATCCATAGTAGAATTCATCCCATAATTTTGCCCTAACCTCGATACAATACAAAAGTTTGATTGAGTTTAAAGTACACGAACAAAGTACAGTTAATTGCAAAACCATTGTACAATATAATTATCGAGTACAAAGCTGTCGCAAACAGAAGCCACAGAGTACTACTAGCACAATAATTAGTTCACAAAGCGTCGAAGCAGCTGGTTAATTTAGCCGCAGAGCAGCGGACGCTTCCTGCGATACTGGAGCGACCGATAATGTGGCAGCCACTCGGCCGCTTCCGCCACAGTCGCATCTCTGCGCCATAAATCATCAGCTATCTCTTCTATTGAACCATCTCCGTTTGTTTACCAGCCAATAAGACTTTGTTAATTCAGTTATATTCTGTAATTCAATTTTTCATTTCTAGTTTGAAGTGAGTTGCTGGATTTTCAAAAAAAGATTACTTAATTTTACTGCAACTGGTATATGAACAAAGTCATTTATTTTCCATGTGAACAACAGCACACGAATATACAAATTGATATTGTTGAAATAGTGCCCACAGCTGGCTTCGCAGTTTATGTGGTGGATCCCAAACTAGGCTGCGCCTGTATATTGGGTACCCAATATACAGAGTACAGTTTATTGCAATAGACTTAATTGATCGGGTTGCATGGAATTTGACAGGTAGAAACATAAGATAAGACCAGTCTATTCTTTTGAACATAGGGTATAAACATAAGACAACTCTACTGTAGGGACAGGCAGAAAACCTAAAAACATTATATAACCCATTAAATCGAGTTTTATCGATCGACCTGAAGATGTTCAGAGAGGAGGTCTGGTTCTGGGACAATTCCCAGGTTGGTATTCTACCAAGCCTTTGTTTAATAATTTAGTAACGCGACGGGAAATAAAACACGCCTGCACATTACTACGAAGCTATTTAAACGTAATTCCTAGCCTCGCACTGCGCTCATCATCCAGAGATTCTAGATGGTTAATCTCTTTGGTCTGTAATTTTACCAGCAACATTGCAATTCAAACCAACACACATAACATCATTACTGCTTTTGGAAAATAGCTGGCGAAAGTGTGATGGTGTATCGTAGTTTAATCGATCTTAGTTAGTTTACTGAGTTTTTCAGGACTGTGAAAAGAAGTGTAACACATTTGGTGTTATCCTATTCTTCCTGTTCAAACACAAATAGGTAAAATTTTGCAGCATTAAACAGCACCAAATTATAATTTTGCAAATGGTTCACACCAGGGGTGCTTAGCTTTTTTTTTTCAAATGTAAATGTAAAGTGTACCTACTAATTATTATTTTGTACAGAATTGATTGCCCATATTATTAACAATGAACTGTAATGGGTAGTAATAATTAAAAACATCTAGAAGCAAGTTCACACAATCTTTGGTAATGGACGGCCTTGGCGAGGTTTCTTCAATTCGAAACGGTCTTTGTTTCAACCTCTATTTTTCCGTTTTATGGTCTTCGGATTACGGATTTGAAGTTTATTTTTAACTTGAAGATTTCCTACACCGCAGTTTGATAAAAAAGGTATTTCTACTGTATGACCATATATATCTATTATCTAATATGTATCAAATACGATGGAGTACATTACTCACATATCACATATTACTTGTCCAAACAAAGCTTGTAGGTACTATGAGAACCAGTCGGATAATATAGTAATTTTATAACTACTAGCACACTAGTAATAATATTGCGCTGATATACAATAATATCCTTCATAGTTTCCATCATTTTCTCTTTTTTTCTCAGCCTATGACGTCATGACACACAAGCATAAAATGGAATAAATAAATATTCTTTGGTGTATTATGTAGAGGTTCGGTGAAATTTTCAAACTAAATTTAAAAAGGAGGATGTTATGATATATGACTTACTACTGACTGACCTCTGTTGGTATATGACTTACTTTAAATTTTGATTAATCTTTACCTTCACCTATGCCACGTATCCTAAAAACAAAAACATATCTATAATAATTATAGTCGACAGTATGAAGGTAGCATGTAACAAAAAGTCGGTTCTTATTTAACAATGAATGTGCAAAATTACTCCCATGGAATAAACCGTACGATAACAAGCACCATGATATCACGACATACTTTTGTTTAATCATTATAGGCTTGCACTGACCGTCATCTCGCCTGAAGCGGTTAACATCTTCATGTTCCAATAGCTGCGTGTCACTGTGCTGTTATGTGGCAGGCATGTTGCTTACCATCAGGCACATGTTATGCTCCTCTCGTCAATCTTTATTAAAAAAAGAACAAACGAGCGGAAGTTATTGATCCTTCGTTTCATTCCGTCAATTAGAAAGACCAAAATTTTACCTACACATAGATCCTCATGTAATATTATATTCCACAGATTAAGCGTTCTATTCAACAAGTACTATAAAGTAAAAAAATAAACAACTCCAACGCAGTTGTTTAAAGGATTTTAAGATACACACGTATATGTTTGAAAGTTAGCAAAGCAAATACTCGTTACGCGTCTAAGATTCTTCAGCAGCTAACAAAATAGCTGATAATAACTAACTAACAAAATAACTTTGAAACTAAGCTAATCTAAGAACTCTCCGAACCTTTCAAACAAAAAAAAACAAAGTCAAAATCGATTCTTCTTTTTGGGATCCATGATGTCACAGATATACGTCAAACTTATAATAGGTACCTAGCTACTCCATTGTTTTGCGTCGGGGCTTAATGCTGGATTTAAACACAAAAGTATAAAATATTCTGGTCTCGTAATTATTTTCAAAGTCGCATGGTCCAGTTAAACGGCAAGCGATAATACGCTGTAGGGTATTAGGGTCAATCGCTTTAACTTGGGCCAGTCGATAAGGGTATTTGTACTGGAGGCTACTGTCGCCGCCAACAAACATCCAAATATCTCTGTTACATAAGCTTATCGCTTCTGTTTTGACACCGTTACCAGCTTTATACTTAGCAGGTACTGCAGAAAGGGTATTGTCGACCTGGGGCTACAAAGGGAAACAAAAAAAAGAAAAATGAAAGACCTCACAACTTAGTTACTAATACTTTTTAGCGATGATAATATTAGGTATAGCACCAAAGTTTATTTATTATGCACACCAAAAAAATACAGTGAAAACAAAACAGATTTAGGCGGCCTTATTGCTTTCAACGATTACTTCCGGGCAGCTGTTGATTACAGAAAACGTGAGTACGACGAGAAACAAAGTGAGGATAGAAGGCGAAGTAATAACAAGAAAACAATTGTGTTTTCACTAACAGGTACTAGTTAAAAATAAATCTACTACTTAACAATATTACACACTTACTTACATAACTATGGAAATAAATAAGTAAGATATAAATAAAAATAAACATAACAAAATAACCAATGATAACAATGAACCTACACAACTAATAAAATGATAAAACTGATGAAAGGGGAAATAGTGAAATAGAAGGATTAATAGACCGAGTTAAAGCGCCTTACATTTGGTATCAAAATTAGCGTTTTAAATTTGTAGGGCGGCACGAACGGTAATTTACTTAGGTAATTAGGTACTTTCAGACCCACTTAGCGGTAAGAAGTCTGAACAAAAAAATCCCACCATTGGGCTAAAGTGATGAAAATACCACAAATTATAACACTGCTGTTTCGATGCTAACGGCTTTCTTCCGAATAGAAACTCTCGGCTACATAGAGAGACTCTATGACAGAATCAACCAAATTCTAATCTGAGAAACACACTTTTACCGGATATTCTATCGGTAATTATTAATGTGCAAACATTACAATGAAATGTTTTCAGGGTAATAATAGGGCGAACAGATTATTCACCTTATATATCCGTAGGACGAGCACAGTGCATTGCTAAGCTGTGATTTGAACTCTTCATGCTCAAATAGCTGCGTCACTGTGCCGTTGTTTATCACCAGGCTCATATGCTTCTCGTCATATCATGTCATGCTGTTATTTAAAAAAAAATATCTACTTACTCTATATCCTATAAGGAATTTCCGCTAGTAAAATAAAATTATTCTACCATTTCATACCTACCATTTTAAATTTGCTTTTGCAATCTATTCAATACGTTATAAGCAGTACATACATACATACATATAGGATTGTTTTGTTGCGTCAGTACCTACATATTTTTAATACGATGTATGATTGATTTAGCGTATTTTTCTGTAGCCATGACAGATAAAACAAACCATATTTTCATTATCACCTCTATACACGTGTACTATAAAGTTCCATTTAATTTAACTCGTTGGCGATGTTATAAATAAATCAATTGGTTTCTAAAACGTAATCTCAATTTATAATTTCGTCAGTTTTTATGCCTATCCTCATTTATGACTTGACATTTCTAGTTACCAGCTCTATTATAGATTCTGTTCGTGTATTCAACTGCATAACTGTATTCTTTTTAACATTAGCTTTTTATATGCTTTCATCGAATACAATTACTGTCTTCATATTACGTGTAAAGACCACTGCTATTATTACCGTCATGAGACCGTGAATTGCCTGGCGAGTACCTACTCTGTTTTTTCTAAGCCAATGGAGCTTCCTGCTCGGTTACTATGTCTTCTCTACCTATCTAATAAGTTGATTGACGCTGGTATTAGATAGACAAAAAGTCGATTCTACCTGGATATAGCCCACATCTCATACAAGGGTATTGATTCCAACCTTGTCTATCTTTTTTCTTTATTTTTTGTTTCTGACCGCAAAACGTTCCGTCCGCTATGGTACGGGATAAAGTCTAGTGTAAAAAGTTAATTCAACTTTTGCATCAAGTAACAGGTGCCAAATAATTTTCTGACTAATGACGGCTTATAAAATATAGTTATAAAGTCATCACGCTAGTCATTTGACCTAACTAACAAATGATACTACGTAGGTAGTCATAATGCTTCAGAAACGTATTACTCAAAAGTAAACCATTCCCTCGTTATTATGCGCAGACATAAGTCATTCGACAAAACCACTCAAAAAGGATGCCATCACGAGGCAGTAATTTGTGATTCATTAGCTCGTTTGTGGTTTATTTGTCCAAATCCATTCAAGTTCTCGATTGATCACACTACACGGAACTTCACCTGCGTATTAGCGCAAAACGTTTTTATAATGAAATGGAAAACGTAAGAACGTTGATAAAATGTCGCCGTGGTAGCGGCAAGCTATGCCGAAGAACTGATGTCATGGTCACGCGCCGTTGCGTCACAGCCACAAAGCCGAGACGTGGTCGCGGGCAGCTGCACTGTAGAATACAGTTTGCTCCACTTGCCCTGACCACTGATCTCGCCTCTCCCAATATAGGTTATGAGAACTACGCTAATTGGTCTTCAATCTACGATAACAAAACAAGAACGCCAGCACTCTAGCACCAATTTATCTTATCTTTTCCGTGATTTAGAAAGATAAGCCACTGTTCCTATATCAGAAATATTGGCTTTATTTCGAACAATGTTATTAAAGGCGAAGCACGGATGTAACCATATCACGATCTCATATTTCCGCCACGAGATATTTACGCAAGATAAACTTTCCTCGCAGACGCGCCCGAGTCCAAAAGGAACTTTCAGAGAAGAATAAATTAAAGGGGACCGCAAAGGCAAACACACTCCAAATAAGGACGAACAGGATTATGTTTAGTATTATATCTACCAAAGCTGTGTAGTTTGTCGTATTAGTATTCAAGGCGATGTTAATTTATATGCATATTTATTGACGCTTGGCGCGTTATAATCAAATTTTATAGGGTACGCTAAAGTATCAATACATATATAGCTCAATGAATAACTAATCTATATCAATATAAAGTAAGTATACCTAATGCATAACTAATCTATATTCGTCGAAAAAATATTTCAGATGCCTTGAACCCTGTTAATAATATGCTAACAATTAATTATTTATACTATCCTTATTTAGGTTAGTACCTACCTACAAGCCAAGAGCCCTGAAGAATTAACTGTACCTCACTAGTAGGTACTGTACCACTATACGTACTGACAGTGCTTTGCATTTTGATCAGAAATTACCAAATGGGCGCCTTTTTCTTACGACTATGTACTTGATTTGATTTATTTTTTGATTTGATACTATAATATGTAATGAATATTGGTTCTCAAAAGTCCAATACTTTTTTAAAATATCTATTTGAAACAAGTATTTTATTTACAGGAAATATTATCTATAGAGTGTATCGCTGAAAATGCAGTTTCCGTGACTTTGACATTCATGGCATTCAGTTCCAAGAGGATTTACCGAGCTTTTGCTAAACTCATTGAACGTAAATGCATCGCGACGAATGACACCGTGCAAATGGAAGCGGCGAAAGTTCAGCCCACTGACGGTTTGCCGATAATTGAACCTGGAAGGGAAACATTTTCTGAATTATAAATATTTAACTCACCTGTACATAACCCAGTTGTATATCTAAAACTGAAAATCTCGATAAGTTTAATCCTTTCAACCAAAAATTACTGAGAAATATATTTGCAGATTTCAAACCGTTTTAAATGGTCTACAATATCGTCTTTGTAAACTTCTATTGGCTTACTCTTACTCTCTGCTATATAAATAAACTAGCTTTTGCCCGTGGCTCCGCTCGCGTTTTATAAATTGTTGGCGTACGGCCTAAACGTTATTATAAAATTCATTCCCTATTACGTACCACGTCATCAATCATTCAATCGCTTTTTCGTCAACAAAATATAAAAATCCTCCATCCCTACATTTTAGGAGGAATACGTTTGCGAAATTTTAAGTTCCAAGCCCTAAGGGTTTGCTATGTGCGTTTATGTAAAACTTCCATCCCCTATTTTACCCTCTTAGGGGTTTAATTTCGCAAAACCCCGTCTTAGTGAGCGCCTACGTCCTAAAAGGCATCTCCATTCTCCTTGCAAAATTTCAGCATCCTAGCATTTGCATTTATTGAGATTTCGTGATGAGGTGGTCTTTCGTTTTTAAAAATATAGATAAAATAATAATTAATAATCAACCGAATACAATTTTGAAAGTAGGAATAAGAGCAGAAGTGAAAAATAGCTTACGACCTATACCTACCAAAACACATTAATAAAATAAATGATTAAAATGAACTGTTTCCGAGGCCGTTTCGGATCCGTACGAACATTCAAATCGGTTTGATTGTAATATACAAGCATAAATTATACATTCTAGATAAGTATGATAATTTTAACTGCGTACTCAGCTTATAGTTTATTTGTGATGTTGTATTTATACTTACGGTTTTTATAACATTTCAGAAGAAAGAAACAAAAAAGCCACCCAAATGAAAATTATTTCATGAGAAAAAATATTTAATTTGAATGTTACGTGTAGCCGTAAAATAATTGTTTTTCAGTGTATCTATTTTAAAACCCCTCAGCTATCCGGTAATTATTCGTTTTCCCAAAATAATTATATTTTTTATATCACATGACGTTTAAAAAAATGGGTTGGTTAATAATTAACGACTCCGTTCTTTGTGGGGATGATAAAAACCGAAACGGCAATAAGAAAGGTTAGAACTCGTAGCAAGAATGATAAAACGGTGAAAAATGAAATACAATTCAATTATAAATGAAAATAATATTGGGCCTATATTGGTTAGTGTGACTATCTACATGAATGCACCAACTCATCTTACTATTCAGTTAAGAATGCTAATTCCACTATGGCTGACATCCAGAAAATCTTCCTTCCGTTGACGCGGCAAGTCTGGAAAGGGAAACTTCGAGCCACATTGACGTGAACGTCTAACGTACGCGGACGGTCTCATGGCCTATTATTTTAAATCCCATCGGACGCGAGTTCCATTATCCCTGTGCGCCTCTTGCTCCGTCATGGGTATGGATTCAGGGAAAAAGGGGGCTCAGTGTTACAATAACACTTTTGCATCATATTAATCATTAATTTGGTATGCGTTGTAAGGAGCATTAGTACCCTGATTCACAACGCAATTGGATCGATATTGATACGGAATCAAACCTCTCGTTCTTACTCTTATCCGTTTAGAACAGATACTATAGGATGGTTATTCCGTACCGGAATCGTTCCGACTGCGTTGTCAATCCGCATTCTGAAGCACTCCACATGTGTACCCAAAATTTATACAATTCAATAACCGATTAATCTAGTTAAAATTGGATAGTATCTAGAATAGAACGTTAATTATTTGTGTAGAATATTTATTGAAGACTAATCGTGAAATCTTATACTCGTAACTATTTGGGTAGCATACTACAGAGCTAACAGACTATAAAAGAGTAACTTCTAATCCATCGGTTTTTTTTATTGGACATTCAAGTTAGTAGACTGTCTTAGTACGAGTATGTAAAGGTAAAGGTATAGGTACTTATGAGTAGTTATGAGTACAAGATTTAGTAATAAGCCCAAATTTCAACGCACTCTGTTCAGACGTTCCGACGTCCGACGTGATAGAGAAACAAACATCAAAACATCCACAAATGTATAAAATACCTACAAAAAAGAAATATTGCTGGAAATTTCTTACACAACACTGACCAGCCCTAAACTAAGCAAGGATTGTACTATGGAAGCTGTTAGCTAATAAAATATACGTAGTCATAATATTATATATGCATATTTAGGTTCAGGTAGTTGTAATTTGTGATGCAAAATAAAACTGAAAGACTAAACTGACTGAAAAGACTATCTGTGACAAGATAAACTCCTTTATAGCGTGACTAAACAGTAGATAACTCGGTCGGACATGGAACATAATTCAAACCTTCGTTACGAATCAAAATGTTTACAAGGCCCTTTGCAAATTTGCGTTCAGCTCTGTCCTTTTCTGAGTGGGCATTACACTCACTCAGACAACGAGGATCAACAACGAAATAGCTCTCTACAACTCGAAACGTTCCGCTTTCCTTGACAGATCTTTCTGCGGAAGGGATCCCCTCTACTCCGTTAAAGCGTAAACAAATAGATATTCTTGTTTAGAGTACTGGGGCAACTAGAAATGGTCTATTTACTCGTATTTTCCCGTACGTATTTTGAATTTCGTATCCAAACAGTAATGCAAATAGCAGGCTTAGCCAATTTAAAGCCATAAAATAGATAAGTTTATGCATGTAGGGTTAATGTGTGTCGTATGGTTTAAAGAGTGTTTACAGTAAAATTATCAAGACGTTACACTAAAATTTTAGTCGTTATTGGGTTGCTTAGAAATAAAGTAATCAACGTATTTTTTTAGCTGTATCAATTTACAGGGTTCGCTTGAGGAAGTACCAAACCTTTTCCAATTATTTTACTGCCATAGAGTAATCTGCTAACACTATGCTCCGGTTTGAAGGGCAATATATCCAGATTAAATATTTAAACCATCTAATATCTATACGTGTGACGAGTGCTACGTAAGTCTAGGTCGTAATTTTGATTCTTCGTGTTCAAATAGCCAGGCGCGATCCGAAGGGGTAGGGGTCACAGGGAACACATACATTACTTACTCTATGTCATAAAAACAATTCATAGGGAACGATTATTACCTGCTAGTAATAAGCAGTGTCCACCTCGAACGTCAACGTAAGCTACGTAACTGTGCGAATACTAACACAACGTTGATAATTTTACAACAGAACCACTAATCAACTCGATCTACATTATGTCGCAGTCAAACAATACTGTGGTAAAACATGGATTGAAATCCTTAATGGTTGGCTTCATAATAGTCCAGAGCCGTTGCGGAACCGAATAGTTAATCAAAATAACCGCATTGGATTTGGAAACATCATTGCCAGAAATCAATTTGGGTCGCTTTGTCGTTCACTTTGAAGGGTTTTGTTTGATGGGGCAATAATAATTAATCAGTCCACGGACCGGCGCGGCTGTGGGCCGCCTCTATTTACAACTTCCTTTGGAGAATTGTGGAGATTTCTAACGCGGAATGGAATGGAAAATTAGGAATAAATTACCGGTCCCTGCCTATCTTCCGTCCGAAAGATCCAGTTCGTGAAATGGTTATCGGACCGGACTGCAGACAGACTAAATAAACGAGTGGAGTAGGTGGAAGTTATTCCGGCACATAAATTCCTTCATGTGACTAATAAACTGCCTCGACGGCCACTACACAATAGCCTGCATTCAATCAGAAAAACTAGGTAACTAGCGTACCCACAAGAAACTTACAAAAGGTTGTTCTCAAGACACTACATCTGTATCCAGTGGCATTTTATACACGTCACACTCACAGCTGACTTAAAACGTTGCGTAAACTGGAATGTGACAACAAAAGGGTCCAAGACGAAGTCAATTAATCTGAACAGACTTTAATTGTGAGTTAAATAACCATTCCAACATTGCTCACTGGCGTTGATGAAAGCTAAAAATATCGTTCCATGTTTTGTTACAGATTCAAACATTTATCTCGACGATTGATAGCGCTCTATAAATCTAATCAGATAATGAAAACGTGAGATTTTATTGAAGTTAGATACGTTTGTTTTTCTCACAATAAATACTACTTTACATCATTCTAAAATTGATATCAATAATGGAGGTATTGTTTACTCATTGTAAAGACCAAAATACATCCATAAAATGATTACTGGCATCAATTTTATTGCCTGTGAAGAGCTGGCGGGCCAGCAATTTGTCTTCCATGGTACAATAGTCAGAGGTCATGTTTCGCTTGTAGAACATCCATCGATTGTTCGCGTGCTCACGCCAACCGAGGATCATAAATTGGTCACATAGTACTCTATGGTACATTTATAGATATTTATGTACCAGTTAACACCCCCGGGATCACTTTACTCCAGTCAATATTTAAACACCTTGCTGCTGCGCGAGGTCAACCGAGCACCTTATTAAATAGTTAAGACGTCGTTAACCTTTGGGCATTCGCACTTATCGATCGGCATAAAGCGAATTAGAAGAACTTTCTAGGCCGTTTGTTCACAGGTAAATTGACGGTGCTTACATAATGACCACTTTCTGCGACGTAAATGGTCAAGGTTCCGTAAGAAGTGTTTCAATTAGCGTGTTTGGCGGAGTAGAAGTTAGATGCAGCCGGTCGGAGGGCAAGCCAAGCACAGGGAGCTGGGACGCAGCGACAGTAATTATCGCGGCGGCGTGTCGACGACTCCGGGCAGAGCGTTCACCCCGCGCCGAGGGTCGCACAATACGACTCATGCGACCAGCGACACAGATCTGGGACGAGCCACCGCGGCCAGCTACCGACGCACCAATTGCTCCTTACCTACTAGGTTCTCACTTGCATCTAACGTAATATCCACAGACTGCGCATTACCAAGACCGTCACCTATTCGACACAATGCTAGTATATTTTATACAATATATTATGATTTACGTATTACTTTAGCGAGTGGATGATATTAATTGTGTTTGTAAATATTGTCAGATTTTTTGCCGATACGAGGCAATTTGAAGTTGGCGAATTGTGCTTGCTCCAGTGCACATCATGATCGCGAGCCCAGGGCATGAATTGTATTATAATAGGCGATTATTTATGTAGGTGCAGTGTCGCAAGGCGGGCGAGGCTGGCTGCCACTCGGCTAATCGTGCAACCGACGACGCTCACGGCCGCCAGCCGCCCACTCTCCGGTTAAGCCCATATAAAGTGTTCGACGCCCCACTGCACGGTAATATTCATATTTTTATACCAGTGAAGCAATATGCTAATTGAGAAACAATCACCATTCAACTATACCAATTGTCGATAAAAGGCCGATCTCAGTATCTCTTATGATCCTACATCTTTAACGCTATGATATCTTGATACACTGGCTAAAGTAATACATGTTCCATGTTGGAACCTTGTTCAGTTGGATGCCTTGCTCAATATTCGTCGAATGTAATGTAATCTATTTATGAATCCTCCTCCTTGTAGCATTGAAAACAAAAGCCCTCAGGTTCCAGATAATAAAACATGGGATCTAGTATGCCATTAGCGGGAGCCTAACATCGCCATTGTTCTAGTGTTGGACTAGTCTATCAACATTCCACGTCGGGTGTCAGCCGACAGGCGACTTGTCTCCGATGGCGCGAATGCAGGATACGCCGTCCGTAGGTATCCTGCCTACGCACCGCCATCGGCTTTATCGCACCACTTTCGTATTCCAATCTAAGCTTATTGAATAAAATGTGGAGTCCGCTTCTGCATTTATTTCTATGTACCTTTTGAAATTGAATGCGGATTCCGAGAAATGTGCAATACAACGTTGTGCATCTTGTGGTTTCGAGCTACCTCGCCACTGGATGCATTTCGCCAAATGGGATCATTTATTTTCCTCTTTGAAAATCCTAGAAGGCGAACATCCTGATATCCTTTAAAAGATAGTAGCTGTTAGAAGCAAACGGTAAGATCTAGATATTAAATGCTTAAAATAAGAAATAACTTTTTTTGTGAAAACAATTTACTGAAGTGAGCAAGTCTCCCATCGATATAATCATAATGAGTTGTGGTTAAGGGGACATGACGTTGATCTGTCCATAAAGTGTACGCAACATGCAAAAGCAAGCTATTAATGGCAGGAAAGAAACCCGCCCTGCGCCTAAGCTCACAATCTGCCTTATCCAGTACGAGCGTTCTCGCGATCCGAGTTCTAACTACAACTAATTACACGACGGTCGACACCTGTAGGTAGTGAAAGCTTCCTGGTAAACAAGAATTTGAGATTAATATAGCTTATCAGCTTACAATAGAATGGCGACATATCACTCCTTCACACACTATTTATTACTCAGTCATCTCGGATATCACGCTGTGGATCGGCCTTAAGATTTACGATGTCTAATGATGTGCCAAATGCCTGGTTCTGCTCTGTTACTTCTGCTCGATCCAGTAGCCGAATTCGTGCGCTCAACGCTGGAAACTTTCTTACGAAGATTGATATCATTTTAAAACTGTTCTACTCAAACGCTTATCAAGTTTGTTTACCGTCTACCTGATATTAGAAAGAGTTCTTTGTCTTCTGGTCATCAACCCCTTTATCTAGAGGCCCCATTAGACTATTCGAACATGGTAGCTATTTAAGGATGGTCTCGGCTTAACCTAGATATCGAGCGGTAATCTTACGGAAATCGATAAAGTATCAGGGACGTTTCATATTTCTGCGCCAATATCGCGAATATTCACAACTATGTAAATTGGGGCATGCCTTATCTGCTATGGCAAATATCTTATATTGCCTATCTAATCTTTGCATTGCACATTCACAGATTAGAAACGAACAAATTATTAAGGCTAAATAAGCATGTACTTGCAAAAACAAATATACATAGTATTTAAAATGAATAAACCTTGGATAACAGCATTACAGCATGTTACAGCACAAAAAAAAAATAGTTAGTAACTTGTTTTTCGGATAATGGACTTGTTTCTGAGAATGGTGATGATGAATGCTTTTTGAGAAGACTATATATATTTCGTTTCTTGCAATTGTATCTTTCTTGTATTGAAGCAATCACTATATCAGGAACACTCGCATTATAATTGAAAGAAGAAAGTAAAAATCTACTGAAATAAAAAAATACCATTCATCACATCCGATATTTCTTGCTAACATAAATATTTAATACATTATTCAACTTACAGAATTTGTGGTTCATATTAATACAGCCTTCCACCAGCCAACCACGAAATTCAAGCTGTCACCCCTCATTTAGGTGTGGGGCGTTCAAACACACGCACGGCGTCACGTAACTATAACTTGTATGGGAAGTTCATACACATCCACATGACTTAGTACAGGGGAGTTCAGAACTGTTATATTTACAAAAATGTGTGTTATATATTTCAAACGCGAAAGAAATTAAATTTGACTATGGAAACTCCAGACCGAATTAAGTGAAGGTAATTGGTCTACCAATTGGTTATGGTTTCCACATTTTATTTTATTCCTAGCGTTAGGACAACTAAGATTATTTTTAAAATGACTGGGTAGGTAATGCGATTAGGGCGTTATTTTTTCTTAGTAAAAATTGAGAAAAAATAATTCATCGAAAGATAAACCTTATATAATTTACACATACAGTTACACACCCGTACATAATTTTGAAGAAAAAAACATACATAATAATACTTTTTTTTCCATCCCAGTCATTCCAAAATCCAGAAAATGTAACAATTAGATATAAATACCTAAGTGCGTAAACAGGACTCAGTAGTGGAGCATTAAGTTGACCAAGTAAAAAATAAGGAAAAATAATTCATTTGGAAGGTAAAAATTGTACATAATACGTGCATATTTTTTAAGAAAATTAATTAAAAACGGAACTATATCTTTTCCTTCCCAGTCATTACGGAATTCAGAAAATGTACAACTATCTGACATAAATACGAATACCTACGTACCTACATAAACAGGAAAAATAGGAATTAAAGGAGTGTCTGACGAACTGTGTGGAATAAAATTTCTGAATGCAGATTGTTTCTAATATCCACGATACAGATCCAGACCCAGAGTCGATTTTTAACCATTCAATCTGTGATGCCGTGGAAATCTTTACATACCTACTGATTAATTTCAGTTTAGTTCATATTTTTGGAACGGGAAAATGCACAAAAATAAATCACTATTGCAATTACTCATGGCTTAGTGGGTAGTAACTCTGCCTGCGACGCCAAGGGTCGTGGGTTCGATTCCCACCCAGTGCAAATATTTGTGTAATGAATTCAAATGTTTGCACTGTGTCTGGGTGTTTCTATGTATAATAAGTATGTATTTAGAACTATATAAGTATTATATCAGCTATCTGGCCACCATATTACAAATTACAAGCTTTGCTTAGTTTGGAGTCAGATGGTGTTGTGTGTGAAAAAAAAAAAAAAAATTATACAACGCATCAATCAGATCGTCTACCAATTTCTAGTCGTGACAATTTCTAAATACTTAGATTAACTCTTTATTGCACTTAACAAAGAACACTCTTAAAATATAGTAGCAAATAGCGACCTTATCGCTGAAAGCGATCTCTTCTTCCAGGCTACCGCGGAGTTTCAAATTTGCTTAAATAATTATTTACCTAGTTTATTGATTTAATTATACGAGTATTATTCTAAAGGTTAAAGTACCTTTTGTTGAGATAATATAATCATGTATGCGTCATAGATGGTGAAAACAAGAAAACAATCCTCTGAAATCAAAAGTATGATGAAAATGACGGGAAAGTTTAAAGAATGTTCTGCTAATTCGCTCTGCGAAAGCATGGTGGATTATGGGCTTGACTCTCTCTTTATGAAAGAAGCCTCTAAGTCTACGCTGTGGGAACATATAGCGGGCTTTTGCGAGTACTTCCATAGGGAGGATAATTCAAATATTCCACGTGACTATCTATTCGACACACCCCTCTGTATGTTCACTATGTGTGATAGTAGAGTGTAGGCGAAAGTACATCGTACAAATAGCGTTTGTTAGCAGGAGTGTCTGTCTGGCGAAGCGAGGGCGCGGCTGCCTAATAACCACAGCTTCATAAACTACATAATTAATCATAGCTGAGCATCGTCTAATTCTCGCAATATCCCGCCCAATATAAACTTTGACATAGTTCAGTTGAATTGGGGTCGACCGTGTTTTGAATTGAAATTCTAACTAAAGTTCCGACGATTTGGTGCTTACGATTGCTGGATTTTATGTTATGTTCATTATTTTGGAAACAATTCGTAACTTTGTTCCAGTTTCGGGTAATGGGCTACAGAGAATGGACGCAGATATGCGAAAGGACATCATGGTTGTATTAGCACATAATTTTAAAATTTCAGGATATTGAATTAAACGATAAGATGCGTTTAAAAAATATAAATAATTAAATTTTTTCTTAATTAGAACTACAAGTGGTTGTTTAAAACTTTCCATCTTTTTAACCGAATTATAATAGCAAAAGGACGGGGTTCCCATCTAAGTTGTTTTTTTTTAAATATGTTTCGCCATAGCTCCGCTAATTGTGAATCGATTTTAAATCTAGCGTTTCTTTGAGTTTTACTTCAAACTAAAGTCGGCATTTGTTGTTTTTTTGGGAAAATTCAATTATTTATTATTAGATTCAGAATCCTTGTTCTCCAATCGTTATTATAGTAAAGTAACTAGTTACTTGAATTACTTTCTATTAATATTTTATTGCTCGTAATTCTTCAATTATTTTCCATTCTTATGTTTTCCTTAACTATTACAGAGTAAGTAAATCCATAAATAATAAAGAGTTATAATGACATTTAGACATAAATCATTTATCAAGGTTTGTTTACTCATCAAAATAAAACAGTCATGCGACTATGTTGTTGATCGTTACACAGATTAGTTACCAAAATTAGTCCGTTGCGGGTAGTTTGAACAAGAACGGAAGGCGAGGGGCGACCGTGCGTCGAAAGGAGTGGTACGCAAATAGCTACGTGACCCGGCCATTGACTCGGTTTGTCCTAATCCGTCCCACTACTCCAGTTCAGGCCGATCCGAGCCAATCCCGCTCCCGACTCCCAACGCTACTGATACACACATTTGAACTTTCACATGACCTAATACCGCAGCTGACTAAACCCACCATCTGGAGACATGTCTACATAACATAAGCAAACATAACAAACATATACCTACCGGATAAAATATGATACGATAAAACGCGCAAATTCAGACACATTCGGGAGTCAAATGAAACGAATCTTACTTGGATATTTCAATTCCTCAGAGGAATCGTACCTACAGTAATGTGGGTTACAATATTCCGACTTGAACCAGATGTGAAACGGTATCCCCTCGTCCGCTGCCAAATGAAAATAAATATCTCCTCATGGTCTACTCAAACAAACACATCAACCTACTTTTATATTTAGATTCGTAGCGCACTTCAAAGATCGCCCATTTTCAGTACGAGTTTGTTACTCCTCTAAACGGGCAGAATGTTTTGATTTGTTATTTCTATTTGGAAGTTAAACGCAGCTTAATTTTGATCATAAGAAAAGTTATTACCCTTTTCTTTCGCTCTCTTATTTCTCTGTACAAAATAGAAGTTTAAATAACGAAAAACAAGAAAGCTCGAGTTTTTGTACTATTATGTTTGTAGTAAAGGCTTACGTTTGTATTATGGAAACACCTTTGCTAAAACATAAAACCATGAGGCAGTAAGAATCAGCATCATAATGAAGCGCTCTCGTAGTGTATTCTATTCAGAGGCACACCGCAAGCTGGGATTATGCAAATGGTGCCGGTGCTGCCCAATGGCCCCCGATGAGCATTCACCTCGCCACCTCGTCAGATGGGCCCCATTTAACGGATTATGAGTACTTCATGTCTGAAGAGATTTTAGAATTTTGGTTCTTTTATAATTCGTTTTTATAAGTATGATCTTCAAATCCATAAACATCACCACGTTTTAAAGCACGAGTTACATTACAAGACAACCAAACCAAGATGATTGTTTTTGAAAATGCCTTGTCTATTACAGCTTCATAACACAAAATATTGTAAACAAACTGAGTATCTATCCACGTTGTTGCATCCAGCAACAAAAAAAAACGTTATTTTCACAGTAATTTGACTAGAAAAGTGGAAATATTAACAAATAAAAATAATATTGTTTGCAGATTATATGTTACACCGCTTAGTAACAACAATAGTTTGAGAATAAGATTTGCCAAGCGACCATAATTGTTTGAAATTAAATTCACAGTTAATTTCCACTTCAATGTTTGAAATATCTAACTAGCCCCAAGCGCAATGTTGAGTGACGACAAGTCGCAGCGTCTGAGACAGTTCGATAGCGACGCCTTCGTAACTCATTTGTAGCAACTTCGACACTTGCAGTGCACGCCTGCCCGCAATGTAGGACACTTCAGTGTTCCTCGCCAATCAATATCTGCCATCGGCAAACATAACCATATTGTGTAACATGACAGTATCGTTTAAAGTACACCAGATATCTGGTTCCGAGCTGCCTCTCCCCGCGTCAGACGCACACTTTCAACTTGAAGTTCACACGCTTTGTTCTAACACAATGACTCTCTACGTTCTTTTTGTTTTCGTTCAGACGACCTTTGTTGATAATATACAATATCGCGACTTTAATAAAAGAAATCATGAACCGTGAGATTTTCATATCATTTATTTTGCAATTGACACATTCCGAATCTATTGTACTCGCACATATACGAGTCTGTACCCACCCAGTCAAGGTAAATGAGCCAATCGGGTGAATTTCGGAATTGAATGCAGGTTATAATTTGCGTGCAGAGATGTCGTAATACTCGTACGTTCTTAACGTACCATAAAACTATTCAGCGGCGAACACAAGGATTTCGCGGTGCTTCCCACGTCCGTCGAAATGGTTTACGTCAGTGAGCCCATTACGCCCAAAATACACGCCACGCGAGCTCCAGCCGGTTAAAAAGCATGTCAATCAATTCACATTAGGCTAGCGATGATGCCGCTAGAAATACTGGTGCAAATACGCGTTCGGTAGATAAATCAATCATGTTGCAACATATGTCCATCAAGAAACCGCTACTAAATGTTTTTCTGTGTATCTCGCCACTTTACTGGCATTCTTTGGAAACAGAAGGTGCAAACGTTAGTGAGATCGTTTAACAGCATTTAAGATCCTAAAGAATCCTTTATCGTAAGTTGCCTCATTGTTTATTATGCAAGATGATATTCGGAGACAGTGCATGTGACATTTACGTATGGCGGCGCCTGGCAGACATCGAGCACAGCCTGCGGCTTCGCCCCAAATTGACTTCTGGCCTTCGCTCCGCTGAAGTGGGACACCGACGCACGGCGCACGCGCCGCCACCACGATGCTATCTCCGCACCAAGCGCTTGTACTGCGCGTACACAATCTTACCTGTCAACTCTTTGCTAGACAATTCAAATTTACTTTCTAATTTCTAATTTTTCAACTTTCGAAGTTTAGATTGACAAGACCTAAGAAGAAACATAGCAATTATCAGTAGACTAGGATCCAACATTTTCGCAATAACATTTACATTTATACTCGCTGTCTCGCCATTTAGCAGACTGGAGAAGGTATCGTGATCCGAGTCATACGAAGCGTGTTATGAAAACGCAGACCGGTTTTGAAAATATATCAATTGAAAGCCCTCGCGACTGTGCATGTATAATGTTATTGTGCAGATCGGCGCCCGCGCAACTTGCGACACCGTACCGAGGAGACGTTACATGACAGATCACCAGACTCCGGTGCAACCTGACCAGATAGGTCAAGCCACTGATCAATCACAATACGAAGATTAATATGTTATCCGTTCAACTGGCCGTCACAGAGAATTAGAGTCTTCGTGAACTCAATCCTGGAGAAAGTACAGTCTTTGCGAAATGCGCTTCCTTCGACCGACTTCAAGTTACACAGGTTTTTTTGCGTGTTAGTTAATTTGCATAACGGCCCGTGTTACTGGAATCGACAAGTATTGTATAATCGTTCCAAATTGAATACCAGCTTTACTACGCGATGACACTACATGAATATGCAATCGGTCCATCAGTTCCTAAAATTCATTCATAAAGACCTTCCAAGAACTTGACATCATTGGTTTGCCAATACAGTGACAAATACTTAGTCATTGTTGCTTTGCACAAATACTTTTGTATGAAAATGTATGCGAATCAATCAATATCAGTTGATATATTGTTGAAATTTTTCAATACAAAGCCAAAATAAAAAATGCCAGGAATTGAAGTGAAAACTTATAACTTAGGATTTTAGTATTAATTAAGCATCACTAATGTTCCACAATACGTCACCTGTATAGTATGTCAATACTAGCATCACCCTGGGGTTTTACCTGCGCAATTTCCGTTCCCGTTATTTTCCCGTGATGAAAAGTAGCCTAAACGCAATTCCAGACTATAATCTGTGTTCCAAATTTTAACATAGTCCGTTCAGACGTTCCGACGTGATTGAGCAACAAACATCCAAAGATTGATATTCATAATAATAGCAGGATGTACGACGTCACAGATATACCGTTATTACCCATATCGATGACGTGTACCCATAACCTTTCCCCAGAAGAATTCAAAATATATCGAAGGTGCGGTATATTGTGCGTACAAGTTTTGAAACACAAGTTATATTTCTTTGTAATCTTTTAAATTATTAGAACAGCTGATTGACGTCACGCAGTTATCGGTCGAACGCATTAGTCAGATTCCGCGACCTTGTGTGACACCGATGATCAACGGACCATTTCCGCGTGTCTGTAATTCTGTTTACAATTTTTCGTTCGGTGCATCGGTTGCGGTCTATTTGGACTGAATGTTATATTGTACTAAAACCGTAATGAACAAATCTTAAAATGACCTTCACGTACAGGTCGTACGGTCGCGTACAGTACAGCTAGTGTAAAAATCAAGTTACCGTTAGACGTGTGTCATCGCGGCCTCGTTGCGGGCGCCGGTGTTGCTTCGGCCAAACCTGTTCTCTCATACCCTTATTCTGCGGCACAATTGCCGAATTCGCGCCGCGTCTCTTTCATACGTCTCAGCCATATCAAGGGTTACACAGAACATCTGTACTAAGAGTGTACTTAATCACGATCTAAATTATTATCTAATTACCTCGACGTTTCGGCAGCGTTACAAAAGCCGTGGGCCACGAGAAGACTGATCGAGTCTTCGTCGACTTCAAAATATTTAAGGTTTTCTCTCTTCTATTCGTTGTTAGAGTATAAATGGAACGCGACCTTTAATTATGTCACCGTAATATTGTAAATTCCGTCAGTTTAAATTAATTTTATTAGCCTAACGTTAGGTTACAAACTAACGTAAACTACCGTGAGCTTGTAATGTTGGTGGGGGTAGTGTGTTTGTAACGCGTATATAATAAACTTGTGTGTTTATAATCATGATGCCGGTGAACATCTTTTTATTGAGGTCGTCCTGCATCACACTAAAGTCCTCCTTGGAGTTTTCTACCCTCACTCCCGTAATGTTAACTACTTCTCTTCCTTTGAAAACCTTTTGTTAAACTTTTCCACGTCTTATGACCATACAATTATAATGGGCGATTTTAACACCTGTCTGCTGAGGCAAGACCATCGGTCCCACAAACTTGAGTCACTGGTCACATCTCTTAATTTAAATATTCTTCCTCTTAATGCTACTCACAATCCTCCGAACTGTACTCCATCCCTCCTTGATCTAATTCTAGTATCTTCCCCCTTCTCATGTTGCCAAACACGGTCAGTGCTCTGCTGATGATCTTTCGCACCATGATATGATCTTTCTCTCTTATAAAATTCGTCCTCCAAAAATTAAGCCTAAAATTCTTTTGCAGCGCAGCTTTGGTAGCATTAATCTTGACAATCTACGTAAGGATGCATTGGAAACGGATTGGTCGGAAGTTTTAAATGCCAATACTATGAACGATAAGATTGCTAAATTCAATAATATTTTAACTAAAATCTATGACGATCATGCTCCTATCCATGCAGTGAAAATGAAATACGCACCGTCACCATGGCTTACAGACGAGATCCGTGTCCTAATGCATAAAAAACTGTTAGCAAAACAAAAACTTAAAATGCACCATTGTGATGACAACAAAAACAAATACCTAAACTTTCGTAACGTCTGCAATAGAGCGTGTAGAGACGCACAACGCCGTCACATCCATAACTCAGTAGAAAACGAAGAACCTGCAAAGGTTTGGAAGTTTCTAAGATCATTGGGAGTTGGTAAATCTCAACATGACAGTAATCCAAAAAACCTTGACATTAACAAACTTAATCGGCACTTTTCTTCTTCATCCAATTTTGACGGACCGGTTAAATCTGCTACAATTAAATCACTGTCTTCCACTTCTCCTCCCAGTTATGATCCTTTTATATTTAGCCAATTTTCCGGATGTGATGTTAAGAAGAGCATTCAGTCAATTTCATCCAATGCTGTAGGTAGCGACAACATAAGTCGTAAGATGATCATGCCAATACTGGATGAGATCCTCCCTATTTTACATCATCTCCTTAACTTCTCTGTTTCATCGGGTATCTTTCCACTTATATGAAAAGATGCTCAAATTATTCCCCTCCTTAAAAAACCCAATCCCGAATCCTTTTCCGAGTACCGTCCCATTTCGATCCTTCCTTTCCTTTCCAAAGTGCTTGAAAGGCTGGTACATCAGCAACTCTCCTCTTACCTTATTAAGCACAATCTTTTAAATCCTTTACAATCCGGGTTTCGCACGGGACACAGTACTGTCACTGCTCTCACACAGATCACTGATGGCATACGAGATGGCATTGGTCATTGTCGACTAACTGTGCTGTCGCTACTAGATTTCAGCAACGCTTTTAATAATGTTGACTTTGAGATTTTGCTAGCCCTCCTTCGTTCGCTTAACACATCTCCATCCGCAATTGACTGGTTTCGTAGTTACCTGTTTGGACGCCGGCAGCGTATCCGCATTGATGACTCCTACTCTGCTTGGTGTAGTGTATCTGCTGGTGTCCCTCAGGGCGGCGTGCTATCTCCACTCCTATTTACAATTTTCATTAATTCTATTTCAAAGCATTTGACGTCTTCTTATCACCTCTATGCAGACGATTTGCAAATCTATATTCAAGCCCCGCTGGAGTGCTTACATGATGCGATTGAGGCCACGAACGCCAATCTAATGGCCATATCAAACTGGAGTAGATCCTACGGCCTTTCAGTGAATCCCAATAAGACGCAAACGATTATTATTGGGAGTTCCCGCATGATCTCCAAAATTAACTGGTTCCAACTTCCACAAGTAATCTTTGACGGAGTCCCTATCACTATAAGCGACAAGGTAAAAAATTTAGGCATAATCATAGATAGGCAATTTTCGTGGGGCCCTCAACTGGCGGAAGTAAGTCGCAAAGTTTTCAGCTCTGCGGCGTCTCTCAGAAGACTTCATAATTTTCTTCCAATCTCTACCAAGACTGCGCTTGTAAAATCTCTTCTTTTCCCAATATTGGACTACGCAGACGTATGCTATCTGGATTTAACTGAAGAGCAGTTAGACAAACTTGAACGCTTACAAAATTTTTTCATCAGGTTTATATTTGGACTACGCAAATACGACCACGTATCTCATTTTCGTCAAAAGCTCAAATGGTTACCAATTCGCCTTCGCCGTAATTCTCACATTCTGTCTTTCCTTTACAAAATTCTCTTTAACCCGACCATTGCTTTGTACTTAAAGGAGCGGTTTAAGTTTATACAACCGAAATCATGTCCCCTTCGTTCTACCCGATCCCTCAAACTGAACATTCCTACCTCTACTCATCTTAATCTTTCTTTTACTAAATCTTTCACTGTGCAAGCTACCCTACTGTGGAATTCTCTTCCTCTATCTGTCCGGCAGGCTAAGTCACTTCCAATTTTCAAAAATCTTGTGTATAATCACTTTCTCACCTGTCCTTGATTGCTAATTGGTACGTTGTATGTGTTTATGTATTTATACCCAATATGTATATAATTATGTGTATTTTTTATATTATTATATATATATATATATATATATATATATATATATATATAGTATTTAAGCCTATTTTATGTATAGTAGTTATACACTAACACCACCTACAGTATTCACGATTCCTATCGCAGTCAATCCATACAAAGGTTGCCTGGAAGAAATTGCTATAAGGAATAAGGCCGCCCTTTACACTACACTTTGATATGTTTGTAACCATTTAGCTAGTTTAGCGTAGTTGTAAGTAATGTTTAGTTAAAGTCTGTTTCTTAAGTACTATTACGTTAAGACTATACTATGTAACCATTTTGTGGGTGTAATAAAGCATTATATTATTATTATTATTATTAATAAACTTACTTAGAGCCCTACCTTCAAATAATAAATAAAAATAAATGTATAAAGTGTTTTTGACATTTTGTCTAAATCTATAAAGTTTTCGTTTGACGTGACCCTACTCGTACTAACTGATACAGATTATACAAAACTTCACAAAACCACAACTTTATTCATCAGAGTACAGGAAACTTCTCAAAATCAAAACATATTGTTCAATGATGAATACCTACAACGCGTCTCTTTCGATTTAGCATATGTAATATGCGTACCCTTGAACAATGTATCTGCCGACACCGTGTCATATGCCTCATTAATCTGGACACACTGTGTTATCTGTGAAAAGAACAAACATAAAGACGTGGCTCACAAGGTCGAGACTATTTCAAGATCAACATCACGTCAATCCATTCTGAATTTCTGAAAGCCTCATTATAACTTGTTTTCTACTACGCTATTCACGATGAGCCCATTAATATTATTTTAAAGTAGCTAACGTGGTGAACTTCGTACCGTCACATTTTTTTCTGCAGTGTTGATGTACCCGTTCAAAATGGTTTCAATTTTGTTTTCTCGAAACTCTATACATATATTTCAACAAGCTGATCTCCATAACTCTCAGATTTTAAACATGTATTTCGAACGAAGTTCCTTAGTATGTAAGGCTTGGAAGACATGGATTTGCAGCGCGAAAGATCTGAAAAAAAGGTGAGACTAAAACCGTAAGAATAATTTAAAACGGAAGTGACGCGAAAATACTGCCCTTCACCAGTGTCGCCAACTTTATAAATAATAAAATTAAGCAATTTTTTGATACAATTATAATAAAAATATAAAATAAACAATTTTTGTTCACTTTATTATACGAAAGAACTTTGTTCCTACTTGAAGCTCTACCTAACTCAAACTGTCTTATCTTTGACATTGCTCGCTCTCTTTTCTTTTTGCTTAAATTTATAAGGACATCATTTACATATAGCAAAGCCAAAGCCGATTTAGTTGGGCGGTAGACGGGCTGGTGTCCCATGACACCCTGACTACGGGACTAAGAGCTGTATACCGTGAACGATCACAACAGTGGGACACTAGTTCAAAAAGCCACTTGCAATATATTACCTACTCCTACGAACAAAAAACTCATATAACGACTTCGCTAATAAAAGAAGTGAATAATAAGAAGAATAATAGAAGAAGTGAGATCTAAATGGATGCCAAGTTCTTTCAAAGTTTCAACTCATGGTTCCTGTCATGTATAACTTTATTTAGATTAACTTAAAGAAAATTTGTTTTGTATAATATTAAATAATTTCTTCAGTGGTGTAACTTGGAAATTGCACCAGGAACGATTCAGGGTGGATTATTTTAGTTTATGACCCTGTATGTGACGTCTATTATTTAAAGATTTAATTTAATTTAAAATTAAATTCAGACACCGACAAATTCACCAAAACTTACTAAGTATCAAAAAGATGGATGTACTTGGTAAGTTTTGAGTGAATGTTTGGAATACAAAAGCCACTTAAAATTTGAGTACCTATTTCTATAGAAGTTTTCTGCGTTTGTGACATTCTTTCATAATACATAAATACTTATATATGTATGTATATTGGTGTAGATTTTATCTTACTATATTAGTCATATCTCATAGTCATCTCAAAGTTTGGCAAAAGCCTCTCTTCCCTCCCTCAATATTCTATATCGACAGCTGTTGTGAGCTATCCTTATTGAGGGCATTTAACTCCTCTTTCCTTATAATTCTGGATCAGCTTGGTTAACACTCCGAAACCCAGTGAGTAGTGGTTTCTGCACATAGTTGTTCTGGCCTATGACAAACTTATTATGTCCAATCCTATTTCACCTGGCAGCCTTCTGAGCCACTTTAGTCTCCTTCTTCAATGTAAATTTATGTCATGAAATAAAAACTAAAATGGTTCTTCAATGAACAGTAGACGTGAGAACGTGCAACAAGACGCCAGTAACGAGTAACTTACTAGGAGGCCATTGTCAGATCACTAACTGTTAACTGACCTGGGTGTTTATAATAATGGAGGTTTCGTTTGATACGTGCTCTATTCAGGACTTATTTTATTGAACTTTCCCACTAGTGCCTTTTCATTATTAGATCTACTTATAATGAGAGGTAATGGTAATATTATATGACATACAATTATTTATACCTATGAAGTCTTGTTTTCTCTACTTTATGTTAGCATTTTTAACCTTTTTTACATTTGATTACTTATACCTAGTTTACAAAGCCCGTGGCCACGAGAAAATTGTAGAAAATGCGCTTCAGGTTCAAAAGTTCAGATAGTTTAGATCTAGATGCAGTCTTTTGTAATGTTTTCTAAATAATGGAAATCAATTATTTATTTTTCAATTTATTGTTAACTAGCGACAAGTCCCAGCTTTGCTTTGTTTTTACGGGTAAAAACGGTATTTTATACAGGTTTTAAAATAATTTAAACAATACATTTAGAAGTCAATCCAGATCTCATCACCAATCCGTAGCGTGTCCAGATTGCTGGAAGCATTACTACACCAAATGGCAATGCTTATCCATAAATATTGTGCTTATTTATTATCACGATACCATACATATTACTTATCGCACATAATTATGTACAGTTTCGCGAAAGCGTTGTAGGTAAAGATTTGTTCCACATAACTGTAGCACGTCATTTTGTTTTATCATCCACTAGCAGCGCCCCCGGTTTCACCCACGTAGTTCCCGATCTCTTTTTATTCGTTCGAGTCTCTTTGCACGACAGAATCCGTAATGAGGATTCTGATTATCGGATTTCTGTAGAAATCCCTAACAATAACAAAATAACTCTGTACCTAAATAACTAACCTTTAAACCTTTCTATTACGGAAAGATTATTTTAATCAGTCCGGGTGATTTTTACATTACTTATTAGTACATACAAACAAAAATACAAATCTAACTTCATTATATTTCTATAAATAAGAAAGTTAAAGAGTTAGTTTTTGCCTGCTTTAGGCATGTTGGGCACTTTTTGAGCTAGGAACAAAGAGTTGAACACGGAACACTGCTACCGTTGCCAACACCGCTGTCAGTACGTTTGTTAAACACATACCTACGTATTGACAGCGTTCTCAAATACTACTTACCAATTGAGGAACGGTTTAAAAAATATATATTTTAAACACCCAAATTCACGGGAAAGGCCACAGCGCAGCGTCGGCGAGTAAAGCGTGAAGCGGAGCTAGAAAAAGTAATTTCAAAACAACAATAAACAAAAATACAAGCAGGAAAATATGAGCTAAGCACGTAACCCTATTGCAATTTAAATTAAATTAATGTTTAACTAACATTAACAGTTATTACAAATGGAAATCATTATATTGCGAAAATCGCAGCAGTAGGTCGTAGTAGGTAATCTGTTATATGTAAATAATGAGGTTATTATACTTAGTAGTTATGAGGAAAACAGTTACCGGTAAACCACAGTACATAATGTTAACATATTAATATTATCAATGGATGTTTAGATGTTGCGCATGAGTCGTTAAACTTCAAACATGGCCATTCGCTACCCGTTTTAGATTTTGGGATTTGCTATCAAATTTAAAACGAAATGTTAAATTTATGCTATTTATAGGTAACTGATCGAGTTATTTCAATACTCTACTATAAAAAATACCCTAAATACTAATAAAAATGTACCAAAGTTAACAAATCCTACTATTCTGCTGAAATATAAAAACTGAAATATTGTGTATTTGAATGTTTACATACATATTTGTTGCTCAATCACACCGAAAGTGATTGGGTTGAAATTCGGGACACAGTTGGATTAATGTAAATAGTATGTAAATTTAAGTGAACCTTTGAAGTTAAAAGTTACGGGAACTGCGCAGGTGAAACCGCCAGACGCTGCTTAGCTTAGATAATAATTCGTAAGCGTTTGTTCGTTGTAAGTTATCATGGAGTTGAAATTTAACTATTCACAACAACATCGTAAGCACTTAACTGATCATGTTGAAATTTGAAACTCAGATATATAATTGTATAGTATAATTAATAACATAACATTTGGTGATAAATTTTACCGCGATGGCATGCATAGTTCCTGTTCTAAATATTTTGTGGACAAAGACGCCGGTTTGCACTAATTTAGTACTAGTGCTATGAATAAAAAGGGGGTCAACTTCATTGTATTCTGATATACCTACATATAAGAGGTACCTAAGGCTTTGTTGTTTCACGCCACAGATTTCTAAAACAAAAGGCAGATGGAACGTACAGAACACAGATCCTTAGGTTCAGAAAGCAAATATCAAACGCCAAAGCAAATACAAACTCCTGTCAGTACGAAACGGACTTCCGTCTCGTACGGGAGTCCCGTGTGATTTTAAGTTTTGTACAAGATTATACCGTCTTGTGTCTTCAAACATTGCAAATATTGTTCCCAAAAATAAGAAAAGGAAAGAGGAATATCATTTCATAGGAAAGTTTGAATATTTTTACTGCTTTTTGTATAATTTAGGCGATTTCATTTCGATTGATGAATAGAAACACAACACCTCAACGAAAATTGGTTAGTGTTCCTGTACTAAGCTGATTTTTTTTCCCTAAAGTTAAGGTAAAATATAGATTATTTTTTTGAAGATACTCGTAGACCAAATTATTTATGTACTTCAGTAGATTGTATTATTCTATTTTAAACCCTGTATTTATAATCGTCATTTTTTAATTTAATGTCAATCGATGCCTAGCACAAATCCACGTCACTACTAGTGTTTATAAAAATACTAATAGTGTTGATGAAAACTATAGTTATGAAGCAAGTTTTAATTCTTGTAAGTATAGTGGAGCTTAAAAAAGTAGGCAAGTTCTTTTGAGAGATCTAATCGTTTCAATCAACCTCATGTTATCTGGTCGAGTCAGTAGTGACATTGTCGAAGTTTTATACGGTGCTAATTTGTGCGTACATACTTACCCAAAAAAGATGTTGGGATCAGGCCAATCGCTGTTGGCACCACATATACTGGCCTTGCTGCCATGGTGGGTTGTAGGTATTAAGCGTTGCACTTTCGAGCTCCCTGTCCCACAAACTTGATTTTGGTTCTCTGAGTGGACGTGAGGCTGCTGTTCATTCTGTCCTGACTTTCTTTGTCCAAAATTGGGGAGAGGGCTGTTAAAGTTGTACGTCAAAAACGCCTTTAATTTGGTTGATCGTGGAGCCCCGTTGTCCGAAGTGAAGAATAAAATTCTTGACTTCTACAATTTTCTTTGGCAATGTTATGGCAGACCCACAAAATTATCAAAACAATCCTATGCTATCATCCGTTGGCTATCAACTTGGTGAATCTTCGGCCATGCGACCTTCGCCCTAGCCATTCGCTCTATCATATAACGTCTCTAGTCCAATGTAAACGTTAGGTATTTGGACGACGTAACTTTGGGTGGCGATGTGAATAATGTTCAACTGATTTACATAAACTCTTAGACGGTTTTCGTTGGTTTGTATCAACATTTTTGAAAAACTTCATGAACTTTTCGTTTGCGACACGCGTCCAGACAAAGATTGGATAATAAACAAATTGAATGATCTGACCCCCCAACATCAAATCAGTTGACAAAAATTCTCTGCTCCTCCTGTGTTCACCGATATTAAATGAGTATTTGCCACCTTTTGTCAAGCATAATATTCAAAATTTCAAAAGAAGCTCCGATAGAATACTCAAAATAAACACACACATGACTTTTACTATTATTCGGCGTTGTCTTTTTATTCCGAATTTTCTGTACGAATATTCGAATTTTTAGTTGCATGCTAAATCAAAATTCTTAACTTTATAGGATGGAAATAGTAATAACAAGAAATCCTTGCATAATATATAATCGGTGTAATAATAAATTATTTTAACATTATAATATATATTTCTGTTATACGCGAAGATTTCCGAAGCTAAGACAACAATAGTGGGATTTTTTTTTAAGACTGGGAACATTACACGCACACCAACGTTAGTAATTTGACAACGTCGGTGAGAGCTGTCACGCATACATAACTAATTACTGGCCTCACAGTGTCGTTTACGAAGGTTTCATCTGTTTAGAAATCTGTGATTCACGCATTGTTTTTTTTTAATCGTGCTATCCTATCCTACGAGTACAATAATATAAATGCGATAGTTTGGATAATTGAACGGAACGAGTTGAAACTTGGAACAGAATTTGGTTTGGAATTACATTAACAAATGCTACCTTCAATCTGCAAAAAAACTACGGGGTGCTGCTAGGTATATCATAAATTACATACGTTAGAAGTTCGTTTCGTGTATTAGAACAAGTCTATTTTTTATCGGGTTAAATAGAGTAGTTCCTATATGAATAGTAATGGAATTATTCATTTACGTGAATCGTTGGTAAATAAATACAAGTGAAAAACTATTAACTCGCGTGTTATGCCACAGTTAGGTTAAATTTTTATAATTTAAAATATTTTTTAATCATTCCTCGGCATAAAAAAACAGAATTTTAAAATTCGTATGTAAAATGTACCAGGATGTTTGAGGAATCGCGAGCATTCGCCCGCATCTGCGTTCGTTTTAGGAAACGCGGAGTATTGAATTCTATCGGCTGACAATGCACCGCTCTCAATAATAAAGTTCCGCCCGCACACAACGCCTGCATTTGATACAATTTAGCCATTTACATACTGTTACATACATTTTATAGTGATAGGATTTTTTGCAGAGTCTGTCTGCGGGTGTACCACAACATTCTAGTGTTGCGTTCCAGCTTGAAGGGAATGTTTCCAAAGAAATTTCTGGACAAAGATGAATATATGAATAATCTTATACTCGTATCACTTACTGACGAGCGCCGTGCGGTACTTGGCATTGATTTCGACTATTCATGCCCAAATCACTGGATGATACCGATGCTGATGATGACAGGCGTCAAGTATACCATCACGGGATTGTTTTGCTCGCCCCGTTACGCTGTTTTCTATTATCTCTGTATCATAATTTGTATTTAAAAAAACTAAATTACAAAAATTACACTACTTACTGTCTGGTAGATAGTCATGTTGAAAGACTATGAAATACATATTTTGAGGTACGGTAGCAGATAAAATAAAAGTGGTCAAGTGCGAGTCGGGCTCGCCTATGAAGGTTTCCGTAGCAGCAAGTAACATAATACAAAAGTTCTTGTACTTCGTTGTTACTTTAATCAGTGTTTTAACAATAGTCAATTTATGATGTATTAAAATAAAAACTACTTACTAGATATCATTGAAACCAATTTTCGTTGATAGTTTACATGGTAACGTACATCATACACTTTTTTTTTAATTTTGTCATTCTCTTATTTTAGAAGTTACAGGGGGGTACACTTTTTACCACTTTGGAAGAGCCCCTCGCGCAAACTATTCAGTTTAGAAAAAAAAAGTTAGGTACCTCAATATCATTTTTGATGACCTATCCATAGACACCCCACACGTATGGTATTGATAAAAAATATTTTTAGTGCAGTTCTATGTATGGGATACCCTGAAAATTTTTTGGTTTTTCTATTTTTTGTATCAAAATCTTAATGTCGTTCACAGACTACATCTACTTACCAAGTTACTCCAATAGTGTTTATAATGTACAGGACTTAATCACGATTTAATTCATTGTTTAAATACCTCGACGTTTCGGCAGCGTTACAACCGCCGTGGTCACGAGAAGACTGACTTAAGTCCTGTACATTATAAACATTATGTGTTCAAATCGCGAAAGCTTAAAAACAAAAAAAAATACTTCAATAGTTTATAGTTTCGGAGAAAAGTGGCTGTGACATACGGACGGACAGACAGACAGACAGACATGACGAATCTATAAGGGTCCCGTATTTTGCCATTTGGCTACGGAACCCTAAAAACGGTCCCAGTCCTAACCTATGGTGGAAACATGGACACTAACAAAAGGCCTCGTCAACAAATTCCAAGTTGCACAGCGCGCTATGGAGAGGGTTATGCTCGGAGTCTCTATGAGAATCCGCAACGAGGATATCCGACGGAGAACTAAGGTAACCGTCGCAGCCTTGAGAATAAATAAGCTGAAGTAGCAGTGACCGATTGATGACGATGGGGAAGACGGGTTCTGGAGTGGAAACCATGTTCAAGACGATCCGTGGGACGGCCTCCTGCTCTGTAGTGTAAAAGTGGCGGGAAGTGTATGGATGCAGAGAGCCGAGGCCCGGATTAGGTGGCACAACATTAGAAAGGCTTATGTCCAGCATTGGACGACCTCGAGCTGACGACGATGATGATATAAAAAAAACAATCTAGAAGTGTCTCAGAAATGTCAACAATTTCAACTGATTTATTTTGAGGGTATCGGTCAGTTTGATCATTAGTACCATTTCTTCAACATCACAGATCTACATTAGCAAATCGGTGACGTAAATCCATAAGATTTCCCCCTATTTAAAGTACTTAACGTAGTGAAAGAGGTTTCGCACTTTAAAAAATAATTTATTTGCTTTACATATCAAGTATAGACGGGGTAACCTCGTACACATGTACCTTCTACTGCGCCGAAAGGGCTACTCAACTTTAGGAACAACTTTCACAAAGGGGCCAACTCTGAAATCGAAAATAAATCAACTGTTGAACACATTTCGCTGAGTTCGCCGATTTTTCTTCGCGATTTCTTATTAGCTTAGTACAATATTATATGTCCTACACTACTACTAGTCAATTACAGAACATTTACTGTGGTCTTATTGGCCATGTTACGGATTAACTAGAGAGTACTAGTGTTGTGACAACTTAAAATATAGTAAAAGTTGTACAAGTGCTGGGTCTTCCTCGCTGGGGCCGTTGGTCATCCTTTTCGGAGATGCCAGGTCGTACTTTTTTACTTCCCTGGGGGGACAGCCCTACCCGAAATTGCGCCGACTAGAATTGTCATATTATATTATTGTATCACTCTTTGACATGACGTAGTGAGTATTACTCGTATTATACATACATATTTGGAAAAGTCTCAGGAGGTATAACGGTCTACGTATGTTCATAAATATATGTTTTGCTAGTAAGACTATATTAGGAGGTGAAAACACTTTACATGACGTAGGTAATCACGATGAAAATTATATTTTAATTACCTCAACGTTTCGGCAGCGCAACGTATGAGTTGAGTCTTCACGTGATCACGACGCGGCAGTTGTATCCCTGTCGAAACGTCGAGGTTATTAAATTATAGTTTTGAACGTGATCAAGTCATGTAAAGTGTTTCTAAAGTGTTCAAATCGCAAAAGTTTAAAATCAATACATTAGTAGGGCCATATGTCTTCTAGCCTAAAGTTCGCAGTAATGTCCACTTGACCTTACAAAAAAAATGAAAAGTTGTTTACAACGATGACCAGAACACGTTCCTTTGGGCTTAGTACATGGCTTCTGCTTATCCCTGTCTGAAATTACTGGGCGCGGCATGAGAAGAATAACAACTGCGTGCAATACCCGTTACAGACTAATTGAATCTAAACATATGGCTAACATTACATTACCAGTAATGGTATGCCTTATTATTATTCTGCCTACCGATTGGTTCAAGAGACTGATAGCTTAATACTCTCAGCCATGTACCAAGCGTGCTCTGCGGTTAAGGAAGTTGTCTGCTGTTTGCTTTTATAAATATACCGTCAAGAACTGTGCTATTTGATACCTATACAAAACTATGGATATTAGGACACATGACATGGAACGTTATAGATCAGATAGTATTATGTAATATTATCTGTCGTACTGTGAAGTTAAACGTGTGAATTAATATATGTACTCCTTCTTTTTTTAAGGCTGTTGAAATCAAACTTCAATTTTAAATTAAACTCAGACACTCACCTAAATACCCTATGTACTATTCTTGTAAAATTATCTATTATTGTAAGTATATAAGTATCTATTATTGTAAAAATTGTAATTTTTTTTTTGTTTTGTCGGAAAAATTCATAATTTTCCGATGACTTTCAGGGAAAATTTGGTAATTTGATTATGCACGGTACAGTATACAGTATCAATGCCTCTTCTAATCCATTATTCCGCAATGGCGTACAAAAATCGTACGACTAGGAGAAAAGATCGAGGGTTGCCACCCCCCCCCCTTTCAACTTGCACTCAGTTGGACAGCTCTGCTTACAAATACGAGCATAGTGCTGAATCTTATTATTTTATACCCTTCTATCATCCTACATAGGTCTCCTGGTGGTTCATATTACCCATAAATTTTGTTCACGGGCCTGTAGTCTAAAAAAATATAGGTACAACACGTTGTTAGCCTTAGCGCAAGCAGCTTATCAAAAACCAAAGTATAATTTCTTTATAATCTTTTTCTAGAATATTGAAAGATCTCGATAAGGATAACAACAGATATGACATTGAAATCAGTATAATAAATACCTACTGTACGCCGTACGACGCAGAAGCTTGAGGAAAACAAGTAAATGGCGTAAGTGTATAATCATGCTTACGACGAAAGAAGTGTCCTTTACAATTCACTTAACCGGCGAAAGGCAACAATTTTACAATTGAATAAATTTCCGCTGTTGAAAGTAGGATCTAGTCATTACTCAGACATATCCTTCGAAGAATTCGTCATTAACTGTCCAGCATTGCACCGAGACTCATGAGTCTCATGACTCAGCTTTAATGACATAGTCGCTGTAAGCGTAATAGACTCCCAAAGCAAATACAGTTTTATATTATGATTAGACAAAGCCCCTAAGCCACATTATCGTATGAACATCATAATGGCTTCGTCGGAACTCTAATCACTATTCGGGAGAATATTGGAAATAGATAGGGCAAAATAAACAAGGTCTTCCAGCTAACTGAGTCATGTAGTATCTTATCTGGCAGTTTCCTCTGTTGCTGTGAATTCGTGGCTATCGGCTGTCGACTGGCAAGCGCCTCTCGGCTCGATAGGCAGGAACTGCGTCGTTGACTCACGGTGTATCTGCACTACCAGTGTTTTATTTACAACATTTTATAGTAACCACAATTCGAAGCGTTAGTTAGATAGTTTAACTGAGCTTTTACGGACTTAACCTCTTAATTGAGCCTTGATCCGTGGCTCATTATTTCTTTATTTACTCCAACCCAACCAGGCTATCCCAAAAAGCCAGTAGCCTATTCAGGTTGTTATAGGCCTCCGGGATAGAATGTTGGACATTGGAGGAATTGTGCCCATTGATCTGCCACGGAGCACTGCATTCTATAAGCACGTGCTGATGCGTTTCTTCCTCAAAGTGCTTATTTATCTCGAAACGTAATACAAACGTAAACTAATATTTTGTATTCCATTTGGTGTTGAGACAGAAGGCTCTTGGGGCCGAGAGATCATCTCATTTTCACAAACCTTTCCGAGCGCTTTATAGAAGTGTTGCGTGAACAAAACGCTCGCGTTTGTACGGCTCAACGTATAGCCATTGCTATTCACCGTGTTATGCCACCAACAAGCTACGCACGATTCCTACTGGTAGTGGATTTAAGGACACTCATTTTAAAAATAAATCTTGGTGTTCATTTCTAACAAGACGCCACCGAGCCCCAAATTAAGAAACCTTGTAGTATGTACATGTATGTCCCTGATATAATCTTACTAATATTATTAATGCAAAAGTTGGGATGTTTCGAGGTTTCAATGTTTGGATATTTGTTGCTCAATCACGTTGGTATGTTTGATATGGGTAGGAATGAAATTGGAGCATCGATAGATTATTTATAGCCTGAATTAACAAATAGACTATTCATAGCAAGAAAAAACTAGCACGGGAAATAGCGCAGGTAAAACCGCGGGGAACTGCTAGTACTTATCTAATGAATGTATGAATATAATTAATGAGTGAAAAAAAAGTTAAGAAACGCTTTTTTTCATCCATCCTTTTAAATCCATTTAAAAGCCTAATCATTTGTTACCCAAGGTACATAATACCAACGATTTAGCTATGGATGTGCCCTGAGAATCCTGAAATATTAACAAACTGCGTCTGTGTGTGTAGCAGAGTGATTTACACACGACCAATCTACTTGACCCCTAGAATCGCTAGCGGCGAGTTATGCTGTGGTTCTACTTATATTAGTTGTAGACAACGAATAGTGATATGTAAACACGTCCCGCGTTCACCGCTTCCTACAACCAACTAGAACGGAAACAGTGAGCTCACTCTTCCCAGCGATAACATGATGTCGTGCGCCTGAAGTTTGGGAGGAAACTTCTTTGTATTGAGATTGTTGCATAATACAAACAATTGAAACCAATAATAGACGTATGTGCTCGAAAGTTGCGTTCTATTAATTAAGAAATCATTTTACTTGTTGTATTGACAGCAAAAAATAATATTTTTAGACGTGCCTTTTGCTCTATTAACTCCGTTAATTTAGTACTGCACAAATGCTATTTCTACACTTATTCATGTTTCTTGTATGCTTTCCCGTTTGCTCTACGTACATAAATATGTGTATCATTGTTCGGTTAGTAGAGCTCTGCGCTGTCTAAACTAGCCGAAAGATAGATGGACCAATTACTATACAAAAACGTTGTAATGTACGCAATCGTTGCTTCAAGTACTTTCATCCAATCAAATCCGCGCAATTTTCGCGATGTTTTTTTTTGCATTTTTACCCGTTTGTTTACCTTATTGGACTAAGTTGAAAAACTAGGCTTAACAAATACATTGACATCATTTAAATTGTTACATAAACATATTATAGCTTTTCCACATAACGTGTTACAAGGAAAAATAATTGTTTACTCATAAGCCGATCCAATGAGTAATATGAAAACCACAGAGTTTGTGTACCTGTCCATTTTATCCATTAATTTAACCTTAATCCATGCTCTTACTACACTCGTACCATATGCACTTCACTGTTGGGCTCGGGTCTTACTTTAACAGAAGGGTTAGATTAATCCATGGCCAATTTTAGCTTGGGAAACTGTCATTTCCCTTTGTAGAGTACAAAATTCTTTGATTAACATAATCTTTCTCATAATGTTTAGTAAGTGATAAAAATATTATAGCCAACAATATAATAAAACAGGCGACATCTATTTAAGCTCCCATAATAAATAATCAGACATACGGCAGCAAGTATCATCTAATAATCAATCAGCCGACGCAAGATTTAGCCTAACCAATAAGCCAGTAATTAGTTGGACTCCAAAAATCAGTCAGCCGACACTTGCGTAATACAATAACAGTTGACAACAGTCAACCGACACATTCATTTATTGCAAAAC
Source organism: Ectropis grisescens (assembly GCA_017562165.1). NCBI lineage: Eukaryota > Metazoa > Arthropoda > Insecta > Lepidoptera > Geometridae > Ectropis > Ectropis grisescens. Next base: position 14,453,841 of record CM029771.1, on the reverse strand, counting down.
AATGTCCTAATAATAAGTCAGGCGACAACAGGTAACAGTAAAATTTTGTATTAGCTCTACATAACGACTAAAAGTATGTTTAGTACGTGCTTTAGTCTTAGTAAGTAAATTTGGGCTAGTAAGACCTTGCGCCTTCGAAGTGAGATACTGACCAAAAACACTCAGCATTTGAAAATGGAGTCCGTAAAGTACAGGTTCTATTTTCAAATCCTGCTACTCTCTCCTCTCTATACCATCAAGCTTACACGGTGAATGGATTCCTGTAGACGCATCACTAAGTGGTTTCCTCAGGCTGGTAGTCCATCTGCATAACTTGAGGTATTCAAGAGGGTTAGATGACAGGTCGCGTATGCTCGGAGTGATGCGGCATGTGAAGCTTATCGGCAGGAAGTGGCGCGGTTTATTATTCGAGTCGTGCATCATTTGGCTGCGTGCGCTCAGCCACTTCGTCCACTCCGCGCCCGCTCAGGATAATTGCCGCGCCTATAGGGCTATGTATCAAAGCCTTGTAACCATGGCGTTACCAAACAAGGTTTTTCTAAGTGATACCAAAAATTAAGCAACGGACGCTATTAATAGTGTATTGGTGTGAACAATTTTTTAAAATAAGAAGTGACGAGACGAGCAGGTCATGTGCCTGATGGTAAGCAACATGCCTGCCACATAACAGCATAGTGACACGCAGCTATTGGAACATGAAGAGTCTAAATCATTACCTAGCACTGCACTGCGCTCATCACCCAGAGATCTAAGATGTTATATCTCTAAGCCCTGTAATTTCTCTGGAAACATTGCCCTTCAAACCGGAACACAGTAATGTTTTCACATTACTGTTCGGCGGTAGAATAACTGGCAAAGGTGTGGTCCCCAGGCGGACTCTGCTAAGCGGAGTCCTACCACTACAAAAATTGGGATGACTGGGTCAAACATTCTAATTAGTCCAACAGGTAGATTATTGAAAAATACGTGACGCCTATTTTTTTAAGTCAAATTATTAATAATTCTACCATGTCCGGAGGAGGGTATTGTTACGCCATAACATAGGTTTAATCCAAGCTTGGGTAACAATGCTTCTCAACCTGAATTACCAAGCAAGGATAGTTAATCTGTGTTAATATGTGAACTTGAAACGTTTATAAATGCCTAATAAATTTCATTTCATTTCAATCAACAAAGATGTAGATCATCAAACTTCTGAAACGGGGGGGTTGTGACGTCACATCTTCGTAGAAATCGCACAATGAAGTGACGTCACTGACGTCTTCCCAGCACTGTATCTTCGTTATTGTTTGTTTGTGAAACAAAAGAAAGAATACTACTATTAGTTTTCAATAGTCTCACTAACGGACTAATTAGGTTTTTCTTAGTCATCGTGCCTATTGAATATTAATCACACATGTTAACCAGGCTCAAACTAAGTAAACCATTGCAGCAAGTCAGTTGAAGTCGTAGTTATATAATTTTAAAAACATACTTATCATACCTAGAAACAACCAGACATACATTACGTAAACATTTGTACTCATCACTCAGTGTCAAGAAAATTAGAAAGAATAATTCCGTTTTGGTAACTTGGCCCTCTATTGTTTTAAAGTATCATATAATTTCAAGATTCCTTAACAGCTTAAAGGCTAAAATATTAAAGATATTTTGACCGCATAACTAATACCTACAAAAGATATCTTTCGCACTTTCCCAAACAGATTAATTTTTCCTTCCAATTCACAAACAGTGAGCTTCTGTACATATATTACTCCATCGACTTACAGTTATTGAATATTAAAGTGTAAGTTTGACATCCCTAACCTATCTTGGACCGGCTAGATAACCTCCCCACTGCGTCTCAGTAACGGGACATAGATTATAATCTCTAATTAGCCCAACTCACACAAGTCAACGTTAAACGTTTCCTCAGCATTCCCTGTTTAACTAACCGGCTCTATATCGGTTACTAGGAACGGAGGACATGTGGTAACATCTATTTTGTTTTAGCTAATAGAATTAAATAAATGCTTTATGTCTTTCTTGCATTGTAAAGTAGCCGCGCCCCGGTTTCTCCCATTATACCGAAGGGTTAACTAACTTTATCGAGTTGAAAAGAGTAATGTATAAAGTAAATTAGGTAAGTTACTTGTCTAAATGAGAGGTTTCATCCACATCCATTGTTCCATCCATTCATTAAACGACTGAGAATAATCTATAAGTATACCATTTTCTTGCGGCTTAGTTGGTTGTAAACCAGCTAGCGGAGTCCTTGGTTTCGTGGGTCCGGACCCAAGAAAAATATTTGTATAATGAATAAAAAATATACTGTTTATTGTGTTGTATGTATTATATTATAAATGCAAAAGTTTAGATGTCTATTGCTCAGTCACGTCTGAACGGATCGGGCTGAAATTTGGAACACAGTTCGATTATAGTCTGGAAGAGCAAGAGACGGTCACGAGAAAACAATAAACTATGTGTGTAAAGTCTCGGGAAAATGCTTATAATAAATAATTACAATTAAAAATACGTATATACAAATTATATGGTAATGAGCAATAGGAAAACCTATTTATAGGAGAGTCGTGGAACATAACTATAAGTAATTAACTATAAGTAGTTTTTGAAGTACCCGTATGAAAACAATGTTTGTGATTCGATAAAACCTTGTAATTAAACTTTGCCGATTCATAAATTGATACAAGGTACTGCTGGCGTGATCATCTTTCAATATAAACCAAAAAACTTTAATCTTAATTATAATAATTAGTTATATAATGACTTCAAAGCGGTTTTTTAGAGTTCATATTATTATTTTGTATTTGAAACTACGACCAAACAACTACAGAATTGTAAAGAAGTATCAATCCTACTCTATTTTGAATGGACAGAGCCTTTATTACCCTATTTAATATATATACTATGTGATAGATTGAATGTTTGTTACTCTATCACGTCAGAACGGCTGAATGGATCGGATATAATAAAATGTAGAGTCTGGAATACTCGTAGCACATACATACAATTTTGTCACACATATGTGTGATAAAATTGTATTGTATTGTACATCAATAATAGTCAGAGGTGCTGACAAGTTTGGAACTGACGATCTTATGCGTATGAGAGCGAACGTTTTAGCTATCACGACATTCGCAAGAAAAGAATGAAGTTTAAATCGAGATAATGTTTTAAATATTTACCCACCTACTACTTTAACTGGTTATTTTTGTGACCTACACTTTTTCTATCGGTGACAGCTCGGGCGTATCGAGCGGAAGTAGGAGGATCGTGCTGAAAAACATATCTGAAATACATAGTTAAGCCAGAGGGCGTTTATTGATAAAAAAACAGCCCACTAAAAGTTTGAAACTGTTGGGAATCGGGCCCTACTCTCTCAAGGAGAGAGTCCGCCTACCCATTGCAGGTTGACAAATGACGCATGACCTCGAAGGGTTTTAAGAACATGTCGGTTTTCTCATGATGTATTCCTTCACCTTTAAAGGCAGTACTGATTACAAACTTGGACAACTTAACATTTACACTTGGAAAAATAACGACTTCAAGCAAGCGAACAGAAGTCGAATCTACCACCTCCCGATTATGGATCACACGGTCTTCCCACTAGCATATAATATACAATGTCTATCTCGTCGTCAAGTTCAGTGTGTTATTCCAAAACCGATAGTTTCACTCATATAAGAGGTTTCTGTGTCAATGTACGTATTACCACCAGCAACAGCTTACTATCCACTCCGTTCGACATGATTCCGATATTAATGACAAGTGCAGCGTATCGTCAACGATACTCTTTCCGCCACCACAACAATTCATCTCATTAGATTGTGGTTACACAAAACTTTCCATATCAGAAACCAGTGACTTCGTTTGTGAATCCTACATAATACTAATATTATACAAATCGGAAAGTTTAGATTTATGGTCTCGTTTAGGATGAATGTTAAATCTTCGCTAATATAGCTCATGATAATTAACTAGTAATGTAATTTGAAGTTACAGTGGTTTTTATGTACGAGTACTTATGTGAAATCAGGGGGTGCTAAAGAATAATTTACTCTTAGTGGGCAGCAAACGCTGTTTATTGCAATCATGCTGGAGCGTGCTACAAGGATCGGTTTGAAATTTGGAATTTAGTTAAATTATAGTCTGCCATAGCATATACACATAGGCCACTTTTCATCACGGGAACCACTTTATTTATTGTACACACCAAATAACAACAGAAAAATAACATACGATTAAACAATACGAACAATGATTTATATCTAGTGCCATTTTAAATACGTTGGCCTAGAGATAGATAAATAAACTCTTTATTGCACTTAAATAATAAAACAAAACTAGAGCAGGGGCTCCCAAACTGATTTATCTACTGCCCACTAAGAGTAAATTATTCTTTAGCACCCCCCTGATTTCACATAAGTACTCGTACATAAAAACCACTGTAACTTGAAATTCCATTACTAGTTAATTATTATGAGCTATATTAGCGAAGATTTAACATTCATCATAAACGAGACTTTTACTACAGTAAAAGTTAACCGCACGAGTTAAAATGATCCCAGTAGGTACGAGTAGTAAGTACACAACGAACTCCAAGCCTCTACAGAACGCCTCCTTTAGGCCTCCAGCGTCCACAAGGGGGCGTTATCGCCCACTTTGGGAATCACGGGCCTAGAGTAGTGGGCATTTAGAGTTTTATATAAAAATGACTATCAGGGTCCGCTTTCCTACTTCTACTTTTCCACTTCGCACGGTCTTCGGCAATAAAAATGAATCTAAAAATATATTTATGATATCAATAGGATTATGTACCTACTCTCAAAGTTAATGCAAACAATACAAACACGAATGTTTACTTAGGATTTCAATAACGTAAACCGAAACGAAACTTGTGCAATGCTAATAAATAATGGCAACATGTTAGGCCAGATTTTACCCTTGTACAGTTTGTTGAACTTTGAAACAAAATTATCCACAAAGATACTGATTTTGTATACGGAAACCTCTGGCCGAAACAAAGCTGATCTTTGTAAGTAATTAATTTGAATACACTTTTCTGAAATGTAAGCAAACCTTTTCATTGTATCTGCTCGTCAAATAAACCTCTACGTCCTAAAACCTTAATTATATTATGTAAAGTTGATAATAACATAACATTTGAGATTTGAGACATCATCATTTTATGAGACCAGCTCCATAACTGAATGATAAATATATTTTGATTAATTTATTTAGGAAAAAACTACTACATAGTCATTTATGACAATACTTCTAAGACTAATTAATATCTTAAAATGTTAACAATTCTCGTCATGGTGTTAGGGTGCAAGCTCTCCAAGGCTAAGGGCGCAAAAAAATGCAATAAGGTCTCATTAAAATGCTAATTTCCGTTAGCATTCGCCTTGAGATGATCGACTATCAAGCAAGGGCGAACTGGCTTGAACTACTCGTTCCTAATGAGTTTTAGCCAGTAGCGATTTTAAAACAAAAGACGATCGATCTTTGAGAGTTCTAAACTTGGAAGACTAATTATTATACTTATTTTTAAAACTTTGTATCAGAGATTACAAAACTTTACAAAATATCATGTGACACTGACTTCTTTTGACGGCGGAAACCTCGAACATATCTATACGGATTATTTAAAAATTTAGCAGCATTTTGGCTGTATTAGCATATTATACCCTAGCAGTAGATGCTAGTATACACTAGCATCGCCCTGCGGTGTTACACGCGTAGTTTTCGTTTCCGTTAGCCTATGTGTTCTTCCCGACCATAATCTACCTGTATTCCAAATTTCAGCCTAATCCGTTCATAAGTTACGATTGAGTAACAAATATTCAAATATCCATACATTGACATTTATTACATTAAGTTGGATTTTCAGCACAAGTAAGTATTATAATTGATTGCTACAGGCTGTACTACTACGGTATACTTACCACCATCTAAAAAAACACTACATCAAAGTGACGAGAATTGTTTTAGTAGTGGTAGGACTCTTGGCAGAGTCCGCCTGGGGAAGTACCACACCTTTGCCAGTTATTCTACCGCCAAGCAGTAATGTGCAAACATTACTGTGTTCCGGTTTGAAGGGCAATGTTTCCAGAGAAATTACAGGGCTTAGAGATATAAGATCTTAGATCTCTGGGTGACGAGCGCAGTGCAGTGCTAGGTAATGATTTGGACTCTTCATGTTCCAATAGCTGCTTGTCACTGTGCTGTTATGTGTCAGGCATGTTGCTTACCATCAGGCACATGACCTGACCGTCTCGTCACTCTATATTTAAAAAAAAAAAAAAAAAAAAAAAAGTCTTTCTAGGGCTGTATTTCTATATGAGTAAACTCACCGCACACTTGTTGCCCTTGGTGGAATATAGTCTTCATATAACTTGTCCCTTTGTTGACAAACGGCAGCTAGGCAGTGCCTTTGCCTATTTTTAGTTAAATTTCGATTGTTATTGTTTTATTATTGAGAGTCCCCTAGCAGGGATCCGATGTCCCAACAGGCCCCTCCAAGAACAGGTTTGACTGTAGTCCTAGAGTTAATGATAATTGTAATTACGATATATAACTATGGACATAAATGTAAGGACTGCGGACCAAAACTGTTGAAATACATTCTTGCTGCAGTTGTATAATATTCGTCTAAATTGTGAACAGAACGTCTTCAAATCTTAATCGTAATATTATACATGTGAAATTGGAGATGGAGATTTTGTTGCTCTGACTGAATTGGGAACATAGAGATCTTTGTGAGTTTAATAGCAAATAAGATTTTTTTCTCGAATAAAATGCGAAATTTCATAGAAAATCTGAGGTCTACATAAAAGAGATTACGGGCTGATACTAATCAAATTTTAATATAGATGTTCTGGATTTGTAAATTTGAGTCCCATTTTCTTTTATCTAAGTACACCGACTCAGCCTGAGGAAAAGTGAAACGTAGGCTGAAAACTAACTGTCATGGTTATTGTTTCTGGTTAGGAATACAAACCAAAATATAAATATGCTTCGATGATGTAATAAAATTTACAACTTAATTTAAAGAATGGTAATAAAATAATCGGACAGCTGCTATAAATAAATTATACAGACCTGTTTTTTAAACCATAAAACTACGAAAATAGCATAAATTAACAGATCAGCTAAACCAACACGCAAAATTTCTCAGTCAATAAAATTGGGCTCGTTGTAAAATATGTCAGTGTCTTCTGACCTAACAGAGGGTGCATACAGGTCACCTCAGTGATCCAAACACGTAGGTTGATCGGCGAAAACCTTCCTACGCAATACTTTCTGATTAATATCAGGAACGGCAACCTCCGTTTTATGGCACATTTCATATCCCTTACCTCGGCATAAATATTCTAATGAGCTATTTGATAATAACAGCTGTTAACTTCGCTTACTGTTTACATTTTATGACTATTCCGCGATTCGCTAGTCGATTATATAATACAAACACCATGAGTGTCTTATGAATCATTAATACCTGGAATTATGTCTGTAGGTAAGTATGCTAGTTTTGTTATTTCAACATTTATATATTTTGAATCTTACTTAGCATTCTGTACTGCAAAACTCTTGTATTTTAAAATTGGGTGTCTTAAACCCTAGAATACGTACAGGTTATAGTAAAAACTAGTAATTCTTCTGATGAAGACATTCCACAAAAACTCAGCTTTCCTTATTTAGGTGTCTTGCTCCCAAGCTCATCTCAATCCAACGCAATTTCTTAGAACCACAAGTATGGTAGCTAAGACGGGCCTTTCAATAAATAGGCAGTCGAGTGTATAAAAACATCTTTGTAAACGAGACAAGAGTCATTTGCATTGCACTTAGCAGAGATGCGAAAAGCAAAAAGTATAAAAAGAAACAAGTGAAGCGGTCAGTTCTCCCGCGCCCGCGCAGCTAAAGATCTCAATGCCGTAATGCACTGCCGATGTGGCGTACTCAGACTACCTACTGTTTCAAATTGCAGATCTGAAAATTGAACAAATAAATAAGCTGAAAATTAAGTCTCGAACAAACATCCATGTCACGGGCAAGATTCCCAATGTCAATGTTACGGCTGACACGTTTTGAGATAATTTGCGTCATTATAGTCAGCGCGAACTGGCTATGTTCGCAAAAAAGCAGAAACAATTTTACGACCTTGAGTCTTTAACATATCTTTAGTTGAAGATGAACAAGTTAAGAATGACTTTAACAAAGTAAACAAATCAACGAGGGCTACAAAAAAAAATACGAATCTAGTTAAAAGTTGAGATGTTTACAAAGAGAGCCGGATGAGCCAATCAGCGCTTATGAGTCACACACATACAAGTCATCCAACAGAGCTGTGAACCCGCGCACGCGCTCCTGACGGGACTACTAGTAATATGAGATGTGGTGTGGATTTATTGAAAGCGTATGTAATAAAATTACTTAATAGTACATTTATAGCTACAGCATATCATTACTAAGTATTTAGAAGAACGTGACATCAAAGCTAATGTCGGAGCATTATAAATTTAAAAAATATCATCAGTAAGGAGACTTATATTACAATAATTCATTTAATTGTAGGTTAATACTCCTTTCTACAATCGTATAATCCTCAAACATAGTAAATAGGCTTAAAACATCTCTACAAAGACATTTACAAGCCACAATCTATTTTGCTTCACTATATTCTTTTTTTAAATAAGAAATTGCACTTATTACCAATCCAAGATGGCATTTAAATGGGATAACCATTGACGGCAGCCCGCACGCAAGTTGTGAACAAGCAACATCCTGTCCTAGTAAGGACCTATCTCTTGCAGACTGGCGTCAGCGTTCACGACTAGAGTTGAGGTAAATAATGAATTTCAAAACTAAGTTATAATTCACTTTTGCTTGTACATTCATGTAGATTTTTCTTAGTATAAACCATTTAGCAGTTTCTCTGACGATTTCAATAGAATAAGTAATCACAATTTGTGGCAATCTTTGTTCGACAAACGAAGGCTAATTGCAATTGTCTCGAGTTCACAAACAAAATATTGTGCTCGATGTAAATCTTATAAAAATGAAACATAAACTGCGCGTATATGAAAATCATTCTCATTATTTTCTTTTATGAACAGTAACAATACGAGACACTCTTTTAAGATTTAGTAAGTTCATACTTATTAAGATTTCGCTGGACCGATATAATTTCTTTATACTCGTTCCTCGTTCATACGGGATTTATATAGAAACGTCTGGTATTAGTAGTAAGTACATATACTGGAATTACTTTGTGATCAGCGATTCAAACCGGAAAACAGACGGGCTTCCAACGATGAGTCGACTCATATCTTGACTTTATGTAGTAAATGTTATGACGCGAATCCACTGTGTTGCAATCGTGCAGCAATAATCCGAAGATAGCTTACTACGGATGATATCATGATACGGACCTTCACAATATTCTTCTAGGAAATCTCGAACAACGGTTGTTTGTAAATAATGCTGTGTCGAGTATGCTCAAAATGAATACAAGCAACTTCAATAAAATGAGAAACGGCTACTTAGAACAGGATAAACAGTAAATATGGCAGTGTACTTATATTTACTTATTGTTAAATGTGAAACCTGGTTTGTTTTTCAATACGTTCTTGTTTTGGATGGAAATTAAGAGTAAGTATTTATTGTAGAATAATAATTTTGTTTCAGATATTTATTTTAAAATATGTTATGAAGCATTTTATTGTTGAGTTTGCGTTCGAATAGAAATAAATATCACGGTAAATATCCTGAAAATATAACAAAGGTTATTATTTAAAAGAAAATAGACAGAGGTTGAAACGATAAGATCGGGCTTTGTGACGTTGGGTCGGAGAAGCTTATATTACTCTATGGCATAAGCAGCCCACTAAATATTCCACGGGACCTTCTCTCGCAAGGAGAGAGTTAAAGCCATAATCCACCACGGCACATTGTGGGCTCGTAGACGATGCATGACCTCGAAAGATTCTAGTAACATGCCGGTTTCCTCACGACATTTTCCATCGCCGTTAGTTAGCGGCATCACACACATGAGTTCGAAAAGATATTGGTGCACGTGATATTTGAACCAGAGGCTTCGGTTCGGCAGTTACCGTTCTCCCGGCTAGACCAACCGAAACTTTATAGAACTTCATGGTCTATACCTGGTTGGCTATATGAAATTAAAATGTTATTGATGGTGATATTTCAGCATAAACAACTCACTTTATGTTCCCACAGCTGGAAGCTTCACAAACGAAATAGTCAACATAATCCACCGCGCTGTGCAAGTGTTGGAAGCGGAGGCTTATGCTCGAGTGATGTCTTTCTAGGAAGTTCAGTTTCAGTTTGCCCGAGATGTGTTCCTTCAGCCTTAGAGCACGTTAAAAAACCCCCAAAATGGCCAGAATTCAAACGTGCTACCTTTTCATTGTAAAATCTCTTAAAAACACTCTCGCTACCAAGCCACTACGGTTCTGATATTTCACTTTTTACCTAATTTCGAATAAAATTCAATGCAACTCATTAATAATACTAAAAAATATACAGGAAAATAATGAAAATAAAACCGAGAACATTTTGTATGACCAACAATCTGTTGTTTTCCACAAGGCACTTCTCATTGGACTTTAAACGAATTTAACTCGAGCTGCTGCACATAAACCGAGCAATTATCATGTTAAAATGAGGTAGGTTTCGCTCGAATTCACGTTATTGATTTTAATGAAATGTAACCGAATTGTCGAAGTGATTGTTGCGTAAAACGTTCTTGAAATCGCTTTCTACGCGACGTCACGGAGCCGGGGTGATGATAAGCAGACCTTTGCTTACGTAAACTGATTGTGGATAAAGAAATACAGCCCACCTTGCCTTGCCCACTTACCAGTGCACGTGCAACACGTATTGCGTTGGACGATAACGTTTTCTTATTCGCCATGACATTCAACACACAGAGAATGCAACATGACTAACTTGAGAAAACCTTTTAGAATAAACTTTGTCATCATATGCCTTATACAGTGACATCGCACATTTATACAGTAAATTGTTTCCCTAATTTTTATGGTGTGTTCTTTTAATGGCTCTTCTGAAATTGGGGAAAACATTTGAGCTTGCGATGTTTATTTATAATACAACTGCCAATGAACTTAGTGACGGAATCAGAGACAATTATCTCTTATCAATACCTACCATACAACAGCTATCTTATTTTTTTTAATTGAGAGTAAAGGGACTATCAATGCATGTACCTGAAAGTTACTAACACGTCTGCCCATTACAGGACAGCGCCTCGTAGCTATTTGAACACGAAGAATCTAAATTACTATATAGCACTGCAATGCGCGTCACCCAAAGATGTAAGATGATGGATCTCATATCTCTCATGCAGGTACTATAATTTGTCTGGCAACATTGTTCCTCAATCGAAACACATTAATGTTGGAACATTGCTGCTTGGCGGTAGAATAACCGGCAATGTTATGATACTTCCCCAAGCGAATTCTGTAAAAAATGTATTCAGGGAAAACCACTGTGAGAATTAGATTAATTCTTATAAATCCAAACAAGCACACATTTAAAATATTATAACGGCTAAATAAATTGGTAGAGTAGGTAAAACTCCTAAAGAGAATTTAGTGATTTTTCGCTCTAAAATCAGTTTTTCTTATTTTCCTTGTTTGCGCCGTTTGACGGCATGGCGCTCTAATTCCGCTATTTGCACAGTTCATGGTACTAATTCCCGATCGCGGTCGCCGCGCAAACGCTCGACACGACAGGCTTACAAATTGATTGTAATTAGGGTGTTTTATTTTTATTTTACTAATCAATATACTAATACTAATCAAATAACTATTATTTTATCAACACAAAGGAAATTACTAAATTCAAATTTTTAAATGTTTTCGCGCTAAGCAAATTAAAAAAAAGTAAGTACACCAAGGAGGTTCCGAGTCTGAGTTTTTAACATATTAAAAAAAATGTATGATGCATTCGGCACCAAGGAGGTAGAAATAAATAGGTTGAATTATGTTTTGAATTCAAAACCTCAGTACACACGATGTTCTAAATTCAAATAATTTTTCATCCCACCAGCTCGGAAAGAGTACTTTTGCTCCTCGATGTCAGGGCGCAAAAGTCGTTTTTACCCTCTAGAGGTTAAAGTAAATTTGAATTTAGAACATCGTGTGTACTTAGGTTTTGAATTCAAAACATAATTCAACCTATTCATTTCTACCTCCTTGGTGCCGAATGCATCATATTTTTTTTTAATATGTTAAAACTCAGACTCGGAACCTCCTTGGTTGTACTTACTTTTTTTTAATTTGCTTAGCGCGAAAACATTTATAAATTTGCATTTAGTCATTTCCTCGCTGAGGTGGAATGAAAAGTTACGTGTTGCACTCGAGTGCAAAGATTTTTCACCTTGTGCTCTTTTGATTCCCTTGCTACGCTCAGATCACTCGCTGCGCTCGTGATTCAAAATTAGAATCCTTCGCTAGCTCGGTCATCAAAATTGAGCACGCGGTTAAAAATCAACTTTGCACTCTTGTATAACAAATAACTATTATCTCTGTTAATTATATCGCAAAATAGCTAATAGCGAAAATATGCTTCTAATATCTAAGGTATATAGATAACTAACTATTAAGTGACTTATTTAGTTTGGCCGTTATAAAATTACCCAAATAAACACAGTTTACGTAAAAACCGTCATAATTTAGGGTAAAAAATTATGACGGTCTACAAAAGAGAGCAATATTTTCATTTCATGAAAAACAGAAAAATATGATTTTATCTCTGTTAATTATATCGTAAAATAGCGAATAGTGAAAATATGCTTCTAATATCTACGAGTGTGTATATAAATTACTAACTATTATTTGGGACCGTGGGGGCCGGGAACTCTCCTCATCTTCAAAAGCCTATCCGAGCGCATAGTCGACGCAACGCGTGACCAAAATACTGGCGTTTATTTGGCCCAACGCATAAGCATGTGGTAATGCCGCCAGCATGCTGGGTACGCTTCCGATTGGTAGTGGGCTTGAACATCTTGATTATCTGTAGACCTACAGTGGTCTATGGATAATTCAGGTGAGCTTAGTGTAAGTAGTTAGTTAGGTAGGTTTGTAGTGTAGTGTAGTTCTCATTGTATTTTAGTTTTGTTAATAAAGGCTCTGCTCAGATAAAAAAACTATTAAGTAACTTATTTAGTTTGGCCGTTATAAAATTACACAATTAAACACGGTTGACGTAAAAACCGTCCTAATTCAGGATAAAAAATTATGACGGTCTACAAAACAGAGCAATATTTTCATTTCGGCGGATTTCAATGAGATTAGTTAAATTTATCCTATTCTATCTTCCATTTATTTTTTTATAGTTACATCATATTTGTGTCAACTATTTTGAATCCAAATGTTCTCCAGCGCCATATTATAATTTCTGTTGCAAGAAAAAAAAACGTTTTCACATAAAATTATCGTCCAAATTGCTCTTCTTCCGTTTATTAGCGTCGAATTGCGCAACGAGCATTTCCAGTAGCTGTGAATTTGTAGTCAATGCCAAGCAGTTTGAGTTTGAAGTTATAGAGTGTGCCTAAATAGAAGCAATTGGTGAGCGAGGTTTTAGTACGTAGGTACCTAGTAAAACCAAACGTTCGATGTGTTAATAGAAAATTCTATTTTCAGTCCTCGAATATTAAACCTGCTCGTGAATATTTACACACGAGTAAATTTTCCCAGTGCCACACAATCATTTGAACATGAAGAGTTCAAATCATGGCCTTTGATTGTTTTCTTCTATCGTCCATCGTAAACCATATATATAAAATAGTCGGTTAACATCAAACGAAATAGCGGTCAAGTGCAAACCTGTTATCGTTAAAATAAACTTCACTCGTCGCCCGGAGATATAAAATAATTTATCCGGAAACATTTACCTTCAAACCGGAACACAGTAATATTTGTGCATTACTGCTTGGCATAAGAATTAACATTTACTACAAAAAATTACAAGCAGAAACCTGCATTTAGCTATTATTAGTGAATTTCTTTATTTTTACAGTTTTTGAGGACCAAATTTTTGCCTTTTCAACAAACTGAATTACCGGGCAAACACTGATTTACACACGAAAAAACAAACTCACGACTGTCCTGACTGTGAAAGCAGGATCGATTTCAGTATTTAAGGGTTCATCGCTTATTATCTACATCATAAAATCAATAGTACCTACATGAAACCCTTTGATACAGTGAAAAGTATAAAGTAGGTAAATTTTCGATTTGATTCCTTATTATCAATAGTGTTCTACATCAAACACTGCCTTTTGAGTTTTTGGTACACAAACCAACATAACATTTTTATATGTTATACTATATCCCACGCAAATTGACAAGTAACCTGATCAATTTATCTGTATGACGTCACCTGCTTTGACATTCAGTAAGGTCAACGTCATCCAAAATAGGAACACTGCAAAGAGCGTGACGTCAAAAGCAGCTGATCGTCGGCGTCGCAGGGTACCAGTCTCCGAACGCTCTCATTCACTTTCTAGCTACCACTAGCGGTGCTTGAGAGCATTTAGCTTATTACTCATCCCAAAATTTGACCTCAGGTGGACTAAATCCTACTAATATTAAGTATTAAGGAAAAATGTCAAATCGCCTTGCCTAACTTTGTTTTAGGCGATTTTTCTTTAAGCTGGTGCTTGGAAGAAATTGTTCTCAGCAATAAGGCCGCCATTTGTGGCGCTAGTTCATAATGTGTGTTACTGTATTTTTTCTGTTTTGAGTAACAATAAAGAGTTATCTGTCTATCTATCTAATATTATAAATTTATGCAAAATGATTAGATGCTCGAATGCTTATTTCTCAATCACGTTTTAAGAACTGAACAGATGAGAATGAAATTTGGAACTTATCGAAGTTCAAGTATATTAATTATATTAATTTTCTTTACACAGAATAGAAAATAGAAATGTCTCGTTTAGGTTTGGCGTGCATTTTAAAGAATCTATTAGTACGGGTACTCTACTCTAGGTTATTCGGGATAAAATCTTAACCTATGTTTTATTTCTAATTATAATCAAGGTTTTTTTATAATTAATCTGTTATAGTATTAATATATCTGAACCTGTGCTAATCGATCTCTGAACATGTATGGTAATCCAAGCCAAAAGATTTATTCAAATATTTTTACACAAGCCAGAACATGTAATCAGAAAGATAAGACAATAAATGTATAAATAATCTAAAGGCAATATTGTCAAAAACTATTCACAACAACAAATAGAATGAGAAACAGAAACAAAGAATAAAAACAAAGAGAAGGAAGTTATCGCCCTTATCGTAGTAATGTCCCGTGCGTCAACAAGGTCAGCGCGCAGAGATCGTGCTTTAATTACGTAGATTTGACGTAATAGTTATTCGATTCTACTACATACTAGTAATTCCAGCTCCGTGATGCAATCCATTTAATGGCTCTACCACTGAGCCTCGAGGCCTTGTCTTGGAGAGAATCAAGCCCAAAATCCACTACGTAAAACAAGTGTGAATCGGTGAATAATTGAAGTCCTCGAAAGATGTCCTTCTTTGAACATGGTGATTTCCTCACAATATTTTCCTTTACTTTTAAAGTTGTGTGTAAAAGTTAAGATGAGAAACTTACACATCTGCACTAAAAAATATTCATAGGTGCAGATGAGATTCGACCCCACGTCACTTCATTGGACTTTAATTAAAGAATTTAACACATGGACCCAGGAGTCCATTTTACCATTACGCCACCAGACCTTCTCTATAATGTAGGTTTGTATTACTATTTCAATTTAAAATAATGCAGTTTGAAAATTAGATGGATTAGCCTTCATTGATCCCATTATTTCTGTAAGGAGTGTTTAGTTGGCACGCTGCCACTGGCAGCGCAGTAGCCGCGGTTCCAATGTACACAACGTCTGCTATGCCAGCTGCGCAGTGTTTCACATATTTCAATACAATTAATCACTTGTACCTACCAACCATGATTTTTTGCCAACAGCGTGTGAGAATAAGCGATTTCACCGGGAAACGCAGCACTATGATGATACCTTTCGCTCGATTCGACGCCAGATACATAACAGTAAAAACAGTTGTGCCACTTCCCAGTGACCTTTGTTACAGCCAACTACTAGAAAACACTGGTTATCCGAGCCGACGGCATTCAGAGAAAATTGTACTTCCATGATTGTTCTAAAACAAAGATTCACTATACGAGTACGGGCGACATTGAACTTTGCGGTGAAATTGGCAACACCCCAAGCGCCGACAAACATTTTGCTTTTCGCCAATAACAAAGCAATTATTGCGTTACGGCTACAATAGATGGCCGATGACATCCGAAGCGAAACTTTTTAAGGGACTGACAATGGCACCCCATGGCGTCTCCCTAAGCCGCCACGTGCGTCCGGGTGCATGTTTTATGAATGAGCTTAGCAATTTCTGCAAGTTCCTTTCCCTTCGTTACTTTGGAAACGAAACAGGAAAGTTATTATGAAGACTCTGCCTTGGAATATCGATGAGACGGAATCTTAAAAAGTGGAGTAATTTTGTTTCATTGTATCTTAATTCAAACTTCACTGTGTTTCTGTTTAAAGGGCAATGTTTCGTAAATGATGTAATTCAATTAAATGAGGTAATTCAATCTAATCTTAATGTACTCGTATACGGGCGATGTGCGCAGTACAGCGCTATGTAATAATTTTGACTCTTCTTGTTTTAATAGTACTGTGATACTGTGCTGTTACGTAAGGCATGTTGCTTATCATCAGGGACATGTCCTGTTCTCTAAACTCTACACTACACATAGAGTAACAGGACGAGTATATGGAGTGACGGGACGAATATAGAGTCTATACTACAAAAAAACTTTCTTTGTTACGAGAGTCCGTGGCGTCATCGGATCATAATGAGCCGACGTTAATACGAGTATTCTAATAAGCGCGATGGCATAACTAGAGTTAATTACGTATGACTCAACACAATCCTATCGAAATAACAATAGATTAACATACAGAAGTAACGCTTAATTTTGACCTGACGCTCGTCGGAATAATAAACTGTTTTATGACGTGTCTCTACCGGTATTATGTTCGCCTTAATTTATTTTATAACTGAATTGTAAATAGCTATCATTGTCCGTATAAAATACGCTTGAGGCGGTCCGGGAAGCATGTTCATTGGCCGTGCCTTAAGGAAAAAGTATTGAAAATTTATGTTAACACTAGCGACCCGTTCTAGCTTTGCAATGACAATATCCTAATATTGTCATTTAAACACATTAATCGAAATAAAAATTAATCTATACCTAAATCTCAAGTAGAACCAAATTACACGTACATAAATGCCACTTTCATGAAAGTTCGTTTATTTAGTACTTAAGTATCAGTTTACAAGATGAAGAGTTCACTGGAACAAAAATTATGACCCTGGATTTTATATGCGTCTAAAAATATGTGTATTGTATATTATATACGAGTACACAATATACACTAGTTGTGGCGCTCAGTGTAACGCGAATTACCAATTTTTGATAATACTATCTGATAATCCAGGAAAAAGTTACTACTTTACTTACCTACTGTATTTAACCATTACAGAGATACGTGAGAACAAATAAACACACAAACCCACATACTTTCACCCTTAGAATATCCGTGTAGGTAATTGTTATGGCACAGTACTTAGCGATAAGACCGCTATCTGTCGCACTAGTTTCAAGTGTACCTATGTAAGTTAGATGTATCATTGACAAGACACGATCTCTCAATCTTTCAAATTCATACAAAAAACGGGTGTAAAAATGTGAGTCAATGAAAATGATACAGTTTGTACAGAACTGTTTAATGGTGTGACTTATAAAGGTAGAGCACTTGCCAACTTGCTATGCCCATCGTCCACAGATTACTTTCGAGTTCAGTAATCTCTCTCAATGGTAGCCAGACGGCGGATCGAGTTTCACTTTTTCAATGCAATAGATATTTTATTCGCTATGAGTAATTTGGTAGTAATATCGTATCTGCAATGCACGCCACACTATACAGCACGCACGTTGCGCACAATAATAGCAAACACGTACATATCGTCCATTCGTGATGTACGATTCGATCTGGTTTCACTTCTGATGACTGCGTTTTACACATAGACGATAAAAAATTATTCTTGTTAGGTATATGAATTATTTGTTCATGTAAGTTGTCGTTCTAAGTGCGAATGTACTGGCGCTTACATGTTATGCTATTACTCATTGTTGAAATATGGACGGATCTTTAACGAGGCTAGTCGTTTATTACAGGCTTGTTGCGTTTTCCCTTTTTGTTTTTTTAATATAGAATGACGAAACGATCAAACATGCGCCTAATGGATTGCAGCCAAGTGCCAAACAGCTATTTGAACATGAAGAATCCAAATACGAGTACTAGCACTGTAGTAAACACGTCAACCGTAGATATACGATGATTTATCTCATTACCCTGCAAGTTTTTGGAAACATTTATCTTCAATTCGTAACACAATAAATAACATTTGCACATTACCGCTTGGCGGCAAAATAGGTCAACGGTGTAGTACTTCCCTCAGGCAGACGCAGCAAACATTTCTACCAATGCATTTACTTTTAAGTTATAAAATAAGCTATCTGATATTTTTTTATCAGGTAGATTTGAAATAATCTTATAAGTAAGACTAATACATTTACATTTCTGATTAATTTCAAGGAAAATATAGTTTTTATATAGGTACCTAAAAACTAATGTAACTGAATTCGAAAAATTATGAGGATTGGCAGGTTTCCATGATGTGGATCATGGAAACCTGATGCATACTGGTCCCATAAAAGCAGGTTTTCATCGAGTTGCTACCTACCATTTTATATTTCTTTGTTAGAAGATCTCGTGGAGTCATCGAATCATAATAAGACGACGTTAATACGAGTATTCTAATAAGCAGGATAGCATACATATATCATTCATGTATGTAGAAGACCCGTTTCGGCTGAAAACACAGAATATACTAGCGGCCCGCCTCGCCGTCATTATTGTTTAATAAATAGAAATGTTAGAAATAGTTGCAATAAATATTTAATAATTATTAGTTATACAGGAATGCAAACTTGCTTTTTGACCGCGTGCTCAATTTTGATGACCGAGCAAGCAAAGGATTCTAAAATTAAATCGCGAGCGCAGCAAGCGATTAAAAAATTAGAATCCTGAGCGTTCGCGAGGGAATTAATAGAGCATAATTTACAAAATCTTTGCACTCGAGTGCAATACGTAACTTTTCATCCCATCCCAGCGCGGAAATGACTAAATGCTATGCGCATTATTAGCAGTTTCAATTCTGTTAGCGTGAAATAAACGTTTTCGTCGATAGAATCACAAATTTTAGGTTTTTACATGTTTTCAAGTTTCCTGTTTTTAACCTAAATGTTTAACAATAACAATATCACTAAAAACTACCCCAGAGTAAGAACCCGGGGCCGCAAGAGGTCACGTATTTTCTGATGAACGAAATGTGTACCATTGAGTAGAGTTAGTACGTACTAAGAACACATGCTTACCCGCTAACTTGCTTAGACGGCCAATTTTGAGATATGGGGTCCAGAAGGTACATAAAAACATCACGTACTTCACGTATTTTCTAATAACTGATTATCACGTATGTTGTGAGCAATATCTTTAAAAATAAGGCCCCAATACTCCCAGCCACTTTCCGTCGGCCGTTTTGCTTAACAAACGCTTTAAAACTCCCAAAATAATGACTTAACTTCACTTAAATTCTCATACTCGATTTCGATACCTTAATTTACAAAACGTAAAAAGTAAAATAACATAAATAAAATAACTCCATAGTAGCAAATTTCACAGGAGTCACACTAAACAGATTGCACACTTTTAGGCTTAAACATTGATACCCACCTTTCGTGGAAAGAACATGTGCAAAAGGTTAAAGCAAAACTTTCACGTTTCTTGTATGCCCTAGGCATGCTAAAGATAAATAGCAATGTGGAAACGGCTCTAACTGCGTACTACGCATATGCATATTCATGGCTGTGCTACGGCATCATTTTATGGGGAAATAGTACTGATGTGGGCCAACTTTTCATAATGCAAAAGAAGTTTTTGCGCGTTATAGCCAATATCAACCAACGTACTAGTTGCAGACCTTTCTTCAAACAACTCAACGTATTAACATTGCCTTGCATGTATATATATGAAGCAAGTATATTTGTCAAACAGAATAGTAACCTCTACACACCAGACACTAATCCTCGGAGACAATACAAACTTAAACTTTCGATACCTAGACTAGAAATTTATAAAAAAAGGTCCATTTTACTCGTCAATCAATATTTACAACCATATCCCTGAAATCATAAAAAAAGAACCAAACATCAATACATTCCGAAAGAAACTCCGTTCGTTTTTAGTAGATAAGTGTTATTACTGCGTAAAAGACTTTTATAATGACAAAATTTGATCTCCTTTTTTTTTTTTACTAATGTAAGTACTCATGTGAGTTGTGGGCGAAGTCTTATAAATAATCGTATGTTTATATATATTGTATCGTATATTTAGAATATAGGCATGCAATTTTTATTTAGAGCATACGAGCACCTATTGTAAAACTTTGTAAAAAAAATTGAACTTTAGTTATTATTAAGTAATTTGTCTCCAGTATTAAGTATGCGTGTGTGTATGTTTTGATTGTCAAAGTTTGTTGTCGAACATGCACATCGTAAAATTGCAACGCTCTTTATACAGGGTTAATATTATCAATTCATAATATCAGGGTTAATAATATCAATTAATAATAATTAACCTAAAAACTACATAGTTTTTTTTTAGAAAAATAATGTATTTATAGCAATAAAAAAAAAAAAAAATGGTTCGTTGCCACTAGTTCCATGATGGAACTACTGATAATATTTTTACAAAATTAGTTCCATTTAAATCACCACTAAAATATGCCTATTGCGTAACTGGTATTTTCATTATTTTAAGTGTTTATTAGTTAATAAGAAACACAATTTCCAAAGAACTGTTTGTTTTTTTCTTTTGATGCTTTAATTTGTTTTTATATTATTAAGTTTTAGTGGCCCCTGTGAAATTTGCTACTATGGAGTTATTCGTTTTGTAAATTAAGGTATCGATTTGTATTTATGTTTATCAGACAACTATTTTAAATCCTTTTCCAAAGAGACAGACCGATCTAGGGGGCCAATCATCCTCTAAACTCAATTTGAAGTCAATATTTCCTAATAAAAATAAATTAAAAACTCATTTTTTGTATATTACACCCAAACCGTTTTTGCAATGGATGTGAAATGCGAATTCATAATTTCGTGACAGGTTCAATTAATGTGGATAGTACCTAGAAGTTAATGTCGCGATTAAAATAGACATAAATATACTAAGTACAGAGACAACAACGAAGAGTCGTTGACCGTATTATCTTTCTTGCTCTAGCATCCCGAGTGCACCCGAGAATGTCTTATCATAACCGAGCGTGACGAGAGAATTCAATTCACAGCCCACGAAAAATCTGTCTAGGCGCGCCAAAAAAGGTTTTCACTTCAAAAAGTATGTATGTACTTGTATGTAAGTATGTACTTTTTGCCTTCTTCAACCATAGAATAGGTAATTTCTTCAACGCAAGAAGTATTAACCTGGAGATAGTTCCAATGTTTGCTTAAATGTTGACACACTAACTTCAGGGTGTCGTTTTTCGAAACGCGCTAAATGAAGTGTAACTTCAAAAAGTCTTCAGGCTTCGAGTACTACAGAATAAAACTCTACCACATATCTATTAACCTCTAACGATCGTAGTTTATTGAATAGAGTTTTAAAATTTCATCTGCCGCGTATCTACCGTAAAAAGTTAACAAAAACTTTTGGGACAAAAAATGAGGACGTCACCTAGTAAGTTACGACAGCTTAATTGAAAGTGAGAATGCAATAGTAGATATTAAATTTCGGAACTAAACTACTTTAGTTTAGTGTGCGAAAAGAGGCACCGAACCGAATACGACTGAAACTTAAGTTAGGCTGGACCAACGATATCACAATGTATCTACACCCGTTAATTACTCAAGATGTGTAACAACCACCTTTAGGTATTTTCTTAGTAAAACATCAATGACAATGACAATATTTTGCTGACCTAGAGAAGTGCTAAATACTTATACGCTTTTAAAATATGTAGTTCCTTTTTGTACGATGGTAAAAATAATAAGAATAACACGGGTTACAAAAAAAACTATGTTTAGACTAGTTTAATATAATTAACGATTACGTATTAAAAAAATATGAGACACTGAGATATTGTAAAAGTTAGGCCAATAGTAAAGTTAGGTAACAAAATATAATTATTAAATGTTGCGCATACAAAAGAAATTTTACACCATTTAGATCTGCTAAAGCCGGTCGGCGGCTGCGAAATACTTTAGCTACTGACTCATTCTCATTACGTATTCAATCAAGCAAGAGATGGAGTCAAGTCGATCTTAACGATGACGCGACAATTTGCCTCGATATTATCAAGTAGATACAGTTTAACCGTTTACGGAAGACTAAATCGAACTTTGAATTATGGTGTGGTATTTAGGTGCAAAATGGCCTCCTGAGCAGCATTTCCATTAAATAAGAAGACCGTGAGTTCGATTCTCACCCAGAGTAAATATTTTTGTTATGATTACCAAAATCCATTCTTTCTGGGTCTGTATTTAACATACGTATGTAGTTATTAACGATTATATACCTAAATATCATGTCAACTATCTGGATCTCATAATTCAATCTTTAGGTACTTACTTAGTTTCAGAGTGGTTAGAAGGTGAATGTGACGAATGTGAAGAATACCTATTTTATCATAAGGTTAGTTATGATAAAATAGGTTGCGTTCCAATTTTTTGCGTGTTATATTTTATGTAGGTTAAAACCGCAACTTTGCAGTGTTTCATGATGAGTGTAGTAATGACTCAAAATATTTATTTTCTTCTGTTCAGGTACCAAATGGATCTTTTTAAGAAACCTATGGTCTTCTACTACCTAAAGAACTATGAGCTACCACAGAAAGCGAAGAACAATCTAATCTTACTAAGTAACTTTACACATCGTGAGGAAACCAATATGTACCTAGAATCTTTCGAAGTCATATCCACCAACATCCACTGGGCCAGCGTGGTGGATTAAGTATGGCCTTGACTCTCGACTCTCTCCTTGCGAGAGAAGGCCCGAGTCCCAGCAATGGGAACATTTACTGGGCTACTTTTGCTATACATATCTACACATGTACTCAGATTATGTGCTTACATTGTGGTACACTGTGGGTTTCACCCACATCAACTATTTTAACATATTTAAATATGATAGCTATATATTACGTCCAGAACATCAGTCACCTTCTTATCCAGCATAGTTTATCCATGCCCTTCCAAGAATCCAGAATAAATAAATAAATAAATCAACAAAAAACTACAGAAAAATTCACCCATGCGCGGTCCGAGGGGGGTCACAGGGGACATGACCCCCGCCCCCCCCCCAAATCACATACGTTAAACTAAAAATTTAAGAGAATCAAATAAAAATATCTAATAGTACATAGACTATTTTTTACGCGGGAAAACAACTGGAACGGGAAATTCAAATTCGCGGGTAGAATCGTGGGGCGCTATTAGTAAAGTATTTTTTACTCCATTTATTGTATTTCTACTTGTGACCCCCAAATCTGAGGCTGCGGATGATGAAATTTTTCTGTGATCTTGTCCATATTTCCGAGTTTTTTCCTCCACAAATGCCATATCTAATCTATGACAAAAGTATGTTAAATAGAACTAAAGTCTTCGTGTTATCGGACATTTCTACTCACATATCGTGTCATTACCATTGTCATCAAGTTGAGGAACTACGGCCCTTATGACCTTGCGCTGTTAGTTCAATGGCTGCTTTAAAATTTTAATGTTTTATTCAAAAGACAACGGCCGATGAGTTTTTGTTTCTTATCGAAGTTGGACAATAATCGGGCGGGGTCCACCGACCTTCCCGGCCGGAAGCGGTGTCTATAACTGAATGCTATTGTGGTATGCTAGCTTGCTAGCTAGCCGCATGATACGCGATGGCCAACATGGCGATAAAACTAATAGCTTCATTTATCTCATAATTGTAACTATGATATAATGACAATCATAATATTTGTAATATAAATAAGAGGTACATCTGTTTCATAATTTGATTTAAAACCTCTCTAAATGAAGTATGAGCTGCCTGTTTTTCAGAAACAAGACAAGGAATTTTATATGTCACTGCTAACCTGACACTGAAATTAATTATTCTTATCAAATATGGTTTAGTTTTTATTTTATTTAAGTATGTATATTATTTATGTATTTATTAGTGTATTATTGTAGACTTGGAATACTTAGTGTATTCCAAGTATTAGAATGTATGATTATTAATATGTAAGTTTATAAAATACCTTAAGCCACTCTGTACCCTAACCCCGTCTAACTCCATTTCATATTTTTCTCCATCCTTCGGTTGCCTGGAAGAGATCGCTTTTAGCGACAAGGTCGCCACTTGTTTCACTAGCTTTAAGGATATATCATTTTGTATATTGTTTATTGTATTGTGGACAATAAAGAGTATCTATCTATGAGCTATAGTTATTCTTATAAACCTTTGAACACTTCTATAGGAATTGTGTGTATGCGAGCACTCGTCGTCGGTAAAATGCTTCTTCTGAAGTCGTAATGTCAAGTACTACTCAGTGCTACAGCTGGTTGATGATGATATATTTATTTGATATGTATTTTTTCTAGATAAACAGTTTGAAAGGCTATATTACTCTTCAAACCAGAACACACTAATAATTTCGTATACACAGCGGTAGAATTTCCTACTGGAAAAGGTCTGGTAAATCCCCCAGCACAGTCTGCAATGGTTCCTATGAAAGAAATCTAAATAATTTAGATTTGTGTGGTTCCTATCATCCAATAAATTCCAATTATGCTTGTAGTTGTTTCGTGCGGTACTTTTATTAACTGCTCTCATTTTGTTTAATAAAATTATAAGACCATTGAACACAAAAACCGTATTTCCTACTTAGAAACCGTATTTCCAACGTACTAAAGCAATTTTTATAATTCCATATGCCAGAGATTTTGTTAATTTTATCAACAACTTAATATTTTGTATGGAATACATTTCATTTCATTTCATTAGAGCCATTTTGTCAGATGATACAATAAAATATCATATTTGTACGATACAATGGGGCATCCCGGATCTCTCTACCTACGATCTCTATTTGATACGACTATCATCACACGAAATGTTTTAGCCACTATTGACATTAACTTTATTTTACACTAACAGTGCCCCACGGTTTCACTCGCGTAGTACCCGACAGGATAAAAAGTAGCCTATTCTACGTCTAATACCTCCAAAAATAAGTGTACAAAGTTTCATGAGGATCGGTTAAATAGTTTTCGCGTGAAAGTGTAACAAACAAACATTATTCGCATTATATATTAGTAGGTACAACATGTAGACGCACTGTTAGAAATAAATTACGTGTTCCTTTGATGTGTATTAAGCTTCTTACAAAATAAACGTACGTGTCCAAAGGGTGCAGTAAAAGGAAGTAGATAATAATTGAAACCTGTTCACCACGTGGCTACATTTCGAAGGCGAAGGGGCCGGGACAATAGCGGTCTCATTTCATTGTGAGGAGCGGCTCGCTGTTAGGAAGCACGTGTTGCTCATCCCAGGCCCATCGGTTATAAACAACCATTCATCCATCGATATAGACCATTAGATGTGCCCTGAGCACCTTGAAATTGGTAATAAACTGCGTCTGTGTGTGTAGCGTAAGTTGTTTACACACCACCAATCTACTTGACCCATAGAATCGCTAGTGGCGAGGTATGCTGTGGTTCTACATATTTTGGTTGGTTGTTGACCACGTATAGTGATAGGTAAAACGTCCGGCGGTCACCGCTTCCTGCAACCGACTAAAACGGAAAGAGTGAACTCACTCTTTCTAACGATGACATAATTCCGTTGTCAGTAGTCCGAAGTTTGGGTGGCACGTCTAGTGGTTTATATCGATGCATTCATCCAGCCGATCCGTCGCGGAACCCAGAATCTTTACACAGCACAGGGCGCGTCTGGCGACGATACGCAACAGAATGCCCTTTCATTGCAACTCCGACACTTTTGTCGCTTGCGAAATTAGTCATCTCCGCGTAATCTAACGCTAATGGAACCCCCAACAGTGATTAATGATGATAATTGGAACATTTTTAACGAAACTGTAGGTATATTTTTTACCAATCTAATTAGTAAGTGCTTACGTCGTCATAATAGCCAGCGTAGAGTGTTACTAACCTACATAACCGAGAGGATAGTTTGGTAATAGCAGCGTACTAATTAGTAATTACATCGTAAATAATTGCTCACCTACATTTATTTAAATAGCTACAAATCATCGTCGCCGCCTGGCTGAGAGTTAATCGATTTAGTAATTAGTAGGTTGAGGACGTATCATCGTATCCAACGGATTATGGCACTGCATGACTGACATGACTGTTGAGCATTGACAGCATGCCATAATGAGTGCATTACTGTGTACTTCGCTGCAAGTAATGCAAGTCAAGGTGCGTTTGCGCAAGCCGAGGATCGCGCAACCGCTCTGGGAAGTAGTTACAAACCTGATGACACAGATAGCGCTTAATCAACCAGACTTTGCTTATAAATGCAATATCTCAACAGGAAACATTGTGCCAATTGCATTGCAATTCTATTTTCCATCGGCGAATTGATGTCAAGATTATCCAGCATTGACGCAAGATGCGCCGTGGTGTCTGGCAATGGCGCGGAGTCAGGCCATGTTAGGAGTTCACCCAAGGCAGCTTCTGCCTACACGCATTACACAATACCGTGCGTGCACTTAGAAGTCACGTAACATATGACGTGCGCCTTTGTTTGACCACGTCTTTATAGAAGCTCGCCTAGCCTAGTACATACCGTCTGATTATGGCTTAACGAGACTATTCAGGAAGTCCATTAGGTAAATGCGACTCGAATGCAGTTATTTGACGCATTGATTTTAATAACCGCCACGCCCGCATTGATTGTTTCCATGAGAGCGTTCGAATCATGAGAACTGAGAGCGCTGCCATTCATGTCGCAGTTACAGACTGTGTAAACAACAGAACCATTATATCGAGCTCGCCAACTGTGCCGTATTTAACTATGCATTCTGTTACAAAACTCGCAAATACGAGGGCTGGAAGTATGTCGCCATAAGGGCTGTAGGAAGCGCGCGCACAAAGAGAAACGTTGCATTTATAACGTTGGGTTGATTTATTGTTTCTAAAACTTTTGTATTACTCAACACGGTGTTGGTGATAAGTAATAATATCGTATGGAGCGGACGTGTAACGTATGTTAATAGGGTATTTATAGACGCCCCACACGCGGCCGCGAGGTGCGCGGGAGACTGTTCCTCGCTTCTATTCCAAGCAAGACCTTGCATGCTCATGGAGAGCATTTCAATCTGGTTTAGAGGCGGCTGAATTATGGCTCGCATTGAGATTTATTTGATTTCTGTTGCCAGATAGTATGGGATTCCTCATTCCATTCCATCAACTAATCGTAATAAACACTGATAAAGAATTAGAACTACGATTGTTCACATTTATAGAAAACGATTTTAATCTGACGATCACTTTTTTTAGACGTAAAAAAATCGCAGATTAATTTATCAAAATATGATTCCATATTTAGATTTTGTTAATGTAGTTCTTACTGCAGAATGCTACTATAGTAATAGGTGGACAGAAGATTTTTTTTTTTAATGTAGGTACGAGTACAATTACTAGCTGCATCCCACGATTTACCAGATTTTCAAGACAATCTGGACTAGGCCCAGCGTGATTGATTATGGCCAGACTTCTCCTCGCGAGAGAAGGCTCAAGTCCCAGCAGTTGAAACATTTAGTGGGCTGCTTATGCATGCACGACAATTTATTTTCGGCAAATATGATTCAACGGTAAAATTTATAACCAAAAGCGTTAAAAATAAATTTCAAGCTTCCAGTTTTAAAATCGCCTTCACTGAACTGATTCACTTGTTGAAATGTAATATTTTAGTTTCATATTAGCAGACACCTACCTAAGTATCTGATTAACCCTCAATTTAAATGCAATGTGGCCTTACAACCTACGCTTCACTGCAGAATCACGAACATAACTGTACCTACCAGAGCTCCGCACAGACAAGAGAATGCTGACCACATAATGAATGCGAGGGCACAATGTGACTTGATTACATGTGAATGAATAAACAAGTCGTCAGTTCAAGTGCACTTTATTGTAATGCATATTAGGGTCTGTGTCGGAGAGCGCTCTAAAGCCTCCACAGTCCGCAGGCCCGAGACGGTGACAAGAGCCACCAAAAATATTCATTCAAACGGACTCTTTGTATAACTAAGTGCGTACCTGGAATTGTGAGTCAAATGTCCGTTTACCTGTATGTCACAGCTACTGGTAACCATAGATTATACACGTTTATTTTCTAATGTTTCTGTTTCTTTACTAACCGGCAACCTAATTAATATTAACATTTAACGAGCCATTTTCAGAATGACAGATATCCTGTCATTTGGAAAACGGCCCGTTATACATCATACATACTGACAAAGTTTCACATTTATAATATTAGTGAGATCCTACTAATATTATAAACGAAAAAGTTTGTAAGGATGTATGTTTGTTACTCTGTCACGCAAAAACTACTGAACGGTTTTGACAAAATTTGTTACATAAATAGATTTAGGTCTGGAATAACACAGGCTATTTTTTGTCCCGAAAAGGAAAGAGATCGGGAACTCCGCGGGTTTTCACTCGCTTGTTTATGATAAACGTTTAACTCTGTTGGTGGTATTCAGCTATTCTTTCTAGATTATTCATAAAACGTATTTTGTTGAAACTATTATTATATTTTGTAGAATGTAGTCTTAGAGTAATAACCTGAGTTAATAAACATACTAAAGATACTCACATAATATTTTCAGGTAGGTAAGCTTACGTTAGATACGTAAATACTATATTTCGCTTCCAAGCTGTAAACGAGCATTGATTTACGTTGAAAATTCAGGTGTATGACGCTGACGGCCAGACGAGGGTGAAACTATGCGTTTCCCTTTGTGTAATGAAATCAATACAAACCTCGTCTCGGGGGATATTTTATGAAATGTACCACCTTTGTTATAAAGCCTAGTTTGCAATGCCAGCGCTTACAGTGTATATGATGAACTTACATTCAAATTGCGGAAAAATAATTTTACGCCGTGCCTAAAAGCGCTATCTATACATATATTTGACCGCTTAATTTTTCGAGATACAAAATTGCCAATGTTGTGACATAAACTAGGCAATTTCCGTACGTTGTACAATGGTACAATGATAAATAAATCAGACGCATATGGATACAACACACATATCCCGTTGCACCGACGCCGGTCAAGTGCAAACCGCAAACACCTCGAACCAAAACTCTAAGAATTGATACAACTAGCTGTCACCCGCGACTTCGTCCACGTTGAATACTAAATGTAGTCCATGTCCTAGACATTTTTTCGCCCACCTTTACTCATTGAAAACGAGTCATTCAACGAGAACAAAATTAAAAACTTTTACTAACCCCCGACTACCTCAGATTTGTTATACGTACAACATTCTACTAGTCAAGCCCTTTCATTTGATATGGGTATCGATATGGGTTAAGGAAGTTGTGAAAAAAGAAATGTATTTCGCCATTTAGTGGAAGCAGCCATCTTGGATTTGAAATTTGTCATAGTGCAATGTATTCTACTAGTCAAGCCCTTTCGTTTGATACCCATATTGAGGTAGTAGTGAAAAAATAATATAATTCGTCATTTTGTGGTGGTGGCCATCTTGGATTAGATTTTTTGTAGTATATAGTATTCTACTAGTCAAGTTCTTTCATTTGATACCCATATTGAGGTAGGTTGTGAAGAAATATTTGGTCCGCCATTTAGTGGCGGCGGCCATCTTGAATCTATATTAACCAAACATAGCTAAGAACATCCGCACGGATATTAACTTTCAAAATAAAAAAACCGCATTGAAATCGGCCCATCCGTTTGAGCTCTACGGTGCCACAGACAGACACACAGACAGACAGACAGACAGACAGACATCGACGTCAAACTTATAACACCCCTTTTTTTGGTCGGGGGTTAAAAATGAATTCTATCATTCTAAGATGTCGCTATTGCCCTGGCAGATTTGATTTGATTTGATTTGATCAGATAAATAATTTTAGTCTCGTTACTCGACACATTAAACATTTTGTTATTTCAAAAATCTCTTCTAAATCATTCCATAGACGGCGCTATGGAAAAGGGATAAGGATTCAATCATTTTAATTGTAATGTTTTGAAAGTTTTTTTTAATATCTATCTACTATTTTTACAATATTATTTAAATTAGCTTTTTACATATGCGAGGAGCTTATTGCTTTGGACATAGATAGAACTCGATTTAACAGTATCTCGGTGATATGACGATATTGGGTTCAAATAACTCTAAATTAGTTAATTAAAGAGATAAGATAAATTTAGCAAACAATACGCCCGTAACGAGGGCTAATGAGGTGATTCGTCAAGTTTTGTGACGCACGTCTGACTTATACAGAAAACAAATAATAATTAGCTGTTACTTGATGGGAAAACAAATATTACAAAATTGGTTTCTCTAATAAGACTTTTATATATATATCGCATTATTACCTACCTACCTTACTCACATATACTTATTATAAAAATAAACTTAAGCCCATCAAACATTCAAATATCATAAACTCCAAACCTTAGTATTTATAATTTATAAATACTAAGGTTATATGCGATTAAATTAAAAATAAATAAATATTGGTGGACAATCCACACACACACTATCTGACCCCAAACTAAGCAAAGCTTGTACTATGGAAGCCAGGTAGCTGATTATAATATACTTACCTATATAGTTTTATTTCTTTAACTAATTACAACTACCAACCGATGAACTATTATTTTATACTAGAATAAACTTTTAATAATAGTACATCGGCTAAAATAAAATATTATTTTCTATTCCAAAACAGGTACGTTTTTAATGTCAAGATAAAACCGCAGTCTAGGGAAATGAAAAATTTCCGATTTTCTACCTCTAGTGTTGAAAAATATATATTAAAAATATATACATTTGTACGTCTAATTACACATAATTTCCAACTTTTTCTAGTTAACGATAGAAATAACCGATATACCACAGTTGGATTTTGTCTATCATGTAAATGTAGGTATTATTTAACATCATTAGGTATCTGTTACCATGACATGGGCAGTTCCAGTGGCGGATTAGTCATAGAGCAAGAGTAACTATCGACGTCTGTCTGACTGTAAATATGTAGGAAAATATTTTGTAACTTGACCCTACCCTTCTAAACCTAAGCAAACGAAAGGCCCCTTGACAGAAATTGCTACAGGCCCCGCGCTGGCTTGATCCGGCACTGGGCAGTTCGTACCTTATATTAATGTTAGTTACCATTAATGAAATACTGTAAGTAGTGTAGTCTCTAGTCTCTATAAACAAACCTCAGACAGTCGTTAAACGGTAAGTCATAAACTTACAAGTCGATGACACCTACGCTACTTACATGTTTTCAAGTTCGCCAAATAGATCGACTTACGTACGGTCAGTTTATTTGCGTTATTTTCTACTTATGACCATGTGCCTTTTGCCCAAAGGTCAGTAGTCAGTACCAAAAAAGCCAACTGCCACAAGTACCTTAGCAAAAAATATCATAATAGGACTTATTTTCAGAAAACATGCAATCACTAAGCAGCGACAGCCTACAGCCTACTTCGGCCAAGTTCTGCTGCATGATCCTCCTACGGACCTTGAGGGGTAAAATACAATGAAAAGCGGATGGTTGTGGTTAGATTCCTCCGTAACATCATGGACTCGACAAGTATTAAGACCGCTGATAAGCTAACCAGATTGCCGTTCGATAATGAAAACTTTGGGAAGCTGATATGCTTTGGGAAGCCAATAAATAAAGATCATCTGAATAAAGCAGAAAGAAACATTGTATACACATCGTTGTAAAAAACTTTTACATGGTAGAACTTACTCCAAAATCACAACAAATTATTGACAGTCATAGGAACTGCCGATAGAAGTGAAAACTTATAATTTAGAATTTTAGTATTAATCAGCACAAATATTGCACAATACGTCACCTGCATAGCTACAGATATACTCCTATTACGCAAGTCGGTGACGCGAACTCACAATTTTTCATCCATCGCGTCGTCTAACGCGTATGTCTCGCTCCGCTGTTCCGCCACCACTGACGACGCTACATACGCATGCAAATCCATAAAATGTTTCACTATTAAAGTACTCAACACAGCTAAATAAAGGTATAAATAAATAAACAAGTTTTCACTTCAAAAATCAGTGGTTACATACAACATTTACCATTAGACTCGATAAAATGAACGGAACAGCCGATTACTTCGCTGTTTCAAGTTTGGCTCGTAGCAACAATGTACAAAATGATAAGTAGGTAAGCGTCTCGTTCGACTTAGCACAGACGATCTACGACGACTGTGACGAGAGAGGAATCTCTCATTAGGCTCAATTACTTACCTGCCCATATTTTATCCTCAAATACGGCTGAATATTCATTTGACATATAAGTCCTTGGTGCCTCTGGTAAATCCCAATTAGGAAAATCTGTCTTATACAAACAAGCGTCGAGAGTGACCATGAGGAAAATCCATTAATTAAAGCTTACGTTACACGTTAGATAGGTCATTCGTTCTGTTCCACTCTCATACCATTTTTTAAAGGAACTTATGGCGGTTGGCGTCTCCTGCTGACCGAACTTTTGACAAACGCAGAAGGCGTAAATTCCATTTAAGCTAAATGTAAAAACTATACTTACGCTAATAGGTATTTGGAGCATACCTTACCTCAGGTTATCTACCAATTCTTCTGAAACAGTGTTCCCACACAACCCCAGTAATAGGGTTTCCCTCGCTCGAGATCAGCTGGTCGTATTCTTCTCAGGAAAGGGATGTTGGACATATTTTCTCTACTCACACAATTTATTAAATCTTATGATAAATAGCACATTTTAATTCCGATTAAAGATACCTAGGTATATATATTGGTATTGGGTTGTGAGAGGCTGAACCTAGGTCTAGGCCTTTTTTATTATCACCAAACATTTGCGACATAGTCTGGATGCAAGTTCTCTCTCTTCTGCAGCCTCTAGGTACTACCGAACTTTGGGCTTGCGCAGGAAACGCAGGGCCTTTACGTTGCTAATGTTTGTACCCACGAAAGCCCTAGTATTAAAGTTATCTTCGAGTTCTATTCTGAAATTTCAGAATGAGTAGCTTCAACAGAGAACTATTACAAATTGACTCGTTAACTCGTTATTAATAGGAACCATTTCAAGTCCGCATTCGTATGTAAAGATCACAATTTTTCAGAAATAAATTCATCTCAAAATATTTATTTTCAACGAGTCCTAATGAGCCAAGCATTTAACAGAGACTAACGTGGTCGTTTTTTTTCAGATTTCACCGGACTGTTCCTCAACTAGCTGTCGCAGAAGGGAGGAAATCTTTACAAAATGACTCAGACAAATTATTCTTATTTAAAGATAAAGCAACATGATGATGTTTCTGTAACTTTGTATTGTATGTACTGAATGTGTAAGTTCCATTTTTGAAATTCAATTTTAGGTTCCAATCATTATCACATAGTGGCGTTCTGCGTGGCGGGTGCTGCTTTCGGGAGTTGGATCGCCACACTTGGCACATATATGCTACGTAAACATTAGAACATAGGTGTAAGGTCCTCTAAAATGGAATGAAATGGATGAATGGACGCACATATTAATTAAATGTAAATTTTGACTAAAAGCACTACACTGGTGGCTAAAGTTTTAAATTTTTTAAAAGCGATTTCGTGTTTTGACTCTGTCGAATATTTCGGTTGCAAAGCAATAATGCTGCGCCGCCGCCGTCTAGGACAGAGTATGGAGCACGTACTTAGTGCTCTATCTCTATATATCGTCTTTGAAGTTCTAACACCACGTAAGTCACTTTTTGGCTATTTTGACTTTTTGATGCCATTCGCTAGAGACTCGGAAGACGCATCGTTTAAGCCATCAGGAACACGTAACGACCAATAAAATCTCGTGAAATTAAGAAAAAATGCAACTACACGGGATCCACCAAATCGGCGTTACATTTGGAAACAGCACGTAAATCATTCAATTCCATACTGAGAAACGGACTACCCGGTTGCTCCTAACAATTTATGGAAAAAGGTAAGAAAATATCATTACATTATTAAAAGGTTGTATTTTTAGATATTCCTATTTTTTTCTCTACTGAAAAGTTGCTATTTTTGACATACGTGGTGTTAGAACTTCAACGACGATATATCATTTAGAAAATTTTAAATTTCTTATTGAATTCTAATTCTGAGGGTGCCGAACTAAAAGAAACCGATTTACTCTCGATTTGAAAACACCAAGATTGTAACCATCGGGAAAATCCCACTCAGGCAACGCATTCCACATTCTATTACCCTCCAAGTTCAGAATGGTAGTAACATAGGTACATTTTGTATTCCAAAATAGGTAAGAGAAATCGTGTTTGCATGCGCGCATTATCGCAACATAGCGTAGAAACCGAGGATGGTTGCGTATCGTCCGTCATGCTCCACCAGTACTTGCGTTTGAACACGTCGCCAGCGACTAACGCGTGCGCCGGCGACGATATCTCTTCAGAATGGACATCATCATCATTGGCCTGCCTTAGGCCTCTGCTGGACATAGGTCTCTACCAAGGTTCGCGACTCGGCCCTATCCTCAGCTTTACACCTTCATCCACTGCCTACTGTCTTCCGTCGGTACACCTATATCTTCACTAGTCTGAGGGTGTCTTACACTACGTTTTCCGATTCGCAGTCTCTACTCAAGAACATGTCTACTCCAACGGTTATCTTTTTTTGCCAAAGATCTACAGTAGCGGGCTTCAAATTAAAATGCCCTTACTACCTAACGGAATTAGGATCAGCGCAGACGGCGTAGGATCCGAGAAAGCTAATCCTAACTTTTGTCTTTGTAACTTACAAACGTTCAACTTACTTTGTTTGGCATACCACTGAAACCTGAATTAAAAATCGAGCTGAGACATAGCGTGGAAATATCTGACTCATACATACATACAGACTAGCGGTCCGCCCCAACTTCGCCCGTGGTACATAATATATAGCCTAAAGCACTCAGGAATCACGTATATATACAACAGTGAAATAATATTTGAAATCGGTCCAGTAGTTCCTGAGATTAGCGCGTTCAAACAAAAAACCTCTTCATCTTTATAACTTCAGTATAGATTGCCAAGCACTGTCAAGCGCTAACGGATCCTATGTGTTTCTCCCTAAGACACAAATCCCTTTAATTAAATCTAAATTTAATGAAATGTCGCTTAGTGGCAAAAAAAGACGATTACACAATCGTCAGGTAGGTTCGAATCCCGCCAACACCTCCTGAGTATATTCTTTCAAGTGCAGGTAAACAAGTTTGTCATCTAGATTTAAAGGTGAAGGAAAAGGTTATGAGGAAGCCCGCATGTTCAAAGAAAGATATATTTTGACATGCGTCACCCGCTAAACCGGATTTACCAAGTTTAGTGAAATATGGAATTTTTACGTATTGCTTTTTGGCGAGTTTTTAAAAAATGAGGAAAAATGAGAACAGAGTTAAGTAAAACCCCCAACGCAATCGATTCATATTTTACGTCAAAGGTATGCCTGCAAAGAGCACAGAATAGCTGAAATTTAAAACGGCAGAACCGATTTTGGTAAAACTAATGGTTAAGGACACTCCCGGTTAAATTACCTTTCAAACAAAAATAAAAAAATAACACAATCGTTTCATCCGTTTAGGAACGATGTAACGATGCAGACACACATACTAAGACACGTCATATTTTTAACACCCCGTTGTTATTGAGTTGGGGGTTAAAATCCGCCTTCTTGATAGGGGTAATTAGGGTTTACTAGTACAAAAAACAACAGAGTTGTCCGTTAATATAACACTTAACCAGGAGTAGTACTACACCTGGCCAGGTGAAGTAGGTACCTACTACTGCTTTATTGAATAGCAGACCATACTTTACCGTCTTCCAGAAACTCAAATAAGAATCAATGTTCCTAGTATTACGATGTATGAAAGAACCACAACTCCCGTTACTTCGCAACAATTTTCGTACCAATAAACACAGTTTTAAAATCGTAATGAGGGACAGGCATTTGGACAAGTGCTTACAGTTTTTACGAGACAAATTAAAAACTGGTTTGTGAACTGACCATGTTCGTTGTTTGTACACAAATATTGCGATTCTTGATTCTTCGTTCAAAAATCGTTAAAAAACAGTGTTTTATTTATTTACATTATATACCTATTAAGTAGATATAAATAGAGTTACGCAGATCACCTTAATTAAGGCGTAAGCGTTGTTTGCGATAGATATCTGCATAATCTGAGATTTGCAAAAGTAGCCCACTAAATATTCCCGTAACATACCTATGCTGGGAGTCGGTGTCTCTTCTTTCAAGAAGATCCAAGGCCATAATCCACAACGCTGGCCCAGTGCGGGTTGGTGCATGACCTCTAAAATTCTAGGAACATGTCGATTACCTCACGATATTTTTCTTCGCCGTTTTTAAGTTAGTGGCATGCACATGACTTTGAAAGGATTTATGCACTTGGGATACGAACCAGGATGGATCGGCAGTTGCCGTTTTCCAGACTAGACCAACCGTAATTTGAAGAGATGGATAATAAAGATAGAGATCTTTACGAACCATCACCTATTCAGGTAAACAAGGTCGCGACTAAAAGATGTTTATTATGATGAGGTGAATGCTACCTTTGCGGTTAGTACAGGTATTCTACGTAATCTTGGATAGGATATCCGTTAAGATTATTATTCAGATACATACTAAGTACTTTAGGTTTAATGGTGCAGTAGAACCTCAATAATCCGTACTGCCGAGATACATTTTTGGCGTCAATGTGCGAGGTCATCGACAGTGTTTGTGTCTTATCTGTGTACTATCTGACCCCGCGGGCTTTTTTTTAAAGGCCCATGGCAGTTGGTTTAAAGTGTTTGTAGCCTTTTTGGTCAAAATTTGATGTAATTTAATTAGTTGAATGTATCTTCTTACAATATTTAAGTTACTGTTATTTTCGCGGTCACCGTAATTTTGTGCCAGGACTTCAACAGATCTCCACTCAAAAGTAGGCACATGCAAGTGAGACAACGCACCATGAAAGAGATCTTATCTTAATCTTACCAATCTCTCAGTCGCTGATGATACGAGTATATTTATCACTGTATCAATCCAGTTCAAGTGCAGTATATTATTATAGTGCAATGAGGCGTTTTTAGAACATCAGATTTGAGTGATAATACATTATTGTATGTGGTCATATTATAATAGGAAATAATTTGCATTATCATACATAGTATTTTAATGCTTATCAAATTTCTCTAACAAACTATCATTAACGCCACTTTAGACGAAATTAAGCAATTAAGAACTGTTACCTATTATCTTGGAAACAGGTCATTCGGAGTGCAGCACAATCCAAGTACTTGTCTTTTTTATAAGATAGAGTGACGGGATGACCAAGACGCACATGTGATGGCAAGAAACACGCCTGCCCATGACTCACGACTAGTATATAGTGATCTGTGCCATGACTTAACAGTACCACGCAGTAATTTTGAACACGAGGAGTAAACCTAGTACCTAACCTAGAGTAGTATTACCTAGCACCAAACCTACTACGTCATCATCATCAACAGGCCACTAAATGTTCCCACTGCTGGGACTCGGCCTTTCTCACGCAAGGAGAGAGTTAAGGCCATAATCCACCACGCTGGCCCAGTGCGAGTTAGTGGATGACACATGACTTCTTCTAGATACATGTCGGTTTCCCACAATGTTTTCCTTCACCGTTTTAAGTTAGTGTCGTAGTTGCATAGCGGCAACCTACTACACTGGTACCTAAATTAAAATTATAAGACGATTATGTTCTTGTATATACATTTCTTCTTTTTATGAAGTAGCTTAAAAAGGCAACCAAATAGAAATAAACAAGTAAAAGAAACTAAATAAGTAGGTACGTACCTATATTTCACTGAGGTACTTGCTACATCGCCATCAGAATCGAACCCTCATGCATGCAATTAATAAATGCAGGCCACGATAACTGCTTCAGTGCACATGGCATTCTCAACAGATTGTGGAGACCGTATGTACGAGTATAATATGGTTACGCCGACCAACTATGTATACTAGTTACTAAGTGGAAAAGACCGAAAACTCATTAAATGAGATTTACCAGAACAGCTCTGAAACCGAATTTCTGTTCTATGAATTTTTGTACGGAACAGCTGATTTTATGTCGTTTTAAGACACTGTTGTTCGCTACACTGGTATTTATAATTACGTGATATGTACCGATGTTTTATGGTATTTTTTGAAATGAAAATACGCATCCATATTGTGGTTCAAATAATAAAATCCGTGTTACAGTGAATGTGATTTGTCAATTTCGACGTAGAAACACCCTACCGTCTTTCCCTTAGAGCAGTATCTATAGGCGCCTAGCCTCGGTTACTACGAGAAAATCGATGACTGCTGAACTCTCGAGAGGAAAGACTTTGATGATGATGATGTCGAGATCTACGTTCGTCATTTAACGTTCGGTAATTATCCCATAAAACTGTGAAAGAGAATACCTAAGTAGTTTGATATGTCTGCCCTTGATCGTAAACATGTCAAAGTCCCTCCATTCGACAGTTTCCCCGTGTACATGGTGCATGAAACTGCATAGAAATATCTGGGGCTCGCTCCACTATGCGCGATATCTCGATTCCAAACCTACAGTAAATATAATACCTTCATTAATAAAATACTAGTGTAACTGATTTTATTTTTCACGATGCGATGCCATATTTGATATCTCAAGTTGTTCGTAAAGATGCAAGTGAGTCTTTCGACTTTTTTGTTATTGTAGAAAGTTGTCATACAGCTTTTGCTATATTACTAAAATTTATGAAAATATGTTTGCAAATAATAGCAACGGCCAACATTTTTGTCGTCAAATACTCCTCCTGTAAACAGTTTACTCTAAAGCGATAGATATGTTCACTGTAAACCTATAGCAAGCTACCTTACCTATCTACACTCCTTGGAAGTATTGAAATAACAAGCATTCAACTCTTTGCTGAGAAACAGGTGTTCTGTGTAAATGTGTTTATGTATGTATTATCAATACTGCCAATACATAAAATGTACCTTAATGCTACTAAAGTAATGATTAATTTCCCATGATATTTACTCCATTCTTCTTTACTTAACACATTTGGTAAACAGTAATTTGCAAGTTCAAGAAGACAAAAATTACCATTTCTGTATTGACTCTTCTGTAATTACTCTCAAATTAAGATTTTCATTTTTTCAGCAAAAATATCCTTGCAGAAGTTAACCCTCTTGTTCATAGATATTTAATACATTTATCTTTTTAAATAAATTTCACAAATATAAATTGACATTGTGAAATAAAACATAAATTTGTTAACTGAAGTTTTTTAGACGGATGAAGCTATTATCTATTTAAAGTAATTTCATTTATATAAACCAATGAAGTAAGAAATTGGTAATAAACTGCGTCTCTAGTAAGTAGTTTACACATAATTACCTAGAATGATATGTAACTTATTTTGGTTGTTGACACGAATAGTGATAAGTAAAAACGTCCGGCGTTCACCGCTTCCTGCAATCGACTGGAAGAAAGAGGACCTCACTCTTCCCAACAATGACATGATGCGCCCTAGTTTCGGAAGTTGAACACATTATTGAGATTGGTAATTTAATTTAATAATTATGATTTGTATATTAGCATTTGGCAAATGCTAATATACAACTACACCAAGAAATGTAGAATGTAGACCGATATTAATCTTAAAGGAACTCCTTAGTCATCATCAATATCAGCTTTTTTGGTAATTATCTCCATATTTTGTGTTTTTAGCTTTGTGCTATTAGCTCAAAAGTATTACGAACTAGCACTGGTCTTATCCACACAATTCCTGTTATCCTTCAGGGATAAAAAGTAGCTTATGTGTTATGTTATTCCAGACTATAATCTGTGTCCCAAATTTGAGGCCAATCTATTCAGTCATTCTGACACGATTGAGCAACAAACATCAAAACATCCAAACTGACATTTATAATAGTAGGATTACTCATATCCCACATCCACCTACAGGATATATGTACTTCCTTGCTAAGTTTTACTATATAAATCAGTTTTATCATCAAATATATAGAAAACCACAATAACTGTCTACTTAGCTTCTATTAATAGTTACTTGGGTTTCCTCTTACAAATATTCCTCTTTAGAAATATAGATTCAATACAAGTAATAAGGCATATTATGTACCTTTTTTTACAATGTGAATAAAGTCTACATTTAACTTACTTACTGTAGGGGAGATACAATTTGAATTTTTGACTCTTAGAGTTGAATACGTTAAAATAGTTATGAGGAATGTTGACTCAAACCATTGTCTATGAAAGATAACTTAACATAAATGTGTAGTACCTATATACGCTATTATTAAGCCAGTACCTAATAAAAAATGCTGAACCACTGACATTAAACAACCTTTAATTTGGCACAAAAAAATAAAACTAATGGAGGAGCCACAATTGAAAAATGCTTCTTAATAAATGGAAATTCAAAAATAATAATGCTACTGAACATCTGCATTACTAATAGATTTATTCAGTGCAATGCAGTATTGAAATAGTGTTAGTTAAAAATTAATGGAAAACTTTTTACAACAATTTACCAAATTAATAATCTATGAAATATGACACTAAATTTTCAATTTTAATAATGTTAAAATACAGTTAATGCAACTCATAAAACTAAAATTGTAACTACAGTTTTTGATTTTAGAAGTTTTCTCAAATAAAATTTAGCAAGAAAGCGCATCTCTCGTGTGCAAATGAAACCTATGCAAATTGAAAAGAAATGTCTATCTACTGAGATAAAGTCCAAAATTGAATGACTTAAAAAAATATATAACAGGCATAACTTTCTTTGATATTTTGAGCCTTACTACTGACAAACAGCATTCTTATCACTTATCAAGTCAGTTCACTGATATTATTATAAAATGAGTAAGTTTTGAAAGAAAGCTAAATCATGGACTATTATTATCAATTGACTTTTTTTTACTGACAGATGATATTATTAATATGGGTGGGTAGATACTATCATTATAGGTTTAGCAAGTCCAGACAGACAGAACCAGATGGCACAATCAGGTCCTACACAGCAGTGAGTTACATATGGTAAAAAGAAGTCATATTGCAAATATTATAATTCATATTTAAAACATATGAGTCTAGCCTATTTTGTATAGATTTAGAAGAATGAAGATATTGGCATAGACGGAATATGAAAGCAAACTTATTTGAAAGGATTACAACTGTTTGTAATCTTAGTTCATGACTTGAAATGATTTAAAACATTGGATACATATTTTAGTTGAAAGGTTTTAGTAATTTTAATCAAAATATTTTTTCTCTGGGTACATATGTCTTAGTTTTAGTTTTGTACATGAGTTCTTTTTCTATAAAAAATTTGTTATATCATAAGACCAGATTTTTCATTCATTTTTTGATTCATTATTAACATTTTCATGTCCGAACTAAATTATGTGAAATATATAAATTAAACAAAGGACCACAAACCTACTCTCAGAATGAGACAAAGCATGATAGCTAGTAAGATGTCTATGCACCCTTTGTCTTTAGCATTGCATTGAATTTGGATAAAGTAATCGAAGCATCAATGACCTTGTACATTCATCATATAAAAACAGGTGAAAAACATTTGAAATTACCTTCATTTAATAAGTTTGATAAAAAACATTTACATGTAAGATACCTTCAAATAAACTGCATGTCAGTCAAAGTTTCAAAAAAACAAAGATTAGTATAGCCTAGTTTAAGCCAACAACAGGGCAAGTGAGAAAATAAGCTTCAGAAACAAAATCCACATTTACCTGATCCATGATCCATTTAATAAAACTTCACTCATAATCTCCCACTTAAAACTTTTATTATACTTTGTTATATTGTATTATCACAAATCCTGGTAGATTTAAAACACAATCACGCAAATCTTACTGTTCTTTGATTACTGATTTTCCATATAAACATAATTTACACAATAAAACACAATCTGCGACATGACTTAGGTGTAACTCTTATTCATACACCATTCTACACAATCATATAGTTATTGCATATTGGATGGCTTTATTCTCTACATAAGTCCTCATCTCGCATATTTTAATCTCATCAAATTATATACAAACTTGACTAATAATTATATTACAATAGACGTGGCCGGGACGGCATCAGCTCGCTCCCGGTGCCACAGCCACATACC
This sequence comes from Ectropis grisescens, assembly GCA_017562165.1. NCBI lineage: Eukaryota > Metazoa > Arthropoda > Insecta > Lepidoptera > Geometridae > Ectropis > Ectropis grisescens. The sequence goes on along the minus strand of CM029771.1, from coordinate 14,411,158 downwards.
AAGCTTGTGATCTGATGCTCCCTCACACTGAGTATGTACACTTTGTTTTCTTGTCCTTACATTTTGCCAAACTGTAACTGCGGGAGTATCTACCAGTACTAAAGTATGAAAATATAAGATAAAGCACCTCGTTTGGACAATGGTATGTATCAAAGATATTAACAACGTGATATGACGCGCGTCGCGAGCGGCGGTCGGGCCGGCGCGGCGCGCCACCGCCGCCGCCGGCGCCTCCGGACTGGGCCGGGCGGCCGTCGAGCCGAGGCAGGCGCTCCCCGCCTCGCTCTTGCAGTCTTACGAGAAATAAATGCCACATTACACTCTAAATATTAAAGCACTGTACAACAACAATAATTTTTCTTGTCCTTCTCGGGGCTAACGTTCATTTCGCGCACTATCTCTGCGAACATCTCGTTGACGTTGGTGCGGCTCTTTGCAGAGGCCTCGACGAAGGGGCAGCTCCACATCTGCGCCAGCGCGGAGCCTTCCGCGTGCCCTACCTCGCGCTGGTGCTCCAGGTCCGCCTTGTTGCCCACCAGCAGGATGGGCACGCGCTCCGAACCCTTGACGCGCGTGATCAGCTCCTTCATCGGCTTAATGTCTTGGAACGTTTGATGGTTCGTCAGCGAGTACACCACGACAAACCCTTGCCCGTTCTTTATGTACAGATCCCGCATCGATGCGAACTGTTCCGTGCCGGCAGTATCCAATATTTCTAGTACACATGGTGAATTGTCCACTTCTATTTCTTTCCTATAGAAGTCTTCTATCGTTGGGTCATATTTTTCCATGAAACATCCGGACACAAATTGCACAGTCAGAGCACTCTTCCCGACCCCACCCGAGCCCAGCACGACCACTTTGAATTCGCGCATTATTGTGCTCCGTTAATCACACTTGCGAGTCCTCCACACAACGTTTTAGAAACGTATTCACACTGTATGCTATAAAAATGTCATTGCTATGTTGGTTTATGACTCACTCGGATGCGATCACTGAGTAACGTTCACATAAAGCGAGCTAATTGATAAACACAGACGCCATTTTAGTTTGACGAGTGGCGAAACAACTCCGTTTGCATCGCGATGATGGTTTACTTCAAAGATACAAACGCGGAAGCAAACATCTATTCGACTGAATTGTTCTCCGCTTTGCTTGAATCGGCAGCCAGCAGGTTGGTCAATGCACCATTGCAATGGTTTGATTGGTGAATGAAAAATATTCCCACCGGATGCCAGTATTGCCACAGCCAACATTTATGATTACCCCAACCAATGATCAAGGGCGGCTGGATACAGCTTAACAAAGAGCATCAAAATAACATACCGAAACAAAATCAATAGCACATAATATAAGTAATCATTTATATTATATTTTACAGTGTCATCTTTGATTCATATTACAATGATTAATTAAAATCATGAAACAAATGTTAGTTACAGCAACGATATTTAAACAACAGGGATTTTAGGTCAGCGTGCAAAGAGGGCACCGCTCAACAACCGCCAGAACGCCACACGCCAGGCAATTTTACGTCAGCCGTAGTATGACTTTGCCACCTACCGGCTGCATTAGGTCCTCCTCTATGATGGTGTCTTGCATCGTAATATCGTGCACAAATTACAACAAAAAAATGAAAATGAGATGATATATCATATTTTCAGGAAGTACATCATTATTTTGGCAAAAGGGACGGTAATACTCAAAAAAGCAATTTATAAACAATTATTTATTATACTTCAATTCCAAGTACCTACGTAACGTGTCAAATAGGGATTGCCATCCAGCAAAACAAGTCTGATATTCCGGTGGATCCGGCAGAAGGAGTTTATGTTTAAAGTGAACAGTTCTTAGGGCGCACTACGTTTTTCGTGAGCTGTGAAGCATCGTCACGCCCGTTAATGAAAGAAATGTTCTGGTAATCCAGAGCGAGCGAGAAATAAACAATCAACTGCTGCTGCTGCTGTCTAGATCCTATCACCGTCTTTTTGAAGTGAAAACTTCTTTTGGCGTGGCATATACTGATTTTTCGTAGGCTGTGAATTGAATTCTAGCGTCACGCTCGGGAATAATAAGAAATCTTCGGGTAACTCGGGACCATGGCCATTGGGTCATCTAGAAATGCGTCAACATATTCCATTGGCTATCTAGAAATGCGTTCCTATGACTGCCAATTTTTTTGTAATTGTTAAATTTAAAAGCAATAAATATGTATAATAATACGATCAAAATCAAAATTGATGTACTCAAATTTTTAATTTTCTAACACACCTTTATTATACCTTACATACTTAGACTTGGCTAACTTACTAACAGTTCATTTTAAAGCGAAAAACGAAAAGTATCCCGATTTGAGCAACCAGCTGGTACGACGGTAATTCAGTCGGATCCAGCCGGATTGAAAATTACGCCGGATTGCAATCACTAGTGCGATATTACGAGTCAGTTATCAAAGTCACTGACTTTGACAAGTTGAACTAGTGCTTTGTATTTGTAATGTTTTCTTTGTGACCATATGAGGCATTGAGTTACAGCTCGGAAATGATAGCTCGATAAAACATTTTCAAAATGGCAAATTGATAAAAAATATGTCAAAAAAAGTGAACTTATCAAACAAAATTAAACGTTATGACAAAATTTATAAACGTTGACGTACTGTTATGCAATTTAAAATTGTTCGGCACGTTTTTGCATTTATCTGATATTTTGAATGTTTCATCCCTGATTAATAGGATGATTTTTAAGTAAAAGTCTAACACATAAATCCTTTTTGAGTTTAGATTCCAGTATCCCTATGAAAGTAATGTCTTTTTTAAACCGGTTATTGTGTTGAAGAAATTTTGTCATCAAACCTGCTAACTCTGGCCAACACAACAAATGACCACAAACACAAACCACTCATCTTCAGAAATTATCTTAGAAAAGAGGTAATGTCCATTTTATGGTAACATCGAAGCGGATGTAAAGTTTCGTTATGTTGTCTCTTTTATTTGGTTCGGATACATGCATCTTTAGTTCTAACTAACACCAAAACTTCTTGGCAAAAAATAACTATTGTAAAAGTTCTTGTATTAAACTTTCCCCATGTCGACTAGTTCTGCTGATATGGTTAAGGCTTATATGGTTATATTTGACTGCATTTAGTCAATACTGAATTTAGTGTTTAATATCAACCTAACCATTATCAATAATATTTTCTTGTCTAACTAAATCATTTAGTAGACAGTAGACATTTCGGATGTTGTAGTCACATCAACTAACAAAGAATCACATTTAGAAGCTGTCAGTGGTTACACTGAATTCAGTGAAGTAAAATTAATACTAATAATAGCAATCAATAAGCTAGCATTACCATATTCAGAAGCGAGTATTGCTTGCTCTACTTCAGTCGACCTTACCTTGCTTCCAAATTTGCTCCTGAATTCAATCAATAAGTTATAAGTGTTCACTTCTATCGACAGTCCCTACGGCTGCCATTTTTTTAGAAATAATGGAACTTCTTGCGCTTTTTGCGAGCACTTTTGGGTGAACAACACTACTTACTATTATTATAATATATTCTGGCGATAACTATAATTGGGTGGCAATGATGCCTTTTTCGTTATAATTTACTTTCAACGTAAAAGTTGAAAGTGTTTTTTTCCGTATCATATTATAGCGAGAACATATTTCAAAGCAGATTCTTTCGTATTCTTATCCGCTTTGATGCCGTTTTTATTGTTTGAAGGCAAACCTGGGTAAGTACGACTCAGACTTGGGATGACAATCCTTGTCTCTGTTATTCTAAACGAATAAGGCAAATACCGAGAGGTTTGATTCCGTGTCGAAATCATTCCGATTATGTTGTGAATCAGTATAGTGATTATAAACGCAATGTGAAGGATCCAAATTCGGAATGACAATCTTTGTCTCTCTGTCATTCTACACATTTAAGGCAAAGACCGAGATCCGTGTCGAATCAATCCGATTGGGTTCGGAATTGCTAGCAATTAGGTTGGGTGTAAGGTGTTATGACCTTGTGTATGACAATAAAAAATCTGTGACCGTACTGCAGAAGTGAAAACTAAAATAAGAAATAACGATTGAAAAATTATAATACTTAAAAATAAAACTTATGCAATAAAGAAGTTTTCACTTCAAAAATGATTACATATAAATTAAATATAGTAAACATAGTGGCTCGACAGACGACAGTGACACTAGACAGAAAGTAGCAGCTGACTATCTTTCTCGCCCAGGCACAGTCGGTGGTCCCGGGTTGACCCGAAAAAATCTTTCACTTTCGAAGATGACGATGAGCTTCATTCACAGCCTACGCCTGAAATTCTGTGTGTGATGCGCTAAAAGAAGTTTTCACAAAAAATATTTTTAAAGTGACATCTTCTTTTGGTACCACAGACAGATTTTTCGTGGGCTGTAAATTGAATTTTAACGTCACGCTCGGGAATGATAAGAAATCTTCGAGTAAGCCCGGGACCATGGCCATTGGCCATCTAGAAATGCGTTAGCGTTTCCCATTGGCTGACGCATTTATGGATGGCCATGTTCGTGGCCACGCCATCCGGTTTCACCCGTGCAGTTTCCAAAGTAAGCAATCAAATTCTGAGTTATAAGTTAAGTTTTCACTTCTATCGGCAGTTCCTAGAACTTCCAATTTTTAAGTGAAAACTTCTTCTGGCGCCGCACATACAGATTTTTCGTTGGCTGTGAATTGAATTCTAGCGTCATGCTTGGGAATGTTATGAGATATTCGGATAAAATCGGGAGCATGACCATTGGCCATCTAGAAATGCGTCAGCCTTTCCCATTGGGCCTTGAAACGCGTCACAAATTTTAGATGGGCCACGCTTTCCGGTTTCATCTGTTTCCAAAGTAAGCTATCCAATTCTGAGTTATAAGTTTCTACTTCTATCGGCAGTTCCAAATTGTCAATTTTTTATTCGTTATTTGCTTATTTGTTTAACCCCCGAGATCCGGAGCGCCGCGCGGGCATCGCGACGTCATATTAAAAAATTACTCGACAATAAAACTATATTTTACGTTTCTGTAAACGATGAGTTACTCTTTGATTGTATGTCCTATCTATCAAGAATCGAAATAAAGCCATCATTAATCATTTTATTTGTTTACCTATGTGTAAACTTTCAAACCCATTTTGTGGGTTACGTGACAAGAAATAAACGAATATTCGTTTATTATGCAAGGAACAAATTTCTAACTGTCTAAATCAGTCAACAAAGTCTTGAAATAACTAAAGATTACTTATTGTAAACACACTTGAAATACATTTTAGTATTTGTAATTTGTATCACATCTCTAAGAAATGTAAACTTTGAACACATCGAAACCACAATTATATTTCTGAACAAAATTTTTATGCTAAAAATTATATAGCACAAAACTGAATCTGAAACACTTTTTGACAACAACAACAGGCAACAAGAGTAGCTAATTGGACAAGACTACAAAGACAGAGAAGAAACTATAAATATTCTGCAATACAGAAAGAAGCAAAACATTACTTAACGCCGCGCTAAAGTCAAATATCAAAATAAAAATGATTGGAACATTTATCTAAAATCGGTCCCGGCTGCACGGCTGCTGTCTGTATTTTTCGGCTGTCTTCTCTCTATTTTTAAATAAAAATAGACGAGAAGTAATTTTGTCACGGCGAGTATCTTACGGTAAGTGCTTATGTCAGTGTAATACAATGAACACTAAATCATTGTCTGCCTGCGGCCCATAAATAATTCGAAATTATGAAACCACTTCGCGTCTTTACAAAAACGTAAAAACCTTGATCCTGCATAGTTCTAAAGTCGGGGAACGCCCGGCATCGTTCGGGGTGTGGATGCGTAGCTATGACAATCAATCTTAATTATTCAACATAGCCGAGGTCACAGTGGATAGTTTGGCTGTTCTATATCTATATGACATCACTCCCTGGTTACTGTATTCGCTTCTATACATGAAAATTATACAATGGATTGTCTGCTATTGTTGTCATGTCGCTTTTAAAAGCAATGTTGATATTCTCTACATAAATCTGTTATGTATTTTTTTTTGTATCCTCTTTAATAAAATAGACCAGAAATACTTTAAACGCACAACCCTAAATTGGCTTGAAGCCAAATCTAAAAATTTATTTGAAGATGTAGAGTGCAAGTTATCAATAATTTTGGCAGAAACCTAAAGTTGTTTGAGATATTAAATGTTTATTTCAATATCTCAGTATAGTTATTGTAAATGTGAAAGTTGTGAGTATGAATGGTTGCCTGTTACATATTCACAAAAATCTAAGCTGATTAAGTATGTAAAACCGCAGGCCACTGCTAGTATTAAAGAATTGTTTCTTATGTGTGTACTGGTGCTTTACCAATCATTTCACATATGAGTAACCCATTTATTCAAATATCTCCTATGAGTTTTTATTTATTTTCAGACCCTAAAATGTCGCACAAACCAGTGCCCTATTCACCCAACTTTCCCCAAAGTCAGGGCTATGCCCCACCACCTGAGGACGCAAAGATGGGTGAAAGTTACCCTATGAGCCAACAAACTTCTGCTTACCACCAGTCAGGAGGATACCCACAGCCACCCCCGGGATACCCTGGTCCTCCACCAGGACCAGCTGCACCAATGATTCCTCCGGGGGCTCAGCCACTGCCAGGCATGCAGCCGGGATTCCAACCAGGTAAACCGTAGTTATTGCTGAGCTAAATAATAGTTTTAAATTTTGCAGGTTTTCTTTTATACCAAAAGTAGCAAGACAAGCAGGACATGTGCCTGATGGTAAGCAATACACCTGCCCATAACAGCATAGAGTCACAGAACATGAAAAGTCTAAATCATTACCTATCACTGGCACTGCACTGAGCACATCACCCAAAGATATAAGATGATCTATCTCTATTCCCTGTAATTTCTATGAAAACCAGAACACTGTTATTTAAACATTACTGCTTGGCGGTAGAATAACTGGCAAAGGTGTAATACTTCTCCAGATTAACCAGATATTCGCCAGATGAGTTGTACCACTAGGAAAGGTATTTATACTTATACAATTTGAACTCGGAACAAACACAATATGAAAAAACAAAAATATGTACACAAAACAAAAATGGTTTTGCCTGTGAAGAAAAATATTATGAGGAAATCAGGGTTTCAAGAGTGTTCCCTTTTGGGGTCATGCATCACCCACATGTCAACATGGATTATAGCCCTATCTCTCCCTTTGTGGGATAAGGCCCTGAGTCTCATTAGTGGGAATAGGAAATAGTGCTATACTTTTTAAATAAATACACAGGTAACTCACGTTTGATATAGTCATTCCAGTCTGACTCAAGTTTCGATCGCGTCCGGCGATCTTTTTCAAGGAGAGAGCGCGTGCGTGTTCCCATCTCGTTTAGCATTCAACAAGTGCTTCACAACAATTTCAGTGCTAAACGAGCTTGATGATACAAGCTTGATACTACTGTTGGAATAGCCTTTGCCCAACATTGGGCAAAGCTCTTAATTGGCTCTTAATTCTAAAAACAACAATAACATGGTACTCTTTCCTGTAGGGAACCACAGTAACTAGAGATAGATTGTTTATTATGTACGAGGGTTAAACTGAAAGTTCTTAGAACTGGCCACTTATAAACAATATAATAAAAAAATAATTCTATAATTTGAAAATAGAACTCTTTGCCAATATTACTGAGTATATACTTCATTCATTTGTCATTTGTTTTACGATTTGGCGGCAAATTGAAAATTGTCTGTGTCACGTCAACATGAATTTAAATTTAACACGAGAAAATTTTCGTGCAATGATTTTTTATGACTTTCGATGTCATTTAAGTCAACAAGAAAGTTATGATAGACTACGATTGGCCTTTCACGATGAAGCCCCATCTCGTGCGACTGTTTACACCTGGTTTAATGAGTTTAAACGTGGTCGCACTAATCTCACTGATGATTTACGTGAGGGACGGCCTTCTACGGCGACGACTGAAGATAACATCTGTGTTGTGCGGCGTATGATAGAGACTGACAAAAGAGTGACCTATCAGCAGATTCGGACAAGCTTAGGCATCGGTATGAGTCAAGTGCACAAAATCCTACACGAACATTTAGCGGTCAGGAAGCTTTGCGCCCGGTGGATACCTCATAATTTGACTGAGGCTCAAAAACTCCATCGTGTGGATTGGTGCCGTAAAATGATTGAAAGATTTAACGGAGGTGACTCAAATGCTGTGTTCGACATACTAACAGGTGACGAAAGCTGGATTTACTGTTATGATCCTGAAACCAAAAGACAATCTGCTCAGTGGGTGTTTCCTTTCGAGGAGTTGCCAACTAAAGTGAAGAGAGATCGAAGTGCGGGGAAAAAATTGGTGGCCTCGTTCTTTGGAAGGATAGGTAATTTCGCAACAATTGTGTTAGAGGATCAAAAAACAGTTTCTGCAGAATGGTACACTACCAATTGTTTGCCACTTGTCTTGGAAAAAGTTCGAGAGAAACGACCTCGCAGTAGGATCCTCCTTCACCACGACAACGCCTCATCGCACACCGCCAAGCGAACGATCGACTATTTGGCGACATCAAACGTTGAATTACTGGGTCACCCGCCGTATAGCCCCGACATCGCGCCTTGTGATTTTTATTTATTTTCAAAAATTAAAGAAAAACTTAAAGGAAAGCGGTTTATGAATGCTGAAGAAGCGGTGGCTGCGTATCGCGATGCCATTGAAGAGACCCCTAAGGACGAGTGGGCAAAGTGCTTTTCCCAGTGGTTCCATCGCATGCAGCGGTGTATTGACGTGAATGGACAATATTTTGAAAAGATATAATAAAACTAATAACTGGCTAATGTAATCAGTTTTTGATTTTCTAAGAACTTTCAGTTTGACCCTCGTATAGAGTGCTGTTTGGTTGTTAATCAACAGCTTTGACTTGTCCAAAACTGGCCTATTGTCTATTACACAATATTTACATGTACCCTCGATAAAATTCAAAAAAATCAAGTATTCATATCATCTCTTTTTGCTACCAATTATAAAGCTGAAGTGGTTTTTTGTTTGAACGCGCTAATCTCAGGAACTACTGGGCGGAGCTGGAAGATTTGGGAAGTCGGCTGATATATCGACTAAGTAAAATTCCTAAGTCTTCCAGATGAGGGTCCTCCACGAGCACTCTGGTTAGCAGAGTGCTCAGTGGAAGGACAAGGGCCGCGATGCGGACATAGAGGCGGAACCGCGGCTAACCCTAGCCGCGGTGGTGAGGGCGGACTTCTCGCTGCCGATCATCTTCGTCATGAGGTGAGATGAAAGTCTCTCGACAGTGAGAGGTCGCGTGAGTTAGGGAGCGAGAGTTGGAAACCTCTCGCTTCTTAGGTGAGACGGAAATGGACACGGGGCCGAGCCTAGAGAGTAGCCGACTCTGGGCTCGCACCCCGTCTCCACAGGAAGGTATGTGGCGTTGGATGTTTAGGGCCGTTCGACGTCCCACTACTACTACTATTACTAACGCCCCCCGCGAGGCGGGTCCGCAACGACAGTGGCAGGTGAGTCAGGGTCGTAGTAGGAGTGTGAAAAGTGACCCCGCGACCCTGACTGACCCCTGGCCATGCAGGAGATCTGTGGGGGTTTTAGTCGGAAGGGGCACCATGTCGTATCCCATGGTGTCGAGCTCGACATATCCCATCATGTTCCTGCATGGTGGGCATAAATAAATTTATTTCCCCCACATAAAAAAATTTAACTACTGGACTGATTTCAGAATTTCTGTAACGTTAGATATGTATGTGATCCCTTAGTTCTATAGGATATCGGCTTTATATTAAACTAGGTGTCCGCCCCGGCGTTGCCCGTGGTACATTATATAGTACCTACTCATCAGGATTCCGTACATATACAACGGTGAAAGAATGACTGAAATCGGTTCAGTCATTCCTGAGAATATCGCTTTCAAACAAAACACCTCTTCAGCTACCTGCTACGCCACCTGTCGGAAATTGGTTGTACCAACTCAGATTTAGAAGAAAAAAAAAAAATGATTAGCAAAGGTTTTATATTCAAGAGGTATGTAATCTGTGATATTCAATGACGTAATCTTCGACACATGCTGTCATGTGTCATGTCAAAGCACGAAACGTACGAAAACTCTCAAAATGGAATATTTTGTCCCGATTTTGTTACATTCTTGATTCATGTTCCGCTTCTATTTATAGTAGCGTTATTTTCTATAGCCTATAGCCTTCCTCGATAAATGGACTATCCAATAGAAAAAGAATCTTTCAATCCGGACCAGTACTTCCCGAGATCCTAGCGTTCAAACAAACAAACAAACAAACTCTTCAGCTTTATAATATTAGTATAGATGCCGCGGGTGAAGCTGGGGCGGACCGCTAGTTACTCTCTAAAATAACACAACTTTTGTAAATGCAATTTTTCTGTTTTTTACCATTGAAAAGTTATTTAATTTATGATGAGCAACCAGAATGGACTGAAATCATACATGTCGAAAATACTAACCAACTCTCCTTCTTTATTGTATATTATTTTAATTTGTATTTACAGGTTAAAATATTTAAGGTAAAAGCCTAAAGTTATTAATTTAGTCATAAATATTAGTCACGTTATAAGATGCGTAAAATAGCTTATATAAGCCTACTAATATTATAAATGTCAAAGTTTGGAAGTTCGTTGCTCAATCACGTTAGAATGGCTGACTGGAAAATTCACTTTTTACCACGAGAAAAACGAGGACTACTCGGGAAAACCGCGGCGTGGTGTTAGTTAGCTATACTATATTATATCTAATTAAATATAACCTGAAAAATATTATGTTCACAACACAATTGTACTTATAATTAAAAAGTTTGTAGCGACAGTAGAACGTCTGATCGACCAGCCAGCGCCTCAGACGAGATTTAAAACAAACTAGACTCGGTAGACAGTAGAGACCACTTGAGATGAACTAAACTAGACCCCTTTACGAAAATAAATAAACAAGGCAGACTTCGAACAGTGATGATATCATTATAAAAATGCTACCGCGTCCGATCCAGAGGCCCGGCCCCTCCACCGCCTATAGTTTTGCTATTGCTGTCTCTATCATTTCAAGCGAAAAGAAAAGAGAGAGCAATTTCAAAGCTAAGACAGTTTTAGACAGGCGGTAGCCCCCGGGTATTATCTGTCAAGCGACTCTTGCCCGGCGCTCCGTCTTGTTAATAATTAATAATAGTACATAAATATATCTATTGCGCGATGAGACCTTTTCCCGGGTGTACGTAATGTTTTATTTCGTAAATGTTTATGGGTTTTACTATTCAACCCGTCCAAACGTCAACACCATTGTGGAACTGTCCATAATTGCGTTAGTTTTGTGTAGGTCCTAACATTCTCTAGCAGGAGGGTGTTGGGAAACAATTTGGCATACTCGCGGCTTCGACTACATTGTCGAGGGAAATCTAGCAACCTCACATCGTTTCTGTAAACTCAATGTTGAAGGCATTGTAAATTGTAACGAACAAAAACAGTATGTGTACATAAGTAATAAGAAGTCTAACTTTAACCATTAGAATTAGAATTTATATTTAGAATAGAATTGATAACAGCTTCAGGAAGAAGTATTAACCTGAAGTCAGTTAATCATAATCATTTATTTCATGAAGCCAATTTACATGTCAGGATAATAATTGTAAGCATACACAAATTATAAAACGAAATTCGGTATAATAATGCACAATATAGTGGTAAATATTAATTATTAAGTCATACAATGTCGAATATAAAAATAATCTCCATATATTAAAATGTTATGTTGGTTTGTGTACGCTTCAAAAACTCAAAACGTTCTGCACCGATCAAGCTGAAATTTTAGAATGGTATATAATCCGCATCAAGGATTGTTTTATCTATTTTTGCATCACAATGTGCCACAGCGAAGCGTGGCAGGGTACAGCTAGTATAGGTAATTATAATATAATTATTATTATAGAATTGTAATAAAATGTCAAATAATTTAAATTACACAATAATAATTTACTGGTTTACAAAGGCAGTAAAAAAGCATAAAATTCCTCGTATCTATAAAACGCCTGCTCAAGAAGCCAACGTTGCAATCGAGATTTAAAACTACATAAGCTTGGTGCGTCTCTCACATGTTAGGGCAGGTTATTGTAAACATCTGGACCCATAACATGGGTAAATTTTATGGCTTTGGACAGCTTACGCTTTACTGCGCCGAGGCTGCCCGCGCTCCTCGTGGGGTAGCGATGGTTCGCACCACAGACCTCGTAGGAGTCCAGGTTAGTTCTCACAAACAATGCTACTTGCATTATCATGTTACAACGTTTATAAAATGTTGAGTCCCTGAAGTTAGTTAACTTCATGGTGTCGGACTTTCGTGAAGACCTTGTGCATGCGCATCGTAACATTTTCCTAACGCGCTAACAGAGACATCTCTTAGCGTGTTAAACAAAAACCAATCGATTCGCGCGTATTGTGTTTCACCACTGGAATATGTAGTTTTGATATGAAGATACATTTATCTATTCTAAGGTGGTTTGCACTATGGCGTTTGCATTTGCGTGGCGAAGAGCCGCTTCTTCGGCACCCTTTTAATTTGCCTTGACGCCATCGCGCTCGCTGTCGGCTAGCGGTAAAGCATAGAATCCTACCTCGTATTATAACTCCGAAAGTTTGGATGTATAGATGTTTCGATGTATGTTGCTCAATCACTTCCGAATGTCTGCATGGATCGGGTTTAAACTTAAAACACAGTTATATTATAGTAGGGAATAGCACATAGCCTACTTTTTATCACGGGAAAGTAACGAGAACATAGACTGCGCTAGTAAAAAAAAATGTCAAAGAGAGAGCGTGCTTTTTCGTACACTTTAAAATGTAGAGCAAATATATATAGAGTTGGGCAAATATTTTCCTTAATTTAGCATAGGTAAGAAAGAACATAATAATAAATGTAAAATCCTACCTAGAACAAAAGTTGTTAAATTTAACATGTCCTGAAAATGATGCTGAATAATAATATTTATTACCAGTAACTATGTAGAGATAAGTGGTCATAGACTTTTAATGTACCTATTTACTTAATAACACTTAATGGCAATGTAATATCATTGATGCTTAAATACTTTATTTTACCTTTCCAGGTTTCCAACCTGGTTACCAGCCAGGTTTCCAGCCAGGGTACGCTGCAGGCTATCCTCACCCTGGGCCGATTGTACAGCAACCGGGACCACAAGCACCAGGTAAGTCAAACCTGTTATCTTACCAACTACTATAACTTTAAACTAGTTGTCCCGACAGAAATTGTCTTGTCCTAATCTTCTGTATTTCCAACACTGTACAGTTCTTTCCCGATACTCATTCTCGTAAGAAAGCTTCGTTATTAAATGTCTATCATAATCCTGTGATACGCGACTTACGTTAGCTCATAGTTCGGTAGGCTTGGTGCCTCAGATGGCCGTACGGCCATACGCTATAGGACTCTTTAAAAAATGTATGATATGCTTAATAGGTTATTGTTGCTACACCAATGTTTAGCTGTACAAAAACCATGTCTAACAAACTGCTTCCGGTCATACTTGAAGCCAGATGGGAGTAGGTAAACTTTGCTCATCTTAGATTCGTAGGACCAATTTAGAAGTATGTATATCGCTTCAAATAAATTAATTAGGGTGTCTCAAATCAGTTAAGGTGCTGCGCAGACTTTGCCACCTTTTGTTCCCAACACGGCACACCATCACAAAGAAATGTAGTTACTGTGTCCTGTAGCGGTGATCTGACACAGTTACCTGTCGCTACATCTGGCTAAATCGTTGCTGGTATTCCGCCAATCTCACGATGTACGCCGATGAACAAACATTATCTTTGCTGGTTGTGAATATTCATATTATATCACGTCGACGTCACCGTCAGTATTAAAGGTAACAAACCACCCGCCTAATGTACTTGGCTTGTGTCGCACATCGCACACAAGAGACTCACTGAACGAAACTTGTCCGTTTGCGTAACTCAGTACAATTTTAAGGAAAATTATAATATTATTATACTTATTTCTTAATATTTAGACTTATTTGTTAATATTGATTGTGTTTTGAACTGACGACTTTTAGTTTCCATTTAACGACATGTAGTGGAAGTAACTGCTTGTACAGTATAACATATGTTTACATATGCGTAGGGAAAGGATGGGATGATGTCATACTGGTTCTATAAAATCAATAGTCGGTAGCTTGTATCCGAGACAAGAGACAAAAGTTTGCACATTTGCGCTCTACCTTAGAAGTGCTATTTCGGAGTAACAAAAAACTACTATATTTTAATTAAATCTTACTTTTTTTTCTAGTCATTTAAAACAACATTTAGCAATGTTTTTTACAATTCATCATTACAATTGTTTATTAAATATCATACATAATAATGCAAAACACTATCCTCATTGTGCCATCAATGTTGACAACATTCAGAAATAGAAATACTCAGTAAAAAAACCAATAATGCCCGATAAATGGTTTGACCCAGCTTCAGTATTATAGTCATACAATTAACCAATGAAGCAGTACACTCTTGACTCAATAGGTTTTTTATTGTTAGTCACGGTCTATTACTAGTTTACCTACTTTAAAATCTTGATTCAACCTTGCTACTTTGTGTATACGAAATAAAATGTTCAACTAACATTAAAAAGTTCTCAGTTTGGTTGTATTTTTAAACGACTTAGAAAAAGAATGTTATATTCGTCTGAATGGTTTTTTTTCTGTGTATTATTATCCTTAGATAATTCCGTTGCGTTGTGTTGTTTTTTTTTTTCGTGTATTCGAACTGGAACAAAGTACTCGCAGTTTGTCTCGTTTTAATTGAAAGACGATGTTGATCGGCGATGAAACGAATCTCGCCTATATTCACAACTCAGCAGTGGGGGCGCAGGACGAGGTAAAAAGCCGCGCTTTCGTTAGCCGAATATCCGTGTGACGTTCACTATTTTACACGAGATAAAGCTATGCAAACTTCTAAGGACAGAGCAGGATGCAAAGAAAGACATGAACGGCCCTTCTACCGCCTAACTAAATCGGCTGTGGCTTTGCTATTGATGTCTCTATCATTTCAAACGGAAAGAAAAGTAAGAGCAATATCAAAGCTATGACAGTTTTTGTTAGGTGGTATATTGTTCCCATTTCGTTTTTTTTATGGTGTTCGTTTTAATTTTGTAGATTGATGATGTTGTTTTTCTAATTATTGCTTTAAATTACTTACTTCTGAAATGATATACCATACTTTGTAAAGTTGGATGTCCTGCTATTCTCTCCGAACCTTTTCACTGACCAGACATCCATATCTATATATATAAAACTCAAAGGTGACTGACTGACTGACTGACTGACTGACTGACATAGTGATCTATCAACACACAGCCCAAACCACTGGAGGGATCAGGCTGAAATTTGGCACACAAGTAGATGTTATGACGTAGGCATCCGCTAAGAAAGGATTTTGATAAATTCTACCCCCGAGGGGGTGAAATAGGGGATGAAAAATTGTATGAAACTTTTTATTCTTTTGGCATATTTGCATGAACTTTCATATAAATTGAGTTCGGCTAAAATCATGGGATACGTATTACAGTGTTTATCGAAATTCAACCCTCAAAGGGGTGAAATAAGGGATGAAAGTTTGTATAGAAACGTTTTATTCCTTGGGCATATTTGCAAGAAATTTCATATAAATTGAGTTTGGCTAAAATCATGAGGTACGTATTACAGCTTTTATCAAAATTCAACCCTCAAAGGGATGAAAGTTTGTATAGAAACTTTTTATTCCTTGGGGATATTTGCATGAAATTTCATATAAGGTGAGTTCAGTTAAAATCATGAGGTACGTATTACAGGGTTTATCGAAATTCAACCCTCAAAGGGGAGAAATAAGGGATGAAATTTTGTATCGTAACGTTTTATTCCTTGGGCATATTTGCATGAAATTTCATGTAAATAGAGTTTGGCTAAAATCATGAGGTAAGTATTAATGCGTTTATCGAAATTCAACCAAGGGATGAAAGTTTGTATAGAAACTTTTTATTTCTTGGGCATATTTGCATGACATTTTATATAAGGTGAGTTCAGTTAAAATCATGAGATGCATATTACAGCGTTTCTGGAAATTCAATCCTCAAAGGGGTGAAATAAGGGATGAAAGTTTGTAGAGAAACTTTTTATTCCTTGGACATATTTACACTAAATTTCGTAGGTATTTAGTGTGGCCAAAATAATGAGTTATGGATCATATTTTTTTTCAAAATTCAACCTCTAAAACGGGTTAAATAGGGGATGAACGTTTTATAAATATCAACGCGCCGGACAAGCCCTTAGGACATACTTAATTTTTTCACACACGTATTATTTTTATTACGTAGGCAGTAACTTTGAGAAATCCTTCCTTGGTGGCTGCCTACCAAGGGAGGATTTCTCAAAGTTCAAACCCTAAAGAGATGAAATAGGGATGAAAGTTTGCATGAAACTTATTATTCCTAAGACATAATTGCATGAAATTTCATAAAAAATAAGTTTGGGGAATATCATGCGGTATGTATTACAGTGTTTATTAAAATTCAACCGTGAAAGGGGTGAAATAAGGTTTGACAGTTTGTATGAAACTTTTTATTCCTTGGACATATTAGCATCAAATTTTGTAAGAGCTGAGTACGGCCATAATAATGACTTACGTAGTACATTTTTTTCAATTCAGACCCTAGGCTTAAAGTAGGGATGAAAGTTTTATGATAACGCACAGGATGTACCCTTAAGACATACTTAAAATTGATGACGTAGACAAATTCACTAAGGACGGATTTCTCAAAATTCAACGCCTAAAGAAAATATGTATGAAAGTGTGTATTATGAAACTTTTTATTCCTTGGATATATTTTTTTTCAAAATACAGCGTCTAATGTAGTAAAATAAGAGAAGAAAGTTTGTGTAAACATTTTTATTTCTTGCGACATATTTGCTTTAAACTTTGTAGGATATGAGTAAGGAAAAAATAATGAGCTATGTAAAACAGAGTTTTCCTAAATTTAATCCCAAAGTAAGTGTATGAAAAGAGGGTATGAAAATTTTATATTATGAAGCAAACAAGAAAGAAGGATATTTTTCAAATTCATACTAGGTACGTAATAGTGGATAAAATTTTGTACTAACTTTTTACCCCCTTGGACATGTTCTAAAGACTATAACGAAGAGCTTTGACGGACTACTTTTGTTACAATAACGCTTAGGCTGTGAAAGGCGTTCACAGACTAAGTGGAGAGATACTCTAAGACGTTGCCTGAATGGATTTTTCATGATGATTACAACGCTGGTGTATCCAAATTGAGACTGAATCGGTTTCTTCTAGGATAGCAAGCTCTACCGTAGATCACATCATCACTTAACTTTAGTCGACATTGCGGTCAAGAGTAAACCTATAGCAGTTAAAACATTTATTTGCATGAACATTAAAAATAATGAGCGTATTAGTTTTCCAAACTTCAACCCCTAAGATGGTAAAATAGGGAATTAAAATACATAATAACGCATAAACTACCCTTAGGTCTATTATAGACGAGCATTAGTTATGTTATTATTTGACGCTCATGCTATCCAAGTAGGAATCTACAATAAAAAACTTACTGAACGCGAGCGAAGCCGCGGGTTAAAGCTAGTTTTATATATGTATTTTACGGTTTTTTTTTGCCAGCACTCTTTCGGTCGGAATCAAAAGCCTGACTGAACGAACTCGCAACAGGTATAGTGCAATTATGCTAATAAAACGCTAAGGAGTCGTACGGTCAGTCAAATGGGTAAATTGTATTTGTATCCCGCAGTGTTCCTGCATGGCGGACCATGTGTAAATGCATTTGCCCCAAAAGCTAAGCTTAAGACTAGTAAATACCTATTCCTTGATTAATAATACTAGTAGTGCAGTGAACAACCGTGATAGTTCAAAAAAAAGTAAGATCTTAGAATTTCAGCTGCTTAATACAATCATTTCACGTAATTGTCGAAGGCGTGCCTGTAAGTTATGTGATTTGTAGGAGCCACAAGTTTGCGCCAACACATCTGGACATCGAATACATACCAAACATTTTCAACTTCCTTCTAACGATGAGGGGAATCTTCATTACTCTGTGAAAGACAACGCGCTGCGAATGTCTTAACGTTGGTGTCCGTTTGACCAACTGACCCGCCCCCTGTTTGCTTCCTTCACACTAAAATTATAAAGGCGAAAGTTTGTGAGTGTGTATGTTTGTTATTTCTTTACGTCTAAACGGCTGAAGCGATTTTAATAAAATTTGGCATGGAGTTAGCTAACACCCTAGATTAACACAGGTTATTTTTATCCCGGGATAACAATGGGAACGGGAACTATGCGGGTAAAGCCAGGGGTAAACGCGGGGCTTTGCTAGTTTGATCATAAAAAATAGTTGTTAAGACGTTATCACGTCTAAAATCAGATGATGATGAATTTAGTATTAGGTAAACGTGGATCCTTTGGTGTCTTGTGTCAGATACAAGCTATCGATGAATAGTTGTTTTCTATAGATCCAAGATGAATTCATCCACTCTCAAACGTAAACATTATTTGTGTCCAGAACTGAACACAAAAGCTCATTGACGATCAAAAAGTGTCCGGTGTCGGTCTAGAAACCAAAAGTGTCTCCGTTTGCGCAGTGCCTAAAGTATCTGTAAGCACATCTGGTTGTTGCAACAAATTATGAAAATGTGGCCTTCATTTTAAATAATTACGTAGCAGTCTAAGTGTAGAAATATTACACATAAAAAACTCTCGAATATGACAACAACAATAACTTTAACCTTGCGTCACAACCCATAAGTAGTGTGTGTGTATTAATGAGGTAAATCGATATCTGAATTAATATTATTAACATAACGCCTTTTTCAGTTCTGTGTGTAACTGTGACGTAATATTCAGAACTACTGCACCAATATTAATAACTTCTACATCACTTGTTATTCAATTCTAATTAAGTAAAATAATTTAAGTAAATGCTCTTGTTTAACTCAGACAACCCAGAAACGAAGAAAGGCCGGTCTGGCGTTAGTTATTTATACTTATATTAAACCCATGTGTAAATAAGTAGCAAGGGAAGAAAATTTTAATTTATTTTAGTTGATATTTCAAAAACCACCTCACCGATTTCGAAAAATATTACAAGGGACCACCGGACCACCTCTGAAGTATTTCTTACAAACAAATGAAGGATCATCAAAATCGATTCACAAAGCGGAGTTCAATGAGTATATAAATAGAAAACATACAAGCGAATTGAGAACCTCCTCCTTTTTTGAAATCATAACCGACTTTTATGAATCATTTTAATTACGCAAAAAAAAAACAGAAATAAGTTCAAAATACAAATACAAAAATCGTTATTGCTGTTTGTAGGTCAGATAAGATGACAAAACATTTTAAAAGGTGACCCATCTGCGAAAGGCATGCAATATGTTTGGTAAGACAATTTGTTCTAGTCTTAATTTATACAATGAAAAAAATAGCTGATTAAAGTATGCTTCTTCCTCATCTTCTTTTCATGTCTGCCTTCTACTCGTATTTGTGTATTTTTACATTAAAGTATGTAAGCAGAATGCATAAAAATCCGACATAATCAGGGCCCAGCCACACAATACTGTACCTATTGTGTGGCTGGGCCCTATTTTATTTTTTTGTATATCAGAACAACACAAATGGTTCTTCGTTGTAGATACAACCTTGCCAAAATTAACCACGTTCTAAAAGAGCGTGAATAAACAATTTCTTCAAATTTAAAATTCCGTAGTTCCGAAAAATTATAATAATAGGCCAACTAAACACACTGCTGCAATGAGACAGCGAGGTTTCAGAGTAAACGAAAATGTTATCGAAGTATTAAATTTTCTGATGTTTGATGATTTTTCCAAAACCTCTCGACCAGTGAAGCTGATGTGCATGATCTGATACCTACTTATTTCTTTTTATCCGCAAGCTGTTTTCTAGCTGTTACCTGCGACTTCGCCCGCGTAACATTATGAATGAAGCCTGTGCGGAATCAAAATGATTAAAATTTTGAGTTTTAATGTTACTCAAGCAAGTTGAACCCGTTAATCTAAGCCAAGTCTTAGTGAAATGTTAATGTATGAATTTAATTGTAACACAGAAAAAAATCAAAGAACGAAAGAATCCCAATTCGGCATCAAAATTCTTTTAGCAGCAAAAAACTTATTATGCAGTACATTTTAGAATATCAGTAACGCCACCTAGTGACGCAAGAAAAATACATACCTTTATAAAAAAACATCGTCTTAAATGGCCTTTAGTGCTTTTAGATTTAAACTGGCATTAGCGCCATCTAATGAGAATATAATGTTGCTTGTTATTTTGATTGTGAAAGTAAACCACCTGTATTATCTACGCCAAAGCTGGTGCATATAGAAATTTTGACTCTGAACTATCTGTGCTTCGTATGTGTACCCAATTCTTTGTGCCGTTTTGACGTGATAGTTAATATTTGTTTCCTTAGGTTAGGTCCTTATAGGTTGATAGGTAGTACCTATATGTGGTAATTCAGACTATAAGTCATCTCTGTTTCAATTTTCTACCAAATTTGCTTAGTCTTTCCGACGTCACAGTAACCTATAAGTAACCGATTTGCTGTCTCAGTACAAACTACGTGTGTTTCGAATTTCTTTCAAATATGTTCAGCCGTTCCAACGTTGTTTAGTAAATATTATGAAAGCCAATGTTTGGCCGTTTGTTACTTAATTATAGCGGAACGTATCAAGACGGGTTGAAATTTGAAATACAATTAGATTAAAGTCTGGAAGAACACATAGGCTAAGCATTGCCTATGTGTAAGTATAAGTACCCTATGTGTTACTTAAGCTAAGCCAAGAATGTGTTTCAAATTTCATCTCGATACATTCAGCCATTCCAACATCCAACGTAATTGAGCAGCAAAAATTTTAATATTGACATATTTATATAATATTAGGAAAGGATAGGATTTTACAAAATTTTAGAAAGCGGCAATAGAAAAACATCGTCTGTGAAAATTTCAACTGTCTAGCTATCACCGTTCTTGAGATAGTCTAGTGACAGACGGAGGGACGGACGGACAGCGATGTCCCAGTAATAGGGTCCCGTTTTTACCCTTTAGGTACGGAACCCTAACAACGGTCTGCTTCGGTCACTGAAGCTTGTTGAACACTACCTTTAAATTTTAAACAGTATTTTGATTGAAATAATACGTTTTCTAATAAGTTACGGTTGGTCTAGTAAGTTACAGCTGACCTAATCGGGAGAACGGCGACTGTAGAACAGGAGACCCAGGGCTCAAAACCACGTGCACCACTATCTTTTCAGAGTTATGTTCGTAATGCCGGTAATTAAAACGGTGAAGGAAAACATCGTGAGGAAACCGATATGTACCTAGAATCTAAGTTCTAAGTCATATGTGTCATATGTCTACCAACCGACACTGGGCTAGCGTGGTGGATTATAGCCTTGTCTCTCTCTCCTTGCGAGAGAAAGCCCCGACGCCTACCTCCCTGTTGTCGATATATGAGATCACCTCCGAAGTATTTTCAACCAAACAAAAAAGGAATTATCAAAATCTACTCACAATTAGCGCAGTTATCGCGTAAAATAAAACCAAATAAAAAAACATGCAACCCGATTGAGAACATCCTCCTTGTTTGAAGTCGGTTATAACCGAATGATGTTTGTTTTTCCACACAAAAATATATTTTTTGACAATTCCTTTTTCATTCAAGACGACGCGATCACGTGGGCACGTTCTAGAATCTAGAATCTAGATATTCTGTGGATCGTCTGTGATACACAGAATACTTAGAAGTTAGTATGTACCGAACGCGCCGCGCGTGTCGTTATTGGAACGAAGTTCCTTATCGCGCGTTATGAAAGGGAGCTAGACGGAAAAAATTCTCACGAAAAAAGTGTAACGTTTCGTGCCTATGACGTCATAGAATTAGAAGAATTAGAATACGATAACAAATTTCACCCATGTTAGCACTGACCGGTTGGCGCAATTGGTAAGTATGGGGTCACCTATGATGGTAGGTGCCCCGGTTCGAGTCTCGGTAGTTACCGCAATACTCTTTTGTTCTTTTTCTCTCAACATTATTTTTTGTAATTTTTTTCCTGAGAATAATAGTTTTTATAAGGGATCCCTCTTATCAACGCATTTAATTTAAATCTAAGTATTTTCTATTGGCGTTTCTGTTTTATCGTTTTTTCTATTTTATATTTGGCGATTTATAACTGACTCTTGCGCTTAAAAATAGATGGCGTTGCACAATCCCTATGAGTATTTGGTTAGAGGCTAGACCACTAATTTACGACTACTGCCCGAATTGACTTGCACATCAAAGTTCCTATAATTACCAATAGGTGGCGCAGAACTCAAAATTTAATCAGCTGTGGATTGTATCCTACTCTAGTGTCATAGAAAATCTGGAGAGGTCACGGTACGATAATTTTGTTCTTTTTTCCTGAGAATTTATGTAAAGTAATCATTCAGAACCGCAAAATAAACCCGAAATACAGTTATTTGACGATTTTCTTTCACTTTTGTCATATTCTCTTCCATTTACAATGGGTTTCATCCTACTATATTCAGCTGCAGGCATCAGTCACGAAACTGTTCCATTCATCCCGGATTACACTTTACGTCGTAGTTCAGACGTAGTACGTCACGTTGCGTGTAATGAACTGATAGTGTGATTGGTTCGAAAGACCTAGCTACCTAGAGTACTAAATTCAGACTGACTAGGTATAGCTTCTCTGATTCTTACTAATGCTAATACACTACACTAAAATCAGTAGCGACTAAATTTAGTCGACCTTTAGATTAGACAAGTGTTGTATGCTATCAATATTGTACTTTGTCTATGAAAGGAAAACATTAAAAAATAAACGTTATGATTTATTGTCTATTAATTAGCGGTGGGCGATTATGAATGATCGGCATAATCGATTTATTTTGTATTACTAATGTTGATAATCGATTATCGAATTAGTAACTAATATGTTTTCATAATCGAATGATATTAGTAATTAGTTAGTACTAATCATGTTATAGGAAGTCGACGACAGTTCTTCCGTGACTTTAGTAGTATCGACCTATCGACATAGGTTTATTTGGTTTCTTTTGTTTGTATTACGGTGCCGGTGATACGTGAACGTGATACAAGAACTTCGTTCCATCCGGGTGTCCCTTGACACCTCTCAACTTTTTTATTTAATGTTTGTGTAATTTCCGAACCACCAGCCCGACAATGTTCAAATTTTGACGGGACAATATTAAAAATGTGTTCTTTCTAACAAAAAAAAGAATTGATGAAATTAAACAACGCAAATATGGGTTACAACCAAATACACATTCTGACTTTCACCCCCTTCCGCAAGAAACCCGTTCAGAATTTAGGGATCAAAAGTAGCCTACAGCATTTTCCTTAGTATAAACTAAAGTCATGCCAAGTTTCAGCTGAATTGAATCAGTAGTTTCGGCGTGATGCGTGATCCCTATACAGAAAGACAGACAGACAGACATGAAAGAAAAAAAATGCAGTTTCGCTATCAGTATCGACTATGGAGTGCTCCAAAAAAATTTTTTTCAAAATATCTTCAATGTACAGAATTCGACCCGTTACAGTTTTATTATAAGTATAGATATAGATTACGTTTTTCGTAGAAAGAGAGTAGACGTCCAGTAATCTACGAGTAATCGGTGAATATTTATTCATACTTATCATTGTGGCTTGGTGAATATAGTATATTAAAAAAAGATTCCGACGATTTGAGAACCGCGTTGAGAATAGGTCGGTGTTTGCACTCCGACTAGCCTGATGGTAAGCGACATTGTTGTCGAACATGACGCACGGTGGCATAAAAAATACCTATTCTCTCTGACCTTGGTAGATAATGGTATGCTAATAAAAGCAAAATTATCGCTCTGGCGTTAAGTATAAACTAATATGTTAATTATTTAGTGTGTAATATTATTGTTATGAAACATACTTATTATCCTATTAATATTATTAAATGCAAAAGCTTGGATGTGTGTTTCTCAATCACGACGGAGCGACTGAACAGATCGGGTTGAAATTTGGAACACAGTTGTATTATAGTCTCGAATAGGATCGTCTTGGCATTTTATCGCGGGAAACTTACGAGACCGAGATCTACGCGGGTACAAGCGCAGGCGCTGCTACCTATTAATAAACTAAAGAAAATTGAACGCGCTAATCTCAGGAACTACTGTTTACTACCGTTAGAAACCTGACCTGACCCCTGCGTGCTATAAGGCTATATTTTATTATAGGTACCAAGTGCGAAGCCGGGACGGACCGCTAATGTAGAAGTACATACTAATTAAAAAAAACATTTTGTGGCTGCTTGAATGTAATATTTGTTATGTAGTGTATTATGGTAATATTCGTGTAGTGTATTGTTGTGGAGTGTATTTTTCTACTCAAGCCTTTTATTTTTATTTGACCCCATACTGAGGAAATTTTGAAAAAATGCATATCGCCATTTTGAGGTGGCGGCCATCTTAGATTTAAAATTTATCATTGTACCTATTTAGTATTCTACTAGTGAAGCTCTTTGATTGACCAATATTGAGAGAGTTCTGAAAAAATAAGTAATCCGCCATTTTATGGCTACATCCATCTTGGAAAAAAAATTTCATTCAATTTTGGTAAGAAGCTAAGAACACTCCCGACTAATTCACCTACCTATCATCAAACAAAAAGAAAACATTGGCAGTCATAGGGACTGCCGATAGAAGTGAAAACTAATAACTCCGATTTTGATAGCTCACTTTGGAAACTACTCGGGTGAAACCGGAGGGCGTGGCCATGACCTTGGCCATCTTGACCATCCGAGTTTACCGGAAGATTTCTTTCATTTACGAACGTGACGCTTGAGTTCAATTCACAGCCAACGGAAAATCTGTATGTGGAGCGCCAAAAGAAGTTTCAGTTCAAAAATCGATTCATCCGTTCGAGAGCTACGATGCCACATACAGACACACATACAGAGAGAGAAACACGTTAAACTAATAACACCCCATCGTTTTCGCGTCGGGGTTAATAAATAGGTGTGCTATGTATATGTATATTCAGAACTTGAACACGTAGCCTCTTGACACCACTCAGCCGTGTTATTACGGTCTTGTCTTATTTACACAGCGTAGGGAATAAACAGTGTTAATGACTTATTACACTGATAACGTGTTTACATTAAGTCCTCGTCGCCCTGACGGCTTGTGCAAATATTCTGATAGTATCACACTAATATTATAAAGGCGAAACTTTGCGTGTATGTTTGTTTCTGAGTATAATATCTCTGTAATTCCCGAGCGACACTATGCTAGTTTTTGAAGCTAGGTTAGCAAACAAGTGTTGGTAAACTAGCAAGCTAGTACTTCTAGTTTCGTGTACACAAAACTAGCGTTGTGTACAAAAACTGAAAGATGATTTTAAATAGAATTAGTAGTTCAGAATTTACTTTTTATTTGATGGGAGCTTAATCATTAGAAGCATTACGCACAATCAAACAACTACTTCAATCATTTCAGTAAACGATAATGTTTCTTTCTTAGCTCGTTTTATCATAGCATCGAAAACCGCACGGTACATTCTTATGAACGTGAAAGTTTGTATGTATAGATGTTAGTATTTCTAAACATGTTGAAAAAAATAATAATAATTGGTAGACACCTTTTCAGACAACACCATTTAGCCCCAAACTGCTAAGTGTATTACTACAGAAACCAGATAATAGGTACATAAAAAAATCCAGGACTTTTTGTCAATTCTTTTTTGGGGGCACGCTAATTCTCGAAAGTTATAAGTCTACAATTTATTGGAGAACCTCAAAAAAAGTCCTGCATACATCTATTGAAGTTTTAAATTAATGTGTTTGGGTAAAATTTAGTACCGAGTAGTGAATAACAAATTTGCTACTGTTTATCACATACAAAACCGTGAACGCTACTAGTACCCAAACAAATTACTTATCACTATCGCCAATAGCTTCTCCTAGTCCGTTGCACTCATTCTTAACCCGATACTCAATTGAAGAACAATAATTGGTTGCTTAGTTAAAATCACTATGTTAAAAAAAGAACCGATACAATTTATACCAATAAGTGACAATACTAATCAAAATAAAAGTAAAGTGTCAGTGAAATGGTGTAAATTTAAACAATACGTTACGAAAAAACGTGTACATATTCCCGAAATCAAAGAAAATAAAATTTATTTGGAAACGTTGAGTGTGGCGAGTGTTAAAAGAAGTTTATGTCGCGTTTATAAAAGGATTTTCAAATCGAAATACGGTGGTTACGAAAGATTTTTATCCGATGAGGAAAAGAGGTTGATGCTCAATGTAGATCTTAGTGTGGTGGAGGGAGTTTATTAATGCTTTGTTTTTGTCTTTCTAGCTTGATTGTCACTAACTTTTATTTAAACGAAACTAGTCTTAAATGTTTTTTGTTTAACGTAAGCGGTGGTTGTAATTTAGTGTAGTCCATTCCCATAGCTATTATTTTGAGAAAGGTGAGTTAAATATGTATTAGTTAAAAAACGTGCATGGTATCTTAATAGATGAATTCATTAGGAGCAAAAACATCACATACCTACGAATTAGACTTACAAAATATGTGTCTTAACCACTTGTCTTGGTTCTTCTTTTTGAAATTGATCCTTACAGGTCTCACTGAAACCCGGCTATCGGCGTTATGTTTCCTCGTGATGTTTTACTTCACCGTCAAAGCCATCGGGGATAACAAATTCGTACTTGTAAAATTTTTAGACTTTGAACCTACGGCTTCACATTGTGAATTGCCACTAGAACACCACGTCTTTGCTAACGTTATCTCTTTATTTTCGCTCAAAATGAAAGAGCAGTAGTAGTTAGTCTGTCGCGTCGAACCCTGGGTGGTTAGTGCTAAAAAGATTTTAGGTTTGAATCATAGTACGTACCTATTCCCAATTTCATCTTGCAGGTAGATTCGGAACAAAGTTGCTATGACAGATGACAGAATAGATCCATGGCAGTTGACCACATATGACCTCTACTGGATTGAACATTGAGTTTACGCGGGAGGCGCAGAACCCTACTTAAATTACTAACTATACATACGTTGTGTAGAGCATTCCTAAACGGATACATGAACAACGACCAACGACAAACAAAAAGCTATTTACAAAATACCTATAACTTATACTTATGTTTCTAACGTATCAGTAATTTAGTACTAGCAGCGCCCAGCTGTTTTACTTGCGCAGTTTCCGTTCTCGTCATTCATTTTACCACGATAAAAATGCTATGCCTATATGCCAGACTATAATCCACTACTAAATAATATATTTAGTAGTGGTAGGACTCTTGGCAGAGTCCGCCTGGGGAAGTACCACACCTTTGCCAGTTATTCTACCGCCAAGCAGTAATGTGCAAACATTACTGTGTTCCGGTTTGAAGGGCAATGTTTCCAGAGAAATTACAGGGCTTAGAGATATAAGATCTTAGATCACTGGGTGACGAGCGCAGTGCAGTGCTAGGTAATGATTTGGACTCTTCATGTTCCAATAGCTGCTTGTCACTGTGCTGTTATGTGTCAGGCATGTTGCTTACCATCAGGCACATGACATGATCGTCTCGTCACTCTATATTAAAAATAAAAAAAAAATCTAAATGTGTTCCAAAATTCAGCATGATCCGTACAGACGTTACGACGTGATCGAGTAACAAACATACAAACTTTCGAATTTATAACATTAGTAGGATAGGATCGTATTTTTCTACAAACATAACAACAATTTTGTTTTTTTGAACAATTTCTCGATTTCGTTCGTAATTTGATAACTTGTATGTTCTCTTATCTTAACTGAAACTTGTACAACGATTGATATGTAGATATTTTTACGAAAACAATATTAAAAAGTAATACGTAAAACTGATTAAAGATGTATGTACATAGTACAACCATTTCCCGTCGTTCTACAGGAAAATAATAATTATTATTAATAATTCTCTTATCTTAAATGAAACTTGTATATGTAGATATTTTTGCGAAATGGAATTAAATAATAATACGTAAAGCTACTTAGAGATGTACATTGTGGAGCCATTTCCCGTCGTTCTACAGGAAAAATAATTATGTTCTTTTATAGTTATTCTAAGTTATAGTGAGTCACCGAGTCTTGGAGATCCAATAGTACCAAAAACTTTATAATGCATATTAATTTATGTATTTACTTGTTTGACATTTGATATATTTATATACTTATTGCTTAATAATATCATAAAATAGACACTATAATTATTGACATCATCCCTTACTACTATCAACAATTGGACATATGTACTTTAATTACTGTTACATTTTATAAAGTAACGTAATATATACTAGTTAAAAATATAAATCACAACTACATACAATAATTGTATTTAGTTACATACATAGTCATTTTATGACAAAACAAAATTTAAAACAGCCACAATGGCAATATCTCAAGAACATTAGAAGACGCAGTCATCACAGTGAACCAAAATTATTTATGTATTACTCAAAAACGTTTGATTTTTAGTTTTAGTTAAGAGTTTTTAGTTAAATGTGTGAAATTATTACTACCCCTAGATATTGCACCTAAAGCCGCTATTTCGTACCCGTAGAGCGATCCCGACTAGACCATTTTAATTTGAACATGAACGAGTCTAAAATACTCAAATACCTACTGCATAGAACTGCTCTGTAATTTCTCTGGAAACAATGCTCTTCAAAGTAAAACACAGTAAGATTTAAATTATATTTAGTATTTATATTTAAATTACTGCTTGACGGTAGAATGACAGAAAAATTATGGTACTACCCCAGGCGGACTCTACAAAGAGTTGTACAATTACACAAATTAAAAAGCTAATACAACGCCATCTCTGTTCCAGGTGGCTGGATGACTATTCCTCAAGGATTGAGCAACTGCCCTCGCGGTTTGGAATACCTATCTATGATTGACCAACTATTGGTTCACCAGAAAGTGGAGTTACTGGAAGCCTTCGTCGGCTTCGAAACAAATAACAAGTACACAGTGAAGAACAGCGTCGGACAGAAGGTATACTACGCTGTGGAAGACAATGACTGCTGCACAAGAAACTGTTGTGGACCCATGCGGCCGTTCGACATGAAAATTTTCGACAACTTTAGGAATGAAGTAAGTGTAACACCGTCAGCAGAACGCAATGAGATGTTTTTTTAACTATTATAGGTTTACACTTGATCGGCATCACGGCTGATGTCAAACGACGATGCGGACTACGATTAAGAGTGATTACCTAGAAGATACTGAATCACTCTCGACTTGAAGACACCATGATTGTGCCATTCCACAGCCTAGACCTAGACCCTAGACGTTCCTATCACAAAAGTGGACTCCAACCTCTTCGTTCGAGTTTTTGGAACGTCAACCAGAATGGTGTTTGCTCAATGTTAGATAAATGCAACAGCCTGTCAAAGATATTAATAATTGGAACAAAGTGGCGTAAAAATTGTACAAAAAAATTGTAAAAATTATGAAAACGGTTCATTATTCATCTAGAAAAGACTTCCGAAAAATTGTTTATCAAAAAATGAACAGAATGCATTCATTACACAATGTTTTTTTCATGTTTAGGTACTCTAAACAATCTTTGGGGAATGACGTATGTCCTCGCAAGATGTCTTGGAACATTCTGTTTTTCGTTCGATTTCGTTCGTTCGTCCATCCGAACATACACGTTTCCATACTAAGTATGTTTTTTTTCGCCGTTAAATCCAATGGTGATAACAAACCTTTATGTCTCCACTTGGTTGTGAACAAAGAGCAGTCCGATCGAAAAAAGGCAAGGTGGTATTAGATCACGCAGATCTAATACCACGATGTTGAACACTCTCCGAAGTATCCTATGTATGTTTATATCGTATGAAAAACCGGTAAGCTGGCAATTTTGCGGCGATGTTCAAGACTTTGAAGTCTTTTTCGCACAAGAGTGTCGTTGCCCATGGGCATTTTAGCACGTCTCTCGATCGATTCCAGACCCTCCACCTGGAACTTAGACGAACCAACCCAAAGGTGCGAACAGTACTCTATACGAGAACTAATGTGTGCTTGGGTGAAACGAGACTAATATTTTGATTACAGGTGATCCACCTAAACCGACCACTGGCGTGCGACTCTTGCTGGTGCCCGTGCTGGCTGCAAAGCATGGAGGTCTCCTCTCCGCCCGGCACCGTCATCGGTTCCATAGAACAGGAGTGGTCCATCTGCAAGCCCTGCTACTCCATCAAGAACGCGGCCGGGGACGTGGTGCTCACGATAAAGGGCCCGTTCTGTACTTGGTCTATATGCGGAGATGTGGAATTCCATGTTAGTACACTTTTTGATATTCATCTGTGTCTACACAGTAAGTAGGTTATTAGGAGACAATGCCTTTCGAAATCTATCCCTATCGTTGAAGCGATATATCCTATTGTGTGTGTGTAATGTGGGGCAGCGACATTTGATCAGTTGAAGACCTCGATGCCGTATTGGCTCTCATGCCAGAGATGTAAACGCCCATTAGGGATGAATCATAAAGAGAGGTAAAGCTCATCATCATCGTTGTTAAAGCCGTGGTGGCTTAATGGTAATACATTTTCTTGGCTAATCTATACTAATATTATAAATCTGAAGAGTTTGTGTGAACGCTAGGATCTTGGGAAGTACTGGTCCGAATTGAAAGATTATTTTTCTGTTGGATAGTCCATTTATCGAGGAAGGCTATAGGCTATAGAACATAACGCTACTATTAATAGAAGCGGAGCATGAATCCAGAATGTAACAAAGTCGGGAAAAAATATTCCTTTTTGGGAGTTTTCGTACGTTTCTGTTTTGACATGACACATGACAGCATGTGTCTAAGATTGGGTCATTGAATATAAACCTTTGCCACAGATTACATACCTCACCTTTGCTAACAGATTAAACACCTCCTTTTGCTTTGCCTTTCTAAATCTGAGTTGGTACAACCAATTTCCGACAGGTGGCGTAGCAGGTAGCTGAAGAAGTGTTTTGTTTGAAAGTTATATTCTCAGGAATTAATGAACCGAATTCAGTCATTCTTTCAGCGTTGGATATGTACGGGATCCTGATGAGTGCTATATAATGTACCACGGGCGAAGCCGGGGCGAACGTCTAATAATAGATACTGGTTAAATTAAAACTATTTTTAATGTCAGCAATAAGTATAAGTAGGACTCATACATCAAAAATGAAAATTGTTTTTATGTATGGTGTGTGTTACTCTTTCAAGCCAAAATTACTGAAGGGATGTGGGATTTCTGCAGCATGCTATTTCTATGTCTTTATTAGGCTATGTGCTATCAGCTAGGAATGTTCGTACACAATAGGCGTTGTAAAATAGGAGCTCTCATTTGCGGTAAGCGGATTTCCGACATCAAGTTTTGCCCGTACTATAATAACCTTTTTGCGTTTTATGTTTCAGATATACTCGCGAGACGGCGAACGGAAAGTGGGCAAGATAACGAAGCAGTGGTCGGGACTGGCGCGAGAGATGTTCACGGACTCGGATTACTTCGGCATCTCGTTCCCCATGGACCTGGACGTCAAAATAAAGGCTGTACTGCTCGGAGCGTGCTTCTTGATTGTATGTATATCTCTAGTCTCTTTATCTGTCTGTGCTGTCAGCTGCACGTAGGGTTGCCAACCATACTATAATACATATAATTATATAGTACTAGCGGCCCATTCCGGCTTCGCTCGGATAATAAACTAGATACCAACCGCAGCGCTATCTGCCGGGGTGATTTGTGAATCTAAACCATCCAGGACCCTACCAAAACGTATACTAAAAAAAATCATTAAAATCGGTCGAGCCGTTTAGGAGTTTACTTACAACGAAAAGTGGCATTGATTTATATATATATAGATTGTACCAATTTAAGTTACGGCTGGTCTAGTCGGGAGAACGACGACAGCCGATCCAAAGTCGCTTGTATGATTAATTATTGGGATTGGCAGTGGGACGAAATGTTTTATAGTTTCTATACTTTCGCCATTTGAACTCCTATTGATATCATTATACAGTACTAAATCGCGATTTATATAATTATTTTATTATCTCAACGTTACAATTGCCGTGGTTACGACAAGTTTGACCACCAATCATTCAGAATTTAGATCTTGATTATACTGTGTAGTGTTTTCAATAAGCAGTGTGTATTAAGGAATCGTCGATAATGTTAAGTTAAAAGCATATCATGAAGTTCACTTAGTCAATGCGTTGGTTGCGCCTGCTGTGCTAAGCCCAAAGTTGGTTAACCGGCTGATGCCATTTCAGGCTAACTGTCATAGGTCCCTTTACAATAACATCTGTGCACATTGTTTTTAATGTGATCTTTCCATAAAACCGACTCTCTCGAAGATCTCTTTATATTCTTTCTGACCTTTTCTGTAAAACATTCTGGTGTACTCGTAATTATTATATTGCTACTGCACAAAGAGTGTTCTTTCCGTGTCTAGCCGCACTTTAAGTAAGTCATTTTTATTCTCGCGCGTGACAACAATAAAGATTTACATGCTAATGAGTACAAATGTAGGACACCTGGACATAGTTGTTTAGAAAATTCAACTTGTCTGGGCACTAGATGTACGTTTCATTGCACGAGATGTCCGCATAGACATAATAATATTTAAAAACATTGTTTAGGAAAATTATTGTAAGAGAAACTGAGGAGGACTTTACAATGACGTGGATGTAAGCCAAGCCACATTCAGGTTCAATAGTGGATTCTTCATAGGTTTGGGATTTGTGTAAATAAATATAAGTGATACAATCAGTGACCAAAAATTTGATTGAGTGATTTAGTTTTGATTTTGTCACTGCTCCAAAAGATTGTAGACTTATTTCATTTATCATCTGCTATTAATTTTAACTCAATCCTCACGCCCACTCTTTTTGGAGATGTAAATTTTAGTA
This sequence comes from Ectropis grisescens, assembly GCA_017562165.1. Taxonomy (NCBI): domain Eukaryota; kingdom Metazoa; phylum Arthropoda; class Insecta; order Lepidoptera; family Geometridae; genus Ectropis; species Ectropis grisescens. The sequence goes on along the minus strand of CM029771.1, from coordinate 14,378,072 downwards.
TTTAAGTTTTTGTTTTCTTTGTTTCAGGATTTCATGTTCTTTGAAAAACAAGGCCAAAATGAAAGAGACCGCCCAGGAATGTTGTAAACAAGCTAACCTTATTTTCAATGCATTTATGAAGTTAATCTTCTTGTTACTATTATCCTAAGAATTCTCATTTAAGGGAGACTACTCGAATTTTGTACTCTTATTAATCTTTTTGAGTCTGTACATTTTATTGAAACAGACTTTTTTTTTAACTTTTCTTATGCATATTTATGAATCTTATTATTCAAGTGAACGGTTCTTATGGCTAAAATTATTTTTGTATAAATTTAAAAAACGCAAATAAAGGTACACATCAGCTACAAATTACATCCAGTGTCATTGAATAAAAGCGGAATGTAAAGTTTGTGAGATGTCCTTCCTCCCAAAGTCTTTTTTCAGGAGTACCAATGTTTTTGAAAAGTATTATTAGCCCTATTGCGGCCTTACTTTTGTGTCAACTGTACAAAAAGATTATAAATGTTTGTGACTATTTTTTTCGATCCTGATGAAATTGAAGTTAACTTGGAATCTCTTTTTCGTAATCATCTTAATTTTTTTTTTTTTTTTGTTAAATTTTTTGAACTAATTGTGTGTTCTACTAATGCACAAATTATTAATATACATTTTTTTATTCAAGTGTTTTTCTTGTTGAGTATATTTTTAGTGCATATTTTATAATATTAAGTGAGTAGGTCTAAGGATACAAGTATATTTTAAAATGTTTACTGACTCGTATTTACTCAAATATTTGTAAAATGCGCATTTTATAATTTGTGATTGGAATGTATGTATAAGCAGCCCTAAACTGTTTCATATTCTTTTTTTTTTGGGTGTAGTCAAAACGTATTTAATGTACTAGATGTGGCTATTCAGATTCAGAAATAAATCTATTTTAATTTATAAAATACAGCGAAGCGCTGTCCATCTGAAATAATGTTCGTCTCATTATAAACTACTATTACTATGGGGTAAACCTGAGATGTTGAAATAAACCTACTTTTCCATTCATTTTTACTACAATATGGGTATTTTAAAAAAAAGCAAAAAAAACTACTACAATAGTAAAAAAACTGAATTTCACCACCCTCTGCCACAAACAAATACTGGTGTTCGGTGTAGCCATCTATTTATAATATGAAAAAATCCATTTTTTATATTCTGTGACATCTTATGTGACGGCATCTCCAAGTTACTTGAATGGGTTTCAAATAGCCAAATTGTAAAATACGCCTATTTACCAAAATGCGCAAATTAATTATAAGTATGTTAATCTTTTGTATTGAGACTAATATAAATATGCATTTTTTCCTGCGTAGTGTACATGCTGTTACATTTCTATGTGCATTTTCGCACATGTGAATGAATAACAATGTTTTTATTTTTATATTTTATAGGCTATATGTTACTAGTAATAATGGTGTAGATCATTTAACAGTAGGAAAAAAGTCAGATCCGTAAATACCAGGGTTATGCCTCAGGAAATTCTGGACAGTTGGAATATACAGACTGTTCATTCTAGCTCAGTACATTTTTGAATAACTTTAATTGAAACAACCCGACTGCAAAAAATATTATGTGATACAATATACTATCTAATGACACTTTGATGATTGAGACGAATCTAAAGATAGCCTAATTATCAAAATCCATCCAGCCGCCTGGAAGATACGTGGGAATAAAGAAATTTACAAGATACGCGCGAAAAACATAACCCTTCTTTCAGTCAGGTAGTAACTCAATAAAATGGTGGATACTGGATACGTTATTGTAATTTAGGTGCTTAAGAGATATTCTTATAAAGCTTTTTGTAAAAAAAAAAGATGTACGATTCTTCAAGATTTATTTACTAGTCAACTGTGTTACTGTTACCACTTGTCAAAATTATGATCTGTCTAAGAAACCTTTTATGATATTTAATAGTGTATTTACATTTTTACCACTTTGACTGTGAACAGTTAGCCTTATGTGTAACTTGCTTATGTACTCAAAATGAATAGATATTTCAGGTGCTACATGTAAACTAATATTATGATATATAACTCCAATATTTATTGATTATGATATATTATTGATAATAAGTACAACTTTATAATTACTGTATTGTCCTAATATACTTTGTAATTATTATATTGATTGCAAGGGTTGCAAATCTGCGTCGTATTTCCTGATGCGTAGCAGTTATACTCCATCGAAATTTGCCTCCACTAGGCCTACATAATATTTACTCAGTATAAAGTATGACGTTTTCCGACAATACAAGTTATTGTTACTTAAATGCACAAAATCGCTGTAAGCTGTGTTTTCTATAGCAAGAATGTGAGTGTGCTTGTATGATTTTTATATAAAAATATTTTTTCTGATATTGTACTGTAAAATTTAATGGATTATGATTCTAAATAAAAGATATTGAATATTATAAAATATGTTTTTTTTTTAAAGAAAAATTAATATAAATCTGTCTTACCTAATTAAAAACCTTGAATAATAATAAAGACTTTTTCTCTAAGCAATTTAAGCTCACTGCAATAATGTTAAAACTTTATTGGTTCACTTTAGGCAGCCCATTAATAAATTAAATTGGCCATTTTGGACCCTCAGATCTTTTAAAATCCTTGTCCTGATAATTAATAAGTTCGATTCAAAATATTTTCTCAAAATCATTAAAGCTTTATGGTTTATTAGTTAATTGGTTAATTTTTGCCACCATCAATAAATTAAATTGTCCAATTGAAACCAGACCTCCCACCCAGACATTTTAAAATCCTTGTTCTAATAATTAAAAACTAAAAGACTTTTGAAGAAGTTTTTCTCAAAGCAATTTATGCTTTCTGCAATAAAGTTGTACTTTATTGGTACATTTTGACAGACCATCAAACAATTAAATTAGCACTTTTAGACTTGCAGATCTATTAGAATGCTTCAGGAATGGTACATATAGATCACAAACCACCAGATCTTTTCATATCCTTTAAGAATGATGCATGGATCACATACATAGTTAAGACATGTTAACGTAACTTCTTTAACAACTCGGCTGCTTCTTTATTTGCTTGATGGTCATCATTAGACTTAGCAGGATAACTAGCGGCCAGTCTGAGATAATACTTGGCCAAATCTTCTTTTCCCATTTTGAAATAGCAGTTCCCAAGTCTGAGTAGGTTCAAGCTGTAAAATCTAGGTTCAGCTGCTTCCGCTCTTAGGAAGTATTCCAGTGCATCTTCATAAGTGGATTGAGGAGGGGATGCAAATAGAACTTCTGCTATTCTCCTTTGATGCCACGGCATATCGGAAACTTGGTAGCACCACTCTCCTAACATGTATAAACATGTAGCATCATTCGGGTTAAGTGTGACTGCAAGCTGGAAGAATAAATAGAAATTATTAATGTACAACACTAGACTTAAAATAATAATAACAAATAAATCATTTTATTATTATTATTTTACTATGATTATTTCCGCATGCATCGAGTCCGGGATGCATCGTGATGTTGTGGCAGAGTTGACAGGAGCCTCACGCCTCTTTCATTGGCAAACGAGAACTGGCGCAAACCATCGATGCTCAACACTGATGACCGCAAAGAAGTGTGGAAGAGTAAGGAGCTACACGGGCTATTCTATCGGACCCTAACGAGACTCGATGTGAATCTGCTCGCGTCGGTGAACTGGCTGCGTTTCGGGGACCTCTTCAGAGCAACCGAGGGTTTTGCCTATGCAACTGCGGACGAAATTATCAAGAAGAACAAACACCGGAAATACATCATGAAGGACGGTAGGTACGGTCGACATATGTCGGGCATGCCGCCGTCCAGGCGAATCTCTTCGTCATGTTATTTCTGGTTATTCGCATCTTGCTAACGGCGGGTACTTGCACAGACATAACCCAGTAGCCAGGATCATCCATCAGAAACTTGCACTTCGATACGGCCTTATCGAATCCGAGGTGCCGTACTATAACTACGCACTTCTGCCAGTTCTCGAGAATGGACATGCGTTGCTCTACTGGGACCGCTCTATCATCACGGACAGGACTATTGTCGCCAATACGCCTGTAATCGTGTTGGTAGACCGGTCTCGGCGCCGGGCTGTGATCGTCGATATCACCGTACCACATGACGAGAACCTCGTAAAAGCCGAAAAGGACAAGCTGAGCAAGTACCTTGACTTGGCTCATGAGGTTACCTCCATTATATCATAGTCCCAATAGTCGTGTCGGCAAACGCTAGACGGTTGGATCAAAGGTCATATGCAGAAGGCGGTCATCCTCGACACAGCACGCATCGTCAGGAGGTTCCTCACTCTGCAGTCCTAATCCAGTCCTAACCCATATTAAGGGACTTGTGAAAAAAGAAATGCATTTCGCCATTTTTTGATAGCGGCCTTCTTGGATTTGAAATTTGTCATAGTGCAAAGTATTCTACTAGTCAAGGCCTTTCGTTTGATACCCATATTGTGGTAGTAGTGAAAAAAATAACATAATTCGCCATTTTGTGATGGTGGCCATCTTGGATTTGAAATTTGTTGTGTATAGTATTCTACTAGTTTTTAGCCCTTTCAATGGATACCCATATTAAGGGAGTTGTGAAAAAAGAAATGTATTTCGCCATTTTTTTTGTAGCAGCCATCTTTGATTTGAATTTTGTCATAGTGCAAAGTATTCTACTGGTTAAGGCCTTTCGTTTGATACCCATATTGAGGTAGTAGTGAAAAAAATTACATAATTCGCTATTTTGTGGTGGCGGTCATCTTGGATTTGAAATTTGTTATTGTGTATAGTATTCTACTAGTCAAGCCCTTTCATTTGATACCCATATTAAAGGAGCTGTGAAAAAAGAAATGTATTTCGCCATTTTGTGGTAGCGGCCATCTTGGATTTGAAATTTGTCACAGTGCAAAGTATTCTACTGGTCAAGCCCTTTCGTTTGATATCCATATTGAGGTAGTAGTGAAAAAAATAATATAATTCGCCATTTTGTGATGGCAGCCATCTTGGATTTGAATTTTTTATAGTGTATAGTAGTTTACTAGTCAAGCCCTTTCATTTGATACCCATATTAAGGGAGTTGTGAAAAAAGAAATGTATTTCGTCATTTTGTGGTAGTGGCCATCTTGGATTTGAAATTTGTCATAGTGCAAAGTATTATACTGGTCAAGCCCTTTCGTTTATACATATATATGTTCGTTTATGTATCCTATAGTAGAATGTTGTACAGATAACAAATCCGAGGTAGTCGGGGGTTAATATTTTTTTAAATTTTGTTCTTGTTTTGGCCAGGGGTTAAAAACTGAGTTGTAGAGAAATGTTTCCAGAGAAATTAAAAGTCATCTTAACTATTATTCTTTCAAATAGGAAAATATATCCTCAAATTTATATAGAGCTTAAACGGATGGACCAATTTCGAAGCGTTTTTTTTTTATTTGAATGTTTGTTTCCGTGTGGTGGTTCTTAGGTATGGTTGGTTAATATCGATTCAAGATGGCCACCTTCACAAAATGATGGACAAAATATTTTTTCACAACCTCGCTCAATGTGGGTATCAATTGAAAGGGCTTGACTAGTATACTCTATACATTATGAAAAATTTCTAATCCAAGATGGCCGCCACCACAAAGTGGCGAATTACATTTCTTTTTTCACTACTCCTTTAATATAGGTACCAAAGGGCTTGACTAGACTAGTAGAATACACTATTACAAAATTCAAATCCAAGATGGGCTCCACCACAATATGGCATATTAATTTCTTCATTAGTACTTACCTACTATTTCTCTTCACCTATTTTCTTTCAAAACTAACACCAGTTAGATTATCTATTATTAAATGATATAACATAGTAGATGCCTTAAAGTTAACAAAAAAAACATTGACTAAAACTTACATCCATGTGTTTTTTAACATTTTCAAGTTGTTTTATTTTTTCCTTAATACCCACATAGCTGCTTTTAGCATCCAATAGTAAAGCATACCACTTATGGACAGCATAATGATCCTCATGAGTATCAATCAACTTTGACATAATATCATAACCTAAGTAAACCAACTCTTTCTTGTATGATGCTTGATATTTTGCCTCCTTTGACATATTATAAAGTACTCTAGCTATTCGCCATTGTACCTCAACATGTTGTTTATTCTGTAAATAAAAAAATTATTGTAAGTCGGTTGGTTTATGGACGATAGTTTAACATGACAACGTCATAACAAAACATCGACAGATGCGGCGCAAGCGTACAATGAGCGTAACGGGACATAATGAGACACTTTTTCGTGCATGTAGCTGGCGTTCCATCGATTTATTAGACGTTGTCACGTCAATAGATATTTCATGTTTGTCAATTTATATGTCTAACAGTAAGGATTTCCATAATAAAAAAAACTATCAAATTAGTTCTCAATAGTGACTAGGGTTAGGGATTGTAATCCAGCATCATTTTCAGTCCAGCCGGAACCAATCAGATTCCCGTCGATCTGGTCGAAATCAGGTCGATTGTTGGATTTGGTCAGATTTCGTGCCACTGACAACTTTTTACTATCTCTATAGTCTCTTTATTATCCCTAATAAACTTCAGACAGGGAATAAGCAAAATTTCGCCAAAGGGTAATAATCCATTATTTTTTTCATAGCAGTAGAATACATTTAGTAGGTAATATAAAAATCTAAAATGGACATACCTACAATAAAATAACACAATACAAAAAAAAAATCTCGTTCTAAAGAAGCCAATGCAACATTTACAGCAGATGCCTTATATTGGCTACCCCTAGTGCAGTTAGAAAGATAATACTGTGTACCTACTTACTTCATATTCATTGAGCAACTGATAACACTCTTCATAGTGACCATTGTCAAACAACTGGTCAGCATTTTTCACCACAGAAGAAAGTTTGTCCACTTGTTGCTCTTCTGAACTTTTGTTTGATTTTGTCACTGGCCATAGGAAAGCCAAGCTTGTGATTGTCATCACGTATGTGTATTGTGCCTGGAATAGAAATTTAATCTTAATCATAATCCAATACTGTAGCTAAACGGAGCAAAATACTAATTTTGTAATTATTGATTAGTGAAAGTTAATAATTCCCACCCAGTGTGATTGAATATAAAAATATTTGTGTGATGAATTCAAATATTTGTACTGTGTATGGGAGTTTCTCTGTATAAAAAGTATGTATTCAGAACTATATGAGTATCATATCAGCTATATGGCCGCCATAGTACAAGCTTTGCTTAGTTTGGGGTCAGACGCTGTTGTGTGTGAATTGTCCATCAATATTTATTTATTTAATACCCTTAGGCACTCATCGCTGTAACGCTTAAATCCTAAGAATTAATTACGGTTTGAATTAACACAGGTTACTTTTTACGCGAAAGAGCAATCGTTTGAAATACCTTTCCTAGAAATATGCAAATTTAAATTCTTACCTGAATGGATAATTTTTTGTTTCTCGGGGTTTTAGTCCAGATAAGTCCACATTGAAATAATTTTATAGCTACCGGACGAAATCTTTGTAAGATGTTCATCGTTCAAGTTTTGTTACAAAACTTTATCACCAATCAATTGATCTCTTTACATCACCCCGAAATTATAGTTAAAATTTATTTAACTCAATTGCCTAAGTAAGTACAAAATGAAAATCAAAAAATAAAAATAAACTTATTTTTGTTTAGGTACCGCTGTCGCTGTCTTCGCTATCACAAAATACACAAAGTAAATAAACTATCAATGTCAGAATGTCACAGATTCACAGAACAATTTTTTCACTGATTAATGTTGAGTGGTACAAAGGTATTTTGCCACGTGGCCGAAATGGGAATTGGGAACTAACGCCGTCGCCAAGCCAGAAAAGGCTGCCAATACCCCATTTCCAAATTCCTCAAAATATGAAGGACAAATCAATATTTAAGTTGATAATGCAATAAAAAATCGTCACTGATCACAATCGATTTTCAATAATTGTCTATAGAACTCACGATGCAGAGACACTAACTAAGCAAAACTAAAAGAAAGGTTCATAAATATAAATGCAAGAGCACTGAGCACAAAAAATTATCTGTGGCTGAAGGACTAGTATCCAAGGCCAAGAAAAAAAAATACAAATAAAATAATAGTGTTGGGACATTAGTTACCAGACGACGAGAGTAAAGAACCGCTCCTTAAGTTTAAGTAAACAATGCTAATTAGTTCATCGATTATCTTGTTCTGTGACCGTTATTTTCCGGATATGTCCACTATTGTTCAGTATTGCCGCATGGCCAACTGACTGATTAGTTCGCTCTGACATGTATTTCACCATTTTGTGGTAGCGGCCATATTGGATTTGAAATTTCTCATAGTGCAAAGTATTTTACTAGTCAAGCCCTTTCATTTGATACCCATATTAGTTGTGAACAAATATTTTGTCCGCCATTTTGTGGATGCGGCCATCTTGAATCGATATTAACCACACATAGCTAAGAACATCCGCAGGGTATTAACCTTTAAATAAAAAAACCGCGTCAAAATCGGCCCATCCGTTTGAGCTCTACGGTGCCCACTGACAGACACACACACAGACACATAGACAGACAGACATCGATGTCAAACTTATAGCACCTTTTCTTTGGTCGGAGATTAAAAACAAGGAAATGATAGATGGCGCTTATGTTACGTCTAACGTTACTTAACATATTATTTGTCCAAATGTAAGGTTTTGACAATGTCAGTATATTGAGAAAGGTGGCATTTTTAAATCAGACAATTTATAGCTGTCGTAACTTTAATGCATGGACCTCAGACTAAATGGACACAAAGCGTGTCCGATTTTGTAGATGTTCATAAGCAATAGCAACCATATCTACCGTCAGGTAGCATAATAAGCAGCCCACTAAATATAACCATTACTGGTACTCAGGGCCTTCTTTTGCAAAGAGAGAGTCAAGACCATAATCCACCACGCTGGCTCTGTGTGGATTGATTGGTGATGACACGTCATGACCTCGAAAAATTGTAGGTAGGTACATGTCGGTTTCCCCACTAAGTTTTCCTTAACCGTTTTAAATTATGCGTATTATGCGGCATTATGCACATAACTTCCAAACGATACGATCCCGATCAGCAGTTACCATTCTCCCGACGAGACCAGCCAGAACTTTTCTTAATTCACGTGAAATTTGTGTATTATAAATAATAAGAAATAGTTAAATATCGGAGGTAGGGCAGCATGGATTAAAAAATTGCAACACTGTCTTCTAAAATATTTGAAAAAGAACTGACCCATAAGAGTGAACTAGTCGGCACAGCTATGCGAGATAAGGTCAGCGTAGCGCATTCCTAGTGGTCACTCACTATGTGACTCAGTTTGCTTTTGGCATTGACATCAAAGCATTAAACCTACAAGCGCCTCCTATCGTCTTTTTTTCGAAACATTTTTTTGTCTCGTCGGTAAACGCCTCATTTCTCAATGAACGGGGAACCTATTACCTTGACCTGGCAGCATTAATACGCCACCAGTCGCGCGCAGTCTTGCGCGCTGTCTGCTTTTATTTTTTTTATTTTAGAAATAATTATCGACCCTGGTTGGATTCAAAATCACTACGCTGGTCTAGTACATAAATTGGTAACAAAACATGGAATTAGCAGTGTTTATCATGTAAGCTGAAATTTAGGGGGTTCCAAACTTATTTAATGTGCTGCCCACTTAGAGAATAAATCATTTTTTAGATCCCAATAGGGATGTTAACACTAATCACAAATTAGTGTTTAATTTTGATTTTATGATAGTTTTTATTAATAGAATATTGAAACACACAATGCTATAGTTTAATATTACGTAATTTTATTATAAATGATTTTAAATGCTATATTTTTAATCTGTTGTCATGTAACTGGAAACACCAATATGAATTATTTTTATTATGTCACTAGTCGCAAAACAAGCTATCGAAAACTGACTAAACTGTTTATTTTTCTGCATTTTTATTATAGTTTGCGATCTTAGAGACGTTGATTTTGATTGTTAGTGTTCAAGTAATGATAAGAAAACACATAAACTGGATATACAGTCATAAACCGCGGCCAATGTTTTTGCGACTAGTGACGTCATGTCAGTCGTTAGTGTTTTAGCAGCAAAATTCAAAATTAGTCTAATGTTGCATATTTACTCATCGAAAATACAAATATTTTGAAATAAAATGTTATTTATTACGGTAAACAGCGTCAATCTTCAAAATAAAAGCAGTTCCGAAAAAAAATTTTACATCCCTCTTTTTTCACATACCTGCTTACCTGCTTAAAAACTGAGCTATTATTGTGAGCTATATTATCGGAGATTAAACATTCATTTTAAACGAGACTTTTAGTCTTTTACTATAACCCAAAAGTTAGTTTGAGCCTTGAGCCGAGTAAGTAGTACACGACGGACTCCAAGCCTCTACACATCGCCGCCACTTTTTTTTCTGGGTCTCTTACCGCCCCTGGTCTGCAGCGCCCACAAGGGTGCGTTATCGCCCACTTTGGAAAAGACTGCTGTAATAGATACAGTAGTATGTAAAACCTACACTTGATTTCATTAGTATGTTAAATAAATAGTATGATTAGAACTTACCCGAGACGAAAAACGTTTAGTCGTCACACGTCAATTTCATTTTTTTTTTCATCTAGCAACATAATTTCAAAAAATCAATTTTTCGCTGAGGGCGGGTTGCTTTGCTGTTGACAGTTTGGTGATGTCGGGTGAAATTCGTGTTTTGAGATTATGTTTTTAGTTTAAAGTATTGTTTACATCTTGATAACAGTATGCAGAGATCAGGTAAATTATAATTTGAATAATCCTCCGCTAACTTTAGTAACCAAGGGGTTTTCGAAACCTTAAATAATTCCCGCTCATGGCTTCACATTTATGTTTTAAATGTTTCGATAACGTATTTGGTATCGCTATGCGAAAACCTTATACATTAGATCATTTCCTTTATTTTTTTATATGTTTGATCTTAGCCGGGATAGGCTTTTTATGGTTTATGTTGACATGGTAATTCCCATGGTTAAGGCATCATTACTTCTTATTTTGGTTAATTTCTGTACGAGTAAGTAGCCGGTTGTTTTAGTAATTTCACTGATAAAACCCCTAACTGTGTCCTTGACACTCTTTTGTAATAATTGTAGTTAATTTATTTATATCAGTTGAGTAGTTTAGTTAAAATCCATAATTATAATTATATTTTATATGGCAGCTTTAAAAAGGATTAATCTTTAAATCTGAGATTTTAGATAGTGAAACTAAAGTTTTATGCCTAGTGATTCATAGCTCCTCTTTCATGATGTTTTTGTAGTTTTCATGACAAATAGAAAATCCATGTGCATTTAAAATTTCTTCCTTTTATAGCTAAATATGACCATATTTATTATTTATATTTGAGTGTTGTGTGTGTGCACAAACACAGGCATATTCATGAATATGCTACGAACAGTGCCGGATCAAGCCAGCGCGGGGCCTGTAGCAATTTCTGTCAAGGGGCCTTTCGTTTGCTTAGGTTTAGGAAGGGTAGGGTCAAGTTATGCAAGATATTTTCGCTACATATTTACAGTCAGACAGACGTCGGAGTGCGGGCCCCCCAGTTTGCGCGGGGCCCGTAGCATTTGCTACTCTTGCTCTATGGCTAATCCGCCACTGGCTACGAATAATGTGTAAATACTACATACATTCCTAACATTACAATTTATGAGGTAATTTAGCAAATGGAGTGCAAATCGATGTTGTGCTAGACATAAATAGCACAATTAGGATTCTGTGCCAAAAAAATCTAAGAGATTTTTTTCATTAGTTGCAAGATTAAGATTTTTATAAAGTTAGAAAAGCCTTTGGTGTCATAAACTGACATTAACAACTGAAACTAAAGTACTAAAAATAAAACCAAAAAGTGTTGTTTCTAATAGTTAAAAGGTTGTAATTTTAAAATTTTGGTGAATTCGAAATTGGAATGTTTTCACGTGTTGTAAACCAGAAGCGAACATTTCAAATTGATTTTTTGGTAAAAATTACCACTTCAGTGAGAGCTTTCATGCAATTCAACTCAACAGACTGACTCTACATTTTTCTTTATGTGAAATGTTTTCCTGTTACAAAGGTTCTTCAAATATCACTACTAAGAAAATGTTTAGTCTATGAAAACCCTGAACATAAAACAAAATAAATGTCAGTTTTTATTATCTTGAAATTAGTTTAATTGAAAAGAATTGACGAAAAATGTGTCTGAAGGACATCTAAATTTGCTAACAAAGTCACCAGCACTTAAACTAGTTAGGTTATGGTATAAATTCTATAAATACATGTACTATTTTTGTAAATAATAAGGATGAAGGCTGGATCCAGAAAAAACCATTCTAATTAGTCGTCAGCTAGGTCATGAAATAATGTGGGACATGTATTTTTTTGTTTTATCTAATTACTAGATGCCCGCCCCGGCTTCGCCCGTGGTATATTATATAGCACTCATCGGGATCCCGTACATATCCAACGGTGAAAGAATGACTGAAATCGGTTCACTCATTCCTGAGAATATCGATTTCAAACAAAAACCTATTCAGCAACCTGCTACGCCACCTGTCGGAAATTGGTCGTACCAACTCAGATTTAGAAAAAAAAATAGCAAAGGTTTATATTCAAGGCACAGGTTACTGAAATTCAATGACGCAATCTTTGACACATGCTGTCATGTGTCATGTCAAAGCACGAAACGCACGAAAACTCTCAAAGGGAATATTTTTCCCGATTTTGTTACATTCTTGTTTCATGCTCCGTTTCAATTAATAGTAGAGTTATTTTCTATAGCCTAAAGCCTTCCTCGATAAATGGACTATCCAATAGAAAAATAATCTTTCAATTCGGACCAGTACTTCCCGAGATCCTAGCGTTCAAGCAAACAAACAAACAAACAAACTCTTCAGCTTTATAATATTAGTATAGATTAAAAGTCAACTAAGATATAGATATCATAATTATATCATCAAATTTCTAGAGTGAGTTTCGAGAGAGTTTCGAATAACGATTACCATTGTTATTCGAAACTTATAAGCACTGTATGATCATAATTTTTTGGTTATGAAAGAAAATAAAATAAGGAACAATATAAGTGGACGTACAATATTATTTACCACAATTTTTTTTTTGTATTATAGTCTATTGCATGGTACATTAGTATTTGATTTTAAACTCAAAAAGAAATTAATTGTAGTACATATAGTGGAAACACCACAAGTTTAACTAATGAGTTGTATGGGGAGGGTTTGAGGAAACAAACACAAATCTATAATTCAAAGGGTCGAGTTTCGCCGAAATATTCAAGGTAATTCAATTTGACTAGCTTGCTTGTGTTGTGTGGTACATCATTATGACACGATATCTCACGGTTTCTTGCCACTGAGGGCATTGTGTCGTGTTCAGCCACCGTGCGACCTCATCCCTGGCGATCTTTGGCGCGGAAACTGTCCACTACCGCGTCCGTCCTGTAATCCACACCAATTCTCGCCATCCCATTCTTCGCGCTGACAAGCTATTTTAAGACTTATCCACTCGGGTTTACGTGCAAAATTAACTTTAAATTAGCATGATGTTCTATCTGGATCAAATTCACGGTACTCAGGGGTACGACGGTACTGAAACTATGAGTATTAAATGGTATTTTTGTATGTTACCAACTTCCATCGGTTCGTCACCTGTTTGGAAAGTCTCGCGAATTGTGATTATGTTATTTCGATTGCAAGTTGTTACAGTTCAAGGTGATCAAGCAGGTAACGTAAACAGGCGTTAAATTAGTCGTAAAAAAGTAGGTCTCAGGTTTTTTTTCTTATAAAATGCTAGCCGAGTTAGAATTCATAATTTTATTCGTTTATGTTCTCACGAACTCATAAATTGAGGTGATCAACTATGTATACAGTAACAACATTGTAGTACATACAGTTTGTTTTCAGTTACTACATAACACACACACATAATACAAGCCTAGGTGCCTTTACTTTTTTTCCTCTATTACCTCTATTTGATCCTATTTTGATCTCATTTAATCCACATTAGGCGCTTTTCGCACACCTTACGAAGCCGTTTGGCGTTACTTTCATTTTACGAAATACTGGACGAATCGTATCTTGTAATCTTTAAGTCGATATTGAATTCTTCTTTTCGGTTATCGCGAACCGTCTCTGGCCGCATGAGCGCTTAACATCAGGCGAGATGTAGCTTAAGCGAAAGCTTTTTTTTTTAAATACAATATTTGTTTAGGCTGCGATCATAATTAATTATTACATTAGGGAAAAGCTAAGGCTTTTCCCCTCCAGTTTTTTTTAAAGCAGATTGATTACAATGTATTTCGCTGGACTTTCAATTTATATTTCTGTCCTCGTAGCATCTTGATTGGTGCAGACTGGAGACGAACATACCAAAGGCCTCATAAAATTAATTGACGATATCTTTCAGCTGTGCGCATTGCTATGACATCATTAATTAATCTGACCTTTTATCAATCGGTCTTATAACTGCAAATGCAATGCCTCTAAACAATTTTGCTGAGTTAAATGTAGTGCAGTCGTCATATTTTTCATGATTAAAAGTTGAGAATAATGTCGTAATTGGGATGTGTTTGTAATTGGGATGTATCAAAAATATACCTTTACATAGTCCATCCACCAAGTCATCATCAGTCCATTGTACCAATGAGGTACAGTAGTAAAATATTTTTTAATAAGCCAAATTGACAAACCAATGAGATTGTTGTCGTCTCGCCTATTAGAGCAGTTTTGTGGATGGATTAAATATGGGAAGGAAAGGACCAATAAGGTTAGGCAACAGCGGCCGCATCACTGGCTAATATTTTTTAGTTTTAGCTGGAAGCGCTACATTAGAGTGCCTGCGTTCATGTTTCTAGGTCAATACCACACCATGCGTCACATCATAATATTTTTTGCTAACATATGTATACTTGTATACTTTTAAAAATTACGCATCGGTTAACAATTCGTATGTTTCAAGTATAAGAGTAGCCCACACGCCACGTCTCACACAATTCTTCTAGTAGTCGTATTAATTATTATCGCCTACATCGTCTAGTAATTTATAAATACCCATACATACATACATGTATAATACATATAATACATAATATTAAAAGCTAGTCGTAAATACTTCAAATTAACAGGTTTAAAACTGTTAACTAAAAAAAATAATGTAATTTTTAAGGACCTTTGTTAGTTTAATCTTAATCACTGATGACGATTGTTATACCCGGAAAGATTTTTTTGTGGACATAATTTTACCTAAAAAAATAAATCATCTATTTTTTTCATCTAACAGTTGAAGAACCATACACTTAATACATACACACGCAAACTTTCGCATTCTTACATAAAACTCATAAATCTGCAGGTCCATAACATTTAAATCACAAAACGACATCGCAGATTTCACATGAGAAGCTGCATGTTTTTTTCGTTATATCATTTACTTTAAGAAATTGTAATTTAAAATTGGTACTGAAAAACATTGTTGTTGAGGACGGTCCAGGACCTGGTTGAGCAAATCTGATATGAGATCTATAAGAGGCAGTTTGACCTCGGAGGGCAGTCGCCGCAGACGACGGTCCCCGGGCATCGGCCACCCCGACCGCGCGGAATCCGCCGACTCGCAAATTCTCGGCATGTATTGAAATAGCTTAGTGCATATGCACGCGCTTTACCGCGGCTGCTGCCTCAGTCCTGCGTCCGCGCACATCGCTGCTTGCTTTTCGTAGCATCTCGCACGTAACATCAACTGACACGTTTACGACGCTAAATAAACTTTGTCGCACTATCAATTATTTACCGGCCAACAAAGGAACGGGTCGACGAACAGTGTCCGGTTGACTTGACAGTACAGATCGACGTCGAAAGTGTGGTGACTGTCCTCATGTAATCTTTGTTTTGCGCGACACTTGTCTCTAAGTAACAGTAAATAAATGTGACATTGAACGGTGGAGCTCTACGTTGCTCGCGATGGATACTTTGGAGAGTTCTGTGTCATGTAAGATTTTTTATTTTGTAATTCTTTTCGTTTTTTAATTATACCTTTCATTGGCACGTGTCGTTGTCTGATTTTCTATGCACTAAATGTTTCTAATTTTACTAGGGGGCTGGTCAAACGTGGAAGATGAATTTTTTGACCACAGAAACGTTGCAAACATGTATAGTGTGATTAGAAGTAATCGTTTCAGAAATGTATGCGTGTATGCGTGCTCAGAACTATGAATAAATAGTGAAAACTGGCAGTGATTGATTATATGAATATTTTATTTACGATCTTATGTTTTGTTTAACACATTTGTAGATAAATATTGCTCTGATCGATATTGATTGAAAACAATTGTCGCTAAAACAATACTAGCATACAAATAGAATGAATCACTGAACCGCGCATTGACATTTTGAATACATAGTATTGGTTTGCCACACATGCGTACAGTTGCGTGCCATTTCGCATCTTTTAATTTTTTTCAATGAATTCGTGCAAGAAGTGTTGAAAAATTGTTAATGGACCTAGATTACATGAGCACAAATAGTCTCGAAGACGTAGGTACCTGTTGTCTCCCCTGTCTAGGTATGTCGAATTTTTGTCAACAAATTTCTGATACATGTTTGTAAATAAGATTCTTTCAGCACACAGCTTAATTCGAATAATTGTTTAAAAATGCCTTATTTTTTTGTTTCATGTGCTGATTCTACATTAGCGGTAAGTACTAAGTACTCACATATTGGACAATAACGTTTTTTTCTCGAGCAAATTGTGAATCGTAAAATACTTTCACAAGTAAGTTTTGTCTGACCTGTTGGCAAGTACAGTTAGTGTAGTAGCCGATATAATTTATTTATGCATTGATATCACTTGTAATAAAATGATATCTAACAGGAGTTATTAGGTCGGCAGGACCGTTCGTCCGGTGGGCACGTACGGGTTGCGTGCGTCGTATGAATTACGAGTAGGAATTTGCGACCGCTATTCGGCCCTCTGGCGATTGTGTGGAGTACAGCGAACACCATGACACCGATAGCCGGGTGGGTCCCTGAGGCCGCTATCGCCGGTGACACTTGCATATCGCTGGCGAGTGCAGTGACGAACGCCTATGCCGTCCGTGACGCGCTGTTTGTTTTATTGTTTCAGTTAGCGAATTCGTAATAGTGGAACGGTCGCGGGCATTGCGAACAGGCGTAAATAACAATACGAACCGTTTTATTCTCGAACGGCAATAAACGTTTTCTGAAACCTATATTTAACTCCGCGCGGGCATTCCTTACCGTATAGGAATGTGCCTATTATTGATTATGAAGTCCTAAAAGGGGTGTAGAAAGTTTAAAAGTCAGTCTACAGTCCAATAGTTCTACCAAGTGTCGTTCGAACTTGGAGATATTTTTGTGCGTAAAAAAAGCCATTAAGTTTTATCAGTTTTAGTGGAGGTTCTCGTAATCGGTTGATTCACCCGGCCGGCTTCACTCGACTCCTCCGGATGTGATTTGTCGAGGGAAAAATGTGGTATCGTGTTTGCTAGCGGTCAGTAGCACATACTGCTGTAATTGTATCAGTATGTTTTCCTCCTGAACGTTCAATGGGTGTATATTTTACGGACTATCATTCGCGTACCGTCTTACATTCCGTTCGTTTATAACTAGTGAAAGTGTTCGCGGTTTGATAAAAGTGACAATGAATTCTGTATCTGAATCACCGCTGAATAGATCGAGAAATAGACCAGTGCTGTCTCGTTATAAACCCAACGGCAATGCAGAAGCTACGACAGATCAGGTATGCAAAGAAAATTTTGCCTGAAAGGGTCAGGGCTGGGTTGGATTCCTGTTTCCGGCGTTCTATTTTTTTTGTAGGCTGTGTATTGTAGTGAAATATTTCAAGATTATAAATTATTTCTAGATTTAACTGGAAGTATTATAACTCACTATAGTGTTTTGATAGCATCTATTTTTTTTACACAAAAGTACATAATATTCATGACAATTGGCTTCAGATGGCCTCTCCTATCTACCAAACTTGGAGCTAGCGTAGAGAGTGTTACAATGTGTTGATTGGATAAATTTATATTAATAACATATCTTACATTTAATGCTCATAATAAAATTATAACAGCGGTGTAAACATTATTATTTTATTTATAAGATATAGACTACTTGCACAACACCGCATTATCAGTATGTAGTCCGGATAAATGAAAGGGGTCAGACTTACTGATAAGGTACATTTATTTTTTGCTAGATAAAATTATATACATTGTTTGTTTAAATTTAACAATACCCAAATTGAAACATTAAATTTTAAATTTAATATTTCCTTTTTCTATTTTCATATTAAACTGCTTTTATTAATTTGAATATGGTTAAACATGCAGAGGAAACATTAACTTCATATTTAGTTATGTAGCCAAACTACTAGTTACCTAGTTACTAACATCACTTTCCGTGATTCGAGTGGTGATCTAATTAGGCGTGTTCTTATTGAAAAAGTACAAGTTTAGGCACGTTTAATAATTTAATATTATTTGTTTACCGGTGTTTCAACAAAAGGGTTATTTTTAGCTGTGGATATATGGTTCTTCCCTATTATAACGTCATTAAAATGATGATTTTCCTCTTCAAGCTATACGATTAGTTTGTACATTCCTGTCTGTCTTTTATATATTTGTTACTATGAAGTATTGCATGTGCTTCGAAATTTTAGCGGCTCTCGCTAAGCCTATTTAAAAAAAAACCTATTGCAGTTAACATCAGATGGCATCCGCTGCCTACCGAACTCGGGGTTAGTGGAGAAGGCGCAGAGGGTCCTGATTGTTAAATAAAGTATAAAGTTATTTGCTCAAATACCTAGAACATTGCTTAAGTAGGCACTTGAACCATATCTGAAAGAATACCATTTTTTACCACACTCACACTACTGATATACCATACTACGTAACATGCAACAACAAATTTTTCGGGATAAAATGACGTAAGTTCTCCGTTGAACCAAAGAAGCCGGATGGAGCAACAAACACAAGCTTTCTGTTTTACAAGAACAAAATTAAAAATTTTGATTAACCCCCGACTACCTCGGATTTGTTATCTGTACAACATTCTACTAGTCAAGCCCTTTCATTTGATACCCATATGTATTTCGCTATTTTGTGGTAGCGGCCATCTTGGATTTGAAAATATTCATATTGCAAATTATTCTACTAGTCAAGTCCTTTCGTTTGATACCCATATTGTGGTAGTGGTGAAAAAAATAATATAATTCGCCATTTTGTGGTGGCGGCCACCTTGTATTTGTCATAGTGTATAGTATTCTACTAGTCAAGCCTTTTCATTTGATACTCATATTGAGGTAGGTTGTGTCAAATATTTTGTCCGCCATTTGGTGGAGGCAGCCATCTTGAATCGATATTAACCAAACATAGCTAAGAACATCCGCACGGATATTAACCTTCAAATAAAAAAAAACGCATTGAAATCGGCCCATCCGTTTGAGCTCTACGGTACCACAGACAGACACACACACAGACAGACAAACAGACATCGACGTCAAACTTATAACACCCCTTTAACCTTCAAATAAAAAAAAACCGCATTGAAATCGGCCCATCCGTTTGAGCTCTACGGTACCACAGACAGACACACACACAGACAGACAAACAGACATCGACGTCAAACTTATAACACCCTTTAACCTTCAAATAAAAAAAACCGCATTGAAATCGGCCCATCCGTTTGAGCTCTACGGTACCACAGACAGACACACACACAGACAGACAAACAGACATCGACGTCAAACTTATAACACCCCTTTTTTGGTCGGGGGTTAAAAAGATTTGTATTATCTAATACATAATGTGTAATATACACACAATGTCGTTACATTCTATTATAAGGGTCATTATAAGTTAAGAGGTACTTTCCATGGCCAGGACGAAAAATACTTTTTTTTTGATACTAACTTCCTAATCAACCTATATATTACTTAAAACTAAATGTCTTCTTCATGCTCACTTAAATTTATTATAGAAATGTACGTAGTTTAATTACAATAAGCTCGAATATAAGGAAAAAGTATCTACCCTGGTCTGTCCCCAACCCGACTTTATATGTAAACCAGTTATTATGAAAGTATTAAAATTTAATAATTACTTTATCATCGTTAATTTTATACAGAACAATAACTTAGTCACAGGATCTGATATGTAAAATTACTTATATTTCAATTTTTCATAAATAATATCAACGCCGAAATTTGTCCTTCGTGTTTCGTGTCTCGTACCCTGGCTCTTTGTTTCCGTTTAAAATCAGTTTTGTATTGCTAGTTTGTGAAAGTTGTGACCTTGAGTGCATAGGATGTAACGTGAACGTAGCAGCAAGTGGCGCGTAAGCCGACTGCGCAGTCATTTTAACGGCCATTTCAGTCACGCCGCTCGCTTAGTGTAGAAGTGTTGAATGAATGCAGTCTTTCCTCTGGTAAGTTTTATTTAACAATTATTTGTTCAAATACTAATATAGACTTAAGTATTTGCTATGAATAGTGCATACATTGTTACGTTTGATTGTGAATTGCGTACGAGAAACACTTTTACGGCTATTTTAGATTTCAATCGAAAATGTACCTTGCCTGGCGTATTTCCCCTGGCTTTTTTGATGATAAGGATGATACTTAATGTCCAGGGGAGATATATTTGTATGCATTTTCATGAATACTTCTACATTTTTCTCTGAACCTTTACTTGGCATTATGTATATACCACTTTACAATTTAATGCGATTTTTTTACAGAAAAAATGGCATCTAGAAAACAGAACTAGAAGTACAATCTTTTCATTTTGGAGGATAAGACAGCAAAAAACTATGCATACTGTTGTAGTCTATACTAAAGATGTCGATCAAGAGCTAAGAAGCCAATGTTACTGCACATTGTCACAAAATTTATTGCACATACCTGCAATTTGGGCGCATTTACAGCCCATACTTGACTGTCTGCCGGCTACTGTTACGACTTTACATTTCTTGAGCGATGGGCCAGTCACCCAATATCGTAATAAAATGACATTTAAAGTTTTGGCAACAATGCCAGAAGATAACCATATGATACTATACATAGAGATATCTTCAAAAGTAAGAACCTTTTTATGTTTTGTACCTAGCGCTAAAAACATTTAATTCTATAAGCAAAGTCTGCTAAGAAATGACAAGTGTGATTTATTAATAATTCATAATTAAAATATAATCAATAAATAAAGTTGATTGTTAAAATAATCCTGTTTTTATTATGTCTATCTCTTTCCCTATCCATAAAGTATCCTCCCCTGGGCATTTTGTATCTACCCTGTACTGAGTATTTACCCTGGTCACTTATAAAACGAGATAAAACCAACAAATTGACTGGCCACTTTGTAAATGTTTTCAACTTAAAAGTTTCCTTAAAAAAAATGTATACTTGAATAAAAATATTAAAAAAAATGCCATGCCGTCACTTCATACAACATTTTACATCTTAACTTGTAATGACCCATAACTAATTCTACTACTTCGTTGTAGTACACCATGAATCATTCTCCTAGGTTAGGTAAGTCGTCGATTTTTATCATTGTTCAAACATTGTTCGTATGCTTACCATGACATACCTAAACTTACCTAATGAGGTGTTTGACCAAGCCTATTTGTGCATTAGTCATTAGTAGGACTACTCATTACATACAAAATGTCTCGTCACTATTTTTTCGGCTGTGGCGTAAGGACAAGTCAACATAACACTTGTCCATTCATAAGAAGTATCAATAAAAATAATTCATTTTACTTCCACAAGACTCGTTCAATTGGACGCAATTGAACTGAAACAGACAGTGAAAGCTTTTGGCAATATAATTTACGCAATTTATTACAACCTTGACTTTACTGTATTTCAAAAAAAAGTGATGTTAATAAATAATTACAAAGCGAAATCTATAATTAACATAGGTACAACTTAGTGTTATGAGAAGAATACCCAACAATGTTTATTTAATTAAACAAATTGTAATAGGTCGAACTATACTTAAAAATGTTTTCTACAGTATTTTTCTATGAGTATAAAATAAAATCATAGAACATACCGTTTCGATGTCACGCATCATCAGGTCATCTTCGTATCTTTCTAAGAATCAAGATAAATATGTATTAGATGTAAATTCGTCTATTAGGAATGCAGCGGATAAATTCACGCAATTTTCACAACGAACGCTAATCATGACGTTCATCATTTGGTGTAAACCTGACCTGAACCTAAAGGAAAATAAAAATTACGGATTTTTTCTAAATAAATATACAGTACCTGGGTGACCGAGCTTTGCTCGGTTACTTGGATACGTACAAATTTTCTCAAAAAAAGGAACTTGAAAAAAGAAAGGCGGCCGGCTGGTATCGAACCCGCATCTACCTTATTATGACCGCCCGACCGCCCGACTGCGCTAATATACTGCCGCACATCATCATCATCATCATCAGCCGCAAGACGTCCACTGCTGAACATAGGCCTCCCCCAGATTTCCACAACGAACGGTCCTGCACAACCTGCAACCAGCGGTTTCCAGCGACCTTTATGAGGTCATCTGTCCATCTAGTGGGAGGCCGTCCAACACTGCGTCTTCCGGTACGTGGTCGCCACTCGAGAACCTTTCTTCCCCATCGGTTGTCGGTTCTGCGAGCGATGTGGCCTGCCCATTGCCACTTCAGCTTGCTTACTCTTTGAGCTATGTCGGCCACTTTCGTTTTTTTTGCGAATATCCTCATTACGGATTTGCGTAATGAGGATATTCGCAAAAGAACGATGATTCCTCATTGTCTCTTTGCGCGACAGCGCAAAGAGACTCCGAGCATAGCCCTCTCCATAGCTCGCTGTGTGACTTTGAGCTTCGTTATGAGGCCCACAGTTAAAGACCACGTCTCAGTTCCATAAGCCATCACTGGCAACACGCACTGGTTAAAGACTTTCGTCTTTAGGCATTGGGGTATTCTGGACTCAAAGATGTGCCGAAGTTTCCCGAACGCTGCCCATCCGAGTTGGATTCTTCGCTGGACCTCTTTGTCGAAGTTGGATCTACCTAATTGGATCTTTTGACCCAGGTAGACGTATTCGTCAACAACTTCGAGTGTGGTATTCCCAACAATAACCGGTACAGGTGAGATATGAACATTTGACATGACTTTCGTCTTGTCCATATTCATCCTCAAACCTACCTGTTGGGATACTCTACTGAGGTCCCTGAGCATAGCACCGAGGTCCTCCAGCGACTCCGCCACAATGACTATGTCGTCGGCAAACCGAAGGTGAGTGATGCATTCGCCGTTGATATTGATGCCATATCCGTTCCAGTCCAGTAGCTTAAAACATCTTCCAGCGCGGCAGTGAACAGTTTCGGAGATATAACATCTCCCTGTCTCACGCCTTTCTGTAGCTGGATATGTTTTGTGCACTGGTCCTGTAATCGGACAGACATTGTGGCTTTACTGTAGATACACTTCAACACTTCGATATAGCGATAGTCAATGCGGCATCGCTGAGAGACTGAAGCACTGCCCAGGTCTCGATGGAATCGAAGGCTTTCTCATAGTCCACATACGCTATACATAGTGGCCGATTATACTCCTCGGTTTTCTGTATAATCTGCCGAAGCGTATGGATGTGGTCTATGGTACTATATATAGCCTTTTCGGAAACCGGCTTGTTCGGGTGGCTGGAAGTCGTCAAACCTGCGTGCGAGACGATTCGTGATTACCCTCGAAAACAACTTATAAACGTGGCTCAGAAGTGAGATGGGTCTGTAGTTCTTCAACAAGGTGTTGTCACCTTTTTGAAGAAGAGCACCACCACACTTCTGCTCCACGCTTCTGGCGTATTACCGTTAAGTGTGACGGAGTCGAACAGCTTCTGGAGGACTTTAAGTACCGGTTTTCCACCCGCTCTCAGAAGCTCAGTCGTAATTCCGTCGTCGCCAGGTGCCTTGTTGTTTTAAGTTGTTTGAGGCCATCCTAATCTCATACAGGCTGACTTCCGGGATATCTTCGGTAAAGTGTCGGGTCAGCTTGGCTCTGGGGTCTTTTGCCATGCTAACGACAGGTTGTGCTTGCGTAGAGGTGTATAACTGTTCATAGAACCTCTCAATCTCCTCCAAAATCTCAGGCTTCGACGAGACGATGTTACCACTACCGGTCTTCAGTTTGGTCAGCTGACTTTGCCCAAGAGACAGATTTCTTGCGAACACTTTCGAGCCTTTGTTCTGCTTGATTGCTTCTTCAATACTCGAAGTATTGAAGCAGCGTATGTCGCGTCGCACACAAGTAGAGATCTGTCTATTGAGCCGTCTGTATACCGTCATGTTGACCGAAGACTGTAACCGCATATCTCGTCTGACTGCCATGAGATCTAGAGTTTGATCGGAGAGTTTTTGGGTTCTATTCTGGCGTCGGCTCTTATAAAATTTTCTGCCAACAGCATGAACAGTTTCCACTAGCCTGTCGTTTATTTCGTCCGCCGTTACGCACTCATCTAAGGATTCGAAGCGATTTTGAAGTTCGAGTTGAAAGTTATACTGCCGCACGCCGTTGCAAAATTTTGTGTCGCATTCTAATGTAAGAGTTTTTCATTGTCTAAAAACGCGCATAACACAGCGTTTTTTTAAATAAATCCTGGCTAGATCGATTTATCGTCTCCGAAACTCTTTGTATACATAATTTCATGAAAATCGTTCGAGCCG
Organism: Ectropis grisescens; assembly: GCA_017562165.1. Classification (NCBI taxonomy): domain Eukaryota; kingdom Metazoa; phylum Arthropoda; class Insecta; order Lepidoptera; family Geometridae; genus Ectropis; species Ectropis grisescens. The sequence continues at coordinate 14,353,294 of CM029771.1, read as the reverse complement.
TTTCCGAGATTCAGATTCTATATATATACCTAAAGAATTGCTCGTTTAAAGGTATAAGATAAGATAAAATTGACGTCAAATCATCGTTCCTAATTTTGTAAGTATAGTTACCTAATTTTGCTTTTATTTGGCACAGATCCTATTGGATACGAGATTTTCAAATTGTGTAACGCTATTCTTAGTCAATTCTCTCATTAAACGTTGTATTTTTGGAGTCAAGGCTAATGGAACTATGATTTATTTTGTATCTGACAAAATATATTCCTTATTGATTTAATATGGTGGGTTGAGTATCTTCAAACATGATTTAAAATCATCTGTTACGATGGTGTGGGATTCAGTAAGTGTATTTGCTTCATTAACGTAAGCGCAGTGTAGTACGTATTGCCATTCAACTGTGGGATGCTAGCCATTATTTAATAATCGTTACAATTTATATACACGTAAGTTTAATATGTATGTTATTACGATACAAATCTGTAGGTTCAGATGAGAAGCGTCCTTTCTTTACCCATGGCAGTCGTTCTGCTTTTCTCCTAGTGATTAATATCCATTATCTAGCAAAGTTTGCCGTTAGTTTGGTTCCCAATGTAAAAGAGCTGAAGAATTTAAACATGAAACCTACCTAGCTTGGGTGTATGCTTGACAGCGTAAAGCGAGAGGGACACACCAGAAGAAAAAAGCGTTTAAAGGCTTGTAAATCCTGCAAACCCTGTTCTTTAGATGGCTCCGTATGACTATATTAGTCGAATAGATCATAAATTAACTTGGTATCCAGTGGGCAGCAAAGCGTTTTGGTCCCAAGGGTAAATGGTAAGGTAGGTAAGTAAGGTAGGTCGAAGTGAACTTGTGCCGTCCCTCACTACCTTCAATGCTGAAACCTGACGAGTCGCTGGTTCCTATCGCAATGGAGAAGTCAAATAGAATCTAGCGTCTATGTCACTCACATCTGGATTGAAGCCATTGAGAAGCACTTTTGCAGTCTACTTGGATTTCTGGAATGACGGTCTTTTAATCAAGCTTTCTGCGTGTGGTTTGTTTGCTCGTTTTATTGTATGGATATGGATCAGACATGTTTTTGAGGGATCGATCCATGCTAGTGATCGTTGATGGATGAGGTTTTAGGCGTTACCTTAACACTTACGCTAAATTTTGGCTATTTCCTTTGATTCTAAGGCTAAATTAGCTGCCAAAAAACTAGGTGTCGTCTTCTCAAGAATTGCTAATGTTGCTATAAAGCACAGATTCTCTATTACATGCAGTACTGTTCACATCTTTGGGATGGGTCTGTTCAGTACTGTCTGGAGACTCTGAAATCAAATCGATCGAAAGATGTCCAAAAATGACTCAAAGTATCTGCACCCTTGCTAGAAAAAGACTACAGTCATGCACATCGCCGCAAGGCTATGTGCATGACTGTAGTAGTATAACTGTAGATAATGCTACCTTGTGGGTTATTTGGATCCTTTTGAGAGAGTGTGCTGTTGATCTGCATTATCTAACATCACCACCTTGCCCTTTTTTCTGTCAGACTGTGCTCGTAGCTCAAAACTGCGACGTAGTTTCATAGTTGGCGTTCCAAAGACTCGGACGAGTTTGATTACTCTGGTCTTTCTGTGGTATAAATCTATAAATACGTTTTATCCCATGGTTGCTTGGAAGAGATCGCTTTTAGCGATAAGGTTATAAGCCCACTTGCTATATTTTAAGATGGTTTTTAAGTTGGTTTTGTTAAGTACAAAAAGAGTTTTGACTCCACTTGTGATAAGGTCTAGGCTGTGGAATACGTACCCTGAGTGGGGTTTCCCGATACTTAGTTACAATCTTGGTGTCTTCAAATCGAGAGCGAATCGGTTTCTTCTAGGGGCGGTTAGTACTCTCCATCGTTGCTTAACATCAGGCGAGATAGCGGTCGGGTGCAAACATATCATTGTTAACAATTAAAAATACGAGTATGTTATTATTCCGGCTGTCGGGCTTCAATAGCTTTGCTTAGTTGGGCCTAGTTAGAGTTGCAAAAGCATTGTCCGCAAATATTTATTTTAATGAATTTACATACTCTTAGATCATACTCGTAATATAGCTAATAAATATATTTTTTACAAAGTACACAATAATTTTATATTGACGATTATTCCGTTGGCAGATTTGCCGACCTAATCAGCGACTGCGAGAGGTCAATCGCATAAAATTGCTTCATAATCACTGAAGTTACGTCTATTGTTCAATGCGAGCTAGCTAGAAAAACATTACAGTGGGATACTGTCACTTTGCGATACTTTCAGCGATAAGGCCGCCCACTGTAGCACAAATTTACTATGTTTTGTTTATTTTTGCTATGTATTCTTTTTTTTTGGTGTGTCAATAAAGAGTATCTAGAGTATAGTATAAGAGTATCTATTTTTATGGGATACTGTGATTTTTAACCAACTTCGAAAAAGGAGATATTTATTCGGTTCTGTGTGCTTTTTATGTCAGTCGGTGATTCCATCAGCTGTGTACCTACAGACAGTTTTTTAGAGTAAAGATAATATCGTATTCAAACACTCATCAACAATCATCATCAACAGCCCACTAAATGTTCTCACTGCTGAGACTCGGGCCTTCTCTCGCAAAGAGAGAGTTGAGGCCATAATCCACCACTCTGGCCTAGTGCGGGTTGGTGGATGACAGATGACTTCGAAAGCTTCTAGGTACATGTCGGTTTCCTCACGATGTTTTCCTTCACCGTTTTAAGTTAGCGCCATTACGCACATGACTTCGAAAAGACAGTGGTGCGTATGGGGTTTGAACCCGGAGTCTCCGGATCGGCAGGCCCCGTTCTCCCGACTAGACCAGGCGTAACTTCAAACACTAACGGGGAATAATTAAAGTAGATGTAGACGTGTGACGACGCGACGCGACGCGACGCTCCGCTCAAAGCAAAGATTTTTTTGGTAGTGGTAGGGCGCTTAGCAGATTCAGCCTGGGGAAATACCACACATTTCCCAGTTACTCTGCCGCTATGTTTAGTAGTTTGGCAACATTACTGTGCCAGTTACACATTACCAGAATAATTTTAATTTATCTTTAAAACACATTGTAGTTCCGAATATAAATTTTAAGCTATTATCCGCAATTATATTTTGTGTAAGGAATCTTCGTTAACATTAACGTTATGTATTGTCTTTGCTTAGTTTGGGGTAATATGGTGTTGTATGTAAATTGTCCACCAATGTTTGTTTATTTATTTAAAAACAGCAACGACATCATTGTCCATGCGTTAGCGTACAATAAACTTTACGAACAATACTTTTCGTTCGTTAAAATAACCATTCGTTTGTTTCAATTCGAAATAACTCAAATTCTACTTACCACGTATTTGGTGTATTTTGTTACCACCTGTTATTAGTCCAAATCGGAATTTAGTCTGAGTATGAAATATGTAGAGACGTTGTTTTAGAAACAGCCGGCGTTGTGGCACCGCACGTGGCTGTTTTGCTTCGCGGCACGTTCCCCAGATGTACGAGTACTTTTAGGTACAGTGATAAATCACGAAATAAAATTTTACTACTTAAAACTGTTCTTGGGTCCTCGGTATATGAAAGACATTAGCTTAAAGAGCCCATTTCATCTTTTCACTGCTGGGACTCTGGGCCATCTCTCACAAGAAGTTTTTTAATTTATAATAGGTAACCACTTAACTGCCATCTTTCCTGGATGGAGCGTGTTTACCCACAAAAACCGATTCACTCTAGACTGAAGGCAACCATATAATATCTATCAGCGATTATTCCACAGCTTAGCTGTTCTTAAATCCTGAGTTACAACCACCAGTACGCTGGCCAAGTGCGAGTTGGGGATAATATGAGACGTTGAAGATACTCATTGTTTGTTCCCTGGATTATTATTTAATTTTACTTTTAGAATTGTTTCCTATTCCATTAGACTTGGACCCACAATGGTTGATATGACAATGTTGAGTTCTGTAGTTATGTTCATGAGTGAGTGAATAATCATAGAAGTTCCTTGCGACGCAGTTAATTATGATTCTTGCGTCCGGTCGTGATTATCATCTGTTTTTTCCTGACGCATTGCTGTGATGCCTTACTTGTTCATTACTCGAATACCTTCATCGGTAATTACTAACCTAAATACTTTTATCTCTGTTAATGTCCACTCGTATTATTGACTTGTTATAGTCTTATCTTCTGGAGTATGTGGTACCGATAACTAGTCTGGAACTAGTAACTCAAGGAACTGTTCTCTACGTAATGTAGTAACGGCACCTATTAGTTTGTTTTATACCGACAGACGTCTAATTTGTCCGTATGAAAATGCGACTTTATTGCCGATGCGAACACATCAATGCTCTCTGTATAAATTACTAAATGAGTCATGCCAATTGGAAGCTGACTCCATCGTCATATGTTTCGATTTACCTTGTACGCAACATTGCATCGTACGCACGTTGCCTGCATGCAATACACAATTTAAAGGCATTCCTTGTTTGGTATGGTTCGGACTCTCCGCAGTGTTGTTAAGAATGTTCTCCTTTCGTCTCTCTTGTACATTCGCTCACAATGGCTATTAGCGAAGGAAATAACAAGCTTCTATTAAACTAGTTATTGACAAAAGTAAACCTTGCGAGTTTACTAGAAGCGCGTGTCTGCTGCGTAATGAGTAATGAGTGTATCTATCTTTGAATACTGCGACGTTGAAATTGATATGATTCCTACATATTGTAGTCTTGAAAGCCATGGTAGCCTAGTGACGCGTAGTTCCTTCGTTCCTGAAATATAAAATAGCCTATGTGTTATTCCAGACCATAACCTAACTGTATTCCAAATTTCTAGCTGATCCATCCAGCCGTTCCGAAGCGATTGAGTAAAACAAACATAAAAAATGCGAAAGCGCATTTATAATATTATAGTGGGAATTCAATCATGAATCTTATTCAAATGTATTTTTGACATAACAACCGAGTTGGAGGATTTCGAGGAAATCGAGGAGCTTTATCTCTGTTCATCATGTGAAAATCAAATTAGAGGTTTTTTGTTCGCCCTTATTTTTTAAAGGTACCATTTCTAAACATAGTTTGATTACAGTACAGAAAGTTGTGTTTACGCTTGCCTCACATCTTTATAGGTACGCAGGTCCACATCTTTACAATATCTTTCATCGCGTTTACGGTTCAACAAACTTTCATTGAAGTCTGGTAGATTAGTGGAACACTTCTCAATGAGGAACAAATTCTCCGGAACTGAGGGAAGTTGAAAGCTTTGTTTACTTCGATGATTTTCATTAAAACTCACCTATCGTAGAATACGAGAGTTATGATTTTGATGTGAAGCTATCACTAATTGCTTAATTGCCTAAATCATCCAATTCTAGATTGATCTATTGCTCAGGAGTAGGTAGTTAACCAACGTGATTGAGTTGGAGTTGGCTGAATGGTTGTACTCTTGGCAGAGTCCACCTGGGGAAATACCACCTTTGCCAATGATTCTACCGCCACGCCATTCAAGAATGTGCTAATATTACTGTGTTCTGGTTTGAAGGGCAATGTTTCCAAAGCAATTACAGGACTAAGATATAAGTACATCATCTAATATCTTTGAGTAATGAGGGCAGTTCAGTGCTAGGTACTTTTTTGGACTCTTTAATGTCCAAATAGCTCCGTGACACTGTTCGGTTATAAGCAGGTGTTGCTTACTATCATGCGGATGCTTTCTTCGTCTCGTCGTGTCATTGTATTTTAAAAGAATTGTGCGTATCGTAAGCAATGTGAGTGCCGCCATCTAGTGAACATGGAATGTATTGCAACACAGAGGCCCCGCACAATGCACTCGTTCCCGCAACAAATCGCTCGCTCTTGATTCATTTGTATACTGCTAGTACGATAGGTGGCGTTTGCGAATAAGTAGCTTTTTCTGGTTGATGCAACTAGATTGTTACTGAGATTTATATCGTCGGTGCGCCTGACAAGTTCCATATGTGCATTTTTTTTATTTTCGCTTTTGCATAAAAATTTGATCTCGGTTTCATTCTTTATGTGTTGATAAATTCCTTTTTGTGATATTCCAAGTAAGAAACAATTATAGCAAATTCTTTTAAGTGTTTTGACCGTTGACATAAATCGTATGTGCAAAAACAATACGCAAATTCATTCCATTCCCAAAACTTTGGAAATATCGCATAAATATGGAACTTGTCAGTCGCAACGACGATATACATAGAGTATAGCTCCGATCCCTGCCATCCCTTGTTTCAGTCAGTAGTCTCATGGGAACCATAATCATTTCAAATAATACGTTGTGCCTACTAACATAATAGTAATAAAATACTTATGTTCTCCAAGAGACATTTTTTTTTCATGATTAAGGTCATAGTACTACAGATTTTGTATTTTGGTGTAGTTACTGTTCTTTTATATTTCCAATAGTTCCATAATTCGGTTACGGCTAGTCTAGTCGGGAAAACGGCAACTGCCGATCCGGAGTCCCGGGTTCAAATCCCACCACGCGCACCACTGTCTTTTCGAAGTCATGTGCGTAATGCCGATAACTTAAAAACGGTAAAGGAAAAAAACATCGTGGGGAAACCGACATGTACCTAAAATCTTTCGAGGTCATATGTCGTCCACCAACTCGCACCTGGCCAGCGTGGTGAATTATGGCCTTGACTCTCTCCTTGCGAGAGAAGGCCCCGAGTCTCAGCAGTGGAAACATTTAGTGGACTGTTCATAGTTGCTATTGTTTGTTTGGTACACCGTCCGGGATATTCGGTTAGAAAATAGAGATGACTCCTTTCGCATGGGTTTCGAAATTTGGACGCCTATAATGCTGCTCAATTACGTCAGACCGGCTAAACAAATCGGGTTTAAATTTGAAACGGTTAGATTATAGCAGAGGGTGAAAATAACACTTATAATATAGGAAAACAGTAAACTAGAGAAACAGCTGGTGGCCGAAAATCGAAGTTCACATGGTCCGACACGAATTAAGTCATAAAGCGATGAATTGGGAACCTCTAAATTTTAGGTGATCCCAATGTTTTGCCGGAAGTTATTGTCAAAATTAATTTCATTACCGGGTGAAAATCTAAAATACACTATGATGAAAAGTTTTTGATTAGAAAAATCTTTGACCAGTAAGTACGGGTAATGCTGGAAGTAATAAGTAGTCTTAATTAATAAAAAAAAAATGATTCCAGCAATCTATTATTCTACCAAATTTCGTCAGATCTCCCTTGACATTATTATAGTAGTCTTTACAAGAATCATGCATGGCAATTCGCAAAATTGATAAATGGCAAACCGAACAGGTGGACGTGAAAATCAAGTTTGTTCACTTTCTACGCGACTTGCTGACCCAATAATCGTATTGCACATTCAAGGAAAAAGCATTTCAGTAATTTGTATATTTTTTCAAAGGTATCTTTAAAAGTGTTGTTTTCTAAAGGCCTTTTGATGAATCGGGATTAAATTACCGTACACGGTAATGTGTCATAGTAGGTAAAGGCGACATTTCAGAACGAGGTAACGAGCCGAAAAGTTACATGTGATATGAAAAGTATTATAAATCACACTTCTGGAATTAGTTAAAGGCTAATTAATTTAGGAATTATGACTCAAAATAAAAAGTAAGTAGTTCTTGAGAGTTTCGTATTATTGATTCGTGTATTCACTGTATGAAATCTTATCACATCAAATAATTTAGAGTAAAAAATAAATTAAATATTATATTTTATCAAGAGCCTGTTTTAACCAATTTTCAATTGTCAAAAATGTCAATAGGGATGTAAACACTAATCACACATTAATGTTTAATGTTAATTTTACGATAGTTTGCATTAATAGAATGTCGAAAATCACATTATTGCGATTTAATATTACATAGTAAATTTATTATAAATGATTTTAAATGCCATATTTTTAATCTGCTGTCACGTGACTGGAAACAACAATATGAATTATTACGTCACTAGTCGCAAAACAAACTGTCGAAACTGATTAAACTGTTTACTTTTCTGCATTTTATTATAGTTTGCGATCTTAGCGACGACCATTTTGATTGCTTGTATTCAAATTATGAAAAGAAAACACATAAACTGGACATACAGTCATGAATCGAGACCAATGTTTTGCGACTAGTGACGTCGTGTCAGTTGTTAGTGTTTTAGCGGCAAAATTTAAAATTAGTAATTTATTTAATATTGTATATTTACTCATCGAAAATACTAATATTTTAAAATAAAATGTTTTATTGTATTATATCAATGCCCTGGAATTTCACTGGAAACATTACCCTTCAAACCTTTGATTTGCTTAACCTATTTCTATTCGTAACCAAAGCGTATGTTTTAAGCGTCGCTTTATTTATCGAACGGAGCTAGAAGTTACTATTTAATTTGAAACGTAACGCATTTGTAAGTAGTGTATGACGAGCGTAACTGGCAAGGAAATAGGAAAGCAACAAGCGGTCCCGTCGTATGAATGATGGTCGCGTGCGCGATGCACCGAGGGGTTGTGCAGACCAGACCAGACGGACGCAGGGGTGGAGGCGCGCATGCGCCGTGCCGCGGTCGATGCCGGTCCGGTCCACATGCTAGCCGCACGTGCTTCCCGAAAACAAACAGCATGCAAGGTCAAAACCAACTGATAGATTCTTCACCGGTAACCTATCATAGGCTTCGTTCTGCTAACTTTTGCTGTATTTTAGTGTGCTGATTATGCTGTAGTCTTGCTAAAAACATTTGTCTAAGCACGAGAGCATACCTATATAAAGTTGCCCCCCCTGGATACAATTGTTTTAAACACCGGATTCACCGCTGGCTTGTCGAGCACACGTTTAATAGCATTATTGATTATACAATTGTAATTTATTTTATTTCGATTCAATGAACATTCTTTATTAATTGTAAATTGTCTTTACCAAATAACATTTGTGAACAGTCACTGGTTTTTAACGATTCGTTATCGTTAAAATCGCATCCCAAGAAAGTGTCATTCTCGTCAAGAAATCTTCATATAGGCACGTGAACTGAATATCCTAGTCAGGCAGACAAATAAAGTACCAATACCTACTCTTACTTACCATATACGCACATCCGCTAATAGACTATAGTCGTGGCACTATCTACTTGCCATCCAGGCCGATGAACCAACTAAAGCCGGCGTCACTTCCTTTCCTTTAGCTCGATGGTGATATTGACAATGTCCAAGAAACAGAATAGTTGTATGTTTACATTACGCTGAACCGACATTGTTTAGCCGCCAAGTCGTTATAAAAGATTGAAGTTCAAGTTTTCCTATCTATGGAAAGCGAATTTTTGGCAATGCTCCTAACTTTTCAGGGATTTATTTATTCCTCTTCGTGTAATTTTAAATATTGAAACAGTTATTTTTTGCTTGTTCTGGATACCTACTAAATTGTTTTCTTTTTGCAATGTATTAAAAATGTATTCAATTGTAAATAAAATAAGAGGTCCAACAGATCAATAATATCCACGAAGCTTGCCGAAATAGACTTATGCATTTTACACATCGACCTTGAAAATTCCGAAAAGGAAAATCAAACAGTGCATTTTCAACCCTCTGTTCGGGCAGTCGTGTGGCAATAATCCAGAGAACTAGGAGGGTCGCGAGCGGTGGTGTGTGGTGCCGACGGCGAGCGCGGGGCGGCGACTCCGCCCGCGCGCCTCTGTCTGCCGCCGAGCTGTCAAACCGCCTCCGACGGGCACCCGGCTTGAACGCTCCCACTCCAACCGCTTCAAATCGCGATCGCATCGTAGTGCGCAGTCTGTGACTCAGTGTGTGATTTTGTAACATTCGCATGACGGTAAACTTGAGGAGATGAACGGGAGCACTACGACGGTGAATGGTGGTGCCGTCAACGGGGCCAACGGCGCCCTGAACGGTATCGGGGCCGCTCCGAGAACCGCTACACTCGGAACCCCCAGCAGTTATGCGTATACGTCGAGCGGGTCGCTGCTGGGGCGCGGAGCCACTGCGAGGCCGGTTCCTCCTCCGACCCTGCCCAAGTACAGCGGGTCCTTTAGTGCCGGCAGCACCACCACCGGCCTCAGGGACCGCGAGCGAGAGGGTGCTGGTGGCTCACATCGACTAGCCAGCCTCGAAAAATTAGCCCTTCGTCAGCGCATTATCGAACAAAATTCTAATAATCAAGTGGCGAGTTTAACAACCATTACTACGTCTTCTAATGGCGCACCTACCTCAGCTACCGTCACCCTCACCGACACGGCCACGGTGAGTCCCTCGGGCATACGTCTTACTGCACCCTCTCACCGAACCCCTAATCGTAGTCAACGCACCCCTAAAAGGGATAACAGTGTTATTTTAGTGCGCTCGACTGCGATCGTCACGACTGTTCTATGTTTTTTCCGCTTTGGAAACTTCCATGTATCTAATATCTTGAGTTTATCTGATTGCACTTTGACCAGTATTTATACAATTGTTGTACTAATATGCGTGTAACAAAGACTTTAACACGATAATAGTGTAACATGAACGGAGCTATGCTTGGACACGGTTTGTTTACATTCAACTACACCGATGCAATAACCAACTGAGTCAGGTGTTGTATTACTTACGTAAAACAAGCTATACTGCACTAGTTATGTCTACGGTCTCTTGCTAATATTCTTTCATTATAATTGGCGATATTTCGTAATTTTGTATCCAACATTTTTATTTACATAGAGATAACTATTTATTGTGACACAAAAACATATTCATGTTCAAAAAAATTGTCGTCAATTTTCAATTGGAATCTGTAGCCATACTACCGAAACAACTTTTCCCATTTGTAATACGTGCATTGCATAGGTTGCTCGCGATTTTATTTGACTTTATTGTCTCGGAATCAAACGTCTTGAACATCACTTGGGAGTGATTGCGATAGACGTTTCCGATTAGAGGAAATCATCGCCGTCTTGTTGCTGAGACGATATATAAAATATAAAAAATTTAAAACTGTGTCCCATGGTTGCGCTCGTTGCTATTAAATAACTTTTTTTTTTCAAGAATTCTTATCTATATTTTTTTAATAATTCCATAGATTAACGTATTGATTTAAGAGAGTCTTCAAACTAAAGTGGCAAAGAGTCGATACAGTGTCATATTTAGTATGTATTTACAGTAATATTTATTATTTACAATATTTGGTATACAATATTACCTCTACATAATTTCCATTTATCTATTAGCTCGCTTTGTCCTTGAAAATTTAAATACATTGAATTTGGCGATGTAGAAGGGATTCGTCAGAGATGACTTCTATATTATACTGATTTGAAACTCGATACCAGTGCTCACTGTTCATATTAGACTTATTCTACCGATTAGACTGAGTATAAAGCATCATTTCAGACATAATATACGTATATTCCACAGGAAGTTTTACGTAAGATTTAAGCACTAAAGTAGTCACAATCGTGATTCATAAACCAGTCTGTGTCGTGACCAGATACCTCGACATCTTATCCTGGATCAGTTTTTACCGTATGCCTTATTCTGTTTCTTCAGGAGTAGGTAAGGGCATGGCATGCTACCATGTTCCCACGCAGTTCCTCATATGATAGGACTGGTTCGTTTAGAGGGTGGGGTGCGGGTGACTGACCCCGTGCCTCAGGGTTAAAAATAACCTCATGATGCCACGCCGGCCATTCTGCTCGCATGTGTCGAATTCACTAAAAGACATTAGCTGTTTCACGGTCGCACCCTGACCTGAAATTCTCGGAACGTAAAAAAATAATAAGGATTATTTATCCTTGAAATATCTTAACCATACATCTCACAGAACATATTTTTATGACAAAACAGGTCATAACAATAATGTCCTTCTCTTTACTCTCTATCAATTTGTTCATTGAACGTTCAGGTCAGATAGCCCTTTGTATTTAGTTAAACGTATGACGTTCGTCTTTGTGATGTCTCTTTCATTCTATTTAAAGAGCATCATATTCTAGGAATTGGTGTTATCAGTTATATTATCGCCGCGGCTCTGGCGAGAAAGCACAGATAAGACTAATAACTCTTCGTTTCGAGTAAATATTTCGTTGTCGTTTTGTTCCGTTTTAAATGACCATTGTCCCTGATTTGGTACAAAATACTTCTTACCATAAGGTTTTGGCTTGAAGTTTTTTCACTGGCAAACCCGGTTGGGGCACGTTCTCCACTTGCATTGTTACATTTGGCTTATAAGAAGCCATAACCACACTTGAATGACGATCCGCTTTCAGCTTTTATACGTATGTGTTAAGATTCAATTTGGTTTGATCAAACGTGAAGTTTATTTTCTTACGAGTCGATTGGCCCTTGCTTTTGTGTGTCTGGCTGTGGGCATGAGTGTGACGGCTGGGTCCTTTTGCGTCTATATAGATATAGACATAATTAACTCCGTTGTACCTGAGTTACCGCGACGCGGCTCTATTCACACGGATGGTTTTCTGATACACTTATTCATCGATCTATGTATTTAGCAAATAAACAAGTATGTATATTATTATAAGTATTACTCGTATAGTTCGTAATGGTTCTGATTGTATTTTTCGAATATTAATTAACTAAAATCTGCTACTTGTTAACTTTCTCGAAATCAACGGATTTTAATAGCTTTTTCAAGACGAAATTATTATCAGAACCGGCTTATACTTAGTGCTGAATGTTATTAATTATAGTGTTTTTAGTGAACTGTAATCTTATCATAACGTAAATATGATGGATCGTAATAATTATAAAGCAACAACGTAATACATACTTTCTTTAGACCCGCATAAACAAACAACGGTTGGCGGCGCGCGCGCAGGTGTGTAAACTTCCCCCGTGTGGATCGACCCGAAACTGCCTTGCGTTGCCCCGCCAACCGGCGCCCGGTATCGCTGTAACTTAACCTCAAACTGACAACAGTCGCGAGTCGTGCTTCGTATTCAGACAGTTTTATCTGTTTTAAAATATCATTACCGGCGTATTTCTCCATCAAATAAGTTAAAAATACCAAAATAACGCATACGTGATCAAATCCTGTGTTAAATTCAACGTGTTGTAACAATGAAACTCGAACGGTTTGAATTACTGCCGCAACAAAAGTAAAAAACATATTAACAAAACGAAACTTACGCGGTTTGCATGAGAACGATAGTTTTGTAATTTTTTGTAATTCAAAATGTTCAAGACGCTTCGTGTATGTGTGTGAGAACTGTGTCGGGCTTTGTGCAAAGTTTGTGTTAGGTATTTACATGTGTGTTCTCTTCGAACTTGAATATCGGATGCATTTAGAATGGCAAATCAAGCGATAACTAACGGTAACGGTAATAGCCATCAGGCAAAGTTAAATAGATGCTCCAGCAATGTTGGCGACAGTGGTGTTGATAAATCTAAAATTGGATGGACGAGTCCACGAGATATCTGGAGGAACTTATCGCTGAGGAGGAAGGCTGAGGTGAATAAATATAATTATTCATACAGGTCTATCTATCCAATTACTTCAACAGATGTAAACAATATGAATTAACTAAAACTAGTACTGTAGCACTAAATATCTTTAACTGGAATAGTTGATCAAAATAAAATAGTGAAATACTTATTTTACGTTGGACGATTTCTCTTGGACTATGGTTTTTAACTCTTTATTCACTAAGTTATTAGTAGGTAGTTACTACTTTTTAGACGTTACCGGGTGTATTGTAACATTGCATGTATTTACAATTCCACATGGCTTGCTATAAAAGATGCATTGAAATGTTATAAAAAATAAGACATTGCAAATCAAGAATCATTAGGAATCTGTAGGTAATTAATGCCCCAATCTATAAAATTCTTACCGCAGTTGAGCTGTGTTTACCTGTGACGCCAATTGTGTACCAAAATATTTATAAAATCCAAAACCTTTATCAAAATTATAAACCTAAGGCTAGGACTCAATTTACAGTTACTTGCTCTAGCGGCCTACTCGGTCGACTTTCTTTAACCACATGCAGAACAAATCAAAGTATCAATTTCCTAATCCTCGACGCTGCTGGGTCGTTGACTCACTCCACGACATAAGTCACAATCGCACTCGGCGCCTTGATGCACTATCTATAAAATAAATGTGTCTCAGTCCATACACAGTACGCAGCCCCCCCGAGTTTGTGTCTTATCGGTGTTTTGATCTATTGCTGCTACCATTGACTATATCATACTGCCGTAGGTTGGATGTTTGAAACGTAATAGGTGCATGCCTTCGAAATACCTATAATATGTATAATAATAATTCTTTATTACGAGGGCATGATCGACTTTCGTTGTTCTGTGTTTTACTTCCGACCTGTTTACTGGGTTAGGGTTCTACTTGGTAAATATAGTAGTTTGAGGCTTACTGGTTAAGCGCTTTGAAGTTACTCCGCTCCGCTTAAACGGAAAATTATAGGTATGTTTGCAGCTTAGCAAGCGAGCTATCCGTGTCCTAAGCACCCCCTATGTAAAAGAGTTTGTCTCAACTTTTTGCATAAAGCGTATTTTTGCTGAAGTTTCGAATATTTAGAACCTTTACCCTTTATAGTTGAGTATTATCAAGATTATGAAATTTGTTTCTAATAATACCATACAGTCTCCGACGACGCGGAACTAAATGGCACACGTGTGACTTCAGTACGTTTAAAGAATTTTTAAATAGTTTTATCCCAAAATATCCTAGCGTCGAGTAAGATGCCACTTTTGTCGTCGATGTTTCCATTTAGAGAGAGTAGGGTTTTGTTACTTATTCTATTTGTGTTTTAGAGTTTTAATACCGTTTCAGGCGTCAAAACTGCCTGTGAAGATCTTCAAAGCTATCATGGTGTCGTAAACGTGTAATTAAGGACAGTTAACACCTAAACGTTGACTTCTTTCATCACTATTAATTTCTGGCCCTTACACAACGCACGGTTAAATGGTTCATTATGCAAACTTAGAGAAGAGTAGTAATGATACCTACGTGTACTTCTACTTGAGACAATTAATTTAACCCCAATTAAGAAGTTCAGGGCCACTCTGAGGTCGTATTGTTCCGCCAGGGAGATATAAAACCAACAAACGGATGTTTACAACGTCTGCTTCGATTGTGCTTTACTGTACAAGAATGTTTACGAACTAGAAACAGGAAATGCTTGTTATAGTTTTACATTTGACGGTCATGACCGCTAATATAATGTCAACGCTTTGCTTATAATGTGATAACTGTTGCATAAGTCGCAATTTAATATTATGTTAAATGTCTAAAACTTGCCAGCCAGACTCGTCTTCTCATTACGTCGGCAGAGTAGGCATGAATTATGCAGCAAGTGGACTGGCAATATATTCTGTGCTATTCCCAAGTATTTGTACCTGTAGGTAGTAAATAAAGTATCGTCTTCGAACTCTTTAAAATTGTATGATTATATAAAATGGCGTAACATCGAAAGTGTACTGTGGTAGTAAATATCAGGTACTAAGTATTGCGTAATTCAAAGCCTGCTTTGTAGCTTCACGGCAAATGATTGGAGTGGCGGTAGCAAAAACGCAGCAGGTATTGTTCTTGCGAATAGTAATTTCTCATCTGGGAATGAGAAGCAGATAGTGATTGTGCAGGTTATTTATAAGTAAAGCTCATTGTTATTAGGAGTCTACCCATTGAACCAATTCTCGTGCTTTCTCTAGCTTATAAACTATTCATCATTAGGTTTTCTATCTCAGAAGTACCCATTTACTGAAATGTTTTTTTCATTACGCTTTGTTGCCGGTGTAACGTCTCCTCGACTCCGGTTTGCCTACGCTAAAGATCTTACGCCCACTCTTCATAACCCTGTTCTTTGCCATCCGAAGATTAATAAAACCGTAATTCCTGTCGAGCGTAGGCTTAAGAGCGATCTATTTATTTCACAACGAGCATGTTCATACGTCTCATAGGTATATTGCTGCTGTGTCGTTTCGTCTGTCATCGATTCTTCGACTCTACACTCCGTTCGTTTACTTTTCGACGCATTACTTCTATGTACACTGTACAGTCATCAGTCCCCTGGCAGACAGAATGACATACTATTCCACTTCAGTTTTCGATTCAGAAACGTTATTGAAAATGTTTGAAAAAACGTAGCTGGTTAAAGAATTTCTATTTAATGAAATCTATTAGCAGTCTACACTTTAATTATGTTTTATAACTACCGTTCGATGTTGCATCAGCGCCAGTTGCAATTAGGATAATTACCCGTAGGAAAAGTCTAGACTTAGTAGCCTACTACCCATCGTACCGCAGCCTTCAACGATTTTACGTGATAAGGATTACTAAGATTTTCCATTTCGTTGAGACATAACAAACATGTTACTCGTTGGCAGCATATTATATTGGTGCTAAACTTGAAGTTACCGTTAAAATGATGAGTAATGATGAAATGTCCAGAGGTGTTCAGAAAATAAGTGTAGAGAGTAATGAAATGAACGCAACAGACCTAATAAACAGCTTTAGATAGGTGAAACAATTGCCCCTAATGGAATAAATAAGAAAAGTTTACGTGAACAGCACACTACTAAATTAGTTTGTTGATCGACTAAATGTTTTACTCCAAATAAATATCACCAATGTCACCGGACTAATGGCCGGTATCGCCTATAGGTACCTCTGTAATATCAGTCACGTCCCTGATTTACAGAACGTCCTTGAAGAACTAAAAGCTTTTGTTTGGAGCAATATTACTCATAATCAAACGCAAATCCACCAAGGTTTGATTGAATGTATGCTATACAACTCCATACAGGATAGTTATATTAAATCATAGCGTAGTTTGAAGCTGAGGATCCAGAATACATTTATACATATTAGATTACTCATATCATTAATCACGTGCGCTATCTCATTATCGAGAACATAACGAGCTTGAGGCGACAATAATGAGTCACAGCAAGACAGGAAGAGTCTGTCGCGGTTTCTCCGCGAATCATGCCTCCAGTTGGCGCCGCGAGCGAAGTATTGCAATTATACTGCGACTCTGAACGATGCGGTATTTTTGCACTACCGAGGACGAACCCGAACGAGCCACATTGCACATTGTCAGGGTGCCAACAGAGCTCGCTTTTTATACCACTCAGAATTCTAAGCATAGATGCTTTCAAAGTAGCTTCTGTTTTTTCTAGTTAAAAAGAACGGGATTTTCAATCAACCTGAAATTATAGATGCCTAGAATTGAACATTTATGACAGTTATTCCTGAACGCGTATAAAAATTACTAATTTGGGCAGGGAGAGGCAGTTCATATTTTTAATTAACATTTTGACTATTGTTTTATCCGGTTGTATAAGAAGGAACGTAATTTTTTCCAGTGTAGTAGTTTGGTTAAGGATTTTCGGTTTGGTTAACAGTGTTAAAACTCTAAATAATTTGTTTGTAATAGAATTCGATTTTATGTTAAGCTCTATACCTTTCAATACAGAAAAAATTAAGGTCACCCAGGAAAATTTAAAATCTGTACCTAATTTAAACAATTGTGTGTCAAATAGAGGTTAATAGGCAGTCCCATATTTTATTTTGCTTAATTATATTATATTTGCTTAAATATATTACAACAGTTACATGTAAAATAGTGTAATAGGACGAACAAGACATGTGTCTGATGGTAAGCTGAACCTCTGCTCAGAACAACACAGTGCCACGCAGCTATGGAAAAGCCCAAAATACTACCTAGCACTGCCCTAGTCACCTTATAATGCGCACGAGTATAAGACGACTTATCTCTTTGTAAATTCTTTGTAAATCATTGCCCTCCCTATCAGAGCACAGTAAGTATGGTAATAATTTCATGCGTCCGAGGAACTGTGGTACGTCTCAAAGCAGATTGAGAAAATAGTCCTAACTACATTGTCATTAAACCTGTGTGATATGGTAAATCCTCAATGTATAAGATAGCAGAAGACTAGAAGAGCGGACATAGACAGTTTCTCCATACAAGTATAATTCGTTGTTATAGGCGATGAACATTACAATAGAGAAATTGAACCAGTCCTACACGGTTCAACTTTTGGTCGTTGACGCCGGGTATTGTGTACAATACAGTATTGTTGATATCCAATCATTCGTGTAATGATCGCCTCTATTAGCTCTATTACATTCTCCAAATCGATGCAATAAAAAGGGAGAGGTTGAAATAATAGGCACCGGGCAAGTTATACAATTAATCTACGGAATGAATAAGTCAATCAATAACTCCTATGGTCATCAGAATGATCGTATTACCAGCTCGTGAAACCAACAGAAAGAAATGCTTTGTTACTGGTATGAAAACTTATGAGATGAGTAAAGGAGTTAAATCCAATAATTTATTTGACTTCTTGAGGTACGAGTAGCTTTTTACGTATAATGTAATTACTTCAAAAACATAAAAACCTTACCCTAGATCGCGACGGGTAGAGGCCAAATATCTATGGTTAGGGCTACAGGAGCGTCGAGGGTGTCTTCTGCATCTGACCCTTGAACCAACCGTTTTGCGAAAGCCTCATAAGATGTTGATTGAGGTTTTTCGCTATAAGACCGTTAGCACACACTACTATCGGGACTACAATACGTTATTAACTTAAATTGTTCCAATACTAAGGCCTCGCTTTCTGATAGCTCGATCTACGGCGTGTAGGCCAGTTTTAATCGTGCGTTTGCATTTCTTTACCAACGTCGTCTTGACTGACGCGACGTTTTGATATTAAGCCCCAATCTGCAGTGACTTTTGATTATTATTTATTTGTGGTGTACCTTATCCGCTCTAAATCTAAGTCTCCAAAAATACTGCTGTATATCAGGCTTTGGCAAACTCAGATTGAATTTTTCAAATCGCTAGTTAAAGATCAAGTTTGTGATAAGTAAATTAAAATCATAAAATGGAAAGATTACCTAACCCAATAAATTAGCTCATGGAATAGATTTAATAATGAAGTCAACAGAGCACATTTTCATGTGAAACAATTGCAAGTGGTTTGTTTGTCTTAAACAGTCAACGAAAATGACATCATTACTTTATCACTTATCGCGATTTACTATAGATAGCAATAATACAGGACTACGCAGAAAGCCTCTACTAAGCCAAAGGAGCCGTTTTCCTTATAATAACCTAACCTTAAACATCTTTGATCATGTTTCACAAAAACTGAAATCACAAAGTAAAATTGCCAGCCATAGGCACTGCCAATAATAGTGAAAATTATTTAATTATTTTAGTAAACAACACTGATGTTGCACAATACGTCACGTGTATAGCTACAGATAATAAAATTGCGAACTCTAGATTTCACCCATCCCGATAACGTCTAACGCTCACGTCCGGCTTCGCGGCATTGCCGCCTCTCTGACGGTACGCCACTACAATCCGTCGCATTAGCATGTCGGTGACGCGAACCCACAAGATGTTCCTTACCAAAATTTCGCAACGCAGCTTAAGAAGTTTTCACTCAAAAACCTATTCCGTACGAAAATATTTTTTTTCCATTAGATATTCTTATTTGCTTTTCTGGATGTCAGAATTAGGTACTCACTAGACTCATAAAAGTTGTCGTCAATGAGTAGAAAGCATTTTTGAAGCAAATTTGGCTAACCCTAAACTTTATACGTAGTTAAGTCTTGACAGATCATTGATTTCTCTGAACTGATTTTGCCCTAATAACAACTACTCGCCCGTTCAAACGGTACGGCGAATTGCACGTTAGCCAACGTCATACATGAGCATGAGCTACAATGGGCTGTTAGAGATGACTTCATGTTTTGCAAACAATAAAATGACAATTATACCTACTTATTGTAAAATTTTCTCAGTCGGGTAAACGTTGACCGTGAAGCCGGGTCTATTGTAAGTTGATGAAGAATTATTATTATACATTGATTTTCCGTCATGACGTTTTTAATAGTGATAACCATATAACAGTTATAAAGTAACATCTATTGTCTTCCGTATTCGCGTGGTTTAGCTAGTTATAATGATATGAAAATTCGGTGTGTGTAAAATTGGAAGCTGAAGTGTTTCGAAGCTCGGAATCGTCAGTAAAGGACTGAAGTAGTTTAATTATACAATGTTTACTTTGTGAAAGTGTAGTGTTTGTTGGTCGTGTCACGGCATGGAATGTAACAAAAATATGTTTTCAACTTTGAGAAATAGACTAAGTCTGAAAAAACGTAAAACGAAATCGAAACATGTACAGGAAGTGCCTGATGATGCTTACGTGAGTAGATAATATTCAGCAATACGTGTTTTTTTTTAAATTTATTTTTTATTAATTTTAGCCACTCCAGTCTCCGGGGTCCGTGACCTTTGTCATTACATTTCATTTAATACGTGTGTTCAAACTAAACTAAGGATTAACTAACGATTCCTGACCTCGTGGCTTAGTTGGTAGTAAGTCTGCCTGCGAAGCCGAGGGTCGCGAGTGCGATTCCCGCCCATTGCAAATATTTGTGTGATGAAAATAAATATTTGTTCTGGGTGTTTCCATGTATAATAAGTATGTATTTAAAACTATATAAGAATTATATTAGCTACCTGGCTTACATAATACAAGTTTTGCTTAGTTTGGGGTCAGTCGGTGTTGTGTGTGAATTGTCCACCAATATTTATTTATTTATTATTTTAACTTTGTACCTAGTAAATTTTAATTAACTTAAAATTAAGCTTATTTCATTAGCTTTTTCGCAACTGTGTACTACTGTCAGCTACGATATTTTTGAATTGTCTTATACTCATGATGTTCTGTTCTTTTTAATATGATAACTGAAGAAGAATTCGTGGACAAATTATTATTGATCAAGAATGTTACACAAACCCTTCATGAATCGTGTTACCAAAATAACGAATTTTGTGTGACGAATTATTTAAATTAGTGCTGACCTGTTTATAGTTACGGTTTCCATTGGAAACAAACAAATTCCTCCGATTTGTTTTGATTATTTGCGCAACAGTAGACCGTTCGTGCTCTTGTAAACATTAGCCGGATGACAAGGCGCGTGGCGTAAGGCTGCTTTTCCACCAGAGAGAATACGAAAGCCAAGCTGCGAGAATGCGTATACTAAGCTCGGAAACGATGTGACCGTTTCCACTAATGATGTATAGCTTGGCGAGTAAAATGTGTTATGATGCACCACTGCGAAGTGAGATGCGTAGCTCAATTGAGCCTTACGATGATGCGATCTATCGACATCCCAGAAGGAATGGAGATCATCTAGTACGAATCTGTCAATAGCATTCACGGATTCATAGGCCCTACTCATAGCACTTAAGTCCCATGCAAAGCATACATATAGTTCTGATCCATAGCACGCACACATACAGCTTCCATCCATAGCAAACATCCTTCCATCAAAAAAAAACAGAACCAATTTAAATCGTTTCCACGAGCGCTACGTAGACCAATAAATATGATTTGTGGATATCAAACACATCCATAACAACGTAGCATAACATATCTCTAAAAAAGTGGAAAATCAGCCTTAGAATCTTATGTCTCATTCGTATTACCAATAGTTGCTCGTCACATAACCCCATTTACCTAGAGAGAAATGATCTCATGTCCCCTTTTTGTGATGTTAAAATGTATCATTCCCTGATCAGAGTCCACATGAATGTATTCTTTTGGTTTTTAAATTAACGCGCAAGTGAGTTAATGAGGTGAAGAGTGAAACAATGACTTCACAGAAAACGTTCTGTGATTTAATCATTTTAACTGATTTATGTTTTCTTGACGTATTCACAGTGATGTAATTTATGTAGCCGAGGGCAAGGCGTTTTGAGCACTAGCCCAGGGTTCGGAGGGTAGGGTAATTGCCATGTGAGGCCAATTGCCATTAATTATTTATATTTTATTATTATTTTGAATCAACTAAATGTGTAATGTCCTCTAACTTATTTCTATTAACTTCTTGACGTTCGATAACATTGAAAATTTGCATCCCTTTTTGAAGACCATTGACAAAATATAATGTTATAATCTGTAGAGTGTAGACATTTGATTGCTTATTTGAATCTAAACGAGCCATTAAAACATTCGAGTAAATCTAGTTAAAGACATATTTTCATTTACAAGACTATTCTTTGAGATAAAACAGTAGTTTAATTTATGAAAGTGTTTAGCTACATAGCTACATCGATATCTTCTTAATTCCCATAATTCCCGCAGCTGGTGCCTCATATTTTAGAGCATTATTAATCATCCGTTCGAAGCTGAAGTTGTGTACCTAATCCTACTTGTTTTGCTCACAAATACCGGCCAATGACGAGGCTTGCGGTTTCTTGGAAAGATTATAAACTAGGAACGTTTAATAACGATTTTCCAGCTCCTAATCAAAGTTTAAGGTTAACTGCATACGGTAAGTTGCATCGTTGCAGTTATTATTAGAAAACCTCGTCGTAGTTTCAAACGGTCGACGCACTTTACATGCGGCACTCACTTACATATATGCATATTTGCCGTTCTGCATACTTTCCAAGTATTACAACCGTATTCCAATGATTAAAAACTATATATTTAAACAAACAGACACATAGCATCCCGCAATTTCACCCGCATTGTTCGCTTTATTTTCCCGAGATAAATAGTAGACTGTGTGTTATGTGGTAGCCAGGCTATCGATTTACCAAATTTCATTCTGATCCCATCAGAAGTTTTGATTAAAATAGTAATATACGTCCATACAAACTTTCGCACACGTATAATATTAGTTAGGAAGTAGGATTTGACTATGAAAGCTAACGCGATTGTTACACAATTTTAAATTAAATAACAGGATACTTACGAGTGATGTGGTCAGTCCATCCCATAGAGTACTAGGTACTCAACGGTCCATCCCGACGTAAGTTTCAGCCGCATTTGGCGCTTCATGCCGAAAAGCGATCGCGCTCTCCCCTTGAATGAGGCTGCCGGGTGCCGCTGAAACTTCTAGTTTTTCTTAGGTATCCCTTGGTAGCCTAATAGCGGTTTTAGCTGTCTTTGACCCACCTATTGTTGTTTATATACATACTAAGTTACACGTCTACTATTTGGTACGATTTGATGTACACTTTTAATCAACTCCTGTAATTTCAAAGCGTCTTGCTTCGCGTACAATGTGTTGAGTTTACGGTATAGCCCTTTATGGTAAAGCGTTGACAATACTGATTTCAGTAGTAATTGTGTACTGTAATTAAATATTAAGTAACGTCACATGTTGACAGTGCCCTCTCGTCTGTTGTGAGGACGTAACATTGAATTGGAACTTCTGTTTTATTTGAGATTTTGTTTTTATTTATTGGTACAAATGCTTCATGATGTAAGAGCATTTTATGAAGCTTTCATTATTTTGATAACCTATACTCGTAGTCATAGAGTCTTAATATGTCATAGAAGCAGTTATAAACTAATAGAACGATCGTGTCTTTCTGTCGTTTGACTTACTTAGAGTTAGACAGTTCTTGGCATTACCAATATAGAGTTAGGGATGGCATTCTTAGAATGTATATCTATTCGTGATCGCAAGTTGCATTCGGAACTATCTCTATTAGCAACTTGTTTTAAATGTAACTATAAATTGTGAATGCATGGTTGTTTATTTTAGTATGATGATGACAGGAAAGAAAATGCATTTGACTAATATTATCGGCAAACTTGCACTCTACCATAGAATCATTAAAAGCGGATCAAATAATCAATGATAACGTTCTCTACTTCTCTATACATGTTTATTTGCGTCATGCGTTTATTGTCTGGCTCAGATTGTCTCGGCTAGCCATTGAAACGAATGGTCTAGAGAAAGTACACGCCATTATCCACTTCAGATGCGGTTGGGCGTGGTCTGGGCTCTACTTAATTTTTTAGGCACGTTCATCAAATTTACCTTTTATGTTTGAGCAAATAACGGCACATGGGTTCATTAGCGCGCTTTGGGACTCGAATGTGCATCGTATTCTCGAGTGCATTAATGATGTTCGTGTACCGATATCGGCTACTCAGTTCCGTGTGATTCACCGCTTTCATTCTTCGCACCCACATTATTGTCGGTTATTGGCAGGTTTACTTACTCCACGCTTTACTCGCTCCGACAACAACGTGTGATTAGCACATGTGCTCGTTAATGCAGTGAAACTTGGCTTATTTGTCTTCCCGTCATCGTTTTATTGATACTGGCTGTTTAATAAATAATCGTCGTATTTAGTGCAGACTTTAAATGGCAATGTTCATGGTGGTCGTTCAAATTTCGAGTAATATCGTGGTAGGAAATTCTCGTCTGAATTACTGCGGGTATTGTTACAATGCTCGGAAACGTTACCTTGGTATCGGTGAGTCATCTGACGCCGGAGCCGGCTAGACCGTGCCACTAGTATACGACCTTCTATAGGTATAAGTTGTATGCTTCTTATGTATAGGTAGGTTTTATGTATACTGCTACTTGCTGCTCTCGTCATTCGAGAGCGAATTTATGTCTTCCCGCGGCGGGAGTCTCGTTAGCGAGTTGAGAGTCCCATAACAGCGAGACACGCGTAAAGTTTTTGCTATGTGATTCGAACCATAAATATAGAGTCGGCGATAAAGATATTGCGAACTGTGACATTTTTCTCGGGCTTTATATTTCTCAATATTGTTATTATTATAACTCGTAGCTACTGGTGTCATTCCATGATTCTTTATGAACATATCGAATACGTACATTAAACGATTAAAGTAGTTCAACTTATACCATGCTCAATATTTTGTAGTAGTGTGTGAAATATGTTTATAGAATCTTAAATATTACTAAAGTCAACGTGAGATTTTGATCATCATTCTTACAAGTTATAATTTGATTACGTTGATATATTTAGTTTTGTAGCTACTCGTATTATTAAAAAAATACACAAACATACATATTTTGCATTCATCGATTTGAAGTTTTGACATATCGCGCAAGCTCGAGGTCAAAGGTCAAATGTTTATCGAAAACTAACATTTTCTTTTTAACGTTCTCAGAATATAATTATAAGAACTTAACATTTTTAGAATACTAGCAATAGGTACATAGTAAGTGCAATCCCCTATATAGTTTTGTTATGTATTTGTGCAGTTCATAGTAGATTAAGTTGCTGATTGTCAGAGTTGTTCCCTTCCATATTTTTATTGTGGTGCGTGGTTAATTCTAGGTAAAATGTTAACTTTTGTGTGACGAGAATATATTCGCGCAAAAACGGAATCAACCATTTTATACCCTACGATACTTTTATGAATAAGACCGTACAATATTTTAGTTTAGTACAATGAGCACGTATTGTCGTTTCCAGTTACAAAGTAAACGCGAGCTGTTCTTCAAGTCGGACACAGTCAGCGGCGGCGTGAGCGCGACGGGCCCGCCGAGCGCGCCGCCGCCCGCGCCGCCGTCCGCGCTGAAAGACGCGCTGGCGAAGCGTGCTGCCACGCTGCCTGACGCCTGGACTCCAACCACCACGAGCCGAATGGCACCGCGCCGCCGAAGCTCAGCAACAGTGCCTCCGTGGAAGCGCCTAAGCTGCCTACGACGCAGCCGCCTGCACCGCCCGCAACAACGCCAGCATCCGCACCCGCGCCCGCTCCCGCTCCGCTTAGGAGTACGGAGAACCTTATGAAGGTAACACAAAAAATACACACACTTTTCGTGAAATAAATCTGTGACTCGTAACTACCCTTGTAACTTCTGTGGACGCTAACTTTTGGGTTAAAGTTAACATTCGAGCTTCGGAACTGTTGTAAGTTGTGATTAAATCGAAAACGTAATGAACTGGTAGGGAGTTAAAGATTTAAGATTCGTTTATAAAATCTTACAAAGTAGGAGTGATTGCGGTTGTATATTTCACGGGTATTGGATTGGAGCGTTGACATAGGCCATGGATAGCGCAAGGAAACATTTTCTCTACATTTTCTTGAATACTTCTTCCGTATAAATTTTAAATATGTCACTTCAAACGCGGAGACACATCTTTTCTAGACCAATGACGTAGCCGAAACGACAGACGACTTGAATATAAATCAGCTACTGCAGGCTTGAGAATCTAAAAATCCGATTAACGTTGAGAAAACTTTCACAGGAATAATAAGTTACGACACTCTAATTGATAGTTGCTATCCACCATAATAACTGGCTTTTTAAAATGAGTTTATTGTACTCATCAACTATTTATGTAAATGACGTTATAATTACTAATCAACTAGAACACTGGCATGTATTTGTCCTCGTTCCGGTTAATAACCGTTGCGCCATTCGTGGTGCAAAATGTACTAATATGATATAACTTTCGCGATTTTAACTCTTATAAAAACATTATGCATTTCATAATCAGTCTTCTCGTGACGATGCGATGGCCTTTGCAACGCGATCGAAACGTCAGGCTCTCTCTAACAAGTATCAAGTACTATTTCTAAAGAATTTCAATATGTACTTAATACTTTTCAGAGAAGGCTTCGCATGATAAAGATATCAAATTAAAATACTATCTCATAATAAGACATTGTTTAAGCCGCAACACAATGGCCTCTTATAAATAAAACGTGCATTCATGTGCATTCGAGTACATACGAGGGGTGATCCAAAAGTAATGATAATCAGTTATTTCTAGTGCACACAAAAATACAAAAAAATTACAGTCACTTGCTCAATTACCCACTAGTTCAGGAAAAAAAAATCATATAAATAGGCCACGATTCCTGGGGCTACATTCATTTGAATACGGACTGTCAAGGAGTGAACATCAAAATGGAAAAACACGAAATCAGAGCTGTCATTAAATACCTCTGCTTGAAAAAAATGTCTACCAAAGACATACACAGCGACTTGGTGGAAACATTAGGGACTGTTCTCTCCATATTCCACAGTTGCACGCTGGGCTAAGGAGTTTAAGCTGGGAAGAACATCGACGGAAGACGAACACCGCGAAGGGCGCCCATCGACGTCCCTCACTGGAGAAAATGTGAAAAAGTTGAAGAAGTTGTATTGGAAGATCGAAGAGTGACTATCAGGCATGTAGCTGAGGTCACAGGGATCTCATATGGCAGCATTCAAAGAATCCTTGTGAACGAATTGCATATGAGAAAGGTCTCCGCGCGTTGGGTACCGAAAATGTTAAACGACGAGCAAAAGAAGAAACGAGTCGACATGTCAAGAGCAAATCTCGAAAAGTTCCAGGCAGACAAGGATAATTTTTGTCACGTTTTGTGACCATGGACGAAACCTGGATCCACCATTTTGATCCTGAAACAAAACAACAATCGATGACATGGAAACGATCCGATGAACCGACGCCGAAGAAATTCAAAGTGTCAAGCTCAGCAGGGAAGGTTATGGAGTCTGTTTTTTGGGACGCGGAAGGAATAATCATGGTGGACTACTTGGAAAAGGGGGCCACTATTACAGGCTCCTACTATGCAGAACAAATAAGAAGATTGCGGGAGGCTATTAAGGAGAAAAGGCGAGGCAAACTGCGGGCTGGAGTGCTGTTCCATCAAGACAACGCACCGGTTCACAAAGCTGCAATTGCCATGGCTGCCATTCAGGAAGCGGGCTTTGAGCTGGTGGAACACCCCCCCTATTCACCAGATCTAGCCCCCAGTGAGTTCTATCTCTTTCCACGACTCAAGGAACACCTCCGGGGCAAGAAATTTGACGATGATAGCGACGTGATGGCCGCGGTTGAGGACTTTTGAGAGTCAAGATAAAGATTTTGTTCTAAGGAATTTTAGGTTTAGAAAAGAGATGGACTAAATGTATAGACTTGCTAGGAGACTATGTTGAGAAATAAATTTAGTTTTTGATTTTATTCATTGTGTTTATTATTGATTATCATTACTTTTGGATCACCCCTCGTAGTATAACGATGATGTCTTTATTATTGTGGGTCAACATGTCTCATTGGGGTCACAGTACTTACTGCTTTTATAATACATAGTTCTAGTTGTAGTACTGTTTGCAGAGTCCAACTATTATTATACAAGATAATATTAAAACAAGATATGAAATATTTAAAAAACGCCTGCTAGAAAGAGCCGCTTTTAGGTGATTCATTTACTAATGGTGTCCGCAAAATGAATCAACAATGACAATCTGGGGTTTAGGATAGTTTTAGTATTTAGGTGACGTAGCTGATCTTCAGACAGAGAGGGTTAATCAGCGTAAACATAGATTTGTTCCGAATCACAGGGATTGTGCCTAAAGTACCTTTACTGCATGGCTATTACTAGCTGCAACAAATATACACAATGGAATGTATTTTATTTAAACTTTCGATTGTAATTATGGGAAAAATGATAACATAACAATTAATTGTAAATATTTGCACACCGGCTCGGGTACAATATTTGAAACTACAATTTATTTGTGGCAATATTCTGACAAATTTTTACAAACATCAATTTCACATATTTTTTTGCATGATTTAGTAAAAGATTTATAGATAAAATCTAATACGGCTGAACTGAAGTATAGCTTTAAAATTAATGAAATACAAATTAGTGGCATAGAACGACTTTTTAGGATACCCTGATTAGGTCTACATATCTTTTCAAGAAATTCGGAATTAGTAACGTTAGTAGTACAGAATATATGTTCCAGTCGTCACTATTTAGTATTGTCGCATTCTAGTCCTCGCCGGAAATCCACCGGTTTCTAGATCGATGTTCGAATGAGAATTTGTGACAGGATTGTATTAACTCAAATACTTAATAATATCTAGTTCGTGCCACTGAATTTCTATGAACCAATTTACATACAAAGTGGTTAAATTAGAATTACTTATCTTATCAGCTTCATTGGTATTCAAATTGTCATTTTACTTTTTTCAGAAACCCGATCACCCACCAGTTGCGCCAAAACCAGACCTACCTAAGTTAGAAAAGCCCAAAACCAAAGAATTAGATGGATACGTTGGATTTGCGAATTTACCAAATCAAGTGTATAGAAAGGCAGTCAAGAAGGGATTCGAATTCACTTTAATGGTTGTAGGTAAGTTGACACCTAATTTTATACTAAATTTAACTAAAAACTACACATGTTTGTAAACTTAAACTCGCTTTTTCTAAGTCTTTTTTCTTTTCGTGGTCATATATGCCATGCCATATAGTTGTGGGAGTCTTTGTAGTCCCATTGCTTAAGAAATATAATTATTGTTCTGCGAACAATCAAACATTCAACGATAAAAGTAAATCAAACAATCTCAACAAATTTTGATAAAATTTGGGAATTCAAATAATATTGGTAGAGTAGGCAATCAAAAGCACCGTTCCAACGAAACAGCGAGGTTTTCTGCTCGACCGATTTCGATAAAATTTGAACTGGACCACTTGATCGGGTTTAAACAGGTTTCGCTTCACTTGGGAAGTGTTCATTTTTTTTTAAATGAAACTTATTTTCCTTATCAGTTCAGGCGTATTCAAGTAATTGCAGCGGAGAATTGTAAACCTCCACACTAAAGTTGGTTAAAATGTTTACCTACTTTTAATCGGTCATCGGAAATGGACTCATTAAAAAAACTGATTTTCTGAATGTTGCTACACTTTTTATGTTAATCTAAAATCATGCCAAGAGAATCATACTTTAAAAAAATAACATTTTATTTAAAACTGGCGGCATCGATAGACGTTGTCCTATTAACACGTCTTCGAATATGTCTACGAATTCACATGAACTCGCGCTAAAAATATCATTAAAATTGGTTCAACCGTCTAGGAATTCATTCACAAACAAGATTTGTAAATATAAATATTGAAAACATTGAGATTGCGATAAGTCCTATGTGTGATTTTTGATTTACGGTCATATTAGGTACCAAGTACATTATATTATCGCTGAGAGTTTAACCTGTCCTAATGTTAGATGGGAATGACTTTTCATAGATAAACAATTGAAACAGTACTAGTGAAGAATAAGCAAGGTATATAACTATCATACCAGAACAAGTAAAATTCTCACCTACTACATAGCATTTATGACAATAGATTGTAAAATCATAACAATACAAAAATATAGGACGAACAGAGAAATCGCAATAAAAAAAACTCGCACTCAAAGATGTGCGAATGGCTTTTAATAGGTTCCAGACTACTTGGCTTCTTGGCCGTTTAGTTCATCGTGCTAGATTCAATCAAGATTTGTACTAAGTCAATCCAGTTGTTTCAGGATTGTGAAAACAGGTTTAAATTAAACAATCATGTAAAGCTTGTTGATTCTTTCCGAATGGCTTGGTTAACAATTCATTCTAAACATTTTTTTCCATTTAACGATTAACATGAAACCAGAGTCATTCATGCTCGCTAAAAATAACTAAGAACTACGTTCGTGATCGTTATCGCTCCAAACTGAAATCCATTTGCTGAACACAACAAGCCACTCATACAGCACGATACTCGTAACAGTAGGTCAACTCAGAGGAAATTAGGATAATTGGGGAGTGACCTTTTAAAACAGGATGCCTATGAGTGCTACCGTTGTTACGGCCGTATCAAGGTAGGTTGAGATCTGCTCGGAATACGATCGTTGACACCAATTAGATGCTGGTGTGATGTTAATAAAGATTGAAAGAAAAAAATAAAGAAAATACAAGTGAAAATTTATAACTTAGAATCATAGTATTAAACATCATTAATGTTATAAAGTGTTATACATGTTACGCATATGCGTTGGTGATGCGACCTTACGAGATTTCACCCATCTGAAGCGTCTAACGTCGTACGCGTCTGCTTTGCCGCCGCTATATTAGCGTATTAGTGACGTGAACTCATAAAATTTCCCCTACCAAAAATGCTCAAAGTGGATAATAGTAGATTATTCACCAAGGGAGTAAAGCACTGTCTTGTGTCATAGGCGTCATATTGGATCCTGAGCGCAGCAAGGGACTCGAGTCAACTCCCGAGCGAAGCGAGGGAGTTGTAGTGTCCCGAGTGAAGCGCTGAAGTGAAGGGATCCAAGCCGCCTAAGCAGTGATGACACAAGACAGTTTTTTACTTCAGAGGTGAATACTCTACTTTTCATATCTTCTGCGAGGCAATTGAAAGACAGGGCTATGTAAAATAAGCTTTATTTATCTTTCGATTTTTCCGGAAGTAGATTATTAATAATCCCTAAAGCGTCCAATTTGATGAACTCCGGGGTCAATTCACTATCGCTTGAAGACATTTTGGTGTTTTTTAAGAATTAAAGTGATACAATTCAAAACTAACAAAATTCGACTCAATGGCGCCTTTTTATATTTTCGCCAGTTCGATATATGGAAATAAAAAGTTCGAGTTTTTAATAAAGTATTTTTACAATGGTATGTACCTATTATGGGTAAGAATTTTCATACGAATTTTAACGTTACAAATTCAAATCATTTTAATTCCTAGGGAATCTTCTCAATATTACTTACCTCTGCATTTTGAAAGGTCACAATCACTTGCTTTGTTTTGACGTTTCATGACATATAATTGGACTTTGTCGAGCAGGAAATATGAAAAGATATTTTTTAGTTCCAAAATACGCAAATTTTGGTTTTGCACATTGTTTTTTTTGCTTAAGCCTTCAGTTTCACGATTTTGTACTGTAAATTTTGGTGTTTATGATTACGATTTTGTATTGTAAATAATAATAATAATTAAATAAATAATTAGTGGACATTTCACACACAACACCATCTGACCCCAAACTAAGCATAGCTTGTACTATGGAAGCCAGATAGCTGATACATTACTTATATATTTTTAAATACATACTTATTATACATAGAAAACACCCAGGCACAGTACAAATATTTGAATTCATCACACAAACATTTGCACTGGGTAGGGATCGAACCCACGACCCTCGGCTTCGCAGGCAGACTTACTACCAACTAAGCCACCAGGGCAGCTAAAATATACATTTGATGTGATGGTCTGTTGAACACTACGTCGTATGGTAACCATGGTCCGCATTCCACAGGAATATAACTATGTACATACGTTTGGCCATAATACTAAACTTATTCCAAGCTATGAGAACGTAATAGACATAGTGTGACACGTAACACTTGAGCGCATGACTCAAATTCGGATTCTAATGAAATAGAAGCAAAAGCGCCCTATTGACAAACCGATAAGTTATCTGCAAAAATAAAGTATTACGAAACAAATGATGTCTTTATGGAGGTCTCAGAGGTTGATCAGGGTTCTTAATTTATATTGAGTATTCTAAGCAGTCATGACTGATCTATTCGGGAGATGGACACCTGCCGATTCGGAGCCCCTGGTTGGAATCTCACGTGTATTCCTGTATTTTGGAAGTCATGTGCGGAATGCTGCTAACTTGAAGGAAAAGGAAATCTGCTCGATGGATAAGATTTAACTTTTCAATAACAAGCGAAATCTCTCAACCCACAACTAGCCCAGCGTCGTAGACTATGGGGTAAATCTTCCCTATTTAGGGGGAGACCCGTGCGTCCACAGATTTCTAAAACAAAAGGCAGATGGAACGTGTGGAATACAGATCCTTAGGTCCGGAAAGCAAATATCAAACGCCAAAGCAAATACAAACTCCAGTCAGTACGAAACTGACTTCCGTCTCGTACGGGAGTCCCGTGTGATTTTATGTTTTGTTTAAGATTATGCCGTCTTGTCTCATCAAACATTGCAAACATTGTTCCCAAAAATAAAAAAAGGAAATTTCATAGGAAAGTTAGAATATTTTTACTGGTATTTATATAATTTAGACGATTTTATTTCGATTGATGAATAAAAACACAACACCTCAGCGAAAATAGGTCAGTGTTGCTACACTAAATTGAAATTATTTTCCCTGAAGTTAAGGTAAAATGTAGATTCTAATTTTGTTTTGAAGATACTCGTAGACCAAATTATTGATGAACATTGTATAATTCAATTTTAAGCGCTATTTTTATAATCGTTATTTTTTTTATTTAATGTGAATCGATGCCAAGAACAAATCCTCGCCGTTACTAGGGTTAATACAAATACTAATAGTGTTGATGAAAACTATAGTTATGAAACGAATAGATAAGAACAAATCCTCGCCGTTATAAAACGTCTCGTCTATGACCT
Organism: Ectropis grisescens; assembly: GCA_017562165.1. Classification (NCBI taxonomy): domain Eukaryota; kingdom Metazoa; phylum Arthropoda; class Insecta; order Lepidoptera; family Geometridae; genus Ectropis; species Ectropis grisescens. The sequence continues at coordinate 14,320,293 of CM029771.1, read as the reverse complement.
GTGGATTCTAACTTGATCTGTGCAGTGCTGTTAGCATATATATTTTCAATAATATAAATCTAACATATTTTTTTTTCTTACTCCTTGTTGAATTAGAGCCTCCCAGAGCAGATAGTGTTTGATTGAGTCGAAAGCTTTATTGTAGTCGACAAATGCAATGTATAGGTATTTCCCCTACTCTTGAGATTTTTCTATTAACTGTTTTAATACATGCATATGATCAATAGTTGAAAACCCTACTCTAAAACTAGCTTGTTCAATGGGCTGTTCTTCATCTATAGTCCTTGATATTCTATTTAGGATCAGCTTTGAAAAAAAATTGTAAATGTTTGACATGAGGCTAATAAGTCTATAATTTTCAATTACGTTTCTGTCTCCTTTTTTGTGGAGCAAGTTATTAACAAGAAATCCTTGCATTATATATTATCGGTGTAATAATAAATTATTTTAAAATAATGTTTTATGAGTTTATTATACGTGAAAATTTCCAAAGCTTAAGACAACAATAGTGGTACTTTTTTCTTAAGACTGGGAACATTACACGCACACCAACGTGAGTAATTTGACAACGTCGGTGAGAGCTGTCTCGCATACATAACTAATGACTGGCCTCACAGTGTCGTTCACGAAGGTTTCATCTGTTTAGAAATCTGTGCGTGCGTCAATAGTGGGTATGCTATGATTTGAGAAAGGCCTTAAATAGCCTTCTCTATGTTCCTACTGCTTTGGGATATTTCAACAAAAAGAGTGAGTCGAGGCTATCCACTATTTTGGCCAGTCCAAATGCGGATTGGCGGATGTGAGATGCCTTAAAAATGTCTAAATTCTACAAGCAAAGGTTCCCGCCCAGTAAGTGACATACATACGTCACTCACTAGTATTATAAACGCGAAAGTTTGAAGCGATGAATGGATATGTGATTGTTACTATTTTGCTACTGAAGGGCTTTGGATGTGATTTGGTACATAAATAGATAATGGTCTGGAATAATACGTAGGCTATTTTTTATCCATAGAAAATAACGGGTTCGGGAAATCACGGGGAGTTGCTATTGTAACATATTAATATGTGTGAAATTCGTCACTATTCTTCAATTATGGCAAAATATTGGTATACGAAAGAAAAATGAAAATTTTAATAATTATTTCAAATTTTTACAGGTGAATCAGGCCTAGGCAAGTCGACGTTAATAAACTCTCTCTTCCTCACTGACGTGTACGACAAGGACAAACACCCGGGGCCGTCGCTGCGAGTGAAGAAGACGGTCGGCGTTGAGACCAGTGTTGTGTTGCTGAAGGAAAATGGCGTCAACCTAACGCTCACCATCGTCGACACGCCCGGATTCGGAGATGCCGTTGATAACAGCAACTGGTAAATAACTAATAATAAATGTAAATTACTGATTTGAATACAGTTAATACCCCGGACTTACGCGATAGGTGGGTACGAGCGATAGTCGTGTAAGTCGAATTCGCGTAATCGATGTTGTAAATACGCATAAAGTTTGTCTAAACGATGTTTTCTAAACGATGTTTTCTCTCCTTTGGATGATTTATTTAAAGATACATCAATATTGTGCAGTGTATACAAAAACAATTTCACGCAAAACACAGTCTGAGCTTAACGGAAATCGAAGACTGACAGAGAGGAGAGGCGAATGAGAAAACGCGTATCTCCGAATTTGCGCAAGTCGGGGTATTACTGTATGCCACTGTAAAACTGTATATAAATACCGCCAGCCAACCAGCAAAAATATTAATGTGGCTTAAACACCATAAACTCTCTTGTACAATGTACGGCCATTTACGGAATACCGAACTATACGCAAGTGTTTGAGCAGTAGATGATTTTCATAACAAGAAGGGTCTCCATAACTCTGCAGTTCCGAGAACAAACGGTCCAAAACGCCCTAACTATATGTATAGCTTTAATTTGTGGTCATGTTGGTTGTGACTAAACCTTATCTTATTAGCCTAGGAAAATAACGTAACAAATTCCTCAAATCAAAATAGTTACTGTAGAAAATTTTCTCATCAAAAACGAGTGAACATAAAAGTCCGATAAATCTTACCATGCGGTTTTAGTAGGTATTTTTTTATTAGGTAAATAAAACTAGACGTTTACAATAGGGCAGGCTCTCACTCCCACGCCGCAGATTTCTACGGTTTATTTTTATTATTTATCTCACATAATTAATCGGGTCTAATAGCAGATTAGTTGAATTTTTTTTTAAATATTTGTGTAGAACTTGGTTGGGGGAAAACTAATACCAAGTGGTTGAAATTCTACCATAAAACAATATTATTAGTCAATTCATAATTTGACCACAGGTGTTGGTGATAGTGATAGTTAAAGAACTATTAACAAAAGTATTTTTGCGTGTATATCATATATATGTGTGTGTGTGTATTTTTTTGTTGATTTAATATATTTTTATGCGTAAATTTCAAAAATATTAGCACTAAAAAAAAAGTTTATGCGTAAAAGGGAGATCAAAATGTTTGCGTCATGTGTTACAATATAAGTGTAAGTGTAATATGTAAGTAATAAAATTCTAAACAATTCCAGTTGGCAGCCGATCATCGACTTCGTTGAATCGAAGTACGAGGAGTTCTTGAACGCTGAGTCGCGGGTGACGCGCAAAGCGGCGCCCCCCGACACGCGCGTCCATTGCTGCCTGTACTTCATTGCGCCGAGCGGACACGGGCTCAAACCCCTCGATGTAGAGTTCATGCAGCGGCTCAGCGATAAAGTCAATATTATACCGGTCATCGCCAAAGCAGATACGATGACCCCGGAGGAGTGCAAGGACTTCAAAGAACAGGTAACTTGTAGTATTCTGGTGATTCAATTAAACAAACAACCTGCTAACTAAACATATTGGTCTAATGAGACGTAAATTTTTTGTTTCCCCGTTGTAAGGTGTGAAATTTTATGTGAATTGTTAAGTATGTTATTGTTTTAAAAATAAAGTTGTGGGAAGCATTGACTGAGTTTTCACTTAAGCAGATGATAATCTTTTAATAGTATCTTATTTTATATCTTAAGCGCAATACCACATAGAGGCAACTGTCATCATCATAACATAATTTCAAGCCGTCGCAAAATTTCAGCAAATACTATTATTGTGTTTTACCCGCTCTGTTCCTGTTCCCTTTATTTTCCCTGGATGAAGTAGAGTAGAGGTTAAGTAGAGTCTGTGCTATTTCAGACTGTAATCTGTGTTCCAAATTTCATCCCGATCTGTTCTGCCGTTCCGACTTGTTTGAGTAGAAAACCTTCATGTTTCAAATACAACACCATCTGACCCCAAACTAAGCATAGCTTGTACTATGGAAGCCAGACAGGTGATTATAATACTTATTCGTATATAGTTGAAAACATATAGGGTGTGGGTGTTTCGTCATCCAGACCGGACATTTTCCTTTTTTCTAGAGCTACGAAACGCATAGTCCTTGTAGAACTTACCGTACCGTGGGAAACTAATATACCTAAAGACCACGCGATGAAACAAAATAAGTATTACGACCTCCTAAACGAATTAACAAAAAACGGCTATGTAGTTAGTTTATACGCTGTAGAAGTGGGAGCGAGAGGTATACCAGCAAAATCTCTCTATAACCTACTGAAAGACCTTGGCTTATCCAGAAGTGCTGTAAGTTCTATACTAGAACGTGTATCTAAAGCTGCACTAGTAGGCTCATATCAGATTTGGCTGGGCAGGGAGAGAAAAACGAGTGGTGAAGGTGAGTGTTGATGTACGTCAGAAAGGGCCCCTTAAACCTACGCCTGAGTCACAAGTCTCGGGAACTACTCGAGTTTTTCTCTCTCTGCCACACGATGGACCCGGCACCCGCACGGTGAATCCATGGAATGCTAAGAAGATCGTCTCGTCTCTCTTTATACATAGAAACACTCAGAGAATGAACAAATATTTGCATACATAGTAAATTACGTACACTGCAGACGGAGAGTTCAAAAAGGAAATTAGAATTGCTTAGAAAGAGATTTGTAATCTACGTGCCTTCGATGTGAGAACGACTGCTTCTTCATTAAAACTAGATTTGATCAGCAAATCGTTGGTCCAGAGTTTTGTTGAATTTACTGACTCCTGCTGATCCCGAGTTTTGTTGAATTTACTGACTCCTCGTGATGGAATGCATCTCAGGTTGTGGGGGATATGTGCTGATACGTAACAATTTGTCTGTCAAATTTCAGATAATGAAGGAGATAACTCAGCACAAGATCAAGATCTACGACTTCCCGGAGAGCACGGGCGAGGAGGGCGAGGGCGCGGACGTGACGCGCGCGCTGCGGGCCCGCGTGCCGTTCGCCGTCGTCGGCGCCAACACGGTCATCGAGCAAGACGGCCGGCGCATACGCGGGCGAAAGTACCCCTTGGGGATCGCTGAAGGTAAACTTAAGCTAGTTACTAAGGTCTCCCCTCTAACTCAGTTCTCTCCCCAGTCCCTCTGTGTCTTTTTTTTAGTGAAAACTTCTATATTAACGTTACAGTTTTTGGTAGCGGCTCTTATGTAATCGAGCAAGACGGCCGGCGCGTGCGTCGCCACTAGTACGTATCCATGGGAGATCTCTGAATGTACCCTAAACACGTTAGGGCCACAGCAGACATGCTACTTTTAAAATCGGCGATCGACGATTTTGCGACTGAATCGATGTTGGATCGGGTCGGATTTTCGTATGTACGTTTAACCATGAACATGACATATATGACATATATGATACAACTGATTAAAAGTTAAAAATGAAAAAAAGAAGAAGAATACTTTATCAGCTGACTATTTTTATCATTGTATAATTTCAGACCAATGGAAACTGCGTTGCCAGACATATTGCTTGCCTCTAGAAGATGAGGCCAGTTTGTATGGGTCAATTATTTAAATGTTTTGTATCATCTTATCTTACCTGCAAACAGCAATAAAGATTTTTGTATTTGTATTTGTAATTGTATTGTATTGTATTTGTTGACTTTTTGATGTGAAACTTTTAAAGCTGCGTTATTGCACTTTTTGGTAGCCGAAAATCTTATCTATGTAGTATCGTAGCAATTGTGCAAGCGTTAGTGCTGTTTGACACTAGAAATCTAAGTTAACACGGTCATCGAACATGACGGCGGTAAGAAGGGTTTCTTGCGCCGATACGGTCATCCAGGAGTTTTTAGGCGTTATTCTATGATTGTTGTTTAATTTTTATACCTATTAGTAGTATATCTTAGGCTTGGATTGGCCTTAGCGGTGGATTATAACCTTAATTTGTGTGAGAGTAGGTCCTGAGTCCCAGCTTGGTAATTTAAAATGTTTTTATATATATATCTAGTATAGTATAGAGTGGACGGGACGAGCAGAACATGTGCTGGATGCTAAGCAACATGCCTGCTACATAACAGCATTGTGACATGCAGCTATTGAATCCCAGCACTCCACTGCGCTCGTCACCCAAAGATATAAGATGATCCATCTCTATATGTAATTTATCTATAGACATTGCCCTTCAAACCGAAATACGTCTACACATTCTGCTCGGCGGTAGAATAACTGGCACGGATGTGGTACTTCCCAGGCGGACTCTACAAAGAGTCCTACCACTACGAAAATGTGTTGTATAGTAATGCTATTTTGTTTCACACGGACCTCATAACATCCGCAGTGGAAAACCTGGAGCACTGCGACTTCCTGGCGCTCCGCAACATGGTGATCCGGACGCACCTGCAGGATCTGAAGGACGTGACGAGCTCGGTGCACTACGAGAACTACCGCTGTCGCAAGCTCGCCGGCCTCTCGGACGATGGGAAACCGCACAGGATCAACTCCAACAAGTAAGAACTGCCATTATCGGCCTAGCCAATGGTTGCTGTTAACAGTTATTAGGATAACCAATGGTTGCTGTTGAGTTATGATTATCAGACTAACCAATGGTTGTCGTTTAATTACATTAATTGGGCTAAATAACGGTTGGTGTTGAGCTTCAATTATTGGACTAATCAATGGTTCGTTGAGTTACAATTTATTGAGATAACCAATGGTTGTTGTTGAGTTACAATTATCGGGCCAACTAATGGTTGTCGTTTAGTTGTAATTATCAGGCTAACCAATGTTTGTCGTTGAGTTACAAACAAATTGATGATAAGCTTTCATTTGAAGAATCTAACTATGAACTGTATGGAGGGAATGTTAGTCCGGGTTGTTTACTCAAGCCTAAGAGTACAAAATAAATAATGTCAATAGAGTGATAAGTTGGGCTATTTTCTTGGATATAACTCAAAGTAAATGGTCTAAGCGTTATCTAATTATTAAATTAATTTTAATTGATGTATTGAAAATATTCGAAGATATGGGTGAATATTAAAACTAACATATGTGTTTATAATCTCCATCCAATAATCCGTCTCCATCAATATCGATTAGTTAATAGATTGGTATTATGACACCCTTTTAGAGAGATATATGCCATGAAAATACGTTTGTTGCTTCCAAATATGAAGCAAACTATGACAGAGATTATTAATAATCATAATTTCTGGTAATATACCAATCAATAAATTGAAAACAGTTGATTAGATGACTAAGCATTAATAAATAAAAAAGACGATTTAAGCTCTACGGCATAATCTAAAAAATATCGTATATATTTTTATAATTAATTCTTCTATGTTCTTCATTCAAATGTGAGCTAGTCAGTATTTAAATATGGCACAATCGCACGTGTGCTGTGAACAAAGTCACTTTTTCTTCCAATCATCGGAATTTCGGGTCGTAAGCCTTTTTTTGTCCGCTTAAGTATTTTGTCGTGACCACAACTAAGCGCTAAAAAGGATAACGACCGCATATTTCATGATCATGCATCATGGTCACTGTTCGATAAAACTGTAGGTACTAAGTTGAAATAAAATTGAAAATGTGTATTTTTATACGCTCTGGCATTCTCGAACATGAATATTAATTACTACAACTTTGTTAATAATTATGAGGTATTTACCGTTGATCTCTTGCGATAAGACGAGGATATTTCGCTATAGTTTCATACACAAAGTTCATTTGTATCAAAGTAAACAGGGTACCTATGTTTGAACTTTTCATTCTAGGCCTTGAGATTGCTTAACATCTGTTAATGATATTGAATTCAGTAATCTATGCAAGTCTTTTTTAATGACCCCCTAACGTTTTGATTACGTTACAATAACCGTGCTCACGATCATACTGAATAATAGGTAAGTCGTCTCATCGGAAAATGTCATCATGATCAAGGTACGTGGCGGCATTAGGTCTTCAAAAATAATGTTTTCATAGTTTCTTATATCGCCGGTGTGTTTCAATATGATTTGAACAAGCGAATTATCTGGCAGTTATTAAAACGCGAAGATAGTAAAAAGTAATACGAGATAATAAAATATTGTGAGCTTTTCCATAGAGTTGTAAATATCCAGTATTTAATGACAAAGTTGTAGGTCACATGCAACAGTAGTATTAAAACACAGTTTGATTATCCACAGTTAAAAGTAATGGGCCAAGAATTTATAATTCTAACAAACGTATGTCGGAAAATTTAATGAACACAATTACAGAGCGAATAAAATAAACACAAATAAAACTAATAAGTAAGTCCAGGCATGGTAAGAATTAACCATAACAACCTGACTCGACTGGGTTGGAACTTATTAATATTTTACTAATATAACTTTAGTTTTTAATATTAATTAATTAATTAATATTGTCACCGCTTCAAAGGTGACCAGACTAATTTAAAGTTACGCGACCTTACTCGGAAAGGGGAACTTAACAGACAGGGACGCGTTGCACTCGTCAGAAAGGGTAAAATTAACGAGGTCAACTTTGAAGTCACGAAAAAAAGAACGTTGCTGACTTGCGTGTGACTTTTTGAAACTTAAAAATTAATTTTATAGAAACACGCTCGAAATTTGTTGTATTGGTACGATAGTCATTTGTCGTGTCAAACAATGCAAACCCACCGATAAAAAATGACATCTTTTTGTGACTTCTGAAGTTTGTTCCATGGTAAAAGTACTCCATAATAATGAGTGCAACACGACTCTTTCGGTATTTGATTCGCGCCATTAAAGACATTTTGAAAAACATGCGTGCCATTCGCTTGCAACAAATTGTTTGCAAATTAATGAGCAAGATTTTTCAAAATTCTCCCTTAGTGGTTCGGATTAAACACCCCTTTCCCAAGTAAATTTCGTAATGGAATATCGATTTCCTGTGTTACCCTTCTGTTTCCCATCATTCATTGCTGCATGTCTGGTCACCTTCAACATATCTGTCGCATTGTGAGCTACAGACTTAGTTTATTTTCATTTTACTTGTTAGATGCATAAGACATTCTTCGATGATTTCGAATGTTCTGTGCTTGGGCATGCAGAAATGATGTCATTGTTTTACATTTTTTGTCATTTATTTGGCGTGGTGTCATTTCAAAAATGTTTTGTGCTCTTTCTTGCTGCATTGTACATTATACTTTGGCTCGAATAGTATTTAAAGTGGTAATTGTATGTTTTCTTTCTGAAGAGTACAGATGTTAGAACCATATAGACGCATTGCTACAAGGCTACACTAAGGTTGACAAAAATAAAATGTTCTGTCACATTTAGCCTAATTAGAACGATGTTTAAATGAATCGACGGATTAGTCCTATTTCATACATCGTATTTCATAATTGACAATTAACATCGCCGTTTAGAATCGTGGAGAAGTTCTACATTTACAAACCGTAAAAAAAAACTGAGCTAAGAAAATGTACAGAAACGATAATTAAGTTTGATTTATAAGGGAATAGCCCCCATCTTTATGCCCAGCCCAGAATAAATACTATCCAGTTGTATACAACTATCGCTTTAAATACAATTCGCCATTTGTCAGTAAACACAGAGATGCAGCTTTATGTTTATCAATTTTGAAGTGTCCACGGCCAGCCATTAATCATAATAACTTACAGTTCACGCGCTTTTACAACGGCATTAGTAACAGTTTAATTTCCATTACTAATGGACTCGAACAGCGATAATTTACGACTGCATATTTACAGCTCTATGACTACAGAATGACTTTATGTACTCGCTGAATAAGAGGCAGTTGTTTTGATTCATTGGTCAGTCCAATCGGTGGCAATGAAACTAAATCGTTCAGTAATAGAAACACTGATTTATGACGAAGAACGTTAACAGTGAGTTTAATGTGTAACTAAAGTAATTGCTGAGTTAATGCTCTACATTCTTGCAAAATACATGTATTACGTTCACTTAGAGACAATGTTAACGATTAGTAAAGTGTATATTTCAGTTTCAGTTACCCATAGATGCTCTGAAAATAATTAAATAAACAACAAGTATGTATTCTAACGTGAGATGTAGTTTAGAATATTCAGATTTGATTAAAATGTTTTATAAAACATTGCTAAGGTACAAAGTAAATACAAGAGCTAAAGGGAAGGTAGGAAAAGGTTTGCTGAATTGGATTTGGAGTTTACATTGTTTGTCTCTCCTGCCAATATTAGTGGATGATGGAGAGAACTTATATACATTAATGAAGCATTTTGTTATTCGATGATGTGATAATTTTTGCATTTGAACTTGAAATTTTCTCTATTCATAAGTTGTAAATCGTCAAGTTATGTTTAATCGTAGATGTGTCCGCGTAGTTTCGGGGTTATACATATGGATACAAAAATATAATTTTGTGATACAGTGGTTCGTTTGTCTGAAAAAGTCATGATACCCTTAAAATACAGCTGTTGTAGTCACGTGCTATCGAAATATCACCAGTTTGTCATATGGCCACGTTACTAATGCCGGTGTAGTGTGTTCGCGCGCGCACCGTGACGCTAACTGGTTGTGTTGGTGTTCAGTTTGTGCCCGCAAGGACTGATGAACAGTTTCATGACCGTGTGGTAAGTCCCTCGGGGTCACGTTATTCAACACGTATAGATCACCTACACTTGGGTTAAACTACACCGCATGGTTACGAACAAACGTATCACTGGATGTGTGGTTTAATCCTTACTTGACCGAATCATGCACTCTTACCACTCTCGAGAAGCAAGTATTTTAGAACAACAAGAATATGATGTAATGCATGAGCGATTCACCACAGAGTGAGCAACAAAATCGTGTTTTGGCTCATGTCTCTAATATTTCTGTTTGATGTATGAAAACCTGTTTGGGTTTATTATTTCTGCACTAGTATGTGTTGTGAAATATAAGTTAGGTTGATGATCCTACTCATTCCCCATTGTTAAGTTATTTAAATATCCCTTTTCTATGAATATGTGAAAAAATGTTCAGTTGTCATGAGAAAATATGAAAATATAAATGCAATGCAAAACCATAATTGTATGGATGAGTTTATTGGATTGCACAAAGAGTTGTTATCAAAAAAACCATTTGAAAACTCCGACATCAACCACCACAAGTCCATTATATCACAATACGTTCCATGTCATCCTTTCTCCTTTTCATCATAATCGTAAAATTTTGTTCACTTGTTGATAAAACATAGACTATTTTGAGTCATACTGACACTTTTTAAATCTGTAAGTAATTGCTTCCGGCTTGCTTTTAAGTAACAGCAACATTTAACCAAATATTATGTTGATAACTGTGTATGTGATTATGTGCCGTTGTAGCTTACGCTTTAATACTTTTTCGTATATATGTTTTATTATTTTAGTCTTAGCATGTGTCCTTTAATATTAGTTAATTTGCATGAATAAGATCTACACTAGTATGATGTAAGTAGTTTCTATGATGATTAAAAGGATATTTTCAAAATTTTGTGTCTACATTCAATTAATTGGTTTGAATTTAGTTGGGCTTATCATGTGTATACTAGATACCACAAGATTGTATCTCAATGGTACTTTAGTTCAAAGAGAGAAGTGCTATTAGAAAATCTTTATTGACTTGGTATTTGTTCGCAGGAATCCTTTGGCTCAAATGGAGGAAGAGAAACGAGAACACGACCAAAAGATGAAGAAGATGGAAAGTGAAATGGAACAGGTAAATCGCATTTTCGTTCAGAATACTCGTATATTTGAAGTTAAAGATATTCAAAAAAAATTGAATAATCATATTAAAGAACGACTTTCGAACGAATGTCGACGTGAAATGTTAGGCTCGGTAATTTAAACAGGTGGTGCCTACTGTTCCTGGTTTTTTTGTGACAAGTAAATGTAGACTGAAGTACTAGGTCACATTTTCTTACATTCTCTGAGCATAGTGGCTATTGTTGAACACTGTGTAAAGTAATGAAGAAGATGGATGTGATTAAGAACGAATACCGCGAATTTTCATAAAGCATATTGATGTTTGGAGTATTGAAATTTTAACTATGCAGTAAAATCTGAATAAATAAGTATTGCTTCTATAAGGCAACAATTTGCGCTTATCTGAAAAAAATGCCACGAAAGTTTTGTCAGTCTTATTGCGTAGTCATTAAATAAACCGTAGAGTCACACGTAATCAGTTCATGTCATGGAGAACCACTTTCCTATCCTGAGATGTATTCATCCGATCTATTATTATCTGTAACAAATGTTTTTTTGAAATTTCTAATTTTAATGGCTTTGATATGGCATCACTTACTGGGGTAATGGTTAGATAAAAAAAATTAAGCCTAGAAATAATGCATCGATATCTTACTAGTACAAAACTACTAATTTTAAAACAGAAACCATAGTTACTACATTTACTACATTTAATTTTTAGTTATTATCTGTAACAAATGTTTTTTTAAATTTCTAATTTTAATGGCTTTGATATGGCATCACTTACTGGGGTAATAGTGTTTAGTGGTGGTTGTTTTAAAAAAAATAAGTTTTAGTAAATAATGATATCGATATCATTATTAGTAGAAAAACTACTTTTTTTAAAACAGAAACCATAGTTACTATTACCCCAGGTAAGTGATGCCATATCAAAGAGTATTAAAAAGGCGGCGGTATTAAAAAAAAATTTGTTAAAGAATAATAATAGATCGGATGAATACATCTCAGGATAGGATAATATAAAAGTTTCTTGTGTTCATTGAACTAATCAGTGTTTTATGAAATCAATTTATGACGTATTGAAATAAAACTACTTAAAAGATCTCATTCAAACCCATTTTCGTTGATAGTTTACATGGTAATGTACATCATACACTGTTTTATTTTTGTCATTCTCTTATTTTAGAAATCACACACTTTACCACTTTACACACACACTTTTTACCACTTTGGAAGAGTCCGTTGTGCAAAATATTCAGTTTAGAAAAAAAAATAATTTTGAAACCTCAATATCATTTTTATGACCTATCCATAGATAACAATACGTATGGGTTTGATAAAAAAAATAATTGAGTTTTAGTTCTAAGTATGGGACACCCCTAAAAATTTTTGTGTTTATTCTATTTTTTGTATCAAAATCTTAATGTGGTTCACAGATTACGTCTACTTACCAAGTTTCAATAGTATAGCTCTTATAGTTTCGGAAAAAAGTGACTGTGACATACGGACGGACAGACAGACAGACATGACGAATATATAAGGGTCCCGTATTTTGCAATTTGGCTACGGAACCCTAAAAATGATATTCATTGTTTTTTCGTAATAAACAAATGGCATTTTATCGTTAAAAGCAATCTTGAGTTAGGACAAAAAATACCAATACAATAAAATTACAAATAACCAAGTAGAAAATGTCGTAACAACAGCTCTGTATCCGATTTTGCCTTGCGTTGGCTTTGTATATTAACGCAGTGTCGTAATTCGGTAATTTTTTCCAGGTGTTCGAGATGAAGGTCCGCGAGAAGCGCGCCAAGCTGAAGGAGTCTGAGGCTGAGCTGGCGCGGCGGCACGAGGCCACGCGGCGCGCGCTGGAGGCGCAGGCGCGGGAGCTGGAAGACCGGCAGCGAGCGCTGCAGGCCGAGCGCGCCGCCTGGGAGCGCGAGACCGGCCTCTCGCTCGATGACCTGCGCCGCCGCTCGCTCGAGGCCAACAGCAAGGAGTCAGTATCACGTTTTACATTTTTATACAACCCTACTACGATTTGCGCCGCTGCTCGCTCGAGGCTAACAGCAACGAGTCGATATCGCGCTCGCTCGAAGCTAACAGTTATGAGTCAATATTATGTTACATACATTCATTCAATCCTATGGCCTTCGCCGCCGCTAGCTCGAGGCTAACAGCAACGGGTGAGTATTACGTGTCACACAGTCATACAATCCTACGACCTGCGCTGCCACTTGCTCGAGGCTAACAGCAACGAGTCAGTATCACGTTATATACATTCAATCAATCCTACGACATGCGCCGCCGCACGCTCGAGGCCAACAGCAAGGAGTCAGTATCACGTTTTACATATTTATACAACCCTACTACGATTTGCGTCGCTGCTCGCTCGAGGCTAACAGCAACGAGTCGATATCGCGCTCGCTCGAAGCTAACAGCTATGAGTCAATATCATGTTACATACATTCATTCAATCCTATGGCCTTCGCCGCCGCTAGCTCGAGGCTAACAGCAACGGGTGAGTATTACGTGTCACACAGTCATACAATCCTACGACCTGCGCCGCCACTCGCTCGAGGCTAACAGCAACGAGTCAGTATCACGTTACACACATTCATTCAATCCTACGACATGCGCCGCCGCTCTCTCGAGGCTAACAGCAACGAGTCAGTATCACGTTTCATACAGACATACGCTACGACTTGCGCCGTTCTCGAGGCTAACAGCAACGAGTCAGTATCACGTTTCACGCGTTACAATACACGCTCGAGGCTAACAGCAACAATCACGTTTCACACGACCTACGACCTCCGCCGCTCGCTCGAAGCTAACGCCAACGAGTCAGTATCACGTTACATACATTAATTCAATGCTACGACCTACGCCGCCGCTCGTTCGAAGCTAACAGCAACGAGTCAGTATCACGTTACATACATTCATTCAATCCTACGACCTGCTCCGCTGCTCGCTCGAAGTTAACGCCAACGAGTCAGTATCACGTTACATACATTAATTCAATGCTACGACCTACGCCGCCGCTCGCTCGAAGCTAACAGCAACGAGTCAGTATCACGTTACATACATTCATTCAATCCTACGAAGCTCGCTTTGGCTAACAACAACGAGTCAGTATCACGTTACATAATTTAATTCAATCCTACGACTTGCGCTGGCGCTCGCTCTAGGCTAACAGCAACGAGTCAGTATCACGTTACATAATTATGTTCATTCATTCAATTCTACGACCTACGCTGCTGCTCTCTCGGGGCCAACAGCGAGGAGTCAGTACGTTATACACATTTGTACAGTCCTTTGACTTGCGCCGCTGCTTGCTCGAGGTCCACAGCAACGAGTCAGTATCACGTTTTACATATTTATACAATCCTACGGCTTGTCGTCGTCGTCGTCTTAATATTATCCAATAGAAGTTTTAGTATATATGACAGAATAGTTTGTTTGGTTGTTTCGATGTTTGTTGCTCAATCACGTCGGAACGCCTGAACGAGAGACAAAATTTGGAACACAAATAGATTACAGTCTGTATATTTCCGGGTGACGATACCAGAGCATCGCCACCTAGTAAATAATGAATAAACTAATTATATTTTCACAATAAGTACTTTAATACAGAGTAGCATTAAAATTACAGGAAATTACAATTTATAATTAGTTTCAAATTGCTACATGTACGTTTTTGTAGTGGAGTATGCTTTGCAGAGTCTGCATGGGGATGTAAGTAATAACATCTGATAAATTAAAATGTATGTACTCGCATTTTATTAGTATTCTATAAATGACACATATCCTCTGCTTTTGTACTCCAATTGACATAATTCACCTAATTAATCAGCGAGACGAAGCGAATAAATCAAACAATAACCGACATAAATATATATCAACATACCGATATAAATCAACAATATTACAACAACAACAACAACAACTAAAAGAACTTTGTAACCTACCTACCTACCTTTTGTACCTACATACTCCAAATGCAAAGATAATAAATTTAAAATGATTTATGATTTAATCTAAAAGTTTATTTAGGAGATATATTTTGAATACTTGTTAAGGATAAATTTGAGAGTTATTTTAAATACTTACAGTTGCTAATTCTTTCGTTCTATCATTTCCAGGACCGTCGATGGCAAGGAGAAAAAGGACAAGAAAAAGAAAGGTTTGTTCTAATATGGAGAGTCACATGTGTCGGCCTCGCACCCACCGTATTAGCGCGCGACTAACCGTCGCGTCACCGCGTCTCATCGATCGACGACCGCGACCGACGACCGACCAGTCGGTCAGATTGACACTAAGGGCCGTTTCCGTTTCAAAATAGGAATCTAGCCAATGCAAACCATGTTAAAATGTCGACAATCTTGAAAATACAACCCATTGCTGAATGTAACAGTCAGGTTTTGTATAACTGTCAATGACAGTAGGCAGGTATTATAAATGTTGCCATGTACCTTATAATATAGGTAAATATTGTTCTTAAGTTTTGAGTGGTAGAGTTGAAAGTAACCGCCAAAAATTGGGAAAATAATCAGCTTTAAACTATACAAAGATATCGTTGATAGATATTGCAGTTACGATATTCAGACTATGACAGTAGTACAGAATCTGTTGGCTCATCAGTAATGGGGCATACGACCTTTTAATTAAACTGTTTTAACCAGATTCATGTTTTGAAGCGACGAAAATGGCTCTACAACGAGTACAAAATATGATTCGATTCCTACACTTCGGTAGTTGCATTCGATATTTCACTCACGATAGAAAATTAAACGGCGCCTGAATATATTTGAAAGAAACGTTATGAATATTGAAATTCGAAAGCTTCGATCGATGATTTGCATTTTAAACGACTGTTCGTATTCTAACCGTGGTCTCGTAACGATACTTAGCATTGTGGTCTAACATATTTCTATCGATTTTTTGTATTAAAAGTACCTGTTTACTATTGTAACGTTTAATCACACTTGCTCGTATTATTTCAAAAATACAGCGTTATTAACTTTTTGCAAATACCGTAGGACTGTACATATCGCGATTCAAATGAAATAAAATAGATTTTTGAATTGATTTTTTGTCTCAACCTGAGATTAATTTGTATTTAAAGAAGTTAGGATAGAACCCATGTGGGACTTGCTGATCTTGTGAAAGGCTGTTGAAGGTTTCGTTTAACTACAGTTTTTGTAGGTACCTCTAGGCATAACATGAGGTTAGATCTCATAAAAGTTTTGAAATTCATAATTCGTATGAAATTTGATTTATATCTAACATCGAAAAGACTCGTTCAAACCCTAGTTTCGTTTACTTTACTAGTCAGAGACGTTGAACAGTTTTCCATAAGCCGGATCACATTTAATCTCATTAAGAGAAACAATTTAAATCAATTGCGAAATAAATCAATTCTTGAATCTATTTGTTTCATAAAATAATCTGGGTACGAAGTGCCATTGTCTTAACGTCGATGTAACTTTATATAGTCGATTCGATGGTGAGTGTGGTTTCAATAAGTGGGGAAAAAAACCTAATTTAAATAAATTCCCCGATCAACAGCAAAGTATTTGAAAATTGTCAGGCACCAACTTACAAGTTGAATAAAAAATGAAGCTTCACATTCACCGTCAAGTGTAATCTAAATTAAGCTTTCGTGTCTGTGCGCCAGTCACTGTGTGTTCAAAATTACGTGTTTGTGTCACTTAATGATTATGTGTGTCCCAAATTTTGACTTGTCTCTGATAATATAAGACAAAACAGTATAACTATCAAGATAGTATTCCATGTTACAAGAATGTAGTACAAGAATGTTGACACCTTTTTACTTTCAAATAGAGTATTTCAATGCATAATTTTATGCCTTCCTGAGCATAATATCAACGAATTTAATGTTTCATTACAACTATAAATCGTTTGAAGGCTTAATGTCAATAACCAACACAGGAAAAATGTTTTGTTTCAAAATCTCTACTGTAGGGTTGTATATTAACATTGTATTTATGTTTAGCTCTAAGTTCTGTGTTTCTTCTCTCTTCTAATTCTACTCTGTGAAATGAGATTTTTTAATTTTTTATTTGATTTTCTGTAATTTACAGATTGGTCTTTTAAGAGCGTTGCAACCGGGATAGTTATATAAGGACGCTCGTCCGATGTCGGCGCACTTATTTGTAACGTTAAATAGTTATAAAGTTATAGCTTAATGGAACAACGATGAAAAGACTATAGAACATGTTACCGTTCAGAAATTATCACGTCTCACTACATTTTATGTATTTAATTTATTTAAGATATTTTCCATGACGATGCATTTTTGTCTAATAAGTGAGGCCTAACTTTTTTAACTAGTTTTTGTTTGACACGGTTTTTATATTTTTACATATTTTATCTTTGTATAAAATACGAACGTTCACCGTTTGATACATTATTACTGCACAAACATTACAGCTTGTGAAATGACGTTTTCGTCCGTGAAGTTGCCAAATAGCTTATAATTATATTGATCTGCTTATATCGAGAAGTCTATTATTGAAGACTTGTACCGAGCAGATCGATAACAGTTAGACATCTAGCTAGTAATAGCGAAACTGCTCCGCTCAAATCTGAATTAAATATCTTGCTGATATAAAAATCTTTACTGATGATAATTATAACATTGTCGAATCAATAAATTGTAGCAAGTTATATATTAACGAGAAGTTTTATTTTCCGTTATATTTATAAGTAGAAAGAGTGAAATGAAAACTGTAGTAACCCAGCAATATTGCAGTAGTCACACTATTCTAAATTTAGAGTAAACTAGGTAAGATATATTTTTAAATTTACATGATTAAAATTTTTCCAAAAATTTTGGCTTGTTTCGGTGCATCCGAATGCCCTTGTGTGGATTTTAACACGCGTTTGTTATTATAACTCCGTTTACTTCTGCCTGGCATAAAACAAAAACAAACATGGCGTCGAACTATCCATCAGAATTCGTAAATTGTGATGTCTTGTAGGTCTGACGTCATAACACTCATGGTTAACGTCAGCGTGCCATTGATCCCTACTGCGTGTGTCAGGTGACGGTGAATAGACATTACATCGGTATATCGCTTAGTGATATTAAAACTATGCTCATAGTTCCGTTGTGAAATAGAAGTCTAGCCCTAGCTAGTTGATAGTTTTCTTAAATAAGGGTATCGAATGGGATCTCTCAACTTGCAAAGAAAAGGATTACAATATCGATCCATATTATAATTCTTGTCGTAATTATACATCGTGTTGACATTTTGTTCGAAAATGTACTCCTAGTTATATTTACTTGACTATTCATATATTAATTTATGTAAATATTTAGTTATTATTAATACGAGTATATCAACAAAAAGTATATTTTAAATTTATAACGTAAAGTTATGCATAATTCCTGTTTAATCAGCACGCCATTGAAATTTGTATTATTTTATAACTACAGTATTGACTTCCGCGTTATATTTAGGCAATTAGGTGGTAAGATTATGCTTAATTTTTGTATTTCGTGTGGGGTTACAGCCCACTTATACCATACCGATCTTTTTGCTTAGTCATTTCTTTGGACATGTGATGTGTTGAGAGACGAATGGAGTTGAGGTGATGTAATATATTGTACCTTTGAATATAAATAAATACGTAATATATAGGAATTACTAGTTTCATTTCATACCAATGTGAAAACCTTTGCGAATAGAAGGTTAGATAACTTAAACCGCGCTGCGTATATAATCTGTTCTACGGCAAATAGGACAAATTGTTCACAACATTTTCAATTATTTTTATGAATTATAGATAAATAAATGTCAATGTTTGGATGTTTGTTGCTCAATCACGTAGTAACGTATGAACGGATCGGTTTGCAATTCGGAACATAAATTATAGCTTGGAAGAACACATAGGCTACTTTTTATCCCGGGAAAACAACGGGAACGGGTGCTACGCGGGTAAAACCGCGGGATGTTGCTAGTTATAACATTTTTTTTTTTAACTATAATAGGTTCGCACTTGACCACCATCTCGCCTGATGTTAAGCGATGATGAGATCTACGATGGAGCGTGCTTACCTAGAAAAAACCGATTCACTCTCGATTTGAAGACACCAAGATTGTAACCATCAGGGAAAACCCACTCAGGCAACGCATTCCACAACCTAGACGTTCTTATCACAAATGTGGAGTCAAATCTCTTCGTTCGCGTTTTTGGAACATCAACCATGAAACGATGCCGCCCTTTTGTGGAACGAGAATTCCGATAGAAGAAAGGGCAAGGTGGTATTAGATCATGCAGATCAGTTGCACACTCTCCGAAGTGTATCCGATAAAAAACCGATAAGCTAGCGATTTTGCGGCGATGATCAAGACTTTGAAGTCTTTTACGCACAAGAGCGTCATTGCCTATGAGTCTTTTGGCACGTCTCTCAATCGATTCCAGAAAATATAAAGCTGAAGAGGTTTTTTGTTTGAACGCACTAATCTCAGGAACTACTGGACCGATTTAGATAAATCTTTCACCGTTGGATATATCGCAGCCGGATTGTATAATTCGCCGTATTACATTATGGCTAGCCGTTTTGAAAAACAGGGCCGTTTGGTAATGCGAAGGTTCAACGATTAGCCGCATTGTCGTTGCGATACCTGTGTTCTTCAATATGGCGGCCAACGTTTAGCTGCATCGTAAGTACTACTGCTTAAATTGTAGGATGACCATACATACAAAATAAATGTTCAAAATGAAAATTAAGTTAACAGAAAAAGCTGGCAGATTATTTCTTTCGGGATTCCCTTTATTTTTTTAAAACATCTTGCCTCTCTGATAAAACTTGAAACAAGGGGTTTCAAGTTTTATCAGAAAGGCAAGATGTTGTGTACTTAATATTGGTGACATTGGTGACACCTAAGAAATGTGGTGTACTTAGATAAGGGTCTATCTTTAAGATTTGTCTACGGATGGGCTCCCTCCCACCAGACGCTCTGCGGTCAGCCCTGAGTGTCGCTTCTCCATACTCGGCCTACTACAAAATCAGAGGAAATGACGTAAAAGTAGTGGGGCGGAGCCTACAACGAACCATAAATCCACTATCATATACTACATCGCACCATATGATTGGTGATTTATGTTGCGTTGTAGGCTCCGCCCCACTACTTTTACGTCATTTCCTCTGATTTTAGGACTCATGTGTGGACGACGCCTTTAAGACTTAAAATTTTGTACAGAAAATTACAAATGAAAGACATATTCGTTTGTTTTGTTTTATTTGGTGATGCATAAGATCACATACACAGTGTTATTACATTCGCCGACCACATTAAAATACAATCCATAAATTCACGAACAACCTCAAAATATACTTGTATGTAAACAACGTTATAACTACATCTAGACAATATTAATATCTTTGGCAGCACTATGGAAAATATACTTCTACCTATTATTTTAATGAAAATGCAATTTTAAATATAATATGGTAACAATCACAACATTTGTCGACGATACAAACTTTATACAAATTAACATTACATATTAAAATATCTGACAATACAATACTAAGTAAAACATCTGAATAGATTCTAAGTAAATTATTTATTTACAATACCTATTTCATATCGGGGTTTTACTCCTTCAGGGTTTTTGAAAATTACATTTAGAGACCACATAATAAATTGATAAAATTTTGTAATTCACAAATGTCAAATGATTTTGTTATCACTTCACGTCGAGAGTTGTTTTAAAGTATTCTTTTTTTTCAAAATGATGTTTGGTTCTATTGAACCTGAAAAATAAGTAGTTACCGAAAATACCGAAATATTTTTCGGTTTTGTTTCTCACGACATTATTGATTGGAAGAGGAATCTCAATGTCTACCTACTAATGTAATTTTCTTTTATTGCTGTACTTAATTACTCACCTACTGATTGTACTCTGTGTTTTACGTTGGAAAATACATGGCAACTCATTTTATCGACTACGGCGTAAACTGCGCTATATACTTTTTCGGTGATTTTTTACTACAAAAATATTCAGAACTGTTTTAATTGCCAGTTCTATCATTATCTTTTTTTTATATAATCTTTATCCATCAGGATATTATGTGGTGCCGAATAATCTTTAAAAATTTAGTCAAGGGTCAACATTTTGATAATATGTTTTAAAGGGGAAAAGGCTTCGCGTGAGAAGTGCCCGAAAGATAAGGAAGCTCTTAGAAAATTTCATATAGCGAATAAATTTGACCTTAAAATTTTAAAGACCTTATTATTTTAAATATAATTTTCACTCTTTTATTGCCATCGAGCGGCTTACCATATACTTACTTCAAGTAATATTATTGCAAGGAAGGGAAAAATCCCAATTACAACCTCTCTTACGACATCTCGATAAATGTACTAAACGCCCTTATCGCTCAAAGGGTCGTATTGTAATGTAAGCAACAACAATTTTGCAATAGGACCCAATCTGAAAGCATGGCATGTTAAAGTTAATCTCTGTGCAAATGTTTTTTTCATGTACGGTTGAGTATTTTCCAAGATAATAGGTGCTTCAGTTTCACTACCTTTCAGTTGGTTCATTATCTACTGAAACTCTTGTCCATAACCACAATGCATCCCTCATAGTTAGGTATTCCTATATTTTGTAGTATTCAACTTTAGGCCAGAGACCGTGTCACAAAAGGATTTACGCTTACGTGTCGTAAACCGAAAGGAACGTACCTACTATTGTCTATACGCTCAATTAAAACATACTTTTTATAATGGGCTAAGACAATAATATCGATAATTATAAAAATGATTTCTTTAAATTTTGTTGTTGTTGTATGTTTTTCTCTATCCAATTAAATGATTGGCTTTTATTTTGGCTAATTCAGTATTTTTTTATTTTTTTTAAATAGTAAATGACGAGACGAGCAGGACATGTGCCTGATGGTAAGCAACATGCCTGCCACATAACAGCACAGTGACACGCAGCTATTGGAACATGAAGAGTCCAAATAATTACCTAGCACTGTACTGCGCTCATCACCCAGAGATCTAAGATATTGTATCTCTAAGCCCTGTAAGTATACAATAGTAAAAGTTGTAGTTAACATGTGTTAGTAATGTATCCCTTTCGGTTTGAGATATTCTTATTGCGTATCCCTGTCAACATATACACTCGTTTCAGAATTCTGATAGGAATAAAATCTATTTAAGCTTATTATTATATGTATTAAAAGTTTGTTTAGTTTGTAATAGGTAATAAGATATATATTTCAAGGTTAACACTTTATTTGATAGCGTTTTTAGTTTAAAGTACCTATCGAAGTGATTCCCTTATTTCGCGGCTTTCCTAACATTACCTTCAATCTATACACACCTATATCTAGCTATAATAATGTAACTATTATTGGTGTTCTTTTGTGTCTAAATTTAATAATTATTCTAAAACGTTGAAAACAAAGGACGACGATGAAATCTTAATAAGACGTAATATCACAAATCACTGTATCTCTAAATCTACGTTAACACTAACCAATTAATGTGATACTTTACTGTATTAATTTGTAACGGAATTTATGTGGAATTTTCTGGTTGCTTTTCGATATATAAATATTTAGGCGATTTAATCTACGCGGTAGGCACAATGGCAGCTGAACTTTGTCTGTCTCTACTGTATGCTCTAGTATACGCTTGCGTTATAATAGATAAATAGGTACTTAGTAAACTAACTTACAATTATTTCATATTCAATTTTAAATGACTGTACCTATGTTCAGGCCGTTTTATATTTTTCAGAAAGCAATACCATTGTCTTTATTCGTCAAAAATTTATTTATGCAATTAGGCATCAAATAAAGCATTGTTAAAATAAAATAAAATAAATAAAAACAAACGAAGATGTACTATGATTTTGATTTTAGGTACTTATTTTGGGTGTGAAAAGGTTCTATTTTTTATTTTTGAGCCAGTTTTTTTTAATTCACATCGATCGTTCGCTCTTACTTGAGATCAATCTTAGAAATTCTACTGCGGTTTAAATTCATCTTAACAGCGTGTCAATAAATTCTATTTTCCAACATCTTTCTTTAACATAACATTGTATGAATGCTTTTCATATACCTATGTATTCTTATACCCACGGAGTATTGTTTCAACATTACAGTTTTTTTTTCTGAATTTATTTTGTGAACTTTTGAACTTTTATTGTGGGATTACTTAGATAAGTCAGAAATAGTTGCCTTTAATATGATTTTCTAACGTTATGAAGTTGACATAAAGTAAGTTTACAAACTAATGGTTGTTTAAATGAATGTAATATAACTAGTAACATTAGCTAGCGGCTGGTCATAAGTACTTATAATGTTTTAAAGGGGCGTTCAAACGCGCGACCGTCTCACTCTTACATTTCGACATTATAAATAATTCTGAACAATAACAATAAATTTGTTGCGGAACATGTTTTTGTTCTTTCACCGCCAAAATTACCGATAAAAGTAGGTTAAGTTAATGTACCTACTTATGTTTAAAATACGTCTTGAGGTAACACACATTCATTTATTCTACTATGGAGACTGCCGTGGTTGTCAATTTTTTTTATTAATTCGCGCGTTACTCACGTTTGTTATGTTCGGTCCAGCTCGATTTAAGTTTCAGCCGTATCCCATGGCTTTTTCAAGGTAGTATATTATATTCTCTTTGCAAGGTGCGCGTGTTTAAGGTGTGCCAAACAAGGACCGAGAGTTTTAATAAAACGATCTTTGTTTTGATATTGCTTTCTCTTTTTTTCGCTAGAAATTATAGACACAGCAACAGCAAACCCAAAACCAATTTAGTTAGGCAGCAGAAGGGCTGGTTGCGCGCGTGCCGTTTGTATCTCGTGT
Organism: Ectropis grisescens; assembly: GCA_017562165.1. Lineage (NCBI taxonomy): Eukaryota > Metazoa > Arthropoda > Insecta > Lepidoptera > Geometridae > Ectropis > Ectropis grisescens. Next base: position 14,296,403 of record CM029771.1, on the reverse strand, counting down.
TTTCAATAAACAATTTATTTATTATTAGGTAGATACATCAAATAATACAACTTTCACTGAACAATGTTGAAAACTGCAAGCGAGATGGGCACCTGCTACGAACGCCCCGTAACAAATGTAATACGTGAGACGACTTATAAGAATTTATTATTTTACCTGATATCAATAACAGTCAAAGCAGATTTATTCTAGTATTGAATCTAACGTTACGTGGCCACAAGTTCGATTCACAACTCTTCTTTATAAAGCTTTACGAAGCTCTTTACATTAATTATTAAGGTATAATTATTATCGTAGCTATGCTAGTTATATTTAATTACAATTGAAATCGACTTAAGGTATGTAATCCGAAGAAATGTATTATTAAAATTAGACTATGAAGGCGATAAGATTAAAAAGTAGATAAATAGTAACAATTTTCGTTAAAACTACTTATAGAACCAAAGCCAACAATTTTAGGCCCGAATTGCTGTGCCACAGACGATGTCTGGTCACGTAGATATATCGGTCGCACGAGTATAGCCCTTACCTAAAATAAAACTAACCAATCAATAGGGACACTTAATTTTAATACAGGTACTTTATTCGGCAGCTATATATAGAAGCCAGCGTTGCTATTCTGTTTGCCAATGTGGATTAGATAGTACCTACTTAGGTATATTGTTGCCAGGTCAGGATGAAACAATACCAATGTGTTATCCTTTTACCCATTTATCGATTTTGGTTTGAGAGAACGGAACTTTGGTACGTAAACTAAATGAATTCACTTCTATGAAGGCTTAAATCTAAGATTTTATAATATGATGGTCTCATATCATCAAATCCAGAAAGTGAAAAACGTCCTTGTTGCTCTACTATTTTCGCTCTTTTTGTATACACTTTAGAGAACTCTTTCAATTTTGCCAAGATGATTTGTTGCTTGAATCACAGTATAAAAAGTAATACTTATTCTATCTATTTTAAAATATATGTATTTAATCTATCGTAATATTGCTTTACTTTTTTGTTATGGCTGCGTTAAGAAAGTATATTTATTGAAAATATTACCGGGCACCTAGCATTTTGCTAGCTTTGCTAAAGCTATACAGTAAAACACCACTATTTCTCAATTTTCATTTTAATAGCGCGGCCTATACTTGTACAAAGTCTGATCGATTTCCACGTGACCAACATCGTCGACGGAGGAATCCTGGCCGTAGTCGAAGAGTAAATGATAAAGTATATTAGACAAGCGAAGTGTTATATAGACCGATGTAAGATAGATCGAGCGCAGACCACAGGCATCGTTCCACTGGCCAGCGATAGCGGGTGGCGAAAGCAAAAGTATCGCATACATCCTAGTAATCCGAATAATTGACTAGGTGCTTCTAAGAGGTAACAATACATTCTGAAAGATATGCGTTTTTTATATGACGATGATGTCACGCTAGCCACAGTATTTAGTTGCGAGCACACTAGCTTATATTACTTAAATAATATACGTAAATTATTATATCTAAACAATCTAGCCAACTGATGTGCCAAATATAGAGTTCCTATTGACACAAATCTATCCACAACACAGGAAAAAGAATAACAGCGTTCGCATTTTATTCTCAAGCTTCATATCGTACAAAAATAATTTATTTAATATATTATCGTATCAAACAAATTATATACCTACTTAGGCACGTCGAATGAAGCTATCCTTAACACTAACAACGACTTGGTCGTGTGGCAGTCGATAACCTACTGTTATGATATGTTGCATGTTATTGCAGCGCGGTTGCCAGACATGCCGGGCGATGATTTTCACATTCAGCCAGCAGCCCACAGATATGCATGCATGTGTATAGGTGTAACCAAGATGATATTATTCGATATGTGTGGTGAAATCGCTCACTACACTTCAGTAGTGCCAATCCGATCAAGAAATATGATTTCCGTTATACCAATTAATTGTTGTTATTGCAGTTCATTACTGTATTATTTATATTTGGTGTAGTGTATGTTGTCATACGAAAACGTCAGTTAGTGGTTACACCTATGTTCTTACACCGAAAGCTTGCCCAGTGTGCGCCGGCGTGGCCTCGACTCCTGGTCTATATAACACTCCGCCCGGGCGACTAGGAGGTGCACTTGCATCCACCAAGGTCAATTTCCCTCGTCTTAACGATAAACATCTCCCCGTCGGAAAGATGACGTACGACATCCATATAATCACGTTATTAACACACATGCAACACACATCTAAGTTTTCTCCTCTCCACAATCATGCAATGCACTTGTCGCTCGACTTTTTTTTTGTTGTTAGTGTATTAGTTACTCTATATGTACAGAAAATTGTTGATTAGAAACGTCTAGTTTAGCGATAACATCGAATACGGGAGACTGTGTTCTGCGGTAATGTTAGTAGCATGTCGGATTACAGAAAGTGTCGATGCCAAAATAAAGGGTTAAGCGAAACGTGCATAAATTAAAGTGCAACAGGACCACGGAAAGTGCAATAGAGTGCGATAGAAACGAATGCTTCTGTGTAAACTGTCGATTATGATCTAGAGAAACAGTAGGCGATAGACTAGAACAGGACACAAAGGTACTTACAACTATAAGAAGGCTCGAAGGGGAAACTTAAAAAAATATGCTTTCTCTGTGTTGTCAACGTATTAAATATGTAACAATGTGTAACATTATGAAAGTGTAACAAGTATTTAATTATTGTACGTTTTTCACTCTTCTTAATTTTATTGATCACAAATTCTATTCGAGGCAATATTCGTAACGATTGAACAACTGTTTTGTATGTGTCTACACTATCATTAATATAGAAGACTATGAGCAAGAATTGTGGCGTGGTGTTCGTATAAGGCGACATAGTAACAAGTGTTTTTTTTAATATTACACAAATAATTAATCTTTGCTTCCTATCCACAGCCAATGCCGTATGCAACGAGCATTTTGTTAGAGCTAATGACGCTTTGTGTGTCGCAAGTGCTCTATATAAACTTACTTTGTATATCGTACTGTCCATCTTAATTTAAATCTTTATCTGCAATCCACTTATTAACCGTTGAATTTATATTTCATACGCGTTATTAATGGATGTGCAGTGTTGTCATCGGTGTCAGCATCACATGCATGAGAATCTACTCGTTGGCAATTATGACGGGTAGCTGCAGATGCATGTGATCCTCTGGGCATGGACCATCTCACTGAACACAAAGCGGACGGGGAAATTCGTTGTATTTATTCTCATTACCACGTAATCTACGTTATCTTCAACTCATTCATTCCAATTTATTGTCCAGTATAATTCTTTGAATCAAAAGCCCAAAGTAAAGTGTTGTATCTATCTGAAAATAATTAGTTCCACGTCAGTTTTGTGCGCACGCGCGATCGGCGCCCGCCCCCGATGGTTGGCGACGAGTGTCTAAAGACGTTTGAGTCTTTAAAACAAGAGGAAGCTGACCCTGGTCCGGCGCGCGTCGCCCTTGCCGCGCCGGCCCATGCCGTACTGTCACATGGCCGTGTCGGAGCTGGACCCCCCCGGCTTAGCGTCCATGCCGCCGCCGCCGCCCGCGTCCTCGTCGCGAGCCCCGGCGCGCCCGCCGCCCGCGCCGCCGATGCCCGCCGATAAACCCGTGAAGTCCAATTTGTACTGCATCATACAACAACACGTCACATAACGCACAAAATCAAAGAAAAAGCACGGCCCGCCACCAACTACTATCGTCTGCTACAATCTGATCGGTCTGAATGGATCCCATTTTACAATATTCACATGAGACCCTTTCAGATCCCAATCGAATTGTCCAGCTCGGCCTTTGTTAATCTAATAGACATTTATATTTAAAAAAATATTGAGATACATTTTCAAAGGCGACAACACCATGCAATTTTTGTTTATGGAAAGCATGATGTGACATGAAACAGGAGGATTAGTATACGTTATAGTTATTCAAAAGATACATTATTTTGTTACAAAAGGGTCAGATAATTCACAGAAATGAAGGGCCGCAGAACTTAAAGTCTATAATAATACATTTTATAAACTTTAAGATGAATGATTAAAATACCACACATAATATACTAATCTAGTTAACAAATTATTGCAACAACACATCAACAACATTCAAAATTAGCTATTGTGTTACACCATCAAACAAATCTACACTAAACCAATAAACACTGTAGTAGATAATTTGTCAGTTTGTAAGATAATTAGGATACAGTACAAACTGATTAGAAGAGAGTTTTTCACAATTTTGAGTCCACATAGGTTTACCTACTTCAACCATTCAATACACTATTTTCACTTTTATATGTGGATGCTTTCTGTAAATTAGGCTTCCAATGCATAGGGACTCTCTCAGGCATACACAGGGAATACTGAAAATATAAACATAAAAGGGACCATAATAACGTAAAGCACATATAAAACTATGCAGAAAAGAGTGAAGTTATGGGGCTCAAAGGAAAGGTTGTTTGTATTGATCGTCTACACAGAAAAGGTGTCTTTATAAGATAGCCTGCGAAGACATGGATACAAGTGAGTAGCGTTTAGCGAATATATATGTTTATATATTTAGCAAATATCATTTAGACTTCAAGGATACATAATTACATACAGATATTGGAAATGATACGGTACATGCCGAAGGTGTCTACATACACAGGTACACACATAAATACATGTATATCAGGAGGTATCGTATGGTGCATAGAGACAGACCGAGTCGTCCCTTGTATTCACTGATGATTTGTTTATCGCTTTCTCCAGCGGTATAAGACCCTGGAGGCAGAAGGCGTGAGGCGGAAGGAAAACAGAAATAAACAAATAAAATATAGGTAATTACTGAAAACCAAAACGGGAGTTAATAACTTCAATTTTTCTATACTATCAAACTATTTCTAATCAACTAAGAAGACTTATCCTTGCTTAGATTATTCGTAAAATAATGACATTTAATTTTATCGATGCAAACATATTGAAGTATTGAGAATTTTAAAGATATTTGAATTTGGAACCAAGAATAAGCCTTAGAAGTGTGATCACACGTTTCACCCTCTCCCGAATGTCTAACAATCACGAATGAAATATAATCTGTAAAGTACTTAACGGGTGCAACACTCTGGTGCCTTTTAACCACTCCCACACTCGACTCCCACGGCAAAGGTACCTAAGGAACATTACGTTCCAATGCACTAAAATCTTTATATGTCCTAGAAAATTTACTATGTAAAAATGTGCGATGTGTTGCTCGAAAAGTTTTGTAAATATTTGTATAAGATGCGTTACAAATAAATTTAATATTCACCTTGTTCGCGCAGTCGAAGCACGTCGTCACGACTTTGCTTATGACGTTCATAAGGTGCTTCGTTTCTTGAATAACGTTATCAACTTTACTGAAGGTGGCTGCTCGTCCTACTGTAGGCTCTTTTACAGTGAACTGTAATTGCTGTACATAAGTTGGGACCTTATCTAAATGTGCTAACAGTTCTTTTTTCGTCGTCCCCGCGGGAACCTTAAAATGAAAGTTTTGTGGTTAGATCTGTATAAAATTTTAAATAATGGCTTTAAATAGCTTGGTCTTACCTGATATGAAAATTGTCTTACGATTTTATACAATCTATTCGCTTCTTCCGCAAAATATTCAGCTTGTGTGAAGAGGTCCTGTGTAGTGTTTAGTCGGCCTTCACCTTTAGTGAACTGATACATAGCGAAGGCCATGGAAGACATATTTTTTGCCCTGAAATTGGAAAAGTTACGTATTATATCAAATTTTGCATTGCATGTCACACTAATCGTTAAATAATACCTTCTAGAAGTACCTCGCGGTTTTACCCGTGCAGTCCCCATTCCCGTTATTTTGATATTTTCCCTGATATCACGCCTATGCGCTATCCCAGACTATAATTAAGCTGTGCACCAACAAACATCAAAACTTTTACCTTTATAATATTAGCATGATAAGTTCTTTAAGTACCTCTTCACTATATCGTTGTTTTCGTCGGCTGCTGCACCCTGCCACTTGTCAGTCTCAGCGTCCATCTCAGAGGACATCATCTTCATCTCCAGACCAGATTTGGCAATTTTGGCTTGCTCGTCGGAGTCCAGTCGCACCGCTTTCAGCGGTTTACTTGTTGTCCCGTGTTTCTGGAATATTGGTTTTAGAAACGGGTTAATATTTTGGAACTGGAAAAATGTTTCACTGTAGTGGCTTCGAATACTCACTCCTGGCCTCGGTAAGCTGCTATATTGTTGTTTGTCTGGTCTGTCGTCTGTAAGGTCTAGCAGTTCCCTGGCTAATCTTGCAGCGTCCGCAAGTAGCCACGCCCACATGTCTACAAACACATCGAGGTTTTCTCTCGCAGCTGCACTCCCTGGGTGAGCCGCTAAGGTCCTCGCCGCTGTTACCACTTGCGGACCGTATATCCTAAGGTTTATTTCCGCAAATTTGGCGCTAACTTGTAAAGTCTCTGACATTGCTATATGCCTGAGCAATTTGCATACCTGAAAATGTAAGAAAACACCGAAGTGTACCAACAAAATATAATGCGTATTAAGTGTCAAGTCTAAATATATTCTTACATTGAGTTGTCCTAATACCGTACCTCTATTATATGGTCTAACTGTTCGTGAAGCCGGCTGGCTATTTGATGCAGTCTCTCAGATTCTCTCTCACCACAGGAACTAGCTGTAGAAGAATCAACACAAAATCAATCTTATCACAACATACTAACACGAACTTATCTGGACCTGGATTAAATGGATCCACTACCAAGAAAATGAGACCTGGCCACGCGGCTTTTCAAAGTTTGATTAGGTTAGTTTAGTTAGACAAGGAGTGATTGAAGAAAAGAACTTAGGCGACCGAAAATTGAAGTTTTGCCCACCTCAGTTGTCAACAATAAAGCTTGAAATCAAGGTTATGGATGGAAGTAATCCAGGTCGCTATAAGAGCCGGTGGATCGTGCGCTGGCGTCGTGAGAGGCCAGGGCACGGTCGGCTCCCGGCGGGGTGGTGTGTACCTACGATCCGCGGAGGGTTACCTATGTGCGCGAGGTCAGCCGCCAGCCGCTTGGCCTCGTCGGCGAGGGGCGCGAGGTCCCGCGCCTGGTCGCGCGCCGCCGCGACTAGCGCGCGCTCCAACTCGCCCGCCGCGGTCGTCGCGCCCGTGCACGCGCTCTCTAGAGCCGTGCCCGTGCTCGTCGCCGCTTGCTCCTCCTAACCAACGGTATATCACTACACTAGAAAACTGTAGGCGATAGTAGGAGAACGATCTCAATACACAGATGTGCCCTCCCAAACTTCAGGGCGCACGGATTCACGTCATCGTTGGGAAGAGTGAGCTCACTGTTTCCGTTCTAGTCGGTTGCAGGAAGCGATGAACGATGACGTTTTTACTTATCACTATTCGTTGTTAACAACCAAAATAAGTAGAACCACAGCATATCGCGCCGCTAGCGATTCTAATAGAACTACTTACGAGACACGCAAAGACGCAGTTTATTACCAATTTCAAGGTGCTTATGGCACATCTATTGGTTTATATAGCTGTATGTAGGTACAACATTACAATTACAACGTATTCAACATAGCTACAAATTCAAATGGCAAGTCATGGATAGCTAAAATATTGTGAGCGTACCAGGGAGACAGCGACGGCGACGAGCCTCTCCAGCTCGTACGCTATCCGCTCGGCGAGCGCCAGTATGCGCTGGCGATGGTCGTGCGACGTGTAGGCGGAGTCGGTGAAGTCATGCGTGCGTTCGACCAGTGCGCGCAGAGTAGACGCGAGCGCACGCCGCCGCGACGGATCCGCGCCGCCGCGCGCGCGCGCCGTGCGCACTTGCGACGTCAACCCGCGCAGCGCGCCTAGTGCCGTGCCAGCCTCCCATTGCGCTGCCTAGACATAGCCACATCGTTATATTTACTCTACTTTCTTACATTAATACATAAGTCAATACAAATAATTGTGTCGATTCCGTTATACCTCAAACAAACCTAAGCTCCAGTGTTTGACGGAATTAAACATAATCATCTCACCTTTAAATATAGCTATTTCTAAGATCTTTAATCTGGTCAAATGAGTTTTATTGACCGAGAGGAATAAAGAAACCGAGGTACCTAATATAAAAAAAACCCTATGTTAATAATTGTAGGTTCAATTTATAAATTGGCAATGAAGTATTTTCAGAATGGTAGATATGAGCGACAAATAAGGGGAAAAATATGTAGTATTGCTATATTACTAAATTCGGTAAACATAGGTATTGACTTACCTATGTTTACCGAATTTCTCTAACAAAACTATATGTTACATCGACTTTTTACTGCGGAATAGGTATGTAATATTATTTAGCTTCTATTTTATTTTTATTTGTAACGAAGGAAAAACCGTCGGATTCTGTAACCGAACTGGGCGTTGCTCTAACCCTCATAAACAACTTTTATTAAGGCGCTAAATCTTACAAAAGCTTTCATTTCTAATAATATAGTACTACTAAATATATTATTTAAAATTGCTATTAATATGTAACAAAATTAAAAGGTTTTTTCCAACTTTAGCATTAGTCTCACAATAAAAATTGATTATAATGTAGGAACCAGTAGAATTCGTTATAATACCATCCATACCTGACTATTTTATTACCTCAGTGGCATAAAATTGGACGTTTCAAAAATTACTTTACGACGTACCTAAATGAATAAATTATACATGATGGTTGGTACCTACCTACCTTATTACTGATATATATAATTTTTTCAAACAGGAGAGTCTTTTAATGCATAAATAACTTTCAATCCCAAAATTATAGATGTTAATATTCATAAGAAATTTGGGTTTTAAATGATTTGTTTTTAGTATAGATTAAAAGTGTTTTATATATTAAAAGTACCTCAAGTTTAATCCTCAGTCCATTATGGCCTAATAAGAAAGACAAGAAAGAAGAATAGGTAAATAAAGAAGAAATTAGACGACCTACAATCTACAAGTACTTGGCTTACTTACCCATACGTCGTTGTATACTAACGTTCTAAGCTAATATTCAATGTACATAGGTAAATACCTACAACAAGCTGGTAATCCTTTATTGCGTTTGTCTTGCTATGTAATTTTAAAATGTTTATTATATAGATACGATTTGCCGATATCTGGAAGCATTGCATTAAGCTTAGCAAAGCTTAATCTTAGCATTTAAATGCGTGTTGTTAGCAATACTTGTGTATTTGATAAAAAATCTGGTTCTAATACTACCTAGGAACCTATTTCATACGCTTTACAAATGCTTCCTCAAATAACATTCCAAGTAACACTCATCAAAAATGAGGCCATAAAACATGTAACTTTTACTTCGTTTAGAAACTCTAGACATGATTTATTTGAACAAAGTTAAGTGAAGACAAGGCGGCAAGCGACGTCGCTTTGTTCCAATGTCTTACTTTGCTGTTCTTGCTTTTATACTGGAATTGAAAATAAAAGTTTTCATTTCTACAATATGTGAGGAAGCAACGTACACTACAGAGGCAAAATTACAAAATGTCTGAAACAAAGCAATGTCTAGTGCACGTTTAAATACAATTTAGAGATAAAAAGGCACACTTCTACCTGCCTGTTTATTTATACCTGTTCATGACTATCCGAGAAAGGCTTCAACTACAAGAAAAGAAAAACTCGGTTTATGCACGGAATTTTAAGTAGGATATGCAGTAAATCCGAAAGGAACATGAGACGACTTGTGAAGGTAAAAGTGGAAGGAAAGAGACGCTGTTTGAATGGTGAACAAGCTTCTAAAATCTAATTTTATACGTAAGATCTCTACTTACCTATGACAGTCCTTCATAAGCTTAGATAGTTAGTAATAGCAAGCATACCTCAGGTAGATGTTATGGGTTCGGCATAGGCTTTTATGTTGTATGTCTACAACGATTTTTTTTTGTGGAATTTCGTAGTAAAGTCTAAGTTATACGTATCTATGTACGTAGAAAGTGCCAGAAAAAAACTTGTTTTCTGACTATATTCTTCGTTTCCCATTACTATAGGATAGGATATATACTTACCTACACCTAATTTATTTTGTAACCTCGCGGCGGTTACAAAACGTAGTTACGAAAGCGGATTAAAATTTATTAGTTTGTAACCGGGTTACGAAAACGGAAAACAAATTCTTCTTTTGTAACTTGTCACAAAACACAGTTACAATGGCGGCCGAAAGTTATATGTTTAACAAAAAATAAACTTTTTTTTCTCAACAACAATTTTAATACCTATGACGAGAGTTCATCGTATGAAAATTGTCACTGAAAAAAAATGTAGCAAATTTTTAATGAACAAATAATTTAACATATGAACTTACGAGTATAAGCTAGTTACACCATAGATAAAGTAATGCTAAACTAGTAGTCGCGCATAGACTGGATCCCCAACGCCGGTTGCCCATCGAGATAACGACTCGAGATGATCCGTATCTAGCCTGCGGCGGACGCGAGCTAATACCCGTCTACATTTCCCATTAACTTCCTCAAGTGTGTCCTATTTCATGGTACATCTTGAACGAAAAAAGAAGTGTGGCACTCGGAGACTGCCGCGGTAAAGCTATTGCATGTTGCATGCATTTTTATCAACATAAGCAATAGGGATGTTAACAATTTTTCGGAATTGTTTTTATTTTGAAGAGTGACATTTGTTTACCATAATAAATATCACGGGAAATCCGTTAAGCTGGCAACACTGCTAAGAGCATTTAGTCTGTAAAGCTCATACAAATAAGATTCAAAGTCGAATGACCGAGTGGGGAGGACGGCGTTACGGTCTTCCATCCCTCTTTCTTGTGAACATAAGAAAGAGATGCACGATCACTAAAATTCGGTCCCCAGGCCCGCGATAAAAGCTATGCAATAGCTTAAAATGATTTTAGAAAATAGGATGCTTCACTGGACCATGTTTGTATGATATTAATACGTAAATTTAGTGCTACAAGTCGATGGTTATTATGTGTGCCGGGTAGGTTTTATCCTCGGCGATTGCTGCGTCAATTTCGTTATGTTAGTAGTACTTATTGTGCCTCATATGACGTAAATATCTAACATTCACAGTATCAAGTTATCGCCAGGACATCACGTAAACTACTTTTCTTTGTCTCAATTAAAATATTGAGGAACTGAGGATTTATCATTTACTATAATTACGCTTTAAAAGTGATTTCTTTAAATCAACACTTTGTCATTAAAAAAATTGGTTGTCTGTAAAGTCGGTTGGTTTACGGACGATAGTTTAACGTGACAATGCCATAACAAAACATTAATGGATGCGGCGCAAGCGTACAATGAACGTAACGGGACACAACGGGACACTTTTTGGTGCATGCAGCCGACGTTCATCGATTTATTAGACGTTGTCACGTCGAAATAAAAATAGGGATGTTATGTGAGGGATAGAACACCAACTTCTATATACAAACCCTATTAAATTAATAATAAAATCCTACTATTTATTTATATTTAGGTAGTGGGCAGGTACGTTGTTACTGCTGTATCATGTTCTTGTTAGCTCTACACGATTCCGTAGGGCAGATATACATATTATATTCGAGTTTCCGGAACTAGAGGCTTCTCTCGACATTTCGCTTGTGTGCTTGTACTCAATATCTATTTGAACAGCAAGGCAGGAATGTTGAAACTAGAAATGTGAAATGTGAAGTCATTTCAGCAGTATTTGTATGAATAGTATAGGACTAAATTGAAGACGTAAGCTAAAAGCTAAGACGAAAAAAAATGTGTTGTATGTATTATGAACGATTGAAGAAATTATGAATTAGCAAACATATCAGGTAGTTTAAAAACATAAATAATGTCATTTGGTAATGACGAAACATAGCGAAAATTTTAATTTTGTAATTTTTCAAAGATTTGTGTGTGTAACCTAAACTATGGAATGTCATATTGATTTATTGTGTTTTACCGTAGTACCGTACCTACCGTATACCGTAGTAGGTAGTAAGTAGGTAATATTTATGTAAACAGCTTAAATGAAAAATTCTGAAAACCCGTACACAAATTATAATTACATCGTTCGAACAAACAAAGATTTTCATTCATAAAATTATAAAATGAAAATCACTAAACCAAACTATACAACATTTTATGAGATCAAATGACAGCTATTCTGCATCAAACAAAAAAAAAAAAAAACACGAAATATAACGAAAATTAGATCAGCAATCTCGGAGTAATCGATGTACAAACATTAAAAAAACCGGCTGAATTGATAACTTCGTTCTGTTGAACTCGGTTAATATAAGTAGCTTAAGGTATTCATTTTAACATCAACTATCTAGTTTCGTTATAATCGATACAGCAGCTGTTTCATAGATTAGCTGGAACAGAGAGACAGACATAATAATGTATAAATTGTATTTTTTTTTAAAAGTACAGTATTATAATACGTTCAAATACATTTAGTGTCAAGCTTTTTGAAATGTAAATTACAAACAAACGCTTAAATTTTATTTATATGTAGTAGTTTAGGTATAAGCCACCGTTTGACCAGGAATGTTCTAGATGGACTCCAAGTAAAATTTTATAGAATAGGAAACAATCACCGCCTAGCAAAATTTGTGCAAAAAGAATTGATTGTTTTGCAAAATTATTACCTAGTATTGTTTTCCTATGTTTAAAAAAAAAGATCAACTCTTTGTTACCTATACTATAATTGTACGGAATTATTTTGGAGTTTCCTCGGAAAAGAAATAGGTCAGTTACATTAATCGGTATTATAAAAGGTTAGGTATAATTATCTAATTAGGTACGTTTTTATAAAAATAATTTGTGAGAGGCTAACCACTCTGTGGAGTGGAAATAAAGCTTCAAGAATAGCACTGAAAGGTTAGCAGGTCAACCGTCTCATTTCAAACGTCCCATCAAGAGTTGCCCAAATCAACAAAAATATCTTTGTAACAACGTACCGTGAACTTCAACCTTCTGTTTTGATTCGAGATAGTCAAGGGCGGAAGGGCGCCAACCTGGCTGAGATCTCACATGGCATAGCGCCAACTACATAGATGAAATACTATCGATTACTCAGCGCCCCAGAGGTAGCGGTCAAATTCTCTTTAGAGCATAACTCATGTGATCGAGTGTAGACGAGGGTTTATGATTGCGCAGAAAAAAGTAATTCATGCAAATGACGTCTATAATTTGTTGGCGGTGCCGACGGTGCTAATGGCTACAAAAGTATTTTATGTTATTATAAAGGTACGATAGGCACAATAAGTTTATTGTTTATTTATATTATACATAAAAAAATAACAAAACCGAGGTCGCTTAGTGGCTGTATCATGTGATTCATGGTGTCATAAGGTCGAATCCTGGTCGGATCTCTGAGTATTATTTCAAGTGTGGATGTACAAGTTTCTGATCACCACTGGCTTTACCGGCGAAGGAAAACGGCATGTTCCAAGAATCATTCGAGGTCATGCGTCATCCGCCAACCCATACTGAGTCAGTGTGGTGGATTTGGGCCTTGACTCTCTCCTTGCGAGAGAAGGCCCCGAGTTGTGTCTGGTGTACTGGTTATGATGATTTAATCCGGGTGAAAGTTGTTGTACATGCGATTTGCTTGACTATAATTTGCGGTGATACAATCCCCGATGAAGCCATACTCGTTTGGCATTTGAAGGTATCCAGTATAAAACAATAGGAAAACGCTCAACGCTCTCCCTTCTAAATTCTACCTGGCTTGAGCGTGTCTTGATGTCGCTTCAACTTATTTAGCAGTCACGTAGTTAGGGCAGTTTCTCTAAGGTAAATGTTTGCCCTCAACCTGTTCGAAGTTGGGTCCTCCATCGGGTTATAAAGTTTTCTTAGTGGCTGGCTAGTTATGGACTTATCGGCACTTTGCGATCAGTTTAGTATCATTAATCACGTCTACCTCTTATCCACTGAAGATGGATTAAGATGAGAAAACGTTTTTATGCAAACTTAGCAAACATATTTTAAATTTCTGGAGATTTGCATGAACATTGAATTAATTGAATTAATCACTTTGGTACCCGAAAGTAAGTTTTCATATACTTGATTAGGTTACAACCACATATAATATGACCGATTGACCTATTGACTCTATATTAATTATGTAGAGAAGTTATGTTCAACGCATTAGCAAACTGAAGTGGGAATGGGCTGACCATGTTCACATTTATCGCAGAACTGACAACCGTTGTGGTAAAGGTAAACGTGTTCTTGGCTGGAGACCGCGAATCGACAAATCTAGTGTAGGACACCCAGAGAGACAAGATATACAAACGATTGCGCGCAGTCGGTGGAAACGTAAAGGCGTGGATCAGCTTGAGCGGCAAGCCATGGGAGAACCCTATGTCCAACAGTGGATTCAGATAGGCTAGTGATGATGATGAGGTGATGATTACGTTTACGAATAAACTAGTTTAAGAATAATGCTCGAAAATTTGCATAATTTTAAAATACATGGATACAGCGCATAAAGCGAACTTGGATTTGGGCTACGTTCAAAGAAATATATCTACGTTATTGCATTACCGTCATTGTTGGGGCTTAGCACAAACGGTCCATTTGCATTTGTTCTCAGCATAATGTCCTGGATTTACCAGAATGATAGCTTTAACTAGTGTAGGTGTAGATATAACAAAATGTGTGGTTATGAACTCATTCACTAATTAGCTCCAGGTTTGTGTTTTTGTAAGAAATATACAATTTTGTTTTAATTTGTGTCTGTGTCTCGGACTCGGATCATATTTATAAATAAGACATAATATAGTGCACTCTTCTTAATTTGTCATTTTCTTAATTTATCATGTATTTAGAGCAAGCGATATACTGTTCCTGTACATCGCTTTTGGTATGTCATCCAATATTCAGTCAGGTAATAATTTATCAGGTTAAAATACCTGATATAAATATAATATCAAGCAGTAATTCAGTCAGCCAGTACATATACGGCAATACGTGTATTACAGTAACAATGTCTTTATTACAGTAGGTAGGAGTATTTAGATTGTTTGTTTGTAAATTGAACAGTGTTTTTGTGATGCAGAAAATTCAATTTAACTAACAACAAAGTGTGTAATTACTGTGAATTCATTAAAATCATCGTAATACAAAAACAATAAATGTAATTATTTCTTGGGTCCGAAAAGGTTGTTTACCTCCATTATAATTTAAGGTATGAAAAGGAATGTTTTATGTTATTTTATATGATGAAATCCAAGCGAATTTCGAAATTTACAAAGCGATGTTTTGGCAATGTCGTGCATTATATTTCAATGTGAAGTACTGCGAACACCATAGTTGAGAGCCCTTCTTACACCCGGGCTACAAAGAGTTCAACCTAAAATCCAATTTTGCTGTATAGATATTTTATTTCAGTTTACGTTTTATAGTGAATAAAATTCAGGACCAAACAACCTTGTAAGTAAAGAGAAAATTAAAGAAATTCACGCCATGATAGGGTTAGGTTAGTATTCTGATTTCAGTATAGGAATATAGGAAATGTCAAACTTCTCAGTTACGAGTTCTCTAAAAATGTGTCAACCAATGAATAAGTAATCATTATCGGCTTATTTGTTTTCCTTCCACTAACGGATCAGAGTCTCTTCCTACTACGTCTATGTGGACCTGGATTTTGTCGATCACCCTTCATAAATCATTGTATGGCTGCAGGGTAGGCTAAAGAGCGAGTGAATACTAAGTAATTGTAGTGAATCAAACCTTTTTTTCGATAGGAAAAACGTTGCACAAATCGTAGTACAAAGCGCCATATACTGCGTCAAGTGCAGAATGTACAATCAGACCTCCCTGTAAAGAATTTTGCTGAGAACTCAGAAGTACGTTTTCTTTGACAATAACAGAACTGACAAATTCTAGACCTACACCCTTGGGCAGATTATACAATACAATACAATACAAAAACACTTTATTGGCACCACAAACAAAGTTGACAATAAGTAACAAATAAAATAACAAACACATAATGGGCACAAAGGCGATCTTATCGCTAAAAGCGATCTCTTCAGATAACCTTTGATTTACAAAGAAACAAGATTTGTAAGATTTTGGGCAGTGGTGCAACTAACAATATAAATAAACACGTGTATTAATTATATATAAATTAAATATAATAGAACAAAATACATATATACAATAAATAAATAAGTTTAAATATATAAATACAAATACATATATATATAAAAAATTATGTATGTATACAATAAGAAACACAAAAATCCAAGAAAAATAAACATAAATCAGTGAACAACTTTTGTCAGAAAATGCTGCCGAATCAGAGTCCTGAACGAAGCGACGCTCTGCGCACGTCTAATGGCCGCAGGAAGAGCATTCCATAAGGCCACAGCCTGCACGCAGAACGACGAACCGTAAAAGGAGCTTGTATGAGCTGAGGTAGATAATAGGAGATTTGTAGACGACCTAAGATTTATTGAATGAGTGTCGCAAAGAAATGTGAAACGGGAGCTTAAATACGGAGGGGAAGAGGGGGTGAAAAGTGTGTTATATAAAAGTGATAGGATGTGAGTATCCCGACGTAAACTGATAGGGAGCCACTCGAGCTTAGATCGGAAAAGAGAGACATGGTCATATTTTCGGAGACCGAAAATAAGCCTAATATCTAGTTCTACTCTAAAGAAATGAGTTAAAAAGAAACGGTGAGTAAATATAGTACGAAGACACCAGTCTGTAAGCAGTTCTGAATGTAAATCCGAGTTTGGTGAGATTAAACCCATGGATTGACAATTCAGTAATCTGTGATTAAACCATACTGTTAACAGTTATGCCAAGAACGCAGGGACAACGAAAGATAAGAAAGCAAATTGATATAGTATGGTATTATATATCAAACCTCGTGGCCGTGTTCTTCGTGGCCAGGTAACCCGTCGCGCACCACGTAGTGTATGAGGTCCATGGCCCGTCGCATCTGGCAGAACACCGTGTCTCGGTTCTCTCTGGCGGACGCGCTGCCGGGGTGCCGGAGACACGTCTGTCAACAAACAAAGAATCATCATCATCTTAATCATCCATCTCTTTTATCTAGTCGCGGGAACTATGCCTGTCCCTTTTGTTAAGACTAAGACTTGTCGAGTAGAATTGAATTTACTTCTAAGTAAGTACCTATGTGGTTTATTTATACCTCGTTATCTCATTACATTACAACGATCGCAATAGTCTTTTGTTACCCATCTGTAGTAAAATCTATTGATTTGTAGTATTCCCTGAAGCAGAATTTACCGTCGCTGCCTACTCAACGATCCTTGTCGAACGTTTCTGATTAAAGATAAATTGATTCATTTATCTATGATGACTAAACGAAACTGCAGCAGCCCTAGAGAGACGGATTGTATTCCTTCTTTCCAACAGTAAAATAGAAATGGGGTTGAAATTAGCGAATGGTACATCACGTGACGTCTAGATTTTGCCACGGAAAAACCAAATCTGGGAGGCAGCGTTTTAAGAAACAGAATTGCCTCAAACAGTCTAGTTTTTGACCAGTCTTGTTGCGCTAGCCGCAGAGAACAATCAATAAAGCTCAATTTGGATTTCAAATGCTTCTGTAGAGTTCGTCTAATTTATAGAAGGTTGTCTCTGTCAATAATTGTTATTTGTTGCCTTGAATTTTGTTTATACTGACGTCTCTACATTAACAAAAGATCAGCAGACTATAAATTGCTTGCAAATGTAAAGAACCGGGAATTTTAAACAGGTAACTTGACAGCCCTAAGCACAGATAGCGGCGTTCGAGTGGAGCAACCCTGCAATCCGCATTTTTCCATTATCATGATTTTACCTGTCGTGTTACGTTTCCCCAACGTTATTCCTGATTTTTTCGTGTTCGTATGCAGTAAAATGCCATTGTGGTTTGTAGAATCTCGCTAAAATGTTCATTGTTCAAGTACTTAAAAGTTTTGAAATTAATGATAGAATATAAAATAAACAAACACAATAAGATTTCACGTAGGTATAGGTATAATTTAGGTTCGTATTATAATTATTTGGGTTAAACGTCAGGTTTAGTAATTTTTTTCAGGATTTCCAGTTTAACGCTATCTCAAATCTGTATCTAATAGAACTATCATACACTCTAACTATTTTATAAACCAAAACAAAAGCTTATAGACACGATAGTTCATGTAAATAACTTTACTTTAATTTAACCGTTAAATTATTTGGATATTTTACAAAAATAATAAAATTCGCTATTCCTACTCTCGTGACGTACGAAATGTAACTATATACATAAAAATCGGTGGAGCCTTTTTCCAGGATTACGAACCCAAACATCATCATCAATAACATGATCTTTTCATAAATTTGAACATTTAAATGATTTAATTGCTAGAAATTCTTATTCTATAAAGTGATTGTATGTTCGCCCTATTTTGTGAGATGACCTACTTAAATATCGTAGATAAATTACACAGTAGGCAGCAGCTTACAAGATTATGAGGTCGCTCAAACTTGTATGGCCGAGTGTCCTCTACAGAGGGCTTAGGTAAAGCAATTGCGGTCGTCATGAGTCCAGGCGGCTAGCCGGCGCTCCCGCCAACCGCAATTCAACATTGTACACACAGCGTAGACAATTGCATTAAGTAGAGTTGGCTCTATAATATTCCTTTTTTTGTGGCGCTTTTAACATTCCTCAAATTAATAAAAAAAAACTTTTTATTGAGAAATGTTTAAAATATAGTTTAATAAAAATATTAATTTACTATTTAAAACACTATTCTGTAGAGATTTTGAAACAACATTTTGTTGTGACAGTATTCTATTCCAAGAGATGGCAGCAAATTTCCGGCAAGTGTTTGAGGCAAGCAGAAAATTTGACAAAATACTCGTAGACCTCAACCCGGCGATGCAGACTTGTGGGTCTATCGCCGAACAAAATCTGCTTTCGCTTTGTCTCTGTAATTTTAAAAGAAAAGAAAAGAGAGAGCAATATCAAATCTAAGACAGTTTTAGTTAGGCGGTAGACTTGTTTTTTTTGTTGACGCCACATGTAAAAATGAAAAAATAATTAATGATCATTAGGCCTATTTCATAAATTGAAACTTAATAATACATCAATATTTAATTAAGTTTTTACTAATGAATACATGTTTATCCATAAAAAGCGAATTTAACATCCTGTGAATGAATGAATGACAGCCTTTTCTTGGTTTAGTCTGTATAACCTTGGACTATCTTTGGTTTAAACTTGGACTAAGTAGTCCTTGGATAGTCTGAGTTTTGTAATAGGAACACATTTTAAACCTGGTACTAACTTTAGTACCGTATCAATCCTGGACTAGTTAGTCCTGGTTTAAACCTGTACTATCTTAGTTTTTTGGAATAAGACGGAGAGAATCTACCGCTGGCGACTAGCAGGGCAAAATTAATATACCTACACATTCTTTAAATATATAAGTTATGGTTATAGTTTAATGTTGCAAGAATAAAAAGAAACTAGATATTTAGGAGTTTTAACTATGCCAGACACGTACAAAAACATTTCGCAAAAAAAAAAAAATTGGTTCAAATTAAAATTTTAATTGAGTATTATTTATGACTACAAAATAGGGGTCTCATATAAAGACACATCGTTTCCGTGGGACTTTCTACCTGACAGGTGATCTAAGTTGAGGGATTTGTTTTACCCCGCTACTCATCAGCCAGGTTTGCAACTCCATGTTGAGATATAATAAGAGAGGTATGTGACAATTTTTAAGCTTGCCTCTAATACCTACCTATAATTTGTTGCCACCTCTCGGAATATTCCGACAAACAACATTTTATTTTATTTCATTTAACTATAAAGGTCATTTAGCAAAATATATCGAGTGTTAAACACCAGCTCCCCAAAACGTAGTTTCAAATACGCTATGAAGTCAGTTACTCTAGTATTGACTGACTCGGTTGGCAAGCAAAGTTTGGTACCAGTGCAAAATAATCTTGGATTTAATTCCTGCCTTTGACAAATATTTGTGTATAGAATACGGATGACTGTTTTGTTTCTGGGTGAGACTACGAATCATTTCATACAAATCTTTTAATAATATAATTGCGAAAGTTGGATGTTTGTTTCTATCTTGTATTGGCTGAACGGATCGAGTTGAAATTGAGATAGTAGTTTAGTCTATAAATAATATATAATAGGCTATACTTTTTATCACGGGAAAATAACTAGAATGGAAACTACGCAGGTAAAACGCACAGGGGGCTGATAAAGTAACACAAATGTTGATTAATTTTTTAATTGTAGTGGTAGAACTTTTCAGGTATTCCTCCCAGCCGTGAAAACTAGACATGCGACTTAATATTTTGCTACAAATAGGTACTGAGAAATATTACGCGTATTTGAATACTTATTTGTGGTAATACCAATCGTCATGGCGACGAGAAAAACAATATCGACAAGTTAATTAACTGGATAATTAATGAACGTTATTTGCAGCCGGTATTGTATAAGTACATTTTAATTACGACGCCATAATGGAGTACGGATTATACTGTTATTCTAATGAGAATTTTATATGTATGTAGTAGCTACTTGTAGGTACAGTTTTTCATTAATTTTATTATTTCAATTTTATAATGATAAAAGTTTATGTGTAGGTTATTAGGTTTATGTGTATTGTTATTTGTGTATCACACATAATAAAATAAATTAGGTAGAAACTGCGTTTTGATTTTTGATTGTACTAACATCTTAACCTTGTGTATTGGCTTTGTTACTTTTATTGTTTGCGTTCAGCTATTCCGACGTGATGGAAAACGAACATACAAACTTTTGCACTTATAATATTAGTAGAATTTCAACAAGTGTCAACAAACGAATACAAAAATAAAAAATCGCAAACTTTATTTCGCTTCGGCAAATAGCCTTGCGAAATATACGATGAGTGATGCGAAAGTACTGGAGGAATTGGTAGCAGCGGCGTCGCCGGAAAACGGTGAAAAATTGCAGGCATCGCCGCCGCCGGGAGACGATTGTTCACGAGCTACCGTTTGGGGGCTTTGAGATATGCTCGCTTCACGAACCTAATGTCCCCCACTTTGTTTCGCACAAACAACTCACGCGATGTCGCGCCGTAGCAGCAATTTAAGTTAAACAAGTATATCTAATCATAACCGTACAATTATGACATGCGGTGATAGCTCAGCTGGATGAAATATTTTTTCTTGAAGAGGAGTTTTAGGGTACTTCTTTAGTAACACTGCGCACTTTTTTGGTAAGTGTTATTTTTGAGTTCAAGCAAATAGACCAAATTGAACTTAAGTAAAGTTCTGAAATATTGACGTTAATAAAAATAACGTACAATGGCGATGAACGTAAATAAACATTTCAAAGCAACTTGCTCGTCAACGAAGTTTAAATTCTCTAAATACAAGCGGATTTCCCAGACTGCAAAACACCACTGTGGCGGTCAAAAGGTGGGCTAATCCTTCTGTTGAGGAATGATACAACCCTAACAGTGACTAAAATAGGTATAAGAAATATCATCATCATCAGCCAATCCTGTTCTCTCCCTCTCCCATTCAACCCTTTCCTCAATTCTGTTATTTCTTTTTTAATTAGAATATAAAATATATAGACGATGCATGAGAATAGTGTAATCCTTGTCCATTGTATTCAGTACATGACACAATGAATGAGACCATTAACTAGATTAGGGAGCTTTTGCTCATTTTGGCAACCGCGGCGAGATCGCGTCACTCGCTTCAAAACCAACCAGTGTTCGTACCATGAGTTTATATTCCGGTCTATTAAATCACGTCTTTTTTGGGTTCCGTAAAACGTAAACAGGGAACCCTTATAGTTTCGTCACGTCTGACTGTCTGACTGACTGTCCGTATGTCACAGCCACTTTTTCCCGAAACTAAAAGAACTATACTATTGAAAATTGGTTAGTAGATATATTCTGTGAACCGCATTAAGATTATTACACAAAATTATAAAAAAAAAACAACAAATATTGGAGGGCTTTACTTAGAACCAAAACTAAAAAAAAAAATTCATCATACCCATACGTGGGGTTTATATGGTTAGGTCTTCAACTAAGACAATGATAAAACTAAAAAAAATATATATGATGTACATTACCATGCAAACTTCCACCGAAAATTGGTTTGAACTCGATCTAGTAAGTAGTTTTTTTAGTACGTCATAAATACACTATTACTAAAACATCGATCAAAGTTACAACGAACTACAATTATGTACTCGTATTATGTTACTTGCTGCTACTGAACCCTTCATGGGTGAGTCCGTCTCGCACTTGGCTGCTTTAATTTTGATTAATTTATTTATTAATTTGGGTTAATAGTATTTCATAACTTTAAAACCTTATATATATAATTTTGCAAAATAATGTTAATAATTAAATGAGACATAGAAATCGAAATTATAAGTACCGTATTATTTAGATTTCTGTGCATGTGTATGTATGGTATATATATATATACTGGTAGATACGAGTATATATACAGTATAGAGTGGTAGGACGAGCAGGATATGTGGCTGGTAACGTGTAAGCCTGCCAACAACAGCCCACTGTCACAACACAAAGAAATGTTGAGCGCGAATTAAATTGAAAAGTGATCACAATAAAAGGTACGGGTCCTGGCAAAGTTTACGCCGCAGGCCCCCAGCTCTAATGGTTTCATTTCTTTAATCTCGTTGAATTTGTCGTAAAAGTGCCATTATGTGGGCTTATGGTGAAGTTTTGTACTTTTCAGTTTGGTTGCGTATTTATTTTTAATGATATCTTTCCAGGGCTTGTTTTAGATACCAATTGAAATTGATAAAATATCAGGAGTAGTTTCTGTTCTCGTTATTTTATCGCTAGAAAAAGTAGTATTTATGTTATTTCAGACTACCTATAATCTCTATTCCAAATTTCAACCCAACCTGCTCAGCCGTTCGGACGTAGTACAACAAACATCCAAACTTTGACATATAAAATATTAGTAGGTAATACGATGGTACATAGAATACAATACATTTTTCTTAGTCAAAATTTGTTAATCAATCAGAGTTATAAGATTCAGTAGCTTACTTATTTTGTTGCTCATAGCTGGCTAGCACCCACCTACCTACCTTTATTAACAGTGTCTGATAAAGTAACAGTTACCCATTAAACATAGATCGAGCTCCATCCGTTTGGAGTTTGGGTTCTGGAATTAGTCCAGCAATCGTTTACTGTGGATAATATTTATTTTGATTACGAGCATAGGCACGACAATCAAACAAGTGACTGCAGTAGAATAAATTAATTTCACATGTTTGTTTCGGAAATATTGGTGCAAGAAGAGAGAAGACTCCAATGTTCGAACATTCCATCTTTGAGAATGAGACGCTGTCCGCAGAATATTCCAGCTGCTCCAAAGGTTACGTCCATATATACCAGCCAACCCTTCACAACAAGCAATTGCCAGAAGCAAAATTGATCTAAACTTGAATACAGTCGTAAAGTTAAACGAGCAATGTCGTCCGTAAACTGTGATGTCACAAACAACGCACCGTACTGTGGTCCCGAATAGGCCCGGTACCTACATAATTGATTGGGTACGGTCTACCGAAAGTGCTAATTTACGAGAATTGGGAGACGTCGGACACTCCGATTGGGAATTTATTGCGAGCCATCCGTGTTAATAACCCTCCCTAGGGTCGGGTCAGGTGTTTCGTTTTGTATCTTAAGGAAAGCTGATGAGCTTTGAAAGTCCATTAAGGTACTCAAGTTGGATGATAATAATGGATCTCTGATACGATAGGTAAATTTGCTGCTGGACGTTCGAATCGTTCATAGGTACCGCATTATGGGGGTTTGTGGAAGCAAAAGTGGGACAAATTAAAATTGATTGAGCCGTCAAAATTGAAATTACGTAACGATTTAAACAGATGAAAAAATAATTATATGGTTCTCCACAATATGTTAGCAATTTTCAGAAATGTGTTTTCGAATATAATTGAATATATTGAAACAGACATAGGCTTACCCCGAATATCCGTAGGCTTACCTACTCGTAGTAGAAATACGCAACATTAGGGTAAGCACTGAAGTGGTAGTACTCTTTGTAGAGTCCGTCTGGGGAAGTACCACAGTTTTTGTCAGTTATTGTACCGCCAAGCAGTAATGTGCAAATATCACTGTGTTCCGGCTTTTCCGGTTTAAAGGGTAATGTTTGCGGATAAATTGCAGGGCATAGAGATATATCATCTTAAATATCAGTGGTAGGTAATGATTTGGACTCTTTCATGTTCTACGCTACGTGACACTATGCTGATATGAGTAGGCGTGTTGCTTTCCATCAGGCACATGTTCTAAACTATAAAAAATATCTCAGTTAGAAATAGCCTTACCTTGGAGGAAGTGAGCAGCATGAGGGTAGACCGCTCGAGCACATTCCTAGCAGCCGCGACCTGCGCTCTTCGCCGCTCGTCTCGAAGGTCGGCGCGCCGCTCGGCTGTCAGCCTCGCCAGTTCCACCATCCCTCCCCCGAACTCCGTGAACGCTCGCACAAACTCCGCAAAGTTGGACACCGACTCCAGTCGGTCGAGGGAACGCGCCACCTGGACAAAACGCATTCACGAATCACTACGGTACAGAGATCCGAGAAATTCAAATGGACGAATGATTATGTACTAGGTCATAGAATAGATAATAATCTATGTTACAAGACAAAAACATGCTTCGTTAACGTCTTTTGTACGATAATTTACCATAATAGCAAAATTTAATAAATGAAGGCAGAATGAATTTTAATTTAAAAAAAACTTTATATACAGTGGACATCTGAGTAAAAAAATCGCGATGGCTTGATGTCTAGCTCGTACGATTTCGCAATGAGGTCGCAGATTCGAATCCCGTCTGTATTTATGGATATTTTTAAGCCCGTTCTTAAAAAATATCCAGAAATACCAGGGGTATATAGAAAAACTATGATAGGGTTTGAGACCACGGTCCTTAAAGAAGAAAAACAATGTGGTGTTTTTAAAATCGGCATTTTCCAAGGTTTACTTTACTGGTGCGACTTTATGTGTATGGGGGCAATCCCCTGATTGCCTACACATCCTTGAAAAGTCTAACGCAATTAGAGCTCAGAAACACACTATAATTGGCCTCTCTGTACACTACTCACATTAAAGAATAAACTGCAAAAGAGCTGACATAATATTTTCATATTCTCTTTGACTTCAGACTACCCGTATTCAACTTGCGCGTTTATTGTTGTAGGTGCAAAGTTTCGCCAGATTCGAAAATTTCTCACCACGTTCCCACAGGAATTGCATAAACTCTGAATTCAACGCAAGCATCGCAAGTTGAACTATTTACGACAGCGAAAAGCTAACTTTTAAATAAAGCAATTAAATTTAGAGTTCCAGTCGAAGAGAGAAACTTCTGGCCCCCTACCTTGATGCTTGATTGTTGAAGTTAGAATATGTCTCATTTAGGTTTGATTTGGAAGACAGGAGAAGTTCCGGTAACTATGTAAATAGCAACATATTATTATGATAGTATCATTTGATAGGAATGACAGATTCAAAATGTAAATGACCATGGCATTTTTATGATTTATCTACACATAGAAAATAGACCAGTCAATATCTCTACATTGAAAAAAATTTATTGAAAAATTGGATAGTTTGTGAAACACAAAGCCCCAAACTAAGATGTATTACGTGGAACTTTTTACATATTAAGTATTTGTATGGGTAAATTCCATACCTTGGCCAGTTACTCTACGGTCAAGGAGTAAATTACTGTGATCCTGTTTAACGGAAATAGTTTCCAGAAACATCATAGAGTAAAGAAATAAATCATCTTAAATGTCTCGGTGACGCAGCACGATGTTACACACTGATTGGTCTTTTGTTCAAATAGCTGGCAGACGTATTTCTAATCGTTATCTCGCTCGTCCCGTATCTCCATTACATAAAAAATAAGTTAATAATGCAACGAAATGCACAAAATAATAAATGCTCACACTCAGAACAGAAATCTAAATTCATGATTCTAATCAAAAATACTAAAGTATATGCCGCCGGAATATAAAATCACGACGCAGTGATTAAGAAGATAGAATACCATTGCGTTAAATGAGTTTTGAAAGACTGACTTATTAGTCCCACCAGTGTCCTAAAGGCGTTCCAAACATGATGGGCACATCACAAACTTTGGTACAGGCTAGTGGTTTGATTCACGATGACCAATAAGCTAATCATGTATGTTTGCTATTATTTTATGACTATAATGGCATACTATTAGTAATTTCAATTTACAGAATTTTTACCGTAGTTAAATGGTGCTCAAGTTCCCTATATTTCAATCCAGTTTCGTGTACTATGCTCACGACTAAACTGACAAATGGTGAGAGTTGACTGGACACAATTTTCTAATCTAATGTTTCTAATTTATTACACTTAAAATATAACTTGACTCTAACGGCCGTATTACAGATTTAAGCTAAACTTTATCAGTTTGAGCAAGTCTAACATCACAAAGATTTTCTAACTCATGTGTTGTTAAGAACTATCAGGTTATAAATGTTTATGAATGTAAATACTAAATAATGTTAGGAATAAATGCTTCGAATAGATACTATGGTAAAGCTACCATTACCAATAATTGAGTCTCTCCTTGTGAAAGAAAAGCCTAAGTCCCACGCAACGTGGAGCTGTTTATGAATCTTAGGTAAAGATATTGCGGCGTCCGTTTGTGTTTAGTTTGGTCATCCTAAATACGACCCCAGACTAAAAGCGCCACCTGCACCGTCCATTAACGCATTCAACTATGTTACGGCAACGGAAGACTTGGACGAACAAGTTTACGTGAATAGCTCGTATACTCATATAGAAATAGTTTAGCAAGTTTAGTTTAATGCACGCGAAAACTGGAGCAAATTGTTGAGGTAAGTATGCCACGAGACTTCAATAAATACACTTTAGAGTAAGCCTTTCCTGTCTAGGCTTAAGCAGGTAATATTTTTTGGCTTAGGAGACAGTGTCTTAGAGATTTTACTCAATTTGAACTCTCAGAAGAATATAAATGTTAGAATTTTATTTTCAGGCATAGAAGTTAGGAAATGAAAAACATAATTTAATTTAGAGCAATGTCCGCGGTATCTTCGATTCATTGTTCGTCGGCTTGCCGAACTTGTAGAAAAATCGCTCCTGTAATTTTACAAAGCTTCTATGTACATAAAAAAATATCTTTATTTCAAACTGCTAATGACGCCTGCAGATATCGATCGCACGTGGATCGCACCGAAGACACTTGATGATGGTCTTTAACGACACAGTACAATATACCCGGGGGTATATAGCATTGTGTGACAAGCGAAAGAACTTTTAATATGGGGTGAGGGGTCTATAGACCCTGGTCAGAACGACTTTCTTTTCGCTTTTAGGTACACTTTTTCCATAACGGACTTATGCTTTTTGGTCGATCAGTTTGGTTCTGAGACGCACCTTACAGTGTTCCTCGAGTTTGAGTGCCTTTAGTTCACAATAGGATAGCCAGGTTCACCGTTAATAGATACGTCAAGGATGATGATATATAAATAAATAAATATTGGTGGATATTTCACAATACTATTTAGCCCTAAACTAAGCAGAGCTTGTACTGTGGAAGCCAGATAGCTGACATAATACTTAGGTATATATTTTTAAATACATACTTATTATAAAGGTAGAAAACACCCAAAAACAGTACAAATATTTGTATTCATCACGCAAATATTTGCACATCCACGACCCACGGTTTTCCGGCAAACTCACTACTAACTAAGCCACCAGGCCAGCCAAATAGTACTGTTAGTTGTTTAAGAACCATATACCTTGTCCTTAGCCAACAGCAGTTGCCTGACGACGACCATGTCTGCGAGCAGCAACACTCTAGTGACTGCTGCAAGGAGTGCGCGCGCGGCTGACACCATCCCGGCACCGTCTGTGCCCGTGCAGACGCGTTCTATTGCTCGCCCTGTTGACAAACACAATATCCATATAGCACACTCTGCACACTACTAATACAATTTGAGAGACATATCAGCTATTCTAATATCATAAAGCTGCAGCGGATTTTGTTTGAACGTGCTTATCTTTGGAACTACAGGCACCGATTTAAAAAAAATAACTCTACGTTGAATATACGTGTATATATGTATACGTGGCCCCTGAGTTCTATTTTATGTACCATAGGTGAAGCCGGGCGCTTAGTATTTATATATTTACAAATTCTGTGCCCGTGTACCCCCAAGTCTCTACACAACGCCCCCATTATTTTCAAAGTAGCTTCCTACAACAAATTGAATGAATATAATCTTATCGAATCGTAATGGCTATTTTAGAAAGAAGTGAAAGGCTTGTTCACATTAGGCTAGCAAATTAGTCTAGTAGAGAGTAATTTGGTAGCTAAAATACTCACTACTCTTACAGTTCACAAGTGAGTAGCGTTTCGCAACATGAAGATCCTACAACGCAATAAAATAAATGAATGAATAAGTCTTATCCCCTTTAGGCCTGTATTCGCAAGCATCGGCGAGCCAATGAGAGCACCGCTCGGGCGCATGGTATCGCTCATCGCTTTGGGAAGGCTGGTCAAAGTCATTGAACATTATAAAAATCAATACATGATTCTGTATCTACTTAAAAGTTGTTGATATAAATAGAAAAACATTATAATATGGGTAAGCCAACTAAACGCGCCTCTCCAATGAGAGAGCGAAGTTGCGGAGTAAACGATAATATGAACGACTAGCAGCGCCCCATCGTTTTAGCATAGTTCCCGTTCCTGATATTTTCCGGGTTTAAAAAGAAGCTGTAGCACATTTCATGCTCTGCCATACAATTTATTGATCAGCTTTGTAAATTTATTTTTATCTAAACTATCTATCATATTATTACCCTCTATCATCTTATTATTAGTGTTTTACGTATTATACAAATAAGGTGAGTTAGAGATATATATAAAACAGTAGCTAGTTGGGAGCCAGTAATTATGCATTGTTTCAGCTCGGTTTCAGCTCTCTAAAGAGAGTGGGGAGCTTCATTTCGTAGCGGACGCACATGAAAGAAGCTGGGTCAAATTGCAGTTTTGCCTATTTTACACATATGTAGGTAAAGTAAAAGAAGACCTACATTGCCAAAAGGCTGTGAAAATAACTATGCGAAAAATAAATTAAACAATTTTTTCTTAAGAACTTGCAGTAGTGGTAGAACTCTTAGCAGAGTACGCCTGGAGAAGTACCACACCTTTGCCAGTTATGCTACCGCCAAGTAGTAATGTGCAAACATTACAAACATTATTAAATTACATTACATTACTGTGTTCCGGTTTGAAAGGCAATGTTTCCAGATAAATTACAGGGCTTAGAGATATAATATCTTACATCTCTGGGTGACGAGTGCAGTGCAGTGCTAGATAATAATTTGGACTCTTCATGTTCTAATAGCTGCGTGTCACTGTCCTATCATAAGCATGTTACTTACCATCAGGCACATATCCTGCTCGTTTCATCACTCTGTGTACTACAGTAAAAAGTGGTCAAGTGCGAGTCGGACTCGCCCATGAAGGCTTCCGTAGCAGCAAGTAGCATAATATAAAAGTTGTAGTTCGTTTGTTGTCTTGTAGTTCTTAGCAATAGTGAATTTATGACATCTATATCTATCTATACTTATAATAAAACTGTAACGGGTCGAATTCTGTACATTAAAGATATTTAGAAAATTTTTTTTGGAGCACTCCATAGTCGATACTGATGGCGAAACTGCATTTTTTTTCTTTCATGTCTGTCTGTCTGTCTGTCTGTCTTTCTGTATAGGGATCACGCATCACGCCGAAACTACTGATTCAATTCAGCTGAAACTCGGCATGATTTTAGTTTATACTAAGGACATTGCTGTAGGCTACTTTTGATCCCCAAATTCTGATCGGTTTTCTTGCGGGAGGGGGTGAAAGTCAGAATGTGTATTTGGTTGTAACTCATGTTTGCGTTGTTTAATTTCATTAATTCTTTTTTTGTTAGAAAGAACACATTTTTTATATTGTCCCGTCAAAATTTAAACAATATCGGTTTGTTGGTTCGGAAATTACACAAACATTAAATAATAACGACACGCGCGGCGCGTTCGGTACATACTAACTTCTAAGTATTTTGTGTATCACAGACGATCCACAGCATATCTAGATTCTAGAAAGTGCCCACGTGATCGCGTCGCGTCGTCTTGGATGACAAAATAATTGTCAAAAATATATTTTTGTGTGGAAAAACAAACATCATTCGGTTATAATCGACTTCAAACAAGGAGGATGTTCTTAATCGGGTTGCATGTTTTTTTATTTGGTTTTATTTTACGCGATAACTCCGCTAATTGTTAGTTGATTTTGATAATTCCTTTTTTGTTTGGTAGAAAATACTTCAGACGTGATCTTAGATATCGAAAACAGGGAGGTAGTTTTTCAAATATAAACTAAACACTAAAATCAGCTGAGATTTATCTGTACGACATAGTTATACCTTCTTATAAAATTTAGTCGAATGATAGAATTAAATTACCTGTCATTGAAGTAGATTTTTGTATTTTGGAGAAAACATATCAGCATAATAAGTAGCAGCATAAACAACCCATTAAATGTTCCCACTGCTGGGCGTCGGGGCCTTCTCTCGCAAGGAGAGAGGCAAGGCTATAATCCACCACGCTGGCCCAGTGTCGGTTGGTGGATGACATATGACTTAGAAATTAGATTATAGGTAGATTTCGGTTTCTTCACGGTGTTTTCACCTTTTTAATTACCGGCATTACGAACATGACTCTGAAAAGATAGTGGTGCGCGTGGTTTTGAACCCTGGGTCTCCGGATCGACAGTCGCCGTTCTCCCGACTAGGTCAGCTGTAACTTACTAGACCAGCCGTAACTTATTAGAAAACGTATTATTTCAATCCATATACGTACTGTTTAAAATTTAAAGGTAGTGTTCAACAAGCTTCGGTGACCGAAGCAGACCGTTGTTAGGGTTCCGTACACAAAGGGTAAAAACGGGACCCTATTACTGAGACTTCGCTATCCGTTCGTCCGTCTGTCACCAGGCTGTATCTCAAGAACGGTGATAGCTAGACAGTTTAAATTTTCGCAGATGATGTATTTCTATTGCCGCTTTAATCATGGCGGAACGTATCAAGTGATCGGGTTGAAATTTGAAATAGAATTAGATCTGTCTGGAAGAACATATAGGCTAAATATTGCCTATGTATAAGTACTCTATGTATTACGTAACAAACATCCAAACAGTGACATTCATAATATTTACAGGACAACGTTGGAACGCCTGAACATATTTGGATGGAATTCGAAACACACGTTACTGTGACGTAGGAAAGACTAAGCAAATTTGGTAGAAAATTGAAATAACTCATAGTCTGAAATACCACATTTATGTATTTATTACCTATCAACCTGAAAAGAAGCATGGGCCCTAAGGAAACAAATGTTAACTATCACGTCAAAACGGCACAACGACATGGGTTGACATACGAATCACATATAGTTTAGAGTCTAAAATTTCACATGCTAATAAGTCTATATTTTCATTTAACTCCATATTAATATAAGCATATATTTAGGAACTTGATGTGATGGTAAGGTAAAAGCCAAAAATGAAAATTATATGCACCCGTTTTGGCGTAGATAATATAGGTGATTTGCGTTCACAATCAAAATAACAAGCAACATAATATTCTCATTAGACGGCGCTAATGCCAGTTTAAATCTAAAAGCACTAAAGGCCATTTAAATCGATGTTTTGCTATTGTGGTATGTATTTTTTCTTTCACCACTAGGTGGCGTTACTGGTATTCTAAATTGTACTAATAAGTTTTTGGTGCTTAAAGGATTATGATGCCGAATTTGTATTCTTTCGTTCTTGATTTTTTTCTGTGTTACCTACAATTAAATTCATACATTAACATTTCACTAGGACTTGGCTTAGATTTACGGGTTCAACTTGCTTGAATATCATTAAAACTCAAAATTTTAATTATTTTGATTCCACACAGGCTTCGTTCAAAATTTTACGCCGGCGAAGTCGCGGGTAACAGCTAGAAAACAGCTTGCGGATAAAAAGAAATAGGTAAGTAGGTATCAGATCATGCACATTAGCTTCAGACTTTTCATAATGTATCCTATAAAAATCCTACAAACTTAACACTTGCGGTTATGTT
Source organism: Ectropis grisescens (assembly GCA_017562165.1). Taxonomy (NCBI): domain Eukaryota; kingdom Metazoa; phylum Arthropoda; class Insecta; order Lepidoptera; family Geometridae; genus Ectropis; species Ectropis grisescens. The sequence goes on along the minus strand of CM029771.1, from coordinate 14,264,179 downwards.
CGATACTACGAAACCTTACTAAGTATGTTTGATTTTGTTTAAAAAAAGAAAAATAAAGATGATAAAATTAAATAAATTTTTGTATGGAAAAACAAATTCACTCAAACTCAAAGGTTTTTCAATGACTACTTATCCAAATATTTGACGTACGATACTTCCAATTAATGTATAAGTCAGTAACATCTGCTTACGCGAACGAAGTAGCGGGTTCAGATAGTATTAAAATAAAACCACTTCCTAGATCTCATTCGAACCAATTTTCGTTGAAAGTTTACAATATGGGACACATTTTACCACTTTGGAAGAGTCATTCAGTTTAGAAAACAAATATGTATGTTAGAAACCTCAATCAATATCATTTTTGAAGACCTATCCATAGTTAACCCACAAATATAGTTTTGATGGAAAAAAATTGTTGGGTTTCAGTTCTAAGTATGGGACACCCCCAAAATTTATTGTTTTTTGCTATTTTTTGGATGAAAATTTTAATGCGATTCACAGAATACGTCTACTTACCAAGTTTCAATAGTATACATTTATTATAGTTTCGGAGAAAAGTGGCTGTGGCATACGGACGGACAGACAGACAGACAGAGAGACATGACGAATCTATTAGGGTCCCGTATTTTGCCATTTGGCTACGGAACCATAAAAATAAGTTTTTTTTATTTTTATCTGCTTTATAAAACTTAAGAAAACTTAAGCTCAGGAAGGGTCTTTGTCCAGCCGTGGGACAAATGAGGTTGTCAAAAAATATGAAAACTAACGTTCCGAGATTTGACAAGCAGTGTAGTGTTTAATATAATTTAATAAATGTTGGCTTTTTAATAAAGACTCTGCTCGGTTAAAAAAGGGTTAGGTTAGGGAACAATTTAGGTCGTAAATCAGACAACTACCTGTTTTTAACAACCCTGGTTGTTAAAAACAGGTTAGAGAATAATTTATGTCCCAAGGTAACGATTACTATCATAATTATGTATGGGATGTTAACAGCGTTTGAAGCGAGAAGGAAGGGTTTTTTCCATGAGTTAGTTAAAAATATAAAAGGTAAAAGCAACGTATTCATATTCCGCTTGGGTTCATAAGTCCACTCTCGTTGGTTATATACTATAATACACCCCGGAGGATAAGCCATGATGAGGATAATAGCTCAAAACTTCATTGTACGATGTACCAAACACTTATATTTCAATAATTCGAATTTCGAAACCACAATTTGCTATGACTCGATGCAAATTCAGTTAATAAATCTTTAACAGCATGTTCGCAATGTGTTTCAGTGTTGCCAATTTATACGCAAATGGCACATTTAAATATTTTGGGTGAAGCGTTGATGGTTTTGTCGTCGGTAACTTCATTTGTATCATTTTAAACGCATATACCGGACTGTCAATATAATACTATAGAAGATACTCGTAAGTGGTATAATCTATAGAAGTCACACACACACACACACACAAAGTAACACAATAATTGTGTTGTTTAGTAAGTGGCAAACTTAGTATTACATACAAACTACATGTTGGTAGGTGGTAGATCCTCCATACTAGAGCAATCCTTGGTATGTCAACTCAGTCTGAAATAGTGAAGTGCCCCTGCGCTGGTCCTCGCACGAAATGTAGTAGTACTCTATGATTACTCTAATAAAGAGTATCTATATAACTAGTCTGTCTTCTGCACTGGCCCAAAGTTCGATAGACAGTAACACGGTAAGACAAAATATCGACTAAATGATTGTATTTTTGGAAGATTGTCATGAACGAATTTTTATTTTAACCTAGAACATTTTTTATCTATTGTTTTATATTAATCATACTAAGTTATTGACTAATAATAAATTATCATGTGAATACATACCATTAACACTAAGAATAAGATTATTAATGTTAAAGCTGTTGATTGATTTTGTAGTGTTTTATTTATGTTGTACCGTTTGTTAATGACTGAGGATGCAACACCACGGCAAACTTCAACGAGATTTAGAAATGTTGTAGTAATAATTAATAATAATAGTTGTATTACTAAGAATTGTAAAGTGCTAAATAATTATTAAAGCTGTGTAAGGTTTCCACATAAGCTTATCTTACAAAATGGCAACAATTCTAGATAAAACATAATGTAAAACAAGTCACGAAATAAAATCGGCAGGTACGAACGGCAATAATCAAAAGGTGGGTCTGGGAATAGAGGTAAAAAATGAGATTGCTAAATTTCGTATACGTGATCTGCTTCTTATTTTAGTTATTAAATCATGTTCCTATGATATACGATTCGTGGGACCTTCTTTGAAGGTTACGTAACATCTGTAGGGCATCGAACATTGGCTTCAAATATTAGGTAGCGAATTAACCCTAACAAATTTACCAGTAGTAAATCCTACTATTATAAATTAGAACGCTTAGGTAATTGTGCTCAAACAACGTCGCGTTGGCGCCGTCAAATGAACAAATATCGTCATAACTTTACCTAATTTGTATTTTCCTTCTTACAAAATTAACGAAGTACTCGTAGTTTCGTTCCTGTAAATTTTCGGTGGTAAAAAAAAACTATAATCTAACTGTGTTACAGGACATTGTTCATTTATAAGGGACTTTGGGTTAAACGTGGACATTTATTTTCACTGTCATCATAAATTAATCTTGGTAGTTTCTAACAATAGGTATCCGAATATTAGCATTTGGTAGTAGCAGAAAAACTACTTACGCATATTTTCCTTAAGTAAAACAAATGTTGAGGAGATTATTTTTAAACAAAACTACAACATTTTTAACCATCTGAGGGCCAGAGTCGTTATGCCCCCCATAAATGCCGTCGATGTCCGAGAGCAAGCTAGGGTCCTAAAAATGCATTTTCATCAAGCGAATACAAAAATCATCACAATTTTCAAATATGAAACACACAAACACGTGACACAGCAAAGCACAAATAAACAGCTGACATTTTGTTTTGATGTATGCAGTGCTGCCATTGTAAAAATATCTTAATATCGATCTAAAAGAATCGATTATGATCGTGTGTGTAAAATCGATACTATTCTATTATGGTGGATATTGTTTGAAATAATAACTAAAATATTCATATAATGCATCATCGATGTTGTTGAAAAAACAACTTTTTGTAACGATTTGAAGATTAAATTGGCAAAAATCGATATTATTTAAAGCTTAAAGGCTGGCAATATAGTTGGTTGAGGGGCGGAAATAATGTTTAAAATACTTATGCAATTAACTTTTACTTTATTAATCTGGGTACTAAAATAATCCCTGAAAATTCTTTACAAAAATAAATAGATTTTTTGGTTAAATCAAATTATCAAGAACATGTTGTCCACGGATAGCCCAATTTGAACAATGTCCTTTCAACCCCATCCGTTAAGCTGTTCCGACGTAATTGACTAATGTAGTGAGCCAGGCATGACGTCGTTATCAGAAAATGAATATAGCTTAAAATTTACTTTCTCTTTCACATAATTACTGCGTGAAATAAATTTGAATTTGCATCCTGTATAATTGAAAGAGCTGCGTGAAATATGACTCACCATATTTTAAAATTGTTTAAGATTATCCCCTGAAAATCTTTATATTTTAAGAGCCATTTTAGCACAAGTAACAAACATTCAAACATCCAAACTTTCAAACATCCAAATTTTCACATTAACATTAGTAGAAGTGTGCCATTCTCCGTAAAGAAAGATATGTCAATACTTATGGTCGACAAGAGATTGAAATTTGATCATGAAGCAATATCAGAACGTCTACTCTCTTTCTACGAAGCACGTAATTTCGAAATAAACTCGCGACTTCCCTACTCTACTTCTATTTCGATCTATCGTTTCATCCGTTTAAATTATCTAAGCCTACTCTAATTAGAGTACCTAGGGCTAGAGCATTTAAAAAGTCAAACAAAATTCGAAATTTCTTGAAATCATACGTGAAGCCATGAGCCTTTCAGTAGCTAGAGCCCAAAAGGGATTGACGACAAACAAAAGACAAATTAACTTTGTAAAAGAAGGCTCAACTTCAAACTCCAGGAACAAGCCTTACTCAATCCTGGGTACAGCACCTGATTGGACTATTTTAATGGACACGTATGAAAAGCACTACAAAATCCCAGAGGATGTGGGTGTTTCGTCATCCAGACCGGACATTTTCCTTTTTTCTAGAGCTACGAAACGCATAGTCCTTGTAGAACTTACCGTACCGTGGGAAACTAATATACCTAAAGACCACGCGATGAAACAAAATAAGTATTACGACCTCCTAAACGAATGAACAAAAAACGGCTATGTAGTTAGTTTATACGCTGTAGAAGTGGGAGCGAGAGGTACACCAGCAAAATCTCTCTATAATCTGTTGAAAGACCTTGGCGTATCCAGAAGTGCAGTAAGTTCTATTCTAGATCGAGTATCTAAAGCTGCACTAGTAGGCTCATATCAGATTTGGCTGGGCAGGGAGAGAAAAACGAGTAGTGAAGGTGAGTGTTGATGTACGTCAGAAAGGGGCCCCTTAAACCTACGCCCGAGTCACAAGTCTCGGGATCTACTCGGGTTTTCTCTCTCTTCCACACAATGGACTCAACACCCGCACGGTGAATCCATGGAATGCTAAGAAGATCGTCTCTCGTCCTGATCTATTCATCAATTTGACCATAGACTTCAACAATAAACAAAAGAGTTTATGTGGGTGTGTCAGATACTATGTAGTACGTGTAATGTATTTTTGTGCAAAACATTAAAAATAATGAGCATTCTGCACTCCTTCCTTCTCCATATAAACTACTAGCGGTAGGTCCCGGCTTCGCCAGTGTTACATAATATCAAGTAGGTACCTACGCATATAACGGTGAAAGAATGTTTGAAATCGGTCAAGGAAATAGTTTCTGAGCTTAGTGCGTCCAAACAAAACATCTCTTCAGCTGTAGGATGTTAGAAGACATACCTAAGTATGCGAAATTCCTACTCCTTCGTTCGCGTAATTTACGTAAAAAGGGGTAGGTACAAAGTTTCAGTTCCAAGTATGGTGTAGTGATTCCTAAAGGAGAGATTTCAATTCCACTGCCTTACGCCTCCGACCAACTATCTCAAAGCCTTCCACACATTAACATAAATGGTAAAATCAATGTTTTTTCTTTAACTACTAGTAAGTACAGAACACGACAAACTAAATGGAAAACAAGAGCATTCGTTTCCCGCGTACGGAATGAAGTTGTTACGTAACATGGCGCAGAAAAATTGCTATCAAATCCACCATTAGGATTCGGTAAATCCAGGAAAATCGCTCACGCGTGAGCGCCGCAATCGTGCTTAAATAAGATTAATAAACGGCCTTTAGCCGTCGAAATGGGATTTGCACACCTATAACCCTATAATTTAGAATTGTCGGCGCCGGTGCTTCAAACCCACTGTTTTCCATTCCACGCTATATTTTGCCGACCTGATTTATGACCAAATAAACTTTGTGGGCGCGAAATCTAGTTTTTATATAGTTTTTTCGCTTCAACCGTAACAATATTTTCTGAACACTGAACAGTAGGTAAATATTTATCTTCTTCAATTACGGTATAAAACGTGACCGTAGGTTTTTATAATTTTGAATCGAAAGCTATTGAAATAAAAAACATATCAAAAAGAAACTTTATGCCGTTGGTTGCTACTAAGTCACTGTCATAAACATCGACATTTAAATAAAAACTTCAAGACACAAATAATTATTTGTTACATAAATTAGCGGGAAATAAAAAGACCGGGTCAGTGCTCTTTGGGATCTGTGGCAAAAAGAAATTTTAATTTCAAAATAACAGAGACCAGAGACACAAAGTTCTCCACAGCGGTTAGCGCCATTGGCGGTAAAATCTGCAAACTTTTACATTACCCACTTTTACTTTCTCTGAAACTTATTTATTTTCTTGTTTCAAAAATATTCAAAAGTGCGTCATGCATTTATTTTATCCATATACTTATAATGTAAATATTTAAATTAGGTTAAGTAAATACTTGTACATTATTGTACACAATGAGCTGTGATTAACAGAGAAGTGACAAGTGTAAAATTCAGAATTTAATAAAGTATTTAAATTAAATACGTTATTCAAGTTAAACAATATTTATACTAATCTCCCCAAACCTCCAGCATAGTTATTTGAAATTTCATTACTGTCCTTTTTAATTTGAAATTTTATTTTATTGTTGGGTATTTAACTTATAAAAAAAATTCAAAACATATATAACCTTATTTGGCCGTAAAGCATTTATTTACAAATAAGAAACAAAACAAAAGCTTCTAGCTTTCACACGTTCTTACAATTAGTGCCAACCAAAAAGTACTTTTAAATTTTAAATAGTAGGTATATTTATCTTTTAGACCAGCTTAAACTGCTATGTTTCGCAGCGTTTGATCATAGTTAGGATAGTTCAACGTGACAACGTCATAATAATATAGTCAAGTCAAAATTGATAGATGTGGCGCAAACGTACAATGAGCGTAACGGGACAGTGAGTGCAACGGGACATAACGAGACACTTTTTCGTGCATGTAGCTAGTGTTCATCGATTTATTAGACGTTGTCACGTCAAAAAGAAACTGAATGGGATTACTTACACAGACATATACTTTTTTTTGGAGAAATAGACTTTAGACAAGAAAAAAAATTGCTTGCAAAAAAACTTTATCACTAATAGAATAAAACAGTGTCACTTAACGTATTCATGTTGTTAATTGCTACAACAACAAAGCCTTTACAGGCTTTACAACATTGAGCGGACTGTCACCGCGCCGTCGAGCGGTCATGGCGTCACTTTCAGGAAACACGCTATTTGGCGACATCAAAACATTTAGCCAACATTACAATGCTTTTACCGCACCCCTAGAGAGCCGCTTTTGTTTGTGGGACCGCTCGGCCGTGTACGTGGAAAGCAAATCTGCGTTTATTTATTGATGTTATCTTTTAAATTATCCCTGTGAATTGAAATCTCATAATTGCGAGTATTTGTTGCCCAGTCTAAATGTTTATTCTAAAACGTAATTTCTACATAATTGCTCACATTTTTATTAAAGTCCATATAACAAGGATAACGACAGCAAAATGAGGGTTGTAATCTTAAATTGTGCCATTTCAACTTGTGGCTGTAAAAATATAAATAGGTACACTCCGCGAGGCATAAGCTGAGCTTTGTATTTGTGTGAGTGTACATGGATAGTATAGGTGTGACAACCGGCCTTAGGCGCGGCGCCATTCTGTCTCGCCGCGCTCCTGCCTGATTGGTGATCACTCACACTAATGCAAAGCTCAGCCTATACCTCGCGGACAAAATTTCAAGCTCCTGCCTGATTGTGATTGTGATTGTGTGATCACTCACACTAATGCAAAGCTCAGCTTATACCTCGCGGAGTGTACCTACTTATTTGTTTGGATGGTATAAGGAACTTACCTAGAGAAGAGCTAAGGAGCTGCAAGAAAAAGAGACCCATATGAAATAGCACATTCTCGGTTTATGTGAAATTTAAGGAAAAGTACAGTGAAAGCATTTCATAAGTAGAAAGTCGCCCAGCGAGCTATGGAATGAGTAGCTTTGGGGTGTTCTTAGAGATAATACATCAGATAACTAAGGTCACCGACATAGCTCAGCGAAGACCTCTAAAATGCGGAAATGGCAGTGGGCTGGTCATATCTGTCGCAGAACTGGTAACAGTAAAGTTGGGGTAGACGGGTTCTGGAGAGGAGACGGCGAATCTGAAAACGTAGTGTAGGATTATCCTGAAACCATACGAGGATTGGGATGGGTGGCGAGCCACGAGAAATGGCTATGTTCAGCAGTGGTTGATTGTAATGATGGTGACTTTTAAAACATGACGTGATACTTATATGGATCCTATTGTGACCAGGTTTACTTCACTTGAGAGTGACTACGGGTAACCCTTTCATTGTTTAATAATAATATTTGTTAAGCACATTCTGACTAAACATTAATGAATGCCTACATTTTTCGTAAGCTGTTTTAATTGCCACAGAAATATAAAAAAGTCCATATTCTAATTGCGCTCGTTCATTAAGCAAACTCCAGCAGTGGTGGATACATACATACACGATATGTATTTCACGTTAAGTGGCCCAGATTTAACTAGCGAGGCTACTGAATACAAAGTAATTATGGAAATTATCGCTGATTTGCTAAATTTAACTTTAGTGTTAGTGGTAAAACGCTCCGTGGCGTGTAGAGCCATAACCGTGAAACTCGTGGACCATTAATCTTTTGGGTTTGGAGAACGTGTTTTGCCGATGTCGGCGTCTCGTTCGCAGCGGTAGTTCTCTGAGGGCACTAATACAGCTCACACAAACATATAAGCCCTGGTTCATACGAGCAAATACAATTGTTAAAATACAATAATTGCAGTCAATGATGTTTTTTGGGTAGGTAATATGAATTATTATGTGATTGTCTGACCAAGTGGCTCGATTCGTGATGAGTAGTACAACATTGGAGCCGTAAATAGTGGGTTCGATTTCCACCCAGTGCAAATATTTGTGTTAAATATTTATATTGTGCCTAGGTGTTTTCTGTGTACCTCTATAATAATAAGTATGTATTTAGAAATATACATAGATGTATTAATCAATTATCTGGCATAGTACAAGGTTGGCTTAGTTTGAGAATAGATGGTGTTGTGTGTGAAATGTCCACCAACATTTATTTAAGACAAACATTTGTATGATGAACATGTATGATTATTGTTTGTTTCTACATGTATTTACTATATAATTGATATAATTTTCATAGATCACGATTTGTAAAGTTTGGGGCTTATTTAGCCCCAAACGTATTGTGCCATAACATTCACCAACATTTTTGATATACCATTAATTTAATAATAAAAATAAATAATCTCCAAATGACATCAAAAATATTATTAATTTTATCTTAGTAGTTTGAAAATGATAACATATAATTTTGGTACATCGTACCTACTGATTATTTTTCTTTCCCACCAAATACTTAATTACCTACTTAGAAAAACAAAATAGTCTATCCAATTCAGAGTTATAGTTGCCGGCAAACAAGTTGACCCAATGAAGTTGGCTGCGCATAAACGTTTGGTGGAAGTGAACATGCGCGAACTTTCCCCTTCCACGTCATTTTCGGGTTTGTAGGCTTGTTTGCAGGCCACTATACAACTTTAACTTTACTAACTTTCATCTATGTGTGGTATCATAAAATTATGATTGTATTTAAAAATATTACAAAATTGTAAAATATTACTGAACAATTCGGTAATTGAATAAACTGAAAAAAAAATGTTTTATGAAATATCTCCTTTTTATTACATTCCTTTTTATTGTAGAGTTACGCTATTTCAACATACGAGTAATATGACTCCCAGAGTTTTTATGAAAACCTATAATCGTCTTCAACTCTGAGAAAGCCAGAATAACCTCCGGCCTGCAGTTAAACTGTCTCATCATATATGGAGCATGAAAATAAGATGATAAAGCAGGAAAATCTTTTGAGCAAAAATCCTCAATCGTGGCGACGCTCCCTTGTTTCTCAAAACATTCCGATAAAGGGTTCATTTTGTTTTACGAGCTCGCTTCGCTCATATCATTAAGCTGATGCGACTTTAGAAGTACCCTGGGTCACATCTACGCCTAATACGGTATGTATGAAATTTTTGGCGTTGAAAATCGTTACGAGCCGCTTCGCTCCAAACTTCGAAAATATAGATGGAAAAATAAATAATAACCTCATTTCAAGCTGACAGGTAAGGCAAACCCTTTACCTGAAAAAATAGAAATGACATTTGGGAAATCAAATAGCCAAACAAAGGAAAATCATTTCAGTGAGTGTTTGCGTAGCTAAAGGCTTTTTGGAGCGGGCATTAGATGGCTCTCGTATAGTGTCGCACCTGCGTCCATTGCGGATAAAACAGTTGAGCTACGAATGCGGTTTTGTACGAAGTATCTGTTACAAAACATAAGCTACCCAAACTACACGTAAGCTCGCGTAATACTTATAACAAATCACTACCTGTAACTAAATACCAGATTTGTAGTTTTCAGCAGGGTGGTCGCTATTGCAAATACTGTGTGATTGCACTATGATTTCAATATTATTTAACATTAGATTTATGATGATGGCACGACGATATATGGTTTGTTGGATATATTTTATATTATGTCCCACGGGCAAAGCCGAGACGGACCGCTAGTAAAAGATAAATAAATAAATAAATACATACTACATACATACACAGTACACACACACACACACACTAATATTTGCACTGGATGGGTTAAATCGAAACTACGACCCTCGGCTTCGCAGGCAGAGTTATGACCCACTAAGCCACGGGGCCAGTAAATAAATGAAAATAAATCAAACTAAAATTACCAGAAATTAGAGCATTCAGACAAAAGGTTTTCATTTCTTTAATAAAGTTGTTTAGATTCTATTTTAGTTGTATTTTATGTTAGTCATGTTGATGAAATAAGAAATAATACAACAATACAATACACATATCGGGTTGTGGCTTATACATTGCGTTATTGTGGAGCCGCAACCCCAATATATCACGGTGTCATGTGCAATGTATCGGATTTAATTTATCGTCGCGCAGGTTCATAGACAACTAACAAATTGAACAGGTACCTATATTCATAAAACGTTAAAGAAACTACATTATTCTAGCATACTATATGATTAATGGGCATAAGATACAGATAAACTATTATCGTACCAAAAAATTAAACTGACTTCAAAACCACAAATAGGCACTCAAAAGCGAAAAATAAACTAAAATCATTATTATAAGTGCTACTCACTCATCTATTTGAAGTCGGTTTAATTTTTTGTACGAAAATAGTTTATTTTAGCCTTTTTAGTGTTAAACAAGTTTTTAATTAATCCATTCACACAATTTTGTATTGACAGAATCGAGTTTCCCAACTTTTGTGAAATCTACAAGTACGTCATCCAGAAAATTGTACACAAATTTTAGTTTATGGTTCATATTTCAAAAACCACCCTATCGATTTCGAGAAGATTTATATGGGACCATTCGGGAAGCATACCCCCCATCCGAACACAAAAATAAATTTTAAAATCGGTGCAGGGGTTCTCAGGAAATCAGGTAATTGATAACCTCCTCCTTTTTTTTAAAGTCGGTTAAAAAGTACCAGTGAACAGAAGTCCTTCAATTCAAATTGGTACTTGATTCGAGTTGGTATTATAAATTTATTTTAATCTATATAATTCCACATACACATTTTTTAAAACTGTGGTGTGGCTTGGGCTAGAAAGTCCGGATTCCAAACTCGAAGCCGTAGGTTCACATCTCGTATTATCTCCTCCATTTCTGAGTACTTTTCCAAGCGCAAATGCACCAGTTTGTTTTCATAACTAGCTTTAACAGTGAAAGAAAACATTGTGAAGAAATGTCCCAAGAAAACATCTTCCGACGAACTGTGTCATCCGCTAACCAGCACATCTATACAAATTTTGTTTAAATCGGTTTAGTTCTATAGGCATGAAAGCTTACAGACAAAGTTACTTTCGCGTTTATATTATTTGTAAATATAGAGATAAATGAAATAGAGATTGTTTGGACAAACTAAATAACGTAACTTTTCGTTTAATAACTTAACAGTGTTTGGTTTTAAAGATACTTGAGCAAAATAAACGTAGGTACGTTGATTCGAGAATCTACAAATAAAGGTTTTATGTTTTAACTAGCGACCCGCCCCGGCTACGCACGGGTGCTATGCCGGTACTAAAATACTAATAATCGTTGTCGTGATGAACTAAAATGAAATGAAATGGGTATTGTGGATTATCTCTAAAATATAATTACATACTTACTTACACTTACACTATATATATATACTTACTTATTACTTAATTATATACTTACAAATATAATTTCCGAGTTTTTATAGCCCTTTTAAATAGGTACAATAATGTTCAGCCAGCGTTTGCAATGTAAGCGCAATAATAAATGTTTATTTATAACATCACATTAGAGACATCTTTAAAATTATTAGTATTTCCCTACTATTTTGTGCGCGTATTTTACATATAACCTTGCTCTTAAATTACTCTTATCGATTTAAAAAAACCGGATCAACATCCAGGTTTAAAAATTAGCTAGTTTTCAATAATCTAAGCATATTTACATAGGAAATAGGAACAGACAGACAATGAGAAGTGACTTTGTTTTATACTAGGTATGTACTTAGTGAAGTGTAATTTAAACATATTCTAACGCGCCTACGCCTGTATTTTCCTGAGACAGTGACACAATTACAAAGTTTCGATCCGAGACTCCCGTAAGTGACGCATTGAATGAAGAAATACGAGTAGTACCTACGCACACTTGGTGAAGACGTGATCATTATTATACTTCGGAAGCTGGTGCGTGGTTGAATTACTGCAGAAGTTACTTCTATATGGACTGCGAATGGAAGTAAGAATGTGGTATTATACTCGTAGATGAAAATACTGCAGAACTATAATTATAAGGAAAACTCCCGAAACCCGGACCTACGACAATCTTCGAACTCTAATAATGTAGGTAGGTACACCACTGGTGACGTATTTTTTCCTTATCAAACGGTCTATTTTCATCTGCAGAAATTGTTCTCGTAAATTCTTTACGATACCTATACCAATTTCAGACGAAAATTAATCATGCCAGACTTACTTGTAAGCGTTTTTTAAATGTTTTAAGCAGTTCCACTGCTGATTTAATATATCACGTCTTGTTATTGACGTGTTGTAGCATTGCAGTCTTTTTAGGATGAATATGCGTGTCAAATATAGTTCTAAATTTCAACAAAAGTAGTGCCAATGTTTTTGTGCATATCGATAACTTTACAAATCCATAATTTTGACGTGACGACGTCTAATAAATCGATGAACGCTTGCATGCTGCATGCACGAAAAAGTGTCCCGCTATGATCATTGTCCCGTTACGCTCATTGTACGCTTGCGCCGCATATCTATCAATGTTTTGTTATGACGTTGTCACGTTAAACTATCGTCTGTAAACCAATTTACAGACAACGAATTTTTTTACTTCGATATCTGTTATTTTACCTAAAACAACAAATCCTACTATTGGCGAAATGCCTAATTTAAGGCATTTCGCCAATAGTAGGATAAAAAAAAAAAAAAAAAAAACCGCTGTCTCTGCTAGTCGTTTCTTTTATACCGAGTTCAATTTTATTGAGTTTTTTCCTTTTATTTTAGTTTTATACCCAATATTTACGGACAACTTTCAAGAAAAACATCAAGCAATACGGAAAATATATAAAACGAACCATATAAAACCTAAGTTTCGATAAAAATACAAGACATGCATTTTGACAACCAATGACAACCAAAAATCAACAAAAAACATGTATTTACCACGAAAACAACGCAAGAAATGAATATAATGTAGCTCAATAATGATAACAAGGTCGAGAGGAAGACATGAAGCGGATCCAAACGCACGTTCATCATCAGTTCGTGTCCCGTCGCCACCGAGTTCGTCGTCGGAAGATGAAGTGTTTGTTACTCCCCCCCCGACACGAGCGCCTCGACGAGCGACGAGGACACGACGCGGACCCCGCCGCCCACAAGACCAGGGCGGCGTGGCCGTCCTCCGCTGCCGGCACGCTTGGGGCCTGTGAGGCAATCTGCCTCGCGCCCGGCCCCCGCTACCGGTGGTGTAGTGCGTCGCATGCGATGGACTCAGCAAATGAATGAGAACTGCATGCGCGCCTACTACAGGGCTACAGAGGGAGGAACTCACCTGACCGCGTACTGTGCCAGGATGCTGCTTCTGTTTCAGGCCCTTGAACCAACCGTCGCCGTATCCGCACAACGACTCTCCGATCAAACCCGAGCTATCCGGCGCTGTAAGCTGTTGGATGACTCGGCACTTGATCGGCTACGCCTGGAGGAGCAGCGTACTCGCCCGGCTTCTGCCTCGACTCGGGATCCGCCTGCCGCGTCGTCGACCCTGACACTGGCCTCATTGCCGACGTCAGTGGCGACACTTGCGGCGCCGGTCGACCTCGACATCGAGGAGGAAGACTCAGCGAGTAGTAATGTATCCGACCAGGTAATAGAGCAACTGAGGAGCACTCTGGAAGACGCAATTTTGCGGTATAGATCCACACCTAACTCTAGGCCGCGCTTACCGCGTTTGCCCACACATAGACGTAATTTGGCTTTGATGGGAGCCCTGAATACTTTGCTAGTGCCCTACCTAGGAACTAGCAAAGGATTTGACTGATACCCATTCTATTCTGTACTGTGGTGCTATCGCGGCGTGTCGCGTTGCACGTGTCAAGTTCCCAGACACTGACCGTACAACGCGAACCGCCGGAGATGCACCCGCATGGCAAGTGCGAATAGAACGGCGTATCAGCAAATTCAGGACTCTTATTGCAAAGCTAATCTGCTTCAGACAGGGAAACAGTCGTCCCCGAGTCATGCGTTTTGTAACACAGGCGTACGCTGGGACTGGTATCAGTCCCCAGCACTATCTTGCCAATGTTACGGAACGTATTGACTACCTGAAGCAGAAAGTTTATGCGTGGGCAAACCGTATTCGCCGCTATGGAGAGCATGTGGATCGATATCGGCAGAATCGCGACTTCCAGAGTGATCAAAGGAAGGTTTATAGAAACTGGGAGGGAACTAGTCGATGTGTGAACGATGGACAGCTACCAGATGCCAGCGCTATGAAAAACTTCTGGCGCAGCATCTGGTCGGTGCCTGTCGAGCACACGGAGGGAACTTGGATGCGTGTTGTCGAACGTGCGTGTGAGTCTATCGAAACCATGGAGTCTATTACGATAGACTCCGTAGACGTTAGTTGTGCTATCCGGACGGCTCAGAACTGGAAAAGTCCTGGGCCGGACGGGTTGCATAACTTCTGGATAAAGTGGTTTCGGTCCTCACATGAACGTTTGGCAACACAATTCCAAGAGGCCCTCGAGACGGGTTCCCTTCCCAGTTTCATGACCACCGGAGTCACCTTCCTGCTCCATAAGTCTGGTAGTACCACGGAACCGAAGAACTACAGACCCATTACGTGCTTACCTACCATCTACAAGCTGCTTACATCCATTCTGAGAGCAAAAATTAATGCGCATATTTTCGCGAATAACGTTTTGGCCTCCTCTCAGAATGGTTGTAAGATTGGGTCCCGTGGTACTAAGGAGCTGCTCCTCATTGACACGACCATTTGCCAACAAGTCAAACGAAACAAAGGAGCCCTCTCCGCTGCTTGGATTGACTATAAGAAGGCCTATGATGCGGTGCCCCATTCATGGCTGGAAAGGGTTTTAGAGTTGTACAAAATAAATCCAACTCTAAAATCTTTTCTAAGCAAATGCATGGGACAGTGGGTCACAGTCCTTCGTCAACCAGGTAGCGTAGACAGCTCTTTTGTTTCGGAGGACTTGATAAGGATTGAAAGAGGCATTTTCAGGGTGACAGTCTAAGTCCCCTATGGTTCTGCCTAAGTCTGAATCCTCTCAGCACTCTGCTGAAGGATTCAGAGTTAGTTATCGTCTTCGTAGAGGAGGTGAGGTTATATCTCATTTGTTGTACATGGACGACCTCAAACTTTTGCACCGAAACGCCAAGACTTGTTGGAGCTATTAAAACCACGGAGGTTTTTAGTAACGCCATCAAGATGGAGTTCGGTGTAGACAAGTGTGCGGTCATGCATGTACAGCGAGGGAAAGTAGTAAATTCAGAGAATTTACAACTTTCCGAGACTATAACTCTTAGATCTCTCTCCGAAGACGAGACCTACAAATATCTCGGTATGTCACAGTCATTGGGTATATCAGCAGATGACATTAAGAAATCGGTGAAGGAGCGCTTCTTTTGCCGGCTGACAAAAGTACTTAAAAGTCTTCTGTCAGGCGGTAACAAAGCGCGAGCCTTCAACGGTTGGGTAATGCCTCTGCTGATATACTCCTTTGGCATACTGAGATGGACTCAGACTGAGCTCGACGCCCTGGACAGAAAGGTCCGTCAACTGCTCACAACTCATCGCATGCTACACCCGCGCTCGTCTGTTATGAGACTGTATATTCCGCGGAAGTGGGGGGTCGAGGCTTTTTAAATGCCAAGAACCTACACAACCGCGAGGTATGCAGTCTCAGGGATTATTTCCGCAACAGCGAGTCCGGGATGCATCGCGATGTTGTAGCAGTTGACAGAAGCTTCACGCCTCTTTCATTGGCAAATGAGAACTGGCGCAAACCATCGGTGCTCAGCACTGATGATCGCAAGGAAGTGTGGAAGAGCAAGGAGCTGCATGGGCGATTCTATCGGGTCCTGACGGGACCTGATGTGAATCTGCTCGCGTCGGTGAACTGGCTGCGCTTCGGGGACCTCTTCGGAGAAACCGAGGGTTTTGCCTGTGCAATTGCAGACGAAGTTATCAAGACGAACAATTACCGGAAATACATAATGAAGGACGGTACGGTCGACATTTGTCGGGCATGCCGCCGTCCAGGCGAATCTCTTCGCCATGTTATTTCCGGTTGTTCGCATCTTGCTAACGGCGAGTACTTGCACAGACATAACCTAGTAGCCAGGATCATCCACCAGCAACTTGCTCTTCGACACGGCCTTGTCGAGTCCGAGGTGCCGTACTATAAGTACGCACCTCTGCCAGTTCTCGAGAATGGTCGTGCGTTGTTTACTGGGACCGCTCTATCATCACGGACAGGACTATTGTCGCCAATAAGCCTGATATCGTGCTGGTAGACCGGTCTCAGCGCCGGGCTGTGATCGTCGATATCACCATACCACATGACGAGAACCTCGTGAAAGCTGAGAAGGACAAGCTTAGCAAGTACCTTGACTTGGCTCACGAGGTTACCGCCATGTGGAATGTTGATTCCACGATCATAGTCCCCATAGTCGTGTCGGCAAACGGCCTTATAGCGAAAAGTCTCGACCAACATCTCAAGAGACTTTCGCTAGATGGTTGGATCAAGGGTCAGATGCAGAAGGCGGTCATCCTTGACACAGCGCGCATTGTCAGGAGGTTCCTCACTCTGCAGCCCTAACCACCGGTAGCTTGGGCCCTGCCCCGCTGCTGGCGGCAAACTAGGTTTAAGTTTTTATAATGTTTTTATGTTGTTTTATATATCAATATTGTAAAAACTTAGGCTTAAGAAAAGAAATAAATACGTGAATAATAATAATAATAAGTCATCAGCTGTCAACACGAAAGCCCGTCTTTTTTTTACCGTAAATTATTTAAATGTATTTGTTTCACATTTTTTATTACAAATTTATACAGAAATATACAAGCAATATTAAAAAATCAAGAATTCAACATAATTTTGGCGCAATAATACCTCAAAATATGGAAAAATACAATATTTATCAACATGTACGACATGACAGATGTCTGTCAAAGAAAACTAATAGAAATAAAATTATTTGGATAAACAACTAATAATACAGGTAAATGATAACACGGTCGAAGAAACGAGCTACAGCGTCACGACACGCACGCCCACCACCTTCCGCCCGTTCGTCGTCGTCTCCGAGTATCTCGTCGGATGAGTTCCATACCACCCGCGAGACCAGCGACTCGTCGAGCGACGCGAGCGAGCCCGGGACGACACCGCCTACAAGACCAGGGCGACGTGGCCGTCCCCCCGCTGCCGGCACGCTTGGGGCCTGAGAGGCAATCTGTCTCACGCCCGGCCCTCGCTACCGGTGGTGTAGTGCGTCGCATGCGATGGTCTCAAACCATGAATGAGAACTGCATGCGCGCCTATTACAGGGCAACAGAGGGAGGAACTAACCTGACCGCGTATTGTGCCAGGATGCTGTCTCTGTTTCAGACCTTCGAACCGACCGTCGCCGTTTCCGCTCAACGATTGTCTGACCAAGTTCGAGCCATCAGGCGCTGCAAGCTGCTGGATGACTCGACACTTGATCAGCTACGCCTGGAGGAGGAGCGTGCTCGCCCAGTTTCTATCTCGACCTGATCCGCCCGCCGCGTCGTCGACGCTGACACTGGCTTCAGTGCCAATGACAGCGGCGACACTTGCGGCGCAGGTTGACCCCGATATCGAGGAGGAGATTTGGCGAGTAATAGCTTATCTGACCAGGTAAGAGAGCAAATGAGGAGCACTTTTGAAGACGCGATCTTCCAATATCGACTCACACCAAACTCTAGGCCACGCTTACCGCGTTTGCCCACCCATAAACGAAATTTGGCTTTGATGGGAGCCCTGAATACTTTGCTAGTGCCCTACCTGGGAACTAGCAAAGATTTGACTGATACCCATTCTATTCTGTACTGCGGTGTTATCGCGGCGTGTCGCGTTGCACGTGTCAAGTTTCCAGACACTGACCGCGCAACGCGAACCACCGGAAGTGTACCCGCTTGGCAAGTGCGAATAGAACGGCGTATCAGTATATTCAGGACTCTTATTGCAAAGCTAATCTGCTTCAGCCAGGGGAACAGTCGTCCCCGAGTCATGCGTTTCGTAGCACAGGCATTTGCTGGGACTGGTACCAGTCCTCAGCACTATCTTGCCAATGTTGCGGAACGTATTGACTATCTGAAGCAGAAAGTTTATGCGTGGGCAAACCGTATTCGCCGCTACAGAGAGCGTGTGAATCGATACAGAGAAAATCGCGACTTCCAGAGTGATCAAAGGAAGGTATACCGAAACTGGGAAGAGAATAGTCAAAGTGTGAGCGATGGGCAGCTACCGGATGCTAGCGCTATGATAAACTTCTGGCGCAGCATCTGGTCGGTGCCTGTCGAGCACACGGAGGGAACTTGGATGCGTGTTGTCGAACGCGTGTGAGTCTATCGATGCCATGGAGTCTATTACGATAGACTCCGTAGACGTTAGTTGTGCTATCCGGACGGCTCAGAACTGGAAATGTCCTGGGCCGGACGGATTGCACAACTTCTGGATAAAGTGGTTTCGATGCTCACATGAGCGTTTGGCAACACAATTCCAAGAAGCCCTCGAGGCGGGTTCTCTTCCCAGTTTCATGACCACCGGAGTCACCTTCCTGCTCCATAAGTCTGGTAGTACCACGGAACCGAAGAACTACAGACCCATTACGTGCTTACCCACCACCTATAAGTTGCTTACATCCATTCTGAGAGCAAAATTAACGCGCATATAGTCGCAAATAACGTTTTGGCCTCCTCTCAGAATGGGTGTAAGATTGGGTCCCGTGGTACTAAGGAGCTGCTCCTCATTGACACGACCATTTGCCAACAAGTCAAACGAAACAAAGGAGCCCTCTCCGCTGCTTGGATTGACTATAAGAAGGCCTATGATGCGGTGCCCCATTCATGGCTAGAAAGGGTTTTAGAGTTGTACAAAATAAATCCAACTCTGAAATCTTTTCTAAGCAAATGCATGGGACAGTGGGTCACAGTCCTTCGTCAACCAGGTAGCGTAGACAGCTCTTTGTTTCGGAGGACTTGATAAGGATTGAAAGAGGCATTTTCAGGGTGACAGTCTAAGTCCCCTATGGTTCTGTTTAAGTCTGAATCCTCTCAGCACTCTGCTGAAGGATTCAGAGTTAGGTTATCGTCTTCGTAGAGGAGGTGAGGTTATATTCATTTGTTGTACATGGACGACCTCAACTTTTGCACCGAAACGCCAAGACTTGTTGGAGCTATTAAAACCACGGAGGTTTTTAGTAACGCCATCAAGATGGAGTTCGGTGTAGACAAGTGTGCGGTCATGCATGTACAGCGAGGGAAAGTAGTAAATTCAGAGAATTTACAACTCTCCGAGACTATAACTCTCAGATCTCTCCGAAGACGAGACCTACAAATATCTCGGTATGTCACAGTCATTGGGTATATCAGCAGATGACATTAAGAAATCGGTGAAGGAGCGCTTTTGCCGGCTGACAAAAGTACTTAAAAGTCTTCTGTCAGGCGGTAACAAAGCGCGAGCCTTCAACGGTTGGGTAATGCCTCTGCTGATATACCCTTTGGCATACTGAGGTGGACTCAGACTGAGCTCGACGCCCTGGACAGGAAGGTCCGTCAACTGCTCACAACTCATCGCATGCTACACCCGCGCTCGTCTGTTATGAGACTGTATATTCCGCGGAAGTGGGAGGTCGAGGCTTTTTTAAATGCCAAGAACCCACACAACCGCGAAGTATGCAGTCTCAGGGATTATTTCCGCAACAGCGAGTCCGGGATGCATCGCGATGTTGTGGCAGTTGACAGAAGCTTCACGCCTCTTTCACTGGCAAACGAGAACTGGCGTAAACCATCGGTGCTCAGCACTGATGATCGCAAGGAAGTGTGGAAGAGCAAGGAGCTGCACGGGCGATTCTATCGGGCCCTAACGGGACCCGATGTGAATCTGCTCGCGTCGGTGAACTGGCTACGCTTCGGGGACCTCTTCGAGAAACCGAGGGTTTTGTTTGTGCAATTGCAGACGAGGTTATCAAGACGAACAATTACCGGAAATACATAATGAAGGACGGTACGGCGACATTTGTTGGGCATGCCGCCGTCCAGGCGAATCTCTTCGTCATGTTATTTCCGGTTGTTCGCATCTTGCTAACGGCGAGTACTTGCACAGACATAACCTAGTAGCCAGGATCATCCACCAGCAACTTGCTCTTCGACACGGTTTTGTCGAGTCCGAGGTGCCGTACTATAAGTACGCACCTCTGCCAGTTCTCGAGAATGGTCGTGCGTTGTTTACTGGGACCGCTCTATCATCACGGACAGGACTATTGTCGCCAATAAGCCTGATATCGTGCTGGTAGACCGGTCTCAACGTCGGGCTGTGATCGTCGATATCACCATACCACATGACGAGAACCTCGTGAAAGCTGAGAAGGACAAGCTTAGCAAGTACCTTGACTTGGCTCACGAGGTTACCGCCATGTGGAATGTTGATTCCACGATCATAGTCCCCATAGTCGTGTCGGCAAACGGCCTTATAGCGAAAAGTCTCGACCAACATCTCAAGAGACTTTCGCTAGATGGTTGGATCAAGGGTCAGATGCAGAAGGCAGTCATCCTTGACACAGCGCGCATCGTCAGGAGGTTCCTCACTCTGCAGCCCAACCACCGGTAGCTTGGGCCCTGCCCCGCTGCTGGCGGCAAACTAGGTTTAAGTTTTTATAATGTTTTTATGTTGTTTTATATATCAATATTGTAAAAACTTAGGCTTAAGAAAAGAAATAAATACGAATAATAATAATAATATAATTCTTTATTACTTCCACAATTTCATAATACATTTAACACTAATTAATACAATACCATGGTTTAACAGTTTGCGGAGCAATGGGCGGCCTTATCGCTTAAAGCGATCTCTTCCAGGCAACCTTAGGAAGAACTTGTTTTGAAATAACAAATAGTGTGATGTAGGTAGTGTTAATATGATAAATGCGAGTAACACGAACATATAGTACTATAACATAGCTCACTTATAGGCAATCATTAAAATACACTTAGAATTTTGAAAGTAAATAATAGTTAAACATACATTTAACCTAATTACATAAAACATACATATTTTATAACGTTACGTATTTGTACTCTTAGATTTTTTAAATAGATAAATAAATTACTTAAATGCACTCAACATACATAGTATCAAAGGAAATTTGATTTCAAATTTTATTCAATTACGACAAGGAAAGATAATGTTTATACACAAGATTATTGAAAATAGGAAGGGACTTAGCTTGTCTTATATTCAGAGGAAGATCATTCCACAGCAGAACAGCCTGCGCAGTGAATGATTTGTTATAGGAGAGGTTAAAGTGAGTAGAAGAAGGAAACTTAAGTTTAAGGGTGCGAGTGGAGCGAAGGGGACAGGATTTAGGTTCAATGAAATTAAACCGCTCCTTCAGGTAAAAAGGAGTGGTAGGATTGAAAAGGATCTTGTACAGTAAGGAGAGGATGTGAGCATTACGGCGAAGGCGGATTGATAACCACTTGAGCTTTTGGCGAAATTCGGAAACGTGATCAAATTTGCGTAAACCAAATATGAACCGAATGAAAAAGTTTTGCAAACGTTCAAGCTTGTCCAATTGCTCTTCGGTAAGGTCCAGATAGCAAACGTCAGCGTAGTCCAATATAGGAAAAGAAGAGATTTTACAAGCGCAGTTTTAGTAGTGATAGGGAGAAAATTTCGCAGCCTTCTTAAGGAACCTGCTGAAGCGAATACCTTACGACTTACTTCTGCTAGCTGTGGTCCCCAAGAGAATTGTCTGTCCATAAGAATACCCAAATTTTGACCACTTCACTAATTGGGATAGGTACACCGTCAAAGATTACCTGCGGAAGTTGCAACCAGTCTACTTTCGAGATCATTCGGGAACCGCCAATAACAATTGTTTGAGTTTTTTTTGGGTTTACATTGAGGCCGAATGATCTGCTCCAGTTCAGTAGATTATTTAAATCAGTGTTAGTGGCATCGATAGCCTCGTGCAATTGTTCGAGAGAGACTTGCGTATATATTTGTAAATCGTCTGCATACAGATGGTAGGAAGAAGATAATTGCTTAGAGATTTCGTTTATAAAAATTGCGAAAAGGAGTGGAGATAAAACGCCGCCCTGAGGAACACCGGCAGAAATCTCACACCACGATGAGTAAGTGTCATCGATACGTATTCGCTGTCGGCGTCCAAACAGGTAACTGCGAAACCAATCAATTGCCGATGGAGATATGTTAAGAGAGCGAAGGATCTGCAGTAAAATATCGAAACCACATTGCTGAAGGCATTGCTGAAATCTAGTAGCGTAAGCACAGTCAGTTTACGATGACCAATACCATCCCGAATGTCATCAGTGATCTTTGTAAGAGCAGTAGTGGTACTATGCCCAATACGAAAACCAGATTGAAAAGGGTTAAGGAGATTATTTTGATAAGATAAGACGAAAGTTGCTGGTGGATAAGCCGTTCTAAAACTTTGGAGAGGAAAGGTAGGATACAAATAGGACGATAATCAGAAAAGGATGCAGGATTTGATTTTTTAGGAAGAGGAATGGTTTGGGCTTCTTTCCATGTTACAGGAAAAGTGCCCGTAGCCACAGAGTGATTGAGAATATGTAGGACTATTGGAACGATTTCATCGAGTATGGGCATGATCATCTTGCGACTTATGCTATCGCTACCAACAGCATTGGAGGAGATAGATAATATGCTCTTCTTTACATCACATGCGGCAAATTGACTAAAAACAAAAGGATCATAATTGGGAGAAGCTTTAGACGAAAGTAATTTAAGAGTCTGATGTTTTACAGGTCCTTTAAAACTGGGAGAAGAGGAAAAGTGCTGGTTAATGTCCAAGTTTTTCGGAATATTGTCCTGACGAGACTTGCCAACTCCCAATGATCGTAGAAATTTCCAAACTTTTGCAGGGTCTTCATTTTCAACAGAATGATGGATGTGTCGGCGTTGTGCGTCTCTACACGCTCTGTTGCAGACGTTACGGTAGTTAATATATTTCTCTTTATCTTCGGCAGATTTGTGGTGTTTAAGTTTGTGTTTAGCTACTGCCTTTTTATGCATAAGTGCCCTTATTTCGTCAGTCAGCCAGGGTGCTGGCATATGCTTCATTTTAACAGAATGAAGGGGTGCATGGATATCAAAGAGTTTAGTTATAATATTATTAAAGTTGGTGATCTTATCATCGACACTAACGGCATCCAAAACTTCTGAC